>CM051238.1:109110715-110310715 GCA_027917425.1 Gastrophryne carolinensis | reverse complement strand
ACACAATGTTAGGTAGGGGCCACTGGAAGCAGGGGAGAGTTCCAGGGAGGGGGTAGGGAGTGGGTAAGCAGGACAGCGGGTCAATGGGGTAAGGTGAACCCGCAGGAAACTAATAGAGGGGGAACCTGCTATGTACAAGAACCGCAGCGCCCTCAAATCCCTGTTGGGGAAGGCCCAGGTGAAACTCCACCAAGGTCCCACCAGGGATGCCTAAGTTAGGGGAGTGAGAGTCGAAAATGAACCAGGTGTAGGAGATGCACACAGTAAGAGAACATGACACATTATGAACGAACTAGCAACCATGCAAGGCACAACCAGCCCTGCAATTTTGACCGATGTCATGGAAACTAATGTAACCCAGGAAAAATATCTGGGAGCGAGGGGAGGGAAGCCTGCCCCCACTGCCATGTGGGCGTCGGGGCCTCTGCCCGAGACCCCCACAGCGAAATGCCAGGAGGGAAGGGAAAAGACCCAGGCCACCAGCCAGGAGCATCATAGGGGCCCGACACCCCCACAGAGGCAACAATCAACCATCCAGCAACGTACTATGGAAAACAAACTCACCATTGAACAGAGAGAAAATCACAATGACTGTAGTAGAATGCTATTTTTTTTTTTTTATATAACCCCCACGAGCCAAACCCCTTGTCCAAGGGCCACCCCCGATCCAGGCATTACCCAGACACCCGAAGGCGGGGGCCCATCACCCGCCCCAATTGGGAGCAAAGGACACAGAACCCCCCACCCCCGGGCACCAGCCACCCGTCGCCCGAGTACCTCACCAGCACCGTCCGCCTGCAGGCCAGTCCATGATCGCTGAGGGACCAGTATCTTGATCAGTAGTGTGTTCTAGGCCCCCCTCCAAGAGGGCACCAGAGTCAAACGGAGATCAGCAGCCGAGTAGGGAACAGAGGCCCTGGTTGTTCCCACCCAGAGTCCGGGCGTGGGTTAGGGAGCCAGGCTGGGGGGGTACACACACGGCCTGCAGAAGATCCATATTCATTCTGATTCCTGGTGGGGGACCCCGCCTTCTGGGGCCCCCTCCCACCCTTCAGGTGAAACGGGAATCCCCAGCGGTACATTGCTCCCTGGTGTTGGATCACCCCAAAGAGGAGTCTCAGCAGACGTCTCATTTGGAGGGTCAGGCAGGATTGTGACAAGTGAGCCCTCAAATCTGATCGGGCCCTTCTCCCATGCTTTCCTCATCAGGTTATCTTTTGCAAGTGAATCTTGAAGACTACATCTCTAGGTCACTGCTGATCAGTGGGTCGCGGGCCCAATGCTCGATGGATTCCGACTATTATGATGTTGTTTGTAGGAGGGGTCCCCAGAATCGAGTTGAAGATATCTCTAGCTGTACTTTCAAGGTCCGGCTGAGCGACCGAATCCGGTAGTCCTCTCAGTCGTGGTTTCGCCTGCCCCGATTTTCAATGTCTAAGTTGAGACAATATTGTAAATGGGGTGCCCAAATCCCCAAAAGGAGCATAAACCAAAGACTTACTTTTGCACACACTTGTAATGTTTTTCTGAAAAGTTTTTTCAATCACCATAATACAAAGTATTAAAAAGACCATTTAAAAAACATACAAGACGACAACATTCTCACAATCTGCCATGGGGGGTGCTGTTAAGTGGAGCCATAAAATTCTATATATATATATATATAAGCCCAAATAACCTAAACCCTCTTGGGGCATATAATCCTTAACCATAAATAAAGTGCCTGTGCTTACAAAAAGTGCATCACATACCAGTAAATCATCAGACAAATACAGTGCAAAAATATGCTGAAAAATACATGAGGTAGGTGCAAAACATATCAAAAAATGCTTATCTGCCAAAATGAACCTGCTCCCCCGTTTGGTATATTTGCTGCAGGCTCTCCCAGTGAAGGTCCCCCAGAGCTTCTTACGGAGAGTCAGGGGGCTCTTCATCAAATTTGTTTGGGGGGGAAGAAGCCGAGGTTGAACAACGCACTGTTGACACGGTCCAAGGAGAATGGAGCCCGTTTTGCAGACCCGATCACCTATCATGCGGCAGTTCATCTGAGTAGAACTGTCGACTGGTGCCTGCACGGGAGGCATAAACAGTGGGTGGGGCTGGATCAAGGTTCCATCGAGGCCCCTATTGCAGGGGTAGCCTGGTTGAGCACCCTCGACATCCCAATTGCCATGAAACATCCCACAGTTGGGGCCACTATTATGTCTAACCGGCGGCACTTTAGTCACCCGGAAATCTCCCCGAACCCCTCCCCGATGTTCCTGGTCTTGGACAACCCGCAGTTTCCTCCAGGTGAAGAGGGCTCCACCTCGAAAGCGTGGATTGGGGCGGGAGTATACAGGGCAGGTCACCTATGGGCTGGAGATGATTGGTTGGATATGGGAGACCTTGCCCAGGCAAAGGGTCTTCTGGGTTGGTCGCAGTGGCAGAAGATGCAATTGGTCCACTTCCTCCGCTCTCTTAAAGTTTTTGACGGTGCTATGAGGAGATTTACCCCTTTCGAGAACCTCTGTGGCAGTCCCGCTGAGGTCAAACACACCTTATCTTACACCTACAAGTTGCTTATTTCTCCCCCAGAAGGTGGGAGGCCCACTTTCTTGGGGAAATGGGAGGAAGAACTGGGGTTATCACTGACACCTGAACAGTGTAGAAAACTCTTAATTATGCCACATAAAACATCTATATGCTCCCGCATCCAGGAGTGTAATTTTAAAATTCTCTCCCAATGGTATAGGGTGCCGACTGTAATTAGTAAATGGTCGCCGGAGGCCCTTGACACTTGTTGGCGATGTAATGGGGACAGAGGCCACATGTTACATATTTTCTGGTCCTGCCCGGCCCTTAGTAATTTTTGGGGCTCCGTCAGAGAGATAGCGGCTAGGGTGACGGAGGAGAGGGTGCCGGACGACCCGGCCTCTTGTCTCCTGCACATGACCAAATACCCTCTGAAAGTATATAAAAAATCTTTGCTGTGTCACCTACTCAACGCGGCTAAGCTGTGCATCCCTCTTAAATGGAAATCTCACGAGCCGCCCACGGTGGCGATGTGGATCTTGAAGGTTAATGAGTTAATGCGGTATGAAAGTGTAATTCTCTCTCGGGAGAATAGGTTTGAGAGCTTCACAACTACCTGGTACAATTGGTTGAGATTCTCGGAGTCTGCGGACTGCAAGGCTCTGCTGGGTGGCGCCCAGGGACCCGCACACTAACTTCCCTCCCCCCCCCCTCACCCAGTGTTCCCCCACCCCCCGTGTCAACACAACATACGTAAGGAATTGTTATCACTGAGTTGGTTCCTTTTTTTTTTCTTTCTGTATAATCTTTATTGTTTCATTAATATGACAGTTCTGGGACCACACCCGACTCACATCTAGTTCATTGTTCTCTCTTACAGAGAATACATATTGGATATGTGTTTTCCTTGAAAGATGTACTGTATTGTAGTCTTTGATGTTTGAACAGCTTGACTCTTCTTGTACCTTGCCTGGCTCTTCAGGTCTGTTGTTCTTCTGTTCTGAGATTGCATATCGGTTGTATGTTCTCTTTTGAAAAATGCATAAAGAATTAAAAAAAAAAAAAAAATGCTTATCTTACATATCCTTAGTATCCATAGTGCTGACGGCCACACATCCCCCCAGGAAAAAGCCAACGTGTTTCGTGACGTATTGTTACTTTTTCAAGGCAGAGTACACAGCAAGAAGGTGCTGATGCTCTCGTTTTATACCCACCTCCCATCGCTCCCTCGCCACGCTCAGAATTACTGGTGAACGGCGGGCGCACCCTGGCCGGAAGTGCGTCAGCTCGTCTGCCCGGAAGTGACGCTGCCGTGTTCCAGCCTGGGCCAGGCCGCGCCCCACTTCCCCCTGCAGTCAGGGAGACAGGAACAGCACGTACCCTGCCGAGCAGGCAGGGGGAACAGAAGGTGAGTGTCCCCAGATGACAATGTGCACACAAATCAACCACAATACATAACAATGGCTAACTTTTATCACAATATATCTGCAATATTCCTATACAGTTACAATGCAAAACTTAACGGCATAATAATTACAAAGCATCCAAATATACATCCACAAACTATTGTACCATTATATTATTCCATATACCTCCTCCCCTCAGAGCCCACATGGGGAGCAAATGGAATATTTACAGGAATAATGTCATTATAATTATAATGACCATCCAAAAAAATGGAAAGTGAAATGCAATTATACAGTAGGGGAGACATTTAATATTGAGAGGGTGAGCCACCTTTCTCATAGCGTGACACCAAAACTCCCCATAAGGGGAAACATATTAGGAAGAGGGAAAGGAATACTGAATGAGCCTTAATAAATATAGTGGCGCAGGTGGACCCAAATTCAGGCAACTGGTATGCAGGAGAAAACAAGTATACCTGCTGCACAGAAGACCCATTATGCAATAGGGGAAATATTTAATGCTCAAAAGGTAAGCCTACTTTCCTATAAGGTGACACCAAAAATCCCAACAGGGGTGGAATTACTGAAACCAGAGAGAATGCTAAGTGAGCCCTAGCAACTATAAGGGTGCATGGGGGCCTACAGCCAGAAGGCAAATATACAAAGAGCCCTAAAAAGAGCATTACACAGAAAATCTGCTGATCCAGGGTTTGTAAAACTATGGAGGACGTGGACCCACCTTGATCCCTGTAACTATATACACACCGGGCACCCAGGGGAGCAACCAACATAATATGTCTACATAGGCCCCCCGTCGCCATTCTTGGGGGATAAAGGTGTTATAATACTGGGGAATTTTTTGAGAGATGATCTTGAACACGCCGGAAAACCAGAACTGCCGAATGTCTTGGGACGCCTCAAACCATCCGCGCACAGAAACCTACAATACAACCAAACCACCGTTAAAACACCAAGTGATAACACCCACCATTATTATGGGGGAGGAAACATGGCTCCCATACTCCAAATCAATAAATGATTCTCAAGGTGACCCCACCCCCACCCACCTGAGTGACTAAGACCCTAATGATCCTATCCGCATAAACCTAACCACCCATGCTAAGTAGCCCCCACATAACACACCAAACCATATAAAGCTCCCAAATAGAACATCTCAAAACAACAATTATCCAACCTATGCTAGACCACAAATAATAACTTAATGTGCCCAAACTACCCCGTGAATGATACATACATGAGCATGGACTACTAACCCAGGAATGGTGTGATCAAAATATCTTCGTTCAAACCATTCGGCTTTTGTGAATCCAGCTGGAATATCCAGCGCAATTCCCTATGTTGCAAATGTTTTTTAATATCCCCTCCCCAGGATCCCAAGTGTATTTTCTCTAATGCTACAACCCTTAGATCCTCCATGTTGCCACTATGCTGATCCAAAATGTGTAAGGCTACTGGAGGCACAGGTCGTCCTTTATCTTTACTTCTCCATGCCAAACGAATAGATGAAAAATGTGCCTGAATCCTGGCCTTTAGTACATTTTTTTGTTTTGCCCACATAAACCTTGGAGCAGCTACAGATAAGCATATAGATAACTCTGGCGGTTCTGCAGTTCATAAACTGCTTAATGGGATACTCCCTACCAGTTTTCCTGTTGGTCACCTCCTTTTTAATTTGCATATATGGACAGACGGAGCAGTTGCCACATGGATAACTGCCCTTCGTCCTGACCTCCTGTAACCAAGTACTGGGTCTAGAGAAGTGGCTTTTGCAAATCCTGTCACCTAAATTTGGGGCCCTCTGCGCGACCATCTGTGGTCCTTTTCTTACCCATCTTGCTAGATATGGATCACTCCTAAGGATCCCCCAATGTTTGTGTAATAGCCGGCGCAATTGTGCCCTTTCATTGTTATGTCGGGATATAAACCTTACCTCATCCATATGTGTCCTTTTTGGGAATCAAGAGGGTATCTCTTGATGACTGTCTAGCCCTACCTAGGGCATTCCTCACCAGTTGTTCAGGATATCCTAACTTTTGAGGAATATTATGCAACAATCAACTGCGTTGGCCAACCAGTTTCAAAAACGAGGATATCCTGAACTACTGGTAAGGAATGCCCTAGGTATGCACTTCCGGCCAGCTGTGCATCCGCTGTTCACTGGTAATTCTGAGCGTGGCGAGGGAGCGATGGGAGGTGGGTATAAAACGGGAGCATCAGCACCTTCTTGCTGTGTACTTTGCCTTGAAAAAGTGACAATACGTCACGAAACGCATTGGCTTTTTCCTGGCGGGATGTGTGGCCGCCAGCACTATGGATATGTAAGATAAGCATTTTTTGATATGTTTTGCACCTACCTCATGTATTCTTCAGTGTATTTTTGCACTGTATTTGTCTGATGATTTACTGGTATGTGATGCACTTTTTGGAAGCACAGGCACTTTATTTATGGTTGAGGACTATATGCCCCAAGAGGGTTTAGGTTATTTGGGCTTTATATATAGGATTTTATGGCTCCACTTAACAACAGCACCCCCCATGGCAGATTGTGAGAATGTTGTTATCTTGTATGTTTTTTAAATGGTCTTTTTAATACTTTGTATTATGGTGATTGAAAAAACTTTTCAGAAAAACATTACAAGTGTGTGCAAAGTTAAGTCTCTGGTTTATGCTCCTTTTGGAGATTTGGGCACCCCCATTTACAATATTGTTTGGATAATTTGAGTGTTACCCAGAGCAATGCTCCACATCTATTAGATACTAGTTGGTGCCACCCAATCCTTTTGTTGTGTAAGCTGGGATACAGGGCGGAGATATGTTGCCTCTCGTCGCGTTGTTGTTGTTCCAGGGCGGCCACTCTCTGGGCTAGTGATTACTGATCTTGTTCAACCAAATTGACCCTTTGAGAAACTTCTGAAATAGAGTTCTGGAGTGTGCCGAGTTCTCTGCTTAGAGTGTTTTCCATTTGAGAGATGTATCCATCAAAGTCCGAGTGTGAGGGGAGCGCACGCAGAGCATTGGAAACATTGGATCTGATGACCGCAACTAAGTCTGATAGCAAGGAAGGTAAAACCAGGCAGGGGGCCTTGGGCCCATCAAGCGGAGGAAATACAGTTCCCTCTTCTGGGCGCATCGCTGTTTCATCGGGCGGGGGAATTGTCCCTCGGGCTGAGCCGAGTTCAGCCGCTGAGCTTTTGCCACCATCTTGCTCATCTTCCTCCCCTCACCTGGCCCCTCTGTCGCCTCGAAAAAAGACGTGATGGACGCCGATTCTTCCTCCTCTGGGCTCCTGATGTCTTCCTGCACCTGGACATCTGAAAAAAGTTGCTGCCTGTGCCAGTGGAAGCTGTTTTTTGCCAGGTAGGTGCAGAGCTCCCACGTTTGCCATCCTATCCCGCCATCGGCGCGCCACCCCCCCCTCTTCGGACAGTTTTTTATTTTAGTTTTATTTTTTTCAGACCCCGGGAGCTCTGGAGAAGCCCGCTGATCATTGGACACATAGTGTAGTGTAGTTCATCTGAGGTACAATCAGGGCTTATTCCCACATAGTTGTTGACCATGTACAAGTTTGTGTGGTGTGCTCTTAAATCCCAGACAACAGAGTTAGTTATTGGTGTGCTGTAACTTTAAGTGACTTCTTGGCGCTGGATCAGCAATTTAGACTTTTTGATTCTTTTTCATTTAGTAACTTTTCCCTCCAAAATGTAAAATTTTGGGGGCGGGGTCAGAGATCGGCTACCTAGCGCTGACGTCACTTCCGGGTGCGGCGATGACCTGGAAATGGAAGGATGGCATTTTGCTTCCTGGCCAGAGTGTAGGTCGGAAGGAGCTTGAAGACATCGGAGGGCACTGGGACAGCAGCTGAATAGTGGAAGCAGCAGTTGCAGCTGTGGCAGTAGCAATAGCGACAGCCTGCAGGGCAGCAAGCTTAGGTAAAGCAGACCTGTCCTCACAACAATGTCGGCCAAAGAGACAGAAAGACAAGGAAGCTCAGCAATCGGTAAGGTGCAACATTCCTTTGTTTATACCAGACATGTGATGCCCTAGGTTAGAAGGTAAATGAATTACTTTGTTATATATATATATATATATATATATATATATATATATACACTTGGCAGATGTCTCTGTGCCTGGATTGCCTTACTCAGAGAGATCCTTGTAATGAGGCAGAAAATATGCCTGAATGTGGGATGCTTCATATGGGATGCTCAAAGGAGTATGGTCACTCAGTCAGATCAGTGCTCCTCACCCCCCTTATATAGACAATCCTTCATGTGATATCTGACACTGGGGCTCATTATACTAACTATTACATCAGGGGGTCCCATGTATGCTTGTTATAAATTGTGCCATTGTATCCATGGACTAGTATTCTATATGTCTCTCTATAAGCTGCTACTGACCCCTGCCATTAGATTTTTTCTTTCTGCCTTCATTTCCCTGCCTGTATATTTATTTATATGTTGTCCCTGTATAATAATAGTCTATATATTCTGTCTATAGTCACATGATATACTGCGATCTTGTTACTAATACCTGACCCTGGGAGATTGTTGGACAACAATTGTAATCAGTTACTTATATACGGGTGCTCCTCTGTGTGTGTATATATCTATCTATAATCACCCTAATATACTGTGTTTTACTGTGTTTTACTTCTGTAGTAAGATGGTGTATAAATATAAATTGGGCCATGGTATTCTGTGGGTCCATATATATAGTATTGTATATGCCCGTATAAAATCACCCCTGTATACTTTCTGGGATATATATATATATATATATCTCGATGTCTATATGTATGTTTATCTCTATCTATCTATATCTATATCTATCTATGTATCTATATATATATCTATATATCTATCTCTATTTAGAGAGAGAGATCTATCTCTCTCTATCCATCTCTATCTCTCTCTATAGGGTTGATTCAGAGCCTCCTCAAAACAGTGTCGTATTTGTCTCTTTTTTTCAGTATGCCTAGGTGCATACGCATGATTCAGAGCTTCCATCGGAAGCCTTCCGTTTACTGTTCGTAGCTGCGTACGCCGAGAATGCCATTTTCTGGCTCTCGTTGCGTCCTCGAGAGACGAGGTTTACGTTCACGTTACTTAGTAAACCTGGTTACAGTTTTTCAGCGTTTTCCAATGTAGCTTCCAACAAAGATTTTCAGTGTCTCGTTAGATTCAGCATGCATCTTTCTCTAAATATACGTCCGGATGGAAATCTGTCGGAAATCTGTTAGACAGCTGCTATGTTTGCATGCATGTACTGATGCGTGCAGCTATTTAACTCATTCATGTCCCCCGTCTCAACTATTTTCACTCACTTCTGCTCCAATGCTTACCTTAACTCACTAGCGGTTCCTGTTTTTCTGTTCTCCCGCCATTCATGCTTACCTTAACTCACTAGTGGTTCCTGTTTTTCTGTTCTCCGGCCACTCATGCTTACCTTAACTCACTAGCGGTTCCTATTTTTCTGTTCTCCCGCCATTCATGCTTACCTTAACTCATTAGCGGTTCCTGTTTTTCTGTTCTCCCACCATTCATGCTTACCTTAACTCACTAGCGGTTCCTGTTTAGATGTTCGCCCGCCATTCATGCTTACCTTAATGTTCTGCATTCTGTAGTTATTTTTCTATTCCTTCTTGATGGCTTCTGATGTATGGTCTTTATTGGATGTGTTGAAACACGAAACATGGTTACTAGGGATGAGCGAATCGATCCGGACGGACCCGAATTTGTTCCGAATTTCAGGAAAAATTTGATTCTGAACGAATCCGAATTTCCCTGCGATTCGATCGATCGAAGTTTTCCTTTAAACTCCATTTATTTCAATTACAGGCATTCTAAAATGGTGGAAGCACATGTCTGGACATTTTACCTGGGGCAAGATATCATGGGAAAGTCACATGCAGCCTATCAGCAGCCAGGAAGCCCGGTGACAGCACCGTGCTATATAAACCGGCAGCCATTTTCCTTGTGCGCATTTCAGCGTTGCATTGCGGCCACAGCAGAGCTGGTTACAGACAGGGACAGCGTTAGAGATAGGTAGGGAGAGTCAGAGAGACCGACAGAGAGGCAGAAAGAGAGGTAGATAGAGCCAGGGAAAGATAGGGAAAAACCGGAACGATCCCGGCAGGGACAGCATTGAAGTGACAGGGAAATGTTTTTATTTTCATTAGCCAGATTTTCAATTCAATTTCAGTTCTTTGTGCTGTAAACCTGCCTTGCCACTGTGTATCCCATCTATGCAGTGGCATATTTAACCCTATCTGTTACACACAAGCATTTCTCATAACTGGATTAGTTTTAATATTTTTTTGTCTGGTTTAAATATACCAGCCCTCATGGGCATCCCAAGCCAGCACATGTCACCCTATCTGTTATACTAAATAAGCGTTGTTCAGCCTAATTTTAATTAAGCTATTGCATTTTGAATTGGGTTTTTTTCCTGCTGCCAAAACACTAGCCCGCAGGGTATCCCTAAACTCCAGTACAGCGCAGCTGAGGAGCTTGTCCTGGGACTAATACACCCCTGTTCACTACAGGGCTTGTCCGCAGCCATAGACACTGACAGCAATGTCATGGCAGAAGGTTAGTAGTTTAAGGAATGCTTCATTTGCTTTGCCTTTCAAAAATGTAGCGTAAAAGTCTAGGTACAGACAGGGCCATAGCTAAGGGGGAGCAGGGAGGCAATGCTCCCAGGGTGCAGCAGTTCAGGGGGGCACCAAAGGGGTCCGGAAAACCGGTGGGGAGTCCATTTTTAAACTTTGCCCCGGGTGCCCTAAAGCCTAGCTACTCCTATGGGTACACAAGGTATGTTTATGTGTTAACTTGCCTTTACTTTTACATTCCAGCACCTCCAAATACTCAAGCTACTGTGCAACCCTCCACCTCATTGCCCACTGCCACCACGTTCCGCCAGCCATTAACAACATATCCTACACAGGAACAGCTTGATCTGGTAAGTATACTGTGCACTAACTGGTGATGCATGTGAAGGAAGATGACTACTTGCCCCAACATATATTTGAGCAACTATCTCACACATTTTTTTTTACCCATGCACAGGTGTTGGCCATCCTACAAGGCCAAAAACAGCCTTATTATGGGAATCCACCATATTATTATATTATGGGAATTAGCGGTGTATTTGCTCCACTTCTTTCCTCCATCCCAACACTATTCACCTGTCTGGTGATCTCCACCCAAATTTGTGTATTTGTGCCTTTGCTGGTGGCTTTAGAATTTCTCCCATACAGCTCATGATAGTGGTCTGAAAACCCACTTGCCAATGCCATAGTTTGGGGCTCAGTAAAGCGCCCGCTTAAGCTCCCACGCAGCAGGTTTAGACCTAATGAAATCCTGGCTGCCTCATCCTGGGTGGGTGGAATAGTTAGTGACATTCTTGGCTGCCTAACACCCTACTAATAGCAACAACTTTTGCTCTGAAAGGATTGTGTTGGACTTGCTTGGGGGCGGAGTGTAATAGGCTGGCTAGCCCAATAACTTTCAGCCGTTGAGCTGGCCGCTGACTCAGGGCTTGCTACATTGTAATGCTGAAATAGGCCTCGAGCATGACAGGGTGTTGGGCTATGAATTCATGCCCTACTGTTCCCTTTGCCCTTAATACTAGTGCTCCCTATGGTTCTGGATGTTGGTGGACAGGGAGCATTCTGGCTGGAGGAAGATTCCTTGGCCATCCTGGATGTGCCAAATTTTTAGGGGGCTGGAGTCTGCCGCAATGGATCCTTCCTTTGCTTGGTGGATGTCCTCGTAGGCTGCGAGTGCCCTTCCCCACCTAATTTCCCTATGGAATAGAAAATTAATAAAATGAAGTTTCTCTGTTCTGTGTTATTTTTAGCCATTTTTGATCTGTTTGGTTACAAAAAGATGAGTGTTGTTAAAGGAAATATTTGTCAATAAAAATGCATTAAGCTCAAATCTGTTCCAAAGGTTTTTTGTATTAGTTTGTGACCATAAGCAAAGTATAAATAATAGAAATTTGTTCAATCACAAGGAAATAACATAAATAAAGTTTAGGAAAAAAAATGGTAATAAGGTGGGCCCGGACTCACTGCCCAGAAGCACTCTGGGTGCCCTCCTATAATGCATCCGGAATGTCCATTACTGCTGGAGAGGGGGACACGTCGACATATCGGGGGAACTTCTGCATTATAGCAAAATTATGAAGGACACAGCAGGCAATAATTATCTATATGATCTTGTTTGGGTCATATTGCAGGGCCCCCCCTGTATGGTCCAGGCATCTGAATCTGCTTTTCAGCAGGCTGAAGGCCCTCTCCACCACAGCCCGGGTCTTCCTATGGGCACGGTTATAGCCCTGCTGTGCCTGAGTCTGAGGCCGCAGGATTGGTGTCATCAGCCATGGCAGCAGTGGATAACCCGAATCCCCTGAAAATATTAAAACACAAAGTTAGTGTCTACTTCTTAGTTACATTGTATATCATGTGATCAGAGGGAAAGAACATCCATATGTTGAGACAGGATTATCCAAAAGCATTCATAGTCATACAGTGAAAGCCTAATGAAACTATTTGTAAAAACTTACCCAGTAGCCAACCACCAGACAAGTTTCCTAATTCAAACCGACCATAGAGGCTGGAATTCCTCAGGATATACGCGTCGTGGGTGGATCCGGGAAACCCTGCCATGACATTTAGGAACCGAAGGTCCAGCCAACCACAGCTTGCACGTTAATGGAGTGGCCCATCTTCCGGTTCCTGTAAGAGCAGAAATACAGGTATTTAGTACACAAAAACAATCAAGCATATAACCAAGTTAAACCAACAAGATAAGGGATCCTTATTGTTAAAGATGGATTGTTTTTAAACAATAATTAGTACTACAACCAATAATGAATAGTTGGTCACCTGGATTTAATTAAGATCTACATGATAAGGAATAATTAAGGGCTACATGAAAATGATTAGTTATGTTCTGCATGAAAATGATTAATTAAGGTCTACATGATAAGGAATAACTAAGGGCTACTGTTCTGTCTTCTTACACGTTCATTCAGTGTGCAATCCAACATTCAGCATAAACCATTCCTGTCTCCAAATAAGAGGCCTGTTGTTTGCAGTTTAACAGGTTTATTATGTGATGGCGAAAGGTTGTGTGTGTTTGGTAAAACTATAAGAATACAGATGACAATGCATAAGTACAGAGTATAACATCTGTAGATATCATACATTACATAACAGTGAAGTACACAACAAAAAGGCTGCATATGAAAAGGATTGCATGGCTAGCTAGCAGTTTAACATCTACACATTAAACTCTCTGAGTAGTATAAATATCTAAACAGCTCTAGATATCATAATGCCCTAGTAACTGAGGTAAATGACTCACCAGATATGCTGTTACACAGATGGTGGAGTTTTAGATGAGAGGAATATCATGGCAGCTTTGTGTCTGGAGGATAAAGACAGCCCACTTCTTCTTCCCAGAATGCATTGCAATCTCCCATAATACTTTTAACTCGGAAAAACATGTTAAACAACTTAACACCACTAGATGGTGCTATAACCTCACTAATGATACGATGACAGGGCAGAAATGAATTATAATGATTCTATACCCTGATGGGCAGAACACTCCCCGTCTGGCGTCAACCGATGCCACTACTAGGTTGTTCAGGTGAAAACAACAAAACTAGTTCCGCTACTGGCCTGAGGAAGAACTTGCATTCGCCAAGCTTCCACACTTTGACCTCGGCCTTGCGTACATTCCCATCCTTGCTTGGGAATGTGTTGGTGATTAGGCCTAATGGCCGATCATTCCGGTGTGACTGGCTGTCTTTTATGAGCACAACATCCCCAGGTCTGATGTTCGGTTTGTTAGTTTGCCACTTCCTTCTTGATTGTAGGGTAGAAATATACTGTTTCCTCCACTTGTCCCAGAAGGCATTAGAAAGACTTTGCACCTGCCTCCATTGTCGTCTGTAGAGGTCTTTATCACTAAATTATCCAAGAGGAGCGCTCGGAGTGCTGGTCTTCTGCGTAAGTAACATGGCAGGAGTGAGGATGGTTAAATCTTCAGGGTCGCTGGAAAGGGTAGTCAACGGTCTTGCGTTTATGATAGCTGAAACTTCTGCAAAGAAGGTGGTCAAACTTTCATGTGTAAGTCTTGTACTCCCCACCTGCAAGAAGATAGAATCCAGGATTTTTCTTGCTATGCCTATCATCCTTTCCCAGACACCGCCCATATGAGAAGAATGAGGTGGATTAAATGTCCAGGTGCATCCTTGTTCGTTTAGGTATCTTTCCACATTGGTAGTGTCCAAGTTGGAAGGAATCTGGAGTTCTTTCACTGCCCCGACGAAATTCGTGCCTCTGTCTGAATGAATATGCTTGACAGGCCCTCTGATTGCAATAAAGCGTCGAAGTGCGTTTATGAAACTCGAAGTGTCCATAGATTCAACCACTTCTATATGGACAGCTCTGCTGGTCATACAAGTAAACATGACCGCCCAGCGTTTTGTGGTGGCGTGACTTCCTCTTGTTTCAAGATTTAGTCCTGTTGTTATAAGTTCAGCTAACTCCACTGCAAGTACGGCAGCGCAGAGTTCTAGTCTGGGTATTGTGTGCTCACGGAGTGGCGACAGTTTGGTCCGGCTCATAACGAAACCCACATGGCATTGCTCGTTGACATCTATGGTCTTTAGGTATGCTACGGCTGCAATCGCCTTGACTGAAGCATCACAGCAGATAAATAGTCTTTGCATCTTGACCTCAGTTGCTGGCACAGAAGTATACGGTCGTGCCACCTGAAGGCTGGACAAAGCTTCGAGAGACTTCCTCCATCCTATCCACTGGTCTTTTTTCTCCATGAAGGTAAAGAAATGTTCTTTCATCTCTGGGTTCCTCTGAAGTTTGTGTATGAGGGAGATAAATCGATTGTAGACAAGTTCTTTGTTGTTAGATAAGCGTTGTCTCTGAGGTTTAAATGGCAAAGGTGCAATCCAGCTTTTTGACTTGTCTTTTTCTATTCCGTGATCCATGATATCCAAGAACAGCCTGTCCTCTATGGACATTGCGACCTTGTTATCTTCTCTTGTCCTGTGGAAGACTGTGCACCCTAAGTGACCTTGCTCACCATCGCAGGCGTGATCTTCACAGGAAGGATCTACGTAAGGACAAAGAATGGGAGCACTATGTGGCAATTCTTTTATCAGGAAACGACTCTGACACGGCTGAAATAGGGAAGGACGCCCATTTTCAAGTGTGTTGGTGAGCATACTGTTGACTGAGGTCAGCTTGTGTGCTCCTCCTAGACAGACATCTCCTATGACGACCCATCTTAGGTCTAGTCTCTGGGCGTATGGAGCGTTTTGAGGGCCGTTAATCTGTCCTCTAGCCTTGTGAACTCGTAATATGTCTCGTCCAAGGAGTAGGAGTATTGGGGCTTCCGGGTCCAGTTCTGGTATCAGGTGAGCTATACGCCTCAGATGGGGGTGGTATGCTGCTACCTCTGGTGTTGGTATCTCAGACCGGTTGTCAGGAATGTGGTTGCACTTCAGTATGGTTGGTAAGGACAAGCAGGTCTTGCCATCAATGGACTCTACCATGTACCCAGTTGCCTTCCTCCCCGCCGTCTCAACGGTACCTGCACATGTCCGTAAGGAGTAGGGAGAACCAGGCCCTACGATGTTGAATGTGTCGAAGAAGGCGGCTTTAGCTAAAGACCTATTGCTTTGATCATCTAAGATTGCATACATCTTGAGCGCCTTATCTCGCTGACCGGCTGGATAAACTCTGACAAAGCAGATTTTTGAGCAGGACTTCCCTCCTGCGAGTCCTTTACAGATTTCTGTACACTGAGAGGTGACTACTGCAGTGTCTGTGTCAGTGTCTATCTGCTTTCTGTCATGCTCCTCTGCTTGGGATGATAACTGAGAGGGTGGTCCGGGGTGTAAAGCCGTGTTGTGTCCTGTGCTACCACATTCTGTGCATGTCACACTGACCTTACAGTTCCCGGCGAAGTGCGATGTTGTAGTGCAGCACTTGAAGCAGATGTTGTTCTCTTTGAGGAATTCCTTGCGGTCCTCTAAAGACTTCTCCCTGAAGGCTCTGCATTTCAGTAGAGAGTGTGGTTTCTTATGCAGGGGGCATTGTTTAGTAAGGTCTTCCAGTTTGTTTCCTTCTTGAGAAGACCTAAATGACCTGTAAGGAGAACCTGTTGAGGCAACGTTAGTCTTATGCACTGCCACTGGTGTTTTATGGGGCTTGACACCAGGGGCAGTGGGACATGACAATGTAAAGTCAAAACTGGGATCATTTCTAATCTTTGCCTGTTGAGCAACAAAGTCTACAAACACTCTAAAGGGGGGAAAAGGTACATTATGAACCTGTTTATAACAAGAACCATGTGTGATCCACTTCTCCTGTAGGTTATAAGGTAGGTTTTTGAACGATGGGATTAACACCTCTGGCAGTGTTCAGGAATTCTAGCCCTGGGAGATCACCTTCTGCCTGAGCAACCTGTACCTCTGTTAGCAAGTCACTGAGTTCCCTGAGCTTTTGGTAACTCCTACCCATTATTTTGGGAAAACTTTCAATTCTCTTATATAAAGCATTTTCTATAGCTTCTATTGACCCATAACATTCATCAAGTCTTTCCCACACCCTCTTTAGGCCTTTGCCCGGGTAGTTTATGTTAATATCGCTGATTCTTCTGGCGTGTTCAGCAGAATCACCGAGTCATTTCACCAAGAGATCTAACTCCTCACTGCAGGAAAGATCTAAGTCCCTTATAGCGTTCTAGAAGGAGGCACGCCATGACCTGTAGTTCTCAGGGCGTTCGGTGAACTTTATAAGTCCTTTGGTAACCAGTTCCCGTTTAGCAAAGAACTTAGCAAAGTCCATGGCAGCCTGGTTAGTGCCAGTGATACCTGGTATGCTGCTGTTATGCAGTGTGCGTGGTGTATCACCATACCTTTTAGGAGTTTCGTTCTGTAAAGTGGCAGTTGTGATCAGGATCACGTTGTCGCATACTGTCTTGCTCGAGGTGCTGTGATGCAAGGTAGGGTCTTTGGTGCTATGTATGAGCTGGATGATATACAGGATCGTAGTTGTCATCTGTCTTGGGATGCTGGTGAATAGAGATGAGCGAACTTTTGAAAAATTCGATTCGACTGATTCGCCGAATTTTCCGACAAAAATCGTTTCGACCCGAATAAATTCGCGACGAATCGCTATTAAAAACGGCTATTTCTGAGCCTCCTAGAGCCTCAATAGGGTTGTAACCCATTCTGCCTTGCTGTAACACGCACAGGATGCGTGCTGGGTTAGTTAAATAATACTTTGAAGAAATATCACATGCAGATCAGAGGCATCGCTAATAGAATCGCAGAGCGGCACAATTGAATTCAAGAGAGTTGAAGTGGCATCACTATGAGGGGCAGGAGCCCAAACATTGCTTTAAAGAGACACTGGAGTTGGCAGCAGAAGGAGCCCAAAAATTGGATGAATCACACCCTGGAGTTGGCAGCAGCAGCAGCAGCAGGAGCCCAAACATTACTTTAAAGAGACCCTGGGGTTGGCTTCAGGAGCCCAAAAATTGGATGAATCACACCCTGGAGTTGGCAGCAGCAGCAGCAGTAGCCCAAATATACACTGGAGTTGGCTTCAGGAGCCCAAAAATTGGATGAATCACACCCTGGAGTTGGCAGCAGCAGCAGGAGCCCAAATATTACTTTAAAGAGACACTGGGGTTGGCTTCAGGAGCCCAAAAATTGGATGAATCACACCCTGGAGTTGGCAGCAGCAGCAGCAGGAGCCCAAACATTACTTCAAAGAGACCCTGGGGTTGGCTTCAGGAGCCCAAAAATTGGATGAATCACACCCTGGAGTTGGCAGGAGTTGACAGCAGCAGCAGCAGGAGCCCAAACATTACTTTAAAGAGACCCTGGGGTTGGCTTCAGGAGCCCAAAAATTGGATGAATCACACCCTGGAGTTGGCAGAAGTTGGCAGCAGGAGCCCAAACATTACTTAAAAGAGACACTGGGGTTGGCTTCAGGAGCCCAAAAATTGGATGAATCACACCTGGAGTTGGCAGGAGTTGACAGCAGCAGCAGGAGCCCAAATATTACTTTAAAGAGACCCTGGGGTTGGCTTCAGGAGCCCAAAAATTGGATGAATCACACCCTGGAGTTGGCAGGAGTTGGCAGTAGCAGCAGCAGGAGCCCAAATATTACTTTAAAGAGACACTGGGGTTGGCTTCAGGAGCCCAAAAATTGGATGATTCACACCCTGGAGTTGGCAGCAGCAGCAGCAGTAGCCCAAATATACACTGGAGTTGGCTTCAGGAGCCCAAAAATTGGATGAATCACACCCTGGAGTTGGCAGCAGCAGCAGCAGGAGCCCAAACATTACTTTAAAGAGACACTGGGGTTGGCTTCAGGAGCCCAAAAATTGGATGAATCACACCCTGGAGTTGCCAGCAGCAGGAGCCCAAATATTACTTTAAAGAGACACTGGGGTTGGCTTCAGGAGCCAAAAAATTGGATGAATCACACCCTGGATTTGGTAGAAGTTGGCAGTAGCAGCAGCAGGAGCCCAAATATTACTTTAAAGAGACCCTGGGATTGGCTTCAGGAGCCCAAAAATTGGATGAATCACACCCTGGAGTTGGCAGAAGTTGGCAGTAGCAGCAGCAGGAGCCCAAATATTACTTTAAAGAGACCCTGGGGTTGGCTTCAGGAGCCCAAAAATTGGATGAATCACACCCTGGAGTTGGCAGCAGCAGCAGGAGCCCAAATATTACTTTAAAGAGACCCTGGGGTTGGCTTCAGGAGCCCAAAAATTGGATGAATCACACCCTGGAGTTGGCAGCAGCAGCAGCAGCAGGAGCCCAAATATACACTGGAGTTGGCTTCAGGAGCCCAAAAATTGGATGAATCACACCCTGGAGTTGGCAGCAGCAGCAGCAGGAGCCCAAACATTACTTTAAAGAGACACTGGGGTTGGCTTCAGGAGCCCAAAAATTGGATGAATCACACCCTGGAGTTGGCAGCAGCAGGAGCCCAAATATTACTTTAAAGAGACCCTGGGGTTGGCTTCAGGAGCCCAAAAATTGGATGATTCACACCATGGAGTTGGCAGCAGCAGCAGCAGCAGGAGCCCAAATATACACTGGAGTTGGCTCCAGGAGCCCAAAAATTGGATGAATCACACCCTGGAGTTGGCAGAAGTTGGCAGTAGCAGCAGCAGGAGCCAAAATATTACTTTAAAGAGACCCTGGGGTTGGCTTCAGGAGCCCAAAAATTGGATGAATCACACCCTGGAGTTGGCAGGAGTTGACAGCAGCAGCAGGAGCCCAAATATTACTTTAAAGAGACCCTGGGGTTGGCTTCAGGAGCCCAAAAATTGGATGAATCACACCCTGGAGTTGGCAGAAGTTGGCAGCAGCAGCAGGAGCCCAAACATTACTTAAAAGAGACACTGGGGTTGGCTTCAGGAGCCCAAAAATTGGATGAATCACACCCTGGAGTTGGCAGGAGTTGACAGCAGCAGCAGGAGCCCAAATATTACTTTAAAGAGACCCTGGGGTTGGCTTCAGGAGCCCAAAAATTGGATGAATTACACCCTGGAGTTGGCAGGAGTTGGCAGTAGCAGCAGCAGGAGCCCAAATATTACTTTAAAGAGACACTGGGGTTGGCTTCAGGAGCCCAAAAATTGGATGATTCACACCCTGGAGTTGGCAGCAGCAGCAGCAGCAGCAGGAGCCCAAATATACACTGGAGTTGGCTTCAGGAGCCCAAAAATTGGATGAATCACACCCTGGAGTTGGCAGCAGCAGGAGCCCAAACATTACTTTAAAGAGACACTGGGGTTGGCTTCAGGAGCCCAAAAATTGGATGAATCACACCCTGGAGTTGCCAGCAGCAGGAGCCCAAATATTACTTTAAAGAGACACTGGGGTTGGCTTCAGGAGCCCAAAAATTGGATGAATCACACCCTGGATTTGGTAGAAGTTGGCAGTAGCAGCAGCAGGAGCCCAAATATTACTTTAAAGAGACCCTGGGGTTGGCTTCAGGAGCCCAAAAATTGGATGAATCACACCCTGGAGTTGGCAGAAGTTGGCAGTAGCAGCAGCAGGAGCCCAAATATTACTTTAAAGAGACCCTGGGATTGGCTTCAGGAGCCCAAAAATTGGATGAATCACACCCTGGAGTTGGCAGAAGTTGGCAGTAGCAGCAGCAGGAGCCCAAATATTACTTTAAAGAGACCCTGGGGTTGGCTTCAGGAGCCCAAAAATTGGATGAATCACACCCTGGAGTTGGCAGCAGCAGCAGGAGCCCAAATATTACTTTAAAGAGACCCTGGGGTTGGCTTCAGGAGCCCAAAAATTGGATGAATCACACCCTGGAGTTGGCAGCAGCAGCAGCAGCAGGAGCCCAAATATACACTGGAGTTGGCTTCAGGAGCCCAAAAATTGGATGAATCACACCCTGGAGTTGGCAGCAGCAGCAGCAGGAGCCCAAACATTACTTTAAAGAGACACTGGGGTTGGCTTCAGGAGCCCAAAAATTGGATGAATCACACCCTGGAGTTGGCAGCAGCAGGAGCCCAAATATTACTTTAAAGAGACCCTGGGGTTGGCTTCAGGAGCCCAAAAATTGGATGATTCACACCATGGAGTTGGCAGCAGCAGCAGCAGCAGGAGCCCAAATATACACTGGAGTTGGCTCCAGGAGCCCAAAAATTGGATGAATCACACCCTGGAGTTGGCAGAAGTTGGCAGTAGCAGCAGCAGGAGCCCAAATATTACTTTAAAGAGACCCTGGGGTTGGCTTCAGGAGCCCAAAAATTGGATGAATCACACCCTGGAGTTGGCAGGAGTTGACAGCAGCAGCAGGAGCCCAAATATTACTTTAAAGAGACCCTGGGGTTGGCTTCAGGAGCCCAAAAATTGGATGAATCACACCCTGGAGTTGGCAGAAGTTGGCAGCAGCAGCAGGAGCCCAAACATTACTTAAAAGAGACACTGGGGTTGGCTTCAGGAGCCCAAAAATTGGATGAATCACACCCTGGAGTTGGCAGGAGTTGACAGCAGCAGCAGGAGCCCAAATATTACTTTAAAGAGACCCTGGGGTTGGCTTCAGGAGCCCAAAAATTGGATGAATTACACCCTGGAGTTGGCAGGAGTTGGCAGTAGCAGCAGCAGGAGCCCAAATATTACTTTAAAGAGACACTGGGGTTGGCTTCAGGAGCCCAAAAATTGGATGATTCACACCCTGGAGTTGGCAGCAGCAGCAGCAGCAGGAGCCCAAATATACACTGGAGTTGGCTTCAGGAGCCCAAAAATTGGATGAATCACACCCTGGAGTTGGCAGCAGCAGCAGCAGGAGCCCAAACATTACTTTAAAGAGACACTGGGGTTGGCTTCAGGAGCCTAAAAATTGGATGAATCACACCCTGGAGTTGGCAGCAGCAGGAGCCCAAATATTACTTTAAAGAGACCCTGGGGTTGGCTTCAGGAGCCCAAAAATTGGATGATTCACACCATGGAGTTGGCAGCAGCAGCAGCAGGAGCCCAAATATACACTGGAGTTGGCTCCAGGAGCCCAAAAATTGGATGAATCACACCCTGGAGTTGGCAGCAGCAGCAGCAGCAGGAGCCCAAATATTACTTCAAAGAGACCCTGGGGTTGGCTTCAGGAGCCCAAAAATTGGATGATTCACACCATGGAGTTGGCAGCAGCAGCAGCAGCAGGAGCCCAAATATACACTGGAGTTGGCTCCAGGAGCCCAAAAATTGGATGAATCACACCCTGGAGTTGGCAGCAGCAGCAGCAGGAGCCCAAATATTACTTTAAAGAGACCCTGGGGTTGGCTTCAGGAGCCCAAAAATTGGATGATTCACACCATGGAGTTGGCAGCAGCAGCAGCAGCAGGAGCCCAAATATTACTTTAAAGAGACACTGGGGTTGGCTTCAGGATCCCAAAAATTGGATGAATCACACCCTGGAGTTGGCAGAAGTTGGCAGTAGCAGCAGCAGGAGCCCAAATATTACTTTAAAGAGACCCTGGGGTTTGCTTCAGGAGCCCAAAAATTGGATGAATCCCACCCTGGAGTTGGCAGGAGTTGGCAGCAGCAGCAACAGGAGCCCAAACATTACTTTAAAGAGACCCTGGGGTTGGCTTCAGGAGCCCAAAAATTGGATGATTCACACCCTGGAGTTGGCAGCAGCAGCAGCAGGAGCCCAAATATTACTTTAAGGAGACCCTGGGGTTGGCTTCAGGAGCCCAAAAATTGGATGATTCACACCATGGAGTTGGCAGCAGCAGCAGCAGGAGCCCAAATATACACTGGAGTTGGCTCCAGGAGCCCAAAAATTGGATGAATCACACCCTGGAGTTGGCAGCAGCAGCAGCAGGAGCCCAAACATTACTTTAAAGAGACACTGGGGTTGGCTTCAGGAGCCCAAAAATTGGATGAATCACACCCTGGAGTTGGCAGGAGTTGACAGCAGCAGCAGGAGCCCAAACATTACTTTAAAGAGACCCTGGGGTTGGCTTCAGGAGCCCAAAAATTGGATGAATCACACCCTGGAGTTGGCAGCAGCAGGAGCCCAAACATTACTTTAAAGAGACACTGGGGTTGGCTTCAGGAGCCCAAAAATTGGATGATTCACACCCTGGAGTTGGCAGAAGTTGGCAGCAGCAGCAGCAGGAGCCCAAATATTACTTTAAAGAGACCCTGGGGTTGGCCTCAGGAGCCCAAAAATTGGATGAATCACACCCTAGAGTTGGCAGCAGCAGCAGCAGGAGCCCAAATATACACTGGAGTTGGCTTCAGGAGCCCAAAAATTGGATGAATCACACCCTGGAGTTGCAAGCAGCAGCAGGAGCCCAAATATTACTTTAAAGAGACCCTGGGGTTGGCTTCAGGAGCCCAAAAATTGGATGAATCACACCCTGGAGTTGGCAGGAGTTGACAGCAGCAGCAGCAGGAGCCCAAACATTACTTTAAAGAGACCCTGGGGTTGGCTTCAGGAGCCCAAAAATTGGATGAATCACACCCTGAAGTTGGCAGCAGCAGCAGCAGGAGCCCAAATATACACTGGAGTTGGCTTCAGGAGCCCAAAAATTGGATGAATCACACCCTGGAGTTGGCAGAAGTTGGCAGCAGCAGCAGCAGGAGCCCAAAAAATGGCCTAAAGACATAAATATGTTTTGCACCATTTGGAAAGTGTAAAACGTGGCACCATGCTGAATCTAGTCGCATGCATCAGGCATTGGTGGGTGGAAATCCTGGCTGATCCATCCCTGATTCATTTTGACAAAGGTGAGTCTCTCCACATTTTTAGTTGACAGACGAGTTCTCCTCGCCGTAACTATGGCCCCCGCCGCACTAAACACCCCCTCAGATGGCACGCTACTTGCCGGGCAGGACAGCTTTTCCAGGGCAAACTCTGCTAGTTGCGGCCACAAATCAAGTTTGGCTGCCCAGAAGTCCAGCGGATCCTCAAGGTGTGTTGGCATGGTCATGTCAAAGTATGACATGACCTGCTGGTTGAGGTCCTGCTCCAGGTCTTCCTGCTGCTCATGAGTAGCCTCACTATGCAGGTGTAGAAAGCTACTCATTAGCGACTGAAGACTGAGGCTGCTGCTGCTGATGGAGCTTCTGCTGCTGCTCCTGCCAACCCCCCCAGCGGCCATGGCAGTGGAAGGTGAGCGCAGAGGTCCCCTCGAGTCAGACCTGCGAGAGTATGGACCATGGCGCAGATAGGCATCGGCCAACTGCCTACGTAGAATGTCTTTGTAGTAGTTGAGTTTGTCCTCCCTCTCGGTGGGTTTAAAAAATGCCCCCATTTTGTGCCGGAAGCGAGGGTCCAATAAGGTGGACAGCCAGAAGTCATCCCGCCGACAGATGGAAACAATTCTGGGGTCACTACGCAAGCACGTGAGCATGCTTCGTGCCATTTGCGCAAGTGACTCGGATGGACTACCTGTCTCCATCTCCACTGCATACTGCCACGGTGTGCCCGGGTCCTCTGTCTCGCCTTCCTCAAAAACCTCTAGCTCCTCTGGCTGCTCCTGCTCCTCCTCTCCTGTCCGCTGACTAGATAAACCAGCCATTTCGCCAAGCTTAAACTGTGTTTCGCTGGGCAACTCCTCCTCCTCCTCTTCCTCCTCCTCCTCCAGTTCAGCTCCAGCGGGGTTCATGTGGCCGTAAGATGTAAACGCCATGTCTCCAGTGCCCTGACCAGCCATGGTTTCCAACATGTGCTGTAGTACATGAAGCAGTGGAATCACGTCGTTCATCCCGTAATCCTGCCGACTGACAAATAAAGTGGCATCCTCAAAGGGCCTGAGCAAACGGCAGGTGTCACGTATGAGCTGCCACTGGTTGACATTGAAGTTACACAGGGGAGTCCCCCTATCTGCTTGGATCATCAGGAAATCCGTGATGGCTTTTCTCTGTTCATATAATCGGTCCAACATGTGAAGGGTGGAATTCCAACGGGTGGAAACATCGCAAATCAGACTATGTTGGGGGATACCATTCTGACGCTGTAGCTCAAGAAGGGTGTGTTTGGCGGTGTAGGAGTGGCTGAAGTGCATGCAAAGTTTCCTTGAAGTTGTTAGGATGTCTTGCAGATGGGGGGAACACTTCAGAAACCGCTTGACAACCAGATTGAAGACGTGAGCCATGCAGGGGGCATGGGTCAGGCTTCCTTGGCGCAGCGCAGACAAAATGTTCTTCCAATTGTCGGTAACCATGATTCCCATTTTAAGTTTTCTCGGAGTAAGCTATGTTTGGATTTCCTGATGAATACATTTAAGCAGTTCCTCCCCTGTGTGACTCCGTTCGCCAAGACAAACCATGTGAAGCACTGCGTGACACCTCCGTGCCCTGCACACATGGTAGACTGGAGGGGCACTGAGACTTGAGCCTACAGTGGAGGGTGAGGAGATGGCGGAGGATGAGGAGGCCGAGTCGCACGGTGTCACAGGTCCAATGGGCAGAGAGCGCGGAGGCCGAAGCGGCGTGACCTGTCCAAGTTGCTGCTGCTGCTGCAAAGGGACCACATTCACCCAGTGGGCCGTAAACGACATGTACTGCCCCTGACCGTAGTTACAGCTCCAGATGTCGGCGCTGCCATGTATTTTGCTACACACCGACAGGCTCAAGGACTGGCCCACCTTCTGTTCAACAAAAGTGTGCAGCGCTGGTACTGCCTTCTTGGCAAAGAAATGACGGCTTGGGACTCTCCACCTCGGCTCGACACAAGCCATCAGTTCTCTGAAAGGTGCAGATTCCACCACCTGAAAAGGGAGCGACTGCAGCACCAGCAACTTGGACAGGAGCACATTCAGCTTCTGCGCCGTAGGATGAGTGGGCGCATACTGCTGTCTCTTGGACATGGCTTCGCTGATGGATTGCTGGCGGGATGCATGACTTGGAGGAGGAGGAGCAATAGCGACAGAGGATGGGTATGACGCACAGCTGCCTTCGGCTGAGGTGCTGGATCCTTGGCTGGCAGAAATTGGGAGCTCACTTGGTGAGGAAGCAGACTGGACCACCCCTTGGGAGCCTCGGTTCTCCCAGGTCGCTTTATGGTGACGCATCATATGTTGACGCAGGGCCGTGGTGCCAACATTTGGACCCTGGCCACGCTTCACCTTTTGCCTACATATCTTGCATGTGGCCATGTTACCCTCCTGCGGATGCCTCAGGAAAAACTGCCACACTGCCGAGTAGCTACTTTTCCCACCCCCTGGCCTCACTGATTCACTGCTGCTGTTGCCAACTCCAGGAACCCCTGCTCCACTACCTCCCGATAAGGTAGACTGCCGCACAGCAGG
This sequence comes from Gastrophryne carolinensis, assembly GCA_027917425.1. Lineage (NCBI taxonomy): Eukaryota > Metazoa > Chordata > Amphibia > Anura > Microhylidae > Gastrophryne > Gastrophryne carolinensis. Next base: position 110,284,929 of record CM051238.1, on the reverse strand, counting down.
TGCTCTACCCCGGCCCCGGCCCCGGCCGGCTCCAGCCTTTGGAATTGTGCCCCCATGCTGACTGCTACCACCTTGCTGCCTCAGCTGCTGACTCCGGGGCAACCTGCGCCCCTCTTCTCCTGATGATGACGATGAAGCCCCTTCCTCACCCGGCTCCCAAGTGCGATCGGCTTCATCGTCATCATCATCATCACCGAGTTGTGGCTGTACGTCACTGATGTTCGTGGATTCGTCAACAGTGTCTGGCGCAGGAGCTGGAACGCTCGCAGCACCCACGACACTGTCCACATCACTATTTGTCTGCCTAGCTAAAGAAGCCACCTCCATTTCTTGGCTGGGCAGTAGCTGCTGACTGTCCTCCTGTATCTGATCGTCCTCCTCACTAAAGAGTGGAGCTGAACCCAAAGCATAGGATACGTCGCTGGGGGAGGGAACGGCATAGGACAGAGGCAATGGGAGGACAGGGACTGCTCTCGGGGCATGCCAACTCAGGGTTGTGTCAGAGGAACCTACCGACCCTAGACTGGGGGTCTCAGACGTAAGTTGTGATGATGTTGTTGATGAGCGCGTCAACCAATCTACCACGGCAGATGCAGTACTGGTGGAGACCCGACCGCTAGCAGATACTGGCAGATTAGGTCTCTCAGCGTGACTCCTGCTGCTACTGGCCCCCAGTCTGATGCGAGCTCTGCCTGCGGAATCTTGGCCTCTGCCACTCCTCTTTTCACTTCCAGGCACTTGTCTGCCCGACATAGTCTAACTGGCGTGGTAGTAGGTGATATTTTAAGATCCCCCGGGCAGCGGTGGGTCTATATGAAACAGAATATAATGCACACCAAAAGTGAGCAGTAACACTCAGCCTCCAACAGGCCTGCTTAGTGTAAATAAGAGAGCTGCTTAGTGTAAATAAAGAGGGGTATGCTATGTTACAGAATGGGATGCCCCAACAGAAGTGCACCTGGCAGGCAGCAGTAAGCCTATGCCCAGCAAAAGTGTCTTTATCAGGGCTAATTTCAATTATAATAAGTGCAAATGGTTATATGGTCTTAAACAGAGGCTGCTGTAGTCACAGAATGGGATGCCCCAAAAAAGATCCAGTAGTGCTATGCCCAGCAAAAGTGTCTTTATCAGGCCTAATTTCAATTATAATAAGTGCAAATGGTTATATGGTCTTAAACAGAGGCTGCTGTAGTCACAGAATGGGATGCCCTAAAAACCAGCAGTAAGTACACCTGGCAGGGTCCAGAAGTACTATGGCCAGCAAAAGTGTCTTTATCAGGCTAATTTCAATTATAATAAGAGCAAATGGTTATATGGTCTTAAACAGAGGCTGCTGTAGTCACAGAATGGGATGCCCTAAAAACCAGCAGTAAGTACACCTGGCAGGGTCCAGAAGTACTATGCCCAGCAAAAGTGTCTTTATCAGGCTAATTTCAAATATAATAAGAGCAAATGGTTATATGGTCTTAAACAGAGGCTGCTGTAGTCACAGAATGGGATGCCCTAAAAACCAGCAGTAAGTACACCTGGCAGGGTCCAGAAGTACTATGCCCAGCAAAAGTGTCTTTATTAGGCTAATTTCAAATATAATAAGAGCAAATGGTTATATGGTCTTAAACAGAGGCTGCTGTAGTCACAGAATGGGATGCCCTAAAAACCAGCAGTAAGTACACCTGGCAGGGTCCAGAAGTACTATGCCCAGCAAAAGTGTCTTTATCAGGCTAATTTCAATTATAATAAGAGCAAATGGTTATATGGTCTTAAACAGAGGCTGCTGTAGTCACAGAATGGGATGCCCTAAAAACCAGCAGTAAGTACACCTGGCAGGGTCCAGAAGTACTATGCCCTGCAAAAGTGTCTTTATCAGGCTAATTTCAAATATAATAAGAGCAAATGGTTATATAGTCTTAAACAGAGGCTGCTGTAGTCACAGAATGGGATGCCCTAAAAACCAGCAGTAAGTACACCTGGCAGGGTCCAGAAGTACTATGGCCAGCAAAAGTGTCTTTATCAGGCTAATTTCAATTATAATAAGAGCAAATGGTTATATGGTCTTAAACAGAGGCTGATGTAGTCACAGAATGGGATGCCCTAAAAACCAGCAGTAAGTACACCTGGCAGGGTCCAGAAGTACTATGCCCAGCAAAAGTGTCTTTATCAGGCTAATTTCAATTATAATAAGAGCAAATGGTTATATGGTCTTAAACAGAGGCTGCTGTAGTCACAGAATGGGATGCCCTGGCAGGGTCCAGAAGTACTATGCCCAGCAAAAGTGTCTTTATCAGGCTAATTTCAAATATATTAAGAGCAAATGGTTATATGGTCTTAAACAGAGGCTGCTGTAGTCACAGAATGGGATGCCACAACAGAAGTACACCTGGCAGGGTCCAGAAGTACTATGGCCAGCAAAAGTGTCTTTATCAGGCTAATTTCAATTATAATAAGAGCAAATGGTTATATGGTCTTAAACAGAGGCTGCTGTAGTCACAGAATGGGATGCCTCACAGCAGACTTAAGATCAGTTCAGTATATATGCACAGTTAGTTAGTATAAGCAGCCTGAAAACGCTAACAAAGCCTGTCAGGCTGGATGAAAAAAAAAAAAAAAAAAACTCCCTGCGACAGGCTGACAGCCTCTGATTTTTCTACCTTTCCCTGTTTTTCGCTGACTTTCTGTCTGTCTCCTGTCTGTCTCCTGCCTGTTTCCAGCCTGTCCCTGTCTGTCCCTGCCTGTCTAACTGTCTCTCTCCCTGCCTACAGCAGCGTCCTGTCTCTCACGAATGCAATAGAGAAATGAGGAAAAGCAAGATGGCCGGCCTTAAATAGCGCTGTAACGTCACCGGGCTTGCTGGCTGCTGATAGGCTGCATGTGACTGTCCCAGCTTGCACTGGCGCGGGGTTGATGTCTGGACATGTCCCGTCCGCCATCTTAGAATGCCTGTAATGTAAATGAATGGATGTTAAAGGAAAACTTCGAGCGATCGAATCGCGGGGAAATTCGGATTCGATCCGAATCGAATTTTTCCTGAAATTCGGATCGAATCCGGGTTCGTCCGGATCGATTCGCTCATCCCTACTGGTGAACGAATTCTAAGACGTGATGTGCTGGATCCTTTTGATCTAAGTCTGCTCCGAGTACTTGGCTGTGTTTCTCAGATTCAGAAGACTCTGCAGCTTCTAGGAACGCTGCCTTGGCTATTGCGGCTGTTGCTTGTTTCTCTGCTGTGAGTCTTTCCAGTGATGCTTGCAGGCGCGCTGTCTCTTGCTTTAGCTGCATCTCCTGTTCAGCGAAGGAAGCCTTTACTTTTGCGGCCTCAGCTTCTGCACGGGCAAGAGCAGCCATTTCTTTTATGGAGGACTTGCTAGAGAGGCTTGCTCGTGACCTTGTCCCATATGTTGATGCCTTGCTAGTAGACATGGTGTACCTGTTGCTCGCTGCTGATGTCTCTGTGCAGACACAGCCTAGGCTTTGGCGTGGATTGGATCGTGCTGTGCTTGCTGTGGGCTGCACTCTTGCTTCTAGTGACTGTATGGCAGCCGCTGCAATCTTTTGCGCATGGCCGTGTGGACGATGGAGGCTCCGTGTAGCCAGACCCACTATCGCTGGTAACTAGCATCTGTTTTACTGTTCTGTCTTCTTACACGTTCATTCAGTGTGCAATCCAACATTCAGCATAAACCATTCCTGTCTCCAAATAAGAGGCCTGTTGTTTGCAGTTTAACAGGTTTATTATGTGATGGCGAAACAGGTTGTGTGTGTTTGGTAAAACTATAAGAATACAGATGACAATGCATAAGTACAGAGTATAACATCTGTAGATATCATACATTACATAACAGTGAAGTACATGACAAAAAGGCTGCATATGAGAAGGATTGCATGGCTAGCTAGCAGTTTAACATCTACACATTAAACTCTCTGAGTAGTATAAATATCTAAACAGCTCTAGATATCATAATGCCATAGTAACTGAGGTAAATGACTCACCAGATATGCTGTTACACAGATGGTGGAGTTTTAGATGAGAGCAATATCATGGCAGCTCTGTGTCTGGAGGCTAGCCCACTTCTTCTTCCCAGAATGCATTGCAATTTCCCATAATACTTTTAACTCGGAAAAACATGTTAAACAACTTAACACCACTAGATGGTGCTATAAAGTAGTAAAGAAAGAACAGCGCTTATAGAAATGCTCAGCTGCAGCCTGACCGGTTGGCTAAACCGCGGGGTTGAGAAAACAATAAAGGTGATAGACCTAGCAGACAACAGACAAGCTGCCTGTGGCTGTCAGTCTATCTGCAGGCGCGCTAATTTCTGTAGGATGCTCAGGTGTTTGGGATAAGATGGATGTTTAATCTTATCCTTGTTTTCCAAGTATCCTTAAATATTGTTGTTACTGCAAAGTCAAATGAGATTTTTGCGTTTGCAGTTTAATATTTATTACTCAATACATTTATAAAGTAACATACCTACTATAGAATTGACTCTAAATAGGTAAAACGAAATGGGACTTACCCACCAGGCCCGGCGGTAAACACCTAACCTGGGCCACTTTTGAATATGACTTATAGTTTAAGTAGATGAGGATCCCACTCTGTGATGTAGAAAGACGACTTCTTTTATTCAAACTAAAAGTGGAGATGCAAGACAGACCATGGAACGTGCCACAATCAATAATCTGTGAATTGTATACAGCGGTCCCTTTAAAACTTCAGCAGCAGCTCCTCTATGTATATGGCGCTGGCATGAAGTCCCAGGGTGTGTATCCAAAAGTTCAGAGCTTGTCTAAAGCTCTACACAGGCCGTTAGTTGATAGTAAAATAGGCCGTGAATAAAATCCTTTCCAGCTGGTTTCAGCCTGTCAGCACAGTCAGCTGGTAGTGAAGTCCCGACGCGCGTTTCGATTTCTCGTCTTCAGGGTCTTCACTATGCATGTGTGCAGCTTCCTTTTTATGTATTAAAGCTGCTAAGGCTTATGGGAGTTGTGGTCTTTCATCGTAGTGCTTAATATCGGCTCGTGCGCCTTCAAAACTCAGCCTGACATCTGTCAGGGCAAAATGTTTCTTATATTGCTGGCAACAATTCTCTCATTTCAGATTGCAGGATTAGATTCTAAAAAACAAAGAACACACAGCGGCAGTCTTCAAGAAAGATTACATTATGCCGGCTGAAATATGCATAATTCTATATAGATTTTGCGCAATATTTGCTATTTCTGTTTCCAATAAGAATATTAAATATACTTTCACCATGTTAAAAACGGAACGGGATTTTACTATTAAATTACATTAAAACATATTGCATAAATAACTGGTTTAAAAATATGCCTACATAAACATTAATGAGATAATTATGACTAATACACATATATATTAAATATCATTAAATTATATCAAATTTTCTACAATGCACTGTTATAAATTATTAATAAAATCCAATGACTCCATGATTAAAAGGATACTCTTTTATGTCTACAATAATGTGAGATAAAAAAATAAATAAATATAAATATAAGATGGTGGGGAGGAGGAAAACTTATTTTCTAGAGGAACTTTATATTAATTAAAATAAGAATAAAATGAATATTAAATGATCAAAGTATAATTAAAATCCTTAGATTAATCATGATTGTATTGGATGTAAAACTACTAGCAACAATCAGATATTCCCTAGAAATAGATCTGAATTTATAAATCCAGTAACAAAAAAGACATACCGACTGAAACATCATACAACTTGTGCCACAGCAGGGGTCATTTACTTTTCGCAGTGCCCCTGCAATTTACTGTACGTTGGCCGAACCAAGAGGCTATTTAAAATCAGGTTAAGTGAGCACGTCAGAAACATTAAGAAAAAAGTGGCAACACATAGTCCGCTCATTTTGCTGAAAAACATGGTGGTAACCCAGAAGGGTTAATTTTTTTGGATACTTGAAAAAGTTGATGTGAATTGGAGAGGAGCAGATATTCAAAGGGAACTAGCTAAAAAAGAGATGAAATGGATCTATCAATTAGATTCACACATCCCGAAGGGTTTGAATATCGAAATAGATCTATATTGCTTTTTAGTTAATGATTAATCTAAGGATTTTAATTATACTTTGATCATTTAATATTCATTTTATTCTTATTTTAATTAATATAAAGTTCCTCTAGAAAATACGTTTTCCTCCCCCCCCCCCATCTTATATTTATTTATTTTTTTATCTCACATTATTGTAGACATAAAAGAGTATCCTTTTAATCATGGAGTCATTGGATTTTATTAATAATTTATAACAGTGCATTGTAGAAAATTTGATATAATTTAATGATATTTAATATATATATGTGTATTAGTCATAATTATTAGAGATGAGTGAGTAGTGAAATATTCGAAATTTCGAATTTCGATTCGAATAGACCGCGTTACTCGACTACTCGACCGATTATCGAATCCCATTATAGTCTATGGGAAAAAAATGCTCGCCACTTGGAAATCTCAATTCGACCACTTGGAGGTCACCAAGTCCACCCTGAAACATCAGAAAATGATGCCAACACTGCTGGAATGCAACTGGGACAGCAGGGGAAGCATGTCTGGGTGCATATAACGCGCCCAAGTCGCACTATTACGCCACTATCACAGCCTCTCAACAATACACTCCAAACACAATATAACTTCTATGTAAAGTGAGACAAGACAAGGAAACCTTCTTTCCTCTACATTGCCATGGACCCCAAGCCAAACTGTACAAAAAAGAACAAAATTCTGCACCCCTTAAAATCACGTTGCCTATGACAACCACAGATGGCATAGGCAAGGGGGAAAACAAATAGACCCCACCCCTAATTGTCATTGTGTGTGTGTGAGATGTGGTCAGACATGTCTTCTTGTGTCATTGTGTCACCCCAGCAGTAAGGGAAGCTTAAAGGAGGAGGTTTGTTACAGTGTGTCACCCCAGCAGTAAGGGAAGCTTACAGGAGGAGGTTTGTTACAGTGTGTCACCCCAGCAGTCAGGGAAGCTTACAGGAGGAGGTTTGTTACAGTGTGTTACCCCAGCAGTAAGGGAAGCTTACAGGAGGAGGTTTGTTACATTGTGTCACCCCAGCAGTAAGGGAAGCTTACAGGAGGAGGTTTGTTACAGTGTGTCACCCCAGCAGTAAGGGAAGCTTACAGAAGGAGGTTTGTTACAGTGTGTCACCCCAGCAGTAAGGGAAGCTTAGAGCTGAGACCTCTTCCCCTGGTGGCTGTGGGCCTGATCGATGTTGTCAGACTCTGGGAGACACTCTCCTCTCTGCTGCCAGCGATGGTGGGTGGGAAAATCTGCATCATGTTCTGCACGAGTTCCCTCTGGTATTCCAGTAATCGATTCGCCCTCTCCTCTACCGGAATAAAAGAGGAGACGTTATCTTTATACCGGGGGTCCAGGAGTGCGAAGACCCAGTATAGTTTGTTCTCCAATATCCGGACAACACGTATGTCCCGGGAAAAGCAGCCCAGCATGAAGTCAGCCATGTGTGCCAGACTCTGAGTAGGCATGACGTCACTGCCCCCACCAGAAGGATCATTTTCCATTTCCTCCTCTTCCTCCTCCTCTCTGCCCCATCCGCGCTGAACCAATGGGACGCACACAGCCTGACTGCTACCCTCGCCGCCAGCATCCTCTTCCACAGCCACCTCCACGTTGTCCTCCTCCTCCTCATCCTCCTCCTCCTGCAACTGCCACCGAGCAGCAGACAAAAGTGTGGTCTGACTGTCTACCTGCGTTGCGTCTCCTCCTACCCCCGTCTCCTCTGTGTGCAATGCGTTCTCCCTTATTGCGATGAGCGATTCTTTAAGGACGCATAGGAGCGGGATGGTTACGCTCACTATAGCGTCCTCGCTGCTGACCTTCTTAGTGGACTCCTCAAAGATACGCAATACATCGCATATGTCTGCCATCCATGGCCACTCGTGGTTGGCAAACTGAGGGAGCCGAGTTGGATGCACGCGTGGATGCATCATCTGGTACTCCATCAATGCTCTCTGCTGCTCACACACCCTGGCCAACATGCAATAGGTGGAATTCCAGCGAGTGGGCAGGTCGCACAACAGCCGATGTTGAGGCAAATGGAGGCGTTGCTGGAGTTTTTTTAAGCTAGCAGCAGCTACAGTTGACTTCCGAAAGTGAGCGCACAAGCGCCGCACTTTCACCAGTAGCTCTGCCAGGTTGGGGTAAATCTTTAGAAACTTTTGTACTACCAAATTAAAAACGTGGGCCAGGCATGGTACGTGATTGAGTTCTGCAAGCTCCAGAGCCGCCACCAGGTTACGGCCGTTATCGCACACGACCATGCCTGGTCCTAGCTGCAGCGGCGACAGCCACATCTCTGTCTGCTGCAATATGGCGTGCCTCACCTCTTGGCCTGTCGCCCAAGCTGATGAGCTTAAGCACCGCCTGCTGACGTCTCCCCGCGCCAGTGCTGCAACGCTTCCAGCTAGGGGCTGAGGGCGATGTTAAGGCAGAGGAGGAGGAGGAGGAGGAAGAGGAGGGGGGTCTATCAGAACCCGTGCTGGCAATCTTGGGCGGGGGTGGTATGTAGGCCGTCCCTGTTTGCGACCCCGTCCCCGCTTCCACAACATTCACCCAGTGTGCCGTCAAAGAGATGTAGCGTCCTTGGCCGCAAGCGCTTGTCCACGAGTCGGTGGTCAAGTGGACCTTTGCGCTGACTGCGTACCTCAGGGCCCGCCTGATGTTACGCGACACGCGCTGGTGCAGGGCGGGGACGCCACACCGGGAAAAATAGTGGCGGCTAGGGACGGAATTGCGAGGTGCGGCAGCCGCCATCAGGCCTGCGTCTCCACAAGCCTAAGCGGCAACATCTCCAGGGCCAGCAGTTTGGAGATGAGGCAGGTTAAGGCTTGGGCTTGGGGGTGACTGGAGGCGTACTTCCGCCTGCGGTTGAACGCCTGCGAGATGGACAGTTGATGGGATGAGGAGATGGAAGGTGCAGACGAAGATGCGGGGGAAGGGGGGGCTGAAGGAGAAGGCCCCAAAGTAGCCGAGGCAGAGGCAGATGTGGAGGTGTCCTGGCTGGAGGTCTGGACCGCAGTGGCAGCACACAACAAAGGGGAAGAGGCAGTGGCAGCAAGACCGGGCACAGGTTGTATTGCGTTTGCTCTCTCCCACTCAGCCCAGTGCTTGACTTCCAAGTGACGGCGCATGCCTGAGGTGGTCAGATTGCTCTTCTCAGAGCCCCTACTCAGTTTTGAGTGGCAGATTGCGCAAACCGCGCTCAGTTTGTCGTCCGTGCAAACGTTAAAAAATCTCCACACCACAGAAGTACGAGGCCTCGATGGGGGAGCTTCACGCGACTGCCTGCTGCCGGGAAGAGCTTCGGCCCTGCTGGCTGTGGCCTGCCTTCTCTGTCTGGACTGTCCTCTGCCTCTGGACTGTCCTCTGCCTCTTGCTGCCTTATTCGGTGATGCGCAGACCGCATCTCCACTGCTTTCCCCGCTGGACATCACCCCTGTCCAAGTGGGGTCGGTCATTTCGTCGTCCACCACCTCCTCTTCCACTTCCTCTCTCTGCTCCTCCTCCTGCCCACTGGACATTCCAACAGCCTCCCTTGATGGCAACTGCGTCTCATCATCATCGCTCATGATAGCAGATGCTGGTTCCGGGTCCACATCACTAGGAGATGGCGGATACTCAAGTGTTTGGGCATCACTACAAACAAATTCCTCTGCTAGCTCCTGGGATTCTTGCAGCACATCTGGAAAAGGACCCGAAAAGAGGTCCTGGGAGGGGTCAAGGGTGGGCTGACTCTGTTGGCCAGGTTGGGAGGAAGGAGGGTCAGAGTGAGACTGTGTGGATGACTGGGTGGTGGACAAGTGACTGGAAGCGTTATCGGCCATCCATTGCACGACCTGTTCACGCTGCTCAGGCCTCAACAGAGGTGTACCCCGCCCCCCGCTTAACTGTCCCATAAAGGCAGGGAAGCTGGATGAGCGTAATGCTGGCTGCCCCTCACCAGCACGCATTGTATCCCCACTAGCTTCAACGCGGTTTGTGCCCCCACCAGCATTTCCGCGCCCCCGTCCACGTCCCTTTGCGCTAGCCCTCCGCATTTAAGACGTTTTACTTTTTTGGCCACGCGTTATGCCAAATATATATATATTTTTTAGGAGAACACCTGGCTATACAGCCGTATACTTCCAGAAGGTGAAATGGTGCCTATACGCACCGGGTATATAACAGGGTTTTGTTGGCACAGAGGACACAAAACAGTAGTGCCAAATATATATATATTTTTTAGGAGAACACATGGCTATACAGCCGTATACTGCCAGAAGGTGAAATGGTGCCTATACGCACCGGGTATATAACAGGGTTTTGTTGGCACAGAGGACACAAAACAGTAGTGCCAAATATATATATATTTTTTAGGAGAACACATAGCCGTATACTGCCAGAAGGTGAAATGGTGCCTATACGCACCGGGTATATAACAGGGTTTTGTTGGCACAGAGGACACAAAACAGTAGTGCCAAATATATATATATTTTTTAGGCGAACACCTGGCTATACAGCCGTATACTGCCAGAAGGTGAAATGGTGCCTATACGCACCGGGTATATAACAGGGTTTTGTTGGCACAGAGGACACAAAACAGTAGTGCCAAATATATATATATTTTTTAGAACACCTGGCTATACAGCTGTATACTGCCAGAAGGTGAAATGGTGCCTATACGCAGCGGGTATATAACAGGGTTTTGTTGGCACAGAGGACACAAAACAGTAGTGCCAAATATAGTTTTGTATATAGGTGCTAATACACCACTGAAGTATTTCTGTCCCTATTCCAGCAGCAGCAGCTACCCCTCACTAAAGCAGCCATTTTGTGCAGAGTGTATATAGTTTTGTATATACAGTAGGTGCTAATACACCACTGAAGTCTTTCTGTCTCTATTCCAGCAGCAGCAGCTACCCCTCACTAAAGCAGCCGTTTTGTGCAGAGTGTATATAGTTTTGTATATAGGTGCTAATACACCACTGAAGTCTTTCTGTCCCTATTCCAGCAGCAGCAGCTACCCCTCACTAAAGCAGCCGTTTGGTGCAGAGTGTATATAGTTTTGTATATAGGTGCTAATACACCACTGAAGCCTCTCTGTCCCTACTGCAGCAGCAGCTACCCCTCACTAAAGCAGCCGTTGTGTGCAGTGTGTATATAGCTAGAATGAGCTATATACCGTTCAGCATAGTAGCCCTAATAAGGGCTCTCAATGACTCTCCTGTCTTCTGGTAGCTGGTATATATGGTGGTAAATGCGATATTCTGAGCTTCTGGGGCCCTGCCTGCCTACATACAGCTACAGCCTGTCTTTGCCTGCTCTTAGCGTCTATCCTTCACTAAGTTCAAGCTGCTAATGCTGACGAAGAGGAAGTGCTGAGTTTTGTAGATTCGAGGTCACATGGTTTTTCCAGCCAATGCGTCTAGACGCCGTTCTCGCGATGCCAGCGTCCTCCCGGGACCTGTCCCACCCCCCCTGCATGGTGATTGGTGTAAAAAACGCGCCAGGGAAGGTGGGAGGGGAAACGAATTGTAAGTGCGCCATCGCCGCTGTACTCGATCGAAATCGAGTATGACGAATAGCGTAGTATTCGATCGAATACCGACTCGGTCGAATACTACTCGCTCATCTCTAATAATTATCTCATTAATGTTTATGTAGGCAAGGCATATTTTTAAACCAGTTATTTATGCAATATGTTTTAATGTAATTTAATAGTAAAATCCCGTTCCGTTTTTAACATGGTGAAAGTATATTTAATATTCTTATTGGAAACAGAAATAGCAAATATAGAATTATGCATATTGGGAGTGCACATGCGCACGTGAGCCGAATGGCAGCCTGCTGAATCGGCTCTGTGCCCGCCGGGCGGATTGCGGCGTGCAGAGGACGAGCGGAGTAACAGGCAGTGAGGAGAGCGAGTGGAGAGACTGAGGGGAGAAGTCTGCCCCGTTTAGAGGCACAGGTGAAGGAGAGCAGAGCATTTCATTGTTCTGTCAGCATGACTCAGCAATTCAAGATGGCAGCTGGCCTCAGTGAGCAGTCCTTCCTAACGAGTGCAGCTGAGCTCCCTCCCTCACAGCTAAGCCAAACAGCACAGCCAACACTGAATATTACATTAATGGAGCAATTTGATGCCATGCTACAAAAAGCTCTCACTAACAATACAAATAAAATTAAAGACCACGTATCCACTGAGCTGGAAAAGGTAACCCGGAGCTTGGGGGCCCTAGAAGGAAGATTAGGGGATGTAATAACTACTCAGGAAGCACAGGCTGGTGAGCTGGAAATGTTAAAGAAAGATAACTATGCACTGCATGCTAAAATAGAAGATATGGATAACAGATATAGGAGAGATAACTTGCGCTTTAGAGGCTTACCTGAGCACATGGAGGATGTGCAATCAGTTGTAATGGCGTTATGTCAGGAACTGCTCCCCGGGATCCCTATCGAGCGTTTTGAAATGGACCGTGTCCACAGAACACTGGGCCCCCGAAGACCCCCAGAAGAACCACCTAGAGATATCTTGGCAAAGTTTCATTTCTATACAACCAAGGAGCAAGTATTAAAAGCTGCCAGAGATTTTGCTAACCTGACATTTCAGGGACATAAATTTCAAGTATTTGCCGACCTTTCCGCAATCACGTTGGCCAGGAGAAGGGAGATGAGACCATTACTGAAAATGTTACAAGATCAAAAAGTCTCCTATAAATGGGGATTCCCCTTTCGTGTTTATTTCACCTACAGAGGGGATACCTACTCCGCGACATCGACAGAAGAATTACAACGCCACCTATTGACGGCAGGTCTTTACAGAACTGAAATGCAGATTACATCTCACAAGTCACCCAGATCTAATGACGAATCTCTCAAGGTTCAACGTGCGGGGAAGATACCAAGGCACAGAGCGAGATCAAGTGGTCGCCGTTCTCCGCACAGGTCTAGAGTTACATAAGAAGATCAGAGAGGGGACTTATAAATCGGCTATTTGCTTAAACAGAGGGAAGTATAGAGATTCATAAAGAGTCCTTTTCACTGTTTTCTTCTGGTTATTAAGTGAAAGTATTTATTTATTTATTTATTTTTTTTCCAAATATATTGTTATGGAATGTTTATATATGTGAATGGGAAGCTCCTCCTCAGGAGGCGAGGAGGCCTAGGTCTTAATACCTGGGCATTCCCCGCCTCCATGGCAATGAGTTAATAAGTTTATATAAGTTACTGTAGTTAATACTGTTTTATGTTATTTGGGCTCCCACTGGGTGAGTGGGGGGATCATAAGCCCGATATTGCAGGATAACGCTTATGTTATCGGGGGTTCTCCGGCCTCTGGGGCAACGAGCTCAGGGAGTTTATAGGTTTCATATAGCTAGCTTTTTAGGCTTTTACTGAATATCTGTTCTTTTTTGTACTTCAGAGGGCCTCATCGGGGAGACAGGTGGGAAAAACAATTATATTTGGTTTTCTCTACCTCTACGATGACGAGACTACTGTTCCCCAAGGTTAAGCAGTTACCCATAAGTGTATTATAGTTATTTAACAAGAGGTGGAAGTAGATGCATTATCATACATTAAGAGTTCCTCCTGGATAAGCAGGGGAAACATAATCCCACTATACTTCACGGTGAGATATCTCCTTCAGTACCAGAGGTCTCTCGACTTTCTTGGTACTGAGGCAGGGTATACGTGTGTAATAGAATCATTTACCAGTTAGATAGATATGAGTGTTTGATATGCTGTTATGGCAAGTTTATATGCGTTGTTATTTAGGCTCCTCCCTTTAGGGCTGGATGAACATATTTTCACTATAACCCAGAACTGAATACCCCTTATGGTACCGGCGTTTCTTCACGCCGTTATAAAAAAGAAATTAGCTTATATTTAGATCAAATGGTTATCTATAATCGTAAATTTATTTTTGCAACGTAAGAGCTCTCCATTGATAAAGCAAGGATTGTGTGGCCCCTCGGTCCCTCTTGGAGGGATATCCCTCTTGACACACCTGGGTTCCCTGTTCTTGGGGTGTCGGGATGGGGCCTTCCTGAGGTTCTGAGGGGATAGCATAATACTAGGCTTAGAACTCACATGCTTTTCTTTTTCCTTTCTTCCTATCTCTGTAAGATGGGTGAAAGGAACTTATTAGTGCTCATTAATTATAATGTTACAAACAGCCGGTCCGCCCGGCGGCACTCACATGTTGCATTCCCATCTATCCGAGCTTGTGATATACTCTCTCGGATAGCGAAGAGCAGAAGTTAGAAAGGGACTAGACGTCCCTCCCTTTCCGTTACTAGGAAATTAAATTGAGGGGGTCATAATATAAGTTGATATTCTAGAGGAGAGGAACTTCGTCGGCTAGTGAGCCTGACGAGGTTCGTCCCTTTATAAAGTTAGATCTTGGCCCCTGGAATTAGCACTTTCCCACCTTCCCCCTTTTTTTTTTTTTATTCCCCCTCCTTTCCCTACTAAATAGCCATGGTCACTATCTTTTCACTGAATGTACAGGGATTTAACGCACCTCAGAAAAGAAGCTTGGCATTTAGGAAAATACGATCATTGCACCCGGATATATTGTGCTTACAGGAGACCCACTTCTCAGATAGCTCCAAACCAAAATTTTTTGATTCATCATACCCACAAATATTCTTAGCATGCGCCAACACTAAACAAAAGGGAATTTTTATTGGGTTTAGGAGAGGATCTCAATTTAATTGTAAGACAGAAATCAAAGACCCAGAGGGTAGATATCTGATATCACAGTGGCAAGCTACTACACCCCAAACACTAACCAAATAGATTTTCTCTCAAAGTTTCTTAAAAAGATTACAGAAGTGGCGCATGGTACAACAATAATTTGCGGGGACTCTAACTTGGTACTAAATCCTCACATAGACAGACAATCCCGAACAAGTCCGATCCTAACGGCCACGGTGACCAATACGGCTAGATCATTTCGAAAGATTATTGAAACCTGTGGGTTGGCGGACTGCTGGAGGGAGGCACACCCGGGAACACAGAATTTCACGCACTATTCTCACCCTCACAAAGTATACACAAGGATTGATCACATTTTTATGCCATATAATGCTTTGGTACTGCTGAGATCAGTGGCAATCATCCCAATCTCATGGTCAGACCATGACGGCCTGCTTCTTAAGCTAAACTCCTTGATTAGTAGGCCATTGGAATTTACTTGGTCTCTTAACCCCTCGTTACTTTCTGATGAGGGCACGGTCACTGCTCTGGCCGAGACATTGTCAGAATATTTTGCTTTGAATGAAACCCCCGAGACTACAGCAACAGTTTGCTGGGAGGCTCATAAGCCTACTATTAGAGGAAAAATTATACAGATTGCAACGAAAAAAAAAAGAGAAAGGGCAGAATGCATCAATAGACTAGAAGCAGAATATCAGCAAGTGGCAGAGGAGGCCAAAAAGAACATGACCCCAGAATCCCGACGTAGGTTACATAGGGTCTCACAAGAGCTAAACCTGGCATTGGCGGGCAAAGCAGAGAAATCTTTAAGCTGGCTTAAACATAAATACTATTGCAAAGCCAATAAGCCAAGTACGCTTCTAGCCAGGAAATTAAAAACACCACTACAGATTTACTCCCCAGTCAGGTTAAAAGATGAAAGAGGTATGATAACTAGCAACCCGAATAAGGTGGTTAACATTTTTAAAGTACAGCTGCAAAAACTTTATTCCAACCCCTCCCCACCGAGACCAGAGGATCTTGAAGAATTTTTTAAAGATATCAAGTTACCCTTACTACCGGATAATCTAAAAGAGAGGCTAGAGGAAGCAATCCGTTTAGAAGAGGTCCAAAGGGCGATAGTTAATCTGAAACCAAATAAAAGGCTGGGCCCTGATGGTTTTTCAGCCGCCTATTATAGGACATTCAGTACAATTCTAGCCCCCAAACTCATGGCAATGCTAAACGATATTAGAAGAGGCACCCGGTTCTTTCGCAAATCATTAACAGCGTCAATTAGCATGTTACCCAAACCAGATACAGACCACCTAATCTGGTCCAATTTTAGACCTATCTCCTTATTAAATCTGGATGTAAAAATGTTAGCAAAAATTTTGGCTGACAGGTTGTCTGAATCTCTCCCAGAACTAATCGACAAAGACCAGGTGGGCTTTATACCTGGTAGACAGGCGGGGGACAACATAAGGCGAATCACTCAGCTCACGTATATGGCAAAGGAGGCACGGACTCCGGCCATGCTCCTGTCCCTTGATATTAGGAAGGCGTTCGACTCTGTCTCATGGGAATACCTTTTCTTTATGCTTGAAAGATGGAGATTTGGGCCAATTTTTATTAATGTTTTGAAAATCTTATACAGGTCTCCCCTGGCATATGTAAAATACAATGGATTCAAATCTGAATCTTTTAGCTTGGAAAGAGGAACCAGACAAGGCTGCCCATTGTCTCCCCTCCTGTTTGCCATGGTAATGGAACCACTGGCTCATATGATTAGGGGCTCCCCCAACGTATCAGGCCTAGAGGTTAAGGGTAAAAGTCATAAGCTATGTTTGTTTGCTGATGACGTATTATTATTCCTCACTTACCCATCAGTATCTCTCCCCAATCTACTGCAGATTTTGAATAGGTTTGCAATTGTATCCGGATTGCAAGTTAATACTGCTAAGTCCAAATCCCTTAACGTAACAATTACTAGGGACAATTGGGAAGCCCTCAAGTCAGCTTATGATCTCTGCTGGGAAGAGAAGACACTTAAGTACCTAGGGGTAAACTTAACCAGCTCTTACGACTCTTTATCCATTGCAAATTATACACCTTTATTTCGCAAGCTATATGCACTACTGATGCAGTGGAAAGATTTTAACTTATCATGGCTTGGCAGGATAGCAGCTGTTAAGATGTCGCTACTCCCTAAGTTCCTCTATGCTGCCAGAGTCCTCCCAGTTATGATACCTTCAAGTCAGCTGAAAGTCTTGCAAAGCAAGGTATTGTCCTTTATTTGGGGTGGCAGTAGGCCTAGAATCTCCAAAGGAGTCTTATTTAGAGCCAAGAGAGAAGGGGGACTAGGGGTCCCAAACTTTACCAAATACTATCAAGCAGCTAGGATTGCACAGATGCTCGCATACCACTCAGTAAAAGATGTACCGACATGGGTCTCAATTGAAAAAGATATGTGTACCCCAATAGCAGTTGATAATTTATTATGGGTTACACCTAACACTAGGAAATGGATACAAAACCCAATTATTAAGCATTCGCTTACCATCTGGGACAATGTTAAGTTTTCAAGCAGATTAGCATCAACTTTTCTGCCTCTCTTATCGATTTGGAACAACCCGATGTTCCTCCCGGGTTTAGAATCACCGCATAGTTTTGTCTCTTGGAAAGATGCAGGGATATTGAAAATATCAGACTGCCTAGAGAATTCAGAGCATCTGACATTCCAGGAAATGAAAGATAAATTCCAATTGGCACCAAGGGAAATTTTCAGATACATACAGGTCAAGCACTTTATCAGATCGATCATTGGATTTAGACAGGAAACAAGAGATCCAACTATGTTTGAGGCGGTGTAACCGAAATCCAACTGACCGTGGAGCAATTTCAGAGATTTATGACAGTTTAGTCTTGGACAGAGCGGTGACGAGTCCTATCTATGTTCAGAGGTGGCAGGAGGAGTTGGGGGAGGAGAGAGACCAGAAACAATGGGCACGGATGTGGAGTGCTGCATATGGACACTCTGCATCTGTATCTTCGATTGAAGTAAATATTAAGCTAATGATGAGATGGTACTTGGTTCCAGAAAGACTGAAGCATTTTGCCACAGACTCACAGGGTGACTGCTCCCGGGGTTGCCTCTCTCCGGGGTCCTATAGACACATGTGGTGGGATTGCCCTGTAGCCAGGGGGTTTTGGGTAAACGTTTTTAGAGCAGTGAGTAAAGTGTGCGGAAGACACATAGCTCAAGATCCATGGGTAGCTCTACTTAATGCTCCAATCCCCCATATTACAAAGAAAAAGCAACAACTGGTTTATCATATTTTGACTGGAGCGAAATTGGTGATAGCCAAGGCCTGGAAAGAGCCTGCTCTAAGCTACAGAGCATTCAAAAACAGGGTCAAGAAGTGTGGAATCCCTGGGTGCAAAATTTTTGGCCCTCAGACTTCGAAAATAGTCTTTTGACGATATAGTTCTATTGACCTTCAAGTTAAGAGGATTATTTCTCTTTTTTTGTATCTACCAGAAATGTGAATCCCCATTTTTTTCACCCCTACCCTTCCTTTTTATTAGTCTCCCACCCTTCCCTTTCCCCATCTTCCCCCCCCCCCTTTTTTTTTTTTTCCCTTTCCTTTTTTTTTTCTTGTTTTTGTTTTTATTTTTACATTATATATTTTTTGTATCTATTACTACTTTCTTATCCACAATATATAGTGGTGAAATTAAGTGATAATTTCTTGTAGAAAAGTTGATAAGAGCAATGTTTATGCTGAAACAGAAGAATTTACTGTCTATATTATATTGCACATTGTTATCATATATGTATGTGTTGTTTTGTACATGCTTAATAAAATTATTGGAAGAGAATTATGCATATTTCAGCCGGCATAATGTAATCTTTCTTGAAGACTGCCGCTGTGTGTTCTTTGTTTTTTAGAATCTAATCCTGCAATCTGAAATGAGAGAATTGTTGCCAGCAATATAAGAAACATTTTGCCCTGACAGATGTCAGGCTGAGTTTTGAAGGCGCACGAGCCGATATTAAGCACTACGATGAAAGACCACAACTCCCATAAGCCTTAGCAGCTTTAATACATAAAAAGGAA
This sequence comes from Gastrophryne carolinensis, assembly GCA_027917425.1. Classification (NCBI taxonomy): domain Eukaryota; kingdom Metazoa; phylum Chordata; class Amphibia; order Anura; family Microhylidae; genus Gastrophryne; species Gastrophryne carolinensis. The sequence continues at coordinate 110,266,078 of CM051238.1, read as the reverse complement.
GCTGCACACATGCATAGTGAAGACCCTGAAGACTAGAAATCGAAACGCGCGTCGGGACTTTACACTTCACTACCAGCTGACTGTGCTGACAGGCTGAAACCAGCTGGAAAGGATTTTATTCACAGCCTATTTTACTATCAACTAACGGACTGTGTAGAGCTTTAGACAAGCTCTGAACTTTTGGATACACACCCTGGGACTTCATGCCAGCGCCATATACATAGAGGAGCTGCTGCTGAAGTTTTAAAGGGACCGCTGTATACAATTCCAAGATTATTGATTGTGGCACGTTCCATGGTCTGTCTTGCATCTCCACTTTTAATTTGAATAAAAGAAGTCGTCTTTCTACATCACAGAGTGGGATCCTCATCTACTTAAACTATGAGTCAATTCTATAGTAGGTATATTACTTTATAAATGTATTGAGTAATAAATATTAAACTGCAAATGCAAAAATCTCATTTGACTTTGCAGTAACAACAATATTTAAGGATACTTGGAAAACAAGGATAAGATTAAACATCCATCTTATCCCAAACACCTAGATGGTGCTATAACCTCACTAATGATACGATGACAGGGCAGAAATGAATTATAATGATTCTATACCCTGCTGGGCAGAACAGCTACATAAAAATGATTAGTTAAGCTCTGCATGAAAATGATTAAGGGCTACATAAGGAATAATTAAGGGCTACATGAAAATGATTAGTTAAGGTCTGCATGAAAATGATTAAGGGCTACATAAGTAATAATTAAGGGCTACATGAAAATGATTGATTTAGATATAAATTAAAACATACTGTGATTCAATGAGTTAATACAAGTCAGAATGTTCACCTAAACCCCATACCTAAAGAGATATTCATCAGCTGCTGGAGGCACCAACGCAACATGCGTACAATCAATCGCACCCATGACGTTGGGCTTGTCGGCTAGATCAAAAAAACCCAACTTAAGAGCATTCCAGGCTACCATGTTGTCAGGGAAATATATGTATTTTTGACACAGGGTAGCCATGCCATCCAAAAACTTGTTGAGCGTACGGCTCAGCGTAGGCTGGGACATCCCCACAGAGAGGGCACCCAGCCTCTGGAACGAGCCGTTCACCAAAAATTGCAGGCAGCCAAGCATTTTGATCATACCTGAAATTGCATGCCCCTTCCTTGTGGTGCAGGCTAACCATGGCCGCAGCTCACTATACAAGTTATGGAGGGAAACGCAATTTAAGTCAGGTGAGCTTGAACAGCTCAACACCATATGCATGCGATCGATGTCCATATGTGCACGGTGCAATCTGGATTCGGCCATTGTCCATGCCGTTTAGCTGCAAGCGCTCGTACTCCTCCACGTACTCAACAAACATCATCTCCAATCTCACCAGCTAACTTTCTCCTACAAAACAACCCCGGAAACAAACCCATTTTATTGGCCGGGTTGTAATCAACAATCAAGGCTCTGAATCATGCGCAAGCCCAAACCAATAACGTAAGTTGCCCGACATAACGTAAATTTTACGATAAACATACATTCATTGAAAGTGCGTATTCGCGTTAGCGTAAACAGTAATGAAAATTCCGAAAAAGCATGGAAAAACTCACAAAACGTACACAAACACATGCAAAAGTGCATGTGAAAGAGGCTTTGAATCATCCCTTATATTTATCTATCTATCTATCTATCTATCTCTCTCTCTAGAGAGAGATCTATATCTCTATTGCTATCTTTATCTCTAGATAGAAAGATGGATATATATATATATATATATATATATATATAGTGACATTCATGCAGGTCTGATAGTAGAGGACAGTTATATTTCTCCCAGGTTCCTTTCCTATGTGAGGTAATAGCTGAGCCTCTCACCTGTCAGGTAATTAATTAGGGGGAATGAGAGGCTGGTAAAAGGAGGAGCGCTCTCTCTCTCTCTGTCTCTCTCTCGGGCGAAGGACACAGCCCAGGACTGTGGAGAGACTCATGTGAGTAAAGGTTGCTGGAAGTAGTTTTTTAAAGTTGGCAGAGAGAAGCTCTCCAGCTAGTAGTGAGGGTTTTCACTTGTATAGTTAAGTGCCGGACAGGCAAGGATTTACTTTTGTTCCCGTGTTATCTTTATTTTTATTAGCAACCTTTACAAATAAAACTGACCTCGAGTCAGCTTGAATGAACTTTCTGCTGTTTGCCTGATTGGATAAAGACAAATACGTGTCCCTCGACATCAGAAGAGGGCCATCCCGGACACTTATCACAATATATATATATATATATATATATATATATATATAGAGAGAGATATCGATATATATCTATCTATATCTGTATCCCTATCCCTATCCCTATATCCCTATCGCTATCTAAATCTCTCTCTCTCTCTCTCTCTCTCTCTCTCTCTCTATTATATATAAAATATATACCGTATTTTTCGCCCTATAAGACGCACTTATTTTTCCCCAAAAGTGGGGGAAAAATGTCAGTGCGCCTTATCGGGCGAATGTAAAAAAAAAAAAAAAAAAAAAAAAAACTCACCCGTCCCCGCCGCTCCCGCGTTGTCTGCCACACTGCGAGAGGCCAGAGGAGCGGCGGGGGCTCTGTCCCGGCCCCGCCGCTGCGATCGCTGTCTTTTCAGGCAGCGATGACAGCGGCGGGGCCAGAGACAGAGCCCCTGCCGCTCCTCCATCTGCTCCTCCACACGCGAGCATGAAGGTCCCGGCAGTGGGTGGGCGTGGCCTGCACCGGCGCAGGCCACGCCCACCCGCTGCCCGTACCTTCGTGCTCGCATGTGGAGAAGCAGATGGAGGAGCGGCGGGGGCTCTGTCTCTGGCCCCGCCGCTGTCATCGCTGCCTGAAAAGACAGCGATCGCAGCGGCGGGGCCGGGACAGAGCCAGCTTGTGAATGGGGTGGGCGTGGCCTGCAACGACGCTGCGGCGCAGGCCACGCCCACCCCATTCACGGAGCCGGCCGCTCAGCGCAGTGGTGTCAGCGGACAGGTGAGTTTAACTTTTTTTTTTTTTTTTACTATGGCGCCTGCCTATACTAATGGGGGGAGGGGGTGGGAATGGGGGGAGAGGGGCCACACTGCCTATGGGAATGGGGGGATGAGGATGCCACACAGCCTTTGGGAATGGGGGGAGGGGTATGCCACACAGCCTATGGGAATGGGGGGAGGGGTATGCCACACAGCCTATGGGAATGGGGGGAGGGGTATGCCACACAGCCTATGGGAATGGGGGGAGGGGTATGCCACACAGCCTATGGGAATGGGGGGAGGGGGATGCCACATAGCCTTTGGGAATGGGGGGAGGGGTATGCCACACAGCCTTTGGGAATGGGGGGAGGGGTATGCCACACAGCCTATGGGAATGGGGGGAGGGGTATGCCACACAGCCTATGGAAATGGGGGGAGGGGGATGCCACACAGGCTATGGGAATGGGGGGATGGGGATGCCACACAGGCTATGGGAATGGGGGGATGGGGATGCCACACAGCCTTTGGGAATGGGGGAGGGGGATGCCACACAGCCTATGGGAATGGGGAGAGGGGGATGCCACACAGCCCATGCTAATGGGGAGAGGGGGATGCCACACAGCCCATGCTAATGAGGGGAGGGGGATGCCACACAGCCCATGCTAATGGGGAGAGGGGGATGCCACACTGCCTATGGGAATGGGGAGAGAGGGATGCCACACAGCCTATACTAATGGAGGGAGAGAGGGATGCCACACTGCCTATGGGAATGGGGAGAGGGGGATGCCACACAGCCAATGGGAATGGGGGGAGAGGTGGATGCCACACAGCCTATGGGAATGTGGGGAGAGGGATGCCACACAGCCTATACTAATGGGGGGAGAGGGGGATGCCACACAGCCAATGGGTATATGGGGAATGGGAGGGGGGATGCCACACTGTCTATGGAATGGGGGCATCCCACACGGCCTATGGGAATTGGATAGGGGAATGCCACACTGTCTGTAATGGTGCGTTTTTGATTGAAATTTTTTTTTTCTTATTTTCTTCCCCCAAATCCTAGGTGCGTCTTATGGGCAGGTGCGTCTTATAGGGCGAAAAATACGGTATATATATATATATATATATATATATATATATATATATATATATATATATATTATATATATATCTAGTAGGTGACACCTACTACTCAGAGTCTGAGTAGTAGGTGTCACCCCTAGGATGTATGCATTGCAGTCAGAGGTGAGTCTCTGGTCTCTGTTGAATTCCTTATGGGGCCTGTGTTGTTTGTTATGTTACATGCCTGCACAATATTAGTGATGGTGTCTGCATGTTGTGGTTCCCCCTCCAGATGATTCACTTGCTGCTTTATGTGGGGAAAGATCTGCTGGAATTCTTCCAGTTTAGTTTCTATTGCTTGCACCATAATCATTCCATTATTGTAAATATTGATGATGAGGGAGGTTTCTTCATCATGATCTTTTACTCTGATCTGCTTCCCACTATTAATGCCACATTTGGTGATGTTCTTAGTGATCACATAGAGTGTCAGACCAGGCACTATGGCATGTTGTATAAAATAATAGATTAGTCTTCACGCTCTGTTTAGTTCACAAACAGCTGCTCTGGGCTTTGCATTATCTGGGCCTTCTTTATGGCCTATCTCACCTCCTTAGGTCTAGCTGTCTCCGGGAATGTTATCTTTATGGCAAGTGACCCCATGCTGGCTGTGCCGGCCATTCCACTGTCCTGCTATCCACAATGCTCAGGAATAGTTGTAATGCTATGCACTCAATTCCATCTGCTATGCACTTAATTCCATCTACAAAATTCTTTCTTTAGTTAGTTATATATACATTTTATCCAGTCTATTCAAATCTTGTGATGTGATGGTGAGAAGCTCTTACCTCGAGATGCTGTGTATCTGGGCTCCTCTCAGGTGTGGCTGTGCTTTGCCTCTCTGTTGCCCACTGTGTAACCTCCAGTGTAGTCCTGGGATGTGATTCCAGCTTTTGTCTTTTCTTTGATTGTTTTTCTTGTTTTAGCTTAAAAGTCCCTTTAAGTAGTATCTTTAAATCCTCAGGCAGTAGGTCTTGTGTTTTTGTCCTATATTGTATTTTGTTGCTTATTACAGTTATATAACATTACAGTTATGTTAGCTTCAGAGCTGCTTACTCCTTGGTGTCTGGGCAGGATGTATCTCCCTATCTATCTCTATCTCCTCTATCAGAAAGAGAGAGGGAGAGAGATAGATAGTTTTATATATATATATATATATATATATATATAGATATATATATATATCTAACTAACTTTCTCTTTCATTTTACTTCAGGCCATCAGAGTAATTCAGTCATGATTGGGTTAACATCTTGGCTGAAGGGTGTGGACTGCAAGAACAAAGGTGTGGCTCCAATCCAGTTGCTCTCTTGCAGTTGGAACTGGACTGCAAGGGTGTATCTGAACTCCTCTCCCATTTTTTATTTTTTATTTTTAAGGATTATGCCTTGGAAACAGGGGTATTGGAAACCCGGTCTGTTCCTGGCCCCTTATAATCCTCTGATCTGGATGGACCCACTTTGCCTCCGCAGCCTTGCTGCATTCAGATCAGGATGGTAACGGTAAGCGCCATGGTCTTGGGGCTCTCTGGGGTGTCACCTTTTGTTTTGTAAAAAGAGCTGACACTCCTGAGCTGAAAATTCCCCCAGGATAAAAAGCAGCCACATGTTTTTGTCTGGTGAGCCTGATTGGGGGAACCAGAGGAATTTTTTCCCTTTTTTATTGCGTTTTCCCATGTGTTAATTGTGTATTTTACTGGTTGCAAAAATTTAAAAATTGCGTGCCTTTAAGGGGGCAGGACTAAGGAGGCAGCAAGGAAGGATCATTTTCTCGGCCTCCGCCGCGGAAAGAATTTCGGCTTAGTGAAGTAGCTAGCATCACTGAAGTGACCGGTTCTTCTCAGGGGCACATCGTGGTTTCTCAGGCCGAAGCCAAAAGATTTTCAGCTTAGCGCAGTGCTGAGCACCGCCACTGCTGGTTCTTCTCCGCTGCCCGGGCGGACGCTCGGTGCTTTACCCGCTGGACAGCAGGGGGCTGCTCTGAGCCGCCACACGGCCACCCTCACATGGACCTAAACTATTAGGTAGGTTACATAGTTAATACAGTTGAAGAAAGTCATATGTCCATCAAGTTCAACCAAGGGTGTTGGGGTAGGGGAAATTATTTAATTTTATTGGTGGAAGTTATTTATTTATTTATTTATTTTTATTGATAGCCGCTAATAGTAACTGTTAATGTTATTTTCTTCTAAATAAGCATCTAATCCTTTTTTGAAGCTATCAGCGGTTGATGCTGTAACAAGCTTCTGTGGGAGGCTATTCCATGTATAGTTCTTCCATTTATAGTTCTTATGGTAAAGAATGATTGTCGCAATTAGAGACTAAATTTCTTTTTCTCCAGCTGAAGGGAGTGCCCCCTTGTCTTTAGAGAGGATTTGACATGAAATAGTGTTCCCTGCAGCGGGTGACTTGACATTAACCCTGAGCCCCCCCATTACCTACCTCCCCAAAGCCCGGAGGGGCAGAAGAGCCCATAGCCATAGGCTATGCCAGCTTGTAGCCTGCAGGGCCAGGAGCCACCAAAGCTGGCCCCCGCGCCCTGTTCTACAAGTCCCCATAGCTGGTCCCATGCTGGTTAAGCTGGGTAGGGGAGACCTCACGCCAATTCTTTTTTATTTTTAAGGGTCCTTAACCCTTAAAATTCCAAAAATGGGGTCCCCCATTTTTTGTGGGGGGCCCTTTGTCTTTTTTTTTAAATTAACCCCATGTTACCTGTCACCCAGCAGGTATAAAAAGCTTCCAGCAGCAGCAGGACAGCAGAAGCCAAAGTGATCGTCGTGGGACACAGTGTTCCGGGATGGATTGGAGGTAAGTATTAAAAAAATAAGTAAAATATTTTTTGTCTGTGTTTTTTTACATTTAACCTTTTGCGAACTGGTAAGGGATCTATGAGACCCCCTATACCAGTTCACAAGGCTCTGGGTCTGGAAAGACACTTCCTTTGGAACGACATCTACTTTTAGGCAATTTAGTCCTACGTCAAGTTTCCCTTTAAATCATCAAAAATTATCACTTCCTTTGGAACCACGGTTAGTTATAGTCAATTTACTCCTATGTCAGTTTTTCTTTAAATTGAGCGTCAGCTATTTATAGGCAATTAACCCCTACGTCAGTCATAAAAAATATTCACGACAGCTACTTTTAGGCAAATTAGTCCTACATCAAGTTTCCCTTTAAATCATCAAAAATAATCACTTCCTTTGGAACGACAGCTAGTTAAAGTAAATTTACTCCTACGTCAGTTTCCCTTTTAATTTAGAACCCTCTATTGATAGGCATTTAACTCCTACTTCAGTTCCCCTTTAAATCATCAACAATATTCACTTCCGTTGGAACGACAGCTACTTATAGGTAGTCGCTTAACCTTTAAATCATCAAAAATATGCACATCCTTTGGAACGACAGTTATAGTCAATTTATCCTATGTCAGTTCCCCTTTAAATTATTAAAAATAATCACTTCATTTGGAACGACAGATAATTATAGGCAATTTACTCCTACGTCAGTTCCCTTTTAAGTAATCAAAAATAATCACTTCCTTTGGAACGACCATTACTTACAGTCAATTTACTCCTACATCAGTTTCCCTTTAAATCATAAAAAATATTCACTTCCTTTGGAACAACAGCTAATTATAGGCAAATTACTCCTACGTCAGTCCACCTTTAATCAATAAAAATATTCAATTCCTTTGGAACGACAGCTACTTTTAAAGCAATTTAGTCCTACGTCAAGTTTCCCTTTAAATCATCAAAAATATTCACTTCCTTTGGAACAACAGCTAATTATAGGCAATTTACTCCTACGTCAGTTCACCTTTAATCATCAAAAATAATCATTTTCGTTGGAACCACAGCTAGTTATAATAAATGTACTCCTACGTCTGTTTCCGTTTTAACTGAGCGCCTACTATTGGTAGGCAATTAACTCCTACTTCCCCATCATTTAATCATCAAAAATAATCACTTCCTTTGGAACGAGAGTAATAGTCAATTTACTCCTACGTCAGTTTACACTAAATTGAGTGCCCACTATTTATGGGCAATTTTATCCTATGTCAGTTCCCGTTTAAATTATTAAAAATAATTACTTCATTTGGAACAATAGCTACTTATAGGCAATATACTCCTACGTCAGTTCACCTTTAAATCATCAAAAATATTTGCCTCCTTTTGAACGACAGTTCGTTAAAGTCAATTTACTCCTACAACAGTTTAAATCATCAAAAATAATCACTTCCTTTGGAACAAGAGTAATAGTCGATTTACTCCTACATCACTTTATATTAAATTGAGCGCCAGCTATTTACAGGCAATTTAATCCTACGTCAGTTCCCTTTTAAAATATTAAAAATAATCACTTCATTTGGAACAGCAGCTACTTATAGGCAATTTACTCCTACGTCAGTTCACCTTTAAATCATCAAAAATAATCACTTCCTTTGGAACATAAGTTAGTTATACTCAATTTATTCCTACGTCAGTTTTCCTTTTAATTGAACGCCCAATATTGATAGATCAATTAACTCCTATGTCAGTTCCCCTTTAAATCATCAAAAAGATTCACTTCCTTTGGAATGACAGTTATAATCAATTTACTCCTACGTCAGTTTCCTTTAAATTGAGCGCCCACTATTTATGGTCAATTAATTCCTACATCAGTTCCCCTTTAAATCATCAAAAATATGCACTTCCATTGGAACGACTACTACTTAGTCTATTTACTCCTACGTCAGTTACCCTTTAAATTATCAAAAAAAACTTCCTTTGGAATGACAGCTACTTATAGACAACTCAGTTCTACCAGTCCTACGTCAGTTTCCCTTTTAATTGAGCGCCCACTATTGATAGGCAATTAAATCCTATGTCAGTTCCCCTTTAAATCATCAAAAATAATCAGTTCCTTTCAAATAACAGCTAGTTATAGTAAATTTACATCTACGTCAGTTTCCCTTTTAATTGAGCACCTCCTTTGGAACAACAGCTTCTTATAGGCAATTCAGTTCTACCAGTCCTACATGAGTTCCCCTTTGATTCATCAAAAAAAACTTCCCTTACAGCGACCAGTACGTACAGGCAATTTACTTCTACGTCAGTACCCCTTTAAATCATCAAAAATAATCTGTTCCTCTGGAACAACAGCTACTTATAGGCAATTTAGTCCAACATCAGTTCCCCTTTAAATCATCCAGAATATGCACATCCTTTGGAATGACAGCTACTTATAGGCCATTTACTCCTGCGTTATACTCAATTTACTCCTATGTCAAGTTTCCTTTAAATTGAGCACCACCAATTTATGGCAATTAACTCCTATGTCAGTTCCCCTTTAAATCATCAAAAACATTCACTTCCTTTGCAATGGCAGCTAATTATAGGCAATTTACTCCTACGGTAGTTCCCTTTTAAATCATCAAAAATAAGCACTTCCTTTGGAATGACCGTTACTTAGAGTCAATTTAATCCTATGTCAATTCCCTTTTGTCCCTTTAACTGCCAGCCTACCTGGAGATTTTGTCACCCTTTGTTGCCAGACCATTTTACACTATTTTGCACTCCACGTATTCAGCTGTGATTTTGATGGGATTTCCAGGGATTTCCCAGGAAAGTGATATATTGTTTTTTTTCAGCAGAGTCTGGGCTTTAACTTGAAATGTCTTGTTTGTCATTTTTTAGGTGTATTCTCAATATTTTTGGGTGAAATATGTTCCAAAAAATAAAAAAAATATATGTTTTACAATTTGTAGTGTTTTTTTGTAATAAGAAATGTAAGTTTGGGATTAGCTATGGCCGTGTGAGGACGCTTATAGAAGAGCTCTGTGCCAAACTCAGCAGAAAACCCCATTTTCGACCACCAGAGTACCCCATGTCGAATAGGAGGAAGAGCCGAGCAGCGGGGGGCGTCCAGCCCGCAAAGATTAAACAGTTTTTCAACCCGGGGAGCCGCGGGATGGGGAGGGGTCCCAAAATGGCGCCGGGAGACGGAGGTCCGACTGGCATCCCTGCAGAATCTGGAGAGGCGGCGTGTAGCGTGGCTGAGCTGAGGCAGGGAGCCAAAAGGAGCATTAGCGAGGTGAGCCTGGCTTCGGCCCCTCGCTCTGCAGCTGTGACAGAGGTGGAGGAGCAAAGGCGCGGAACCTCGCTGAAGACGAGCTGTCAGCGGTGTCAGTGGCAGTGTGCATCGGGAGGGGAGAGCCGGGGGAGGGATGTTCACCGCACACACAATCAGCTGCGGATGGCGTCCCCCTGGCTCCCCGAACACATGTATTAAGCACACATGTATTAAGAACACAAGGAAGCACAAAAGGGGGGGAGAGCGGAACTCCCTCCTGGTCCTTCTCTCCAGCTGGAACATGGAGAGGAAATAAATGGCTCCTCGCCTCCACTGCCCGGGGCCCCTATGACTCCCCCGTTTCCCATGATAGGCTACCCTCCTGTGCTGGCCCTGGCCCACTCAGGCCCCTCTGCAATGCCTGCTGAGCTTGGAGCGGGCTTGCCTGGGTTATCTAAGCCCCCCATGCTTGGACTCTCCTGTTCATTCACTGCAGGAATCTATGGAGGGGTCACCTGACTGCCAAAGGGGCTTCTCACCTGGCCCATATAGTGACCCAGAGCCGGAGCCGAGGAGAGCTCCTCGGAGCCCATGCTGTGGAGGGAGAGGGAGGAGGACCAGACTCAGCCGGGGGTCCGCACCCCGAGGAATGCCCGGAATGACGAGACCGCGACACCCGCCTTGCGGGGGGTCACCACTACTAACTACCAACTACCCGCACTATGGGGAGAGGCTACCCCAGCTGCTTCCCGGGGGGGGGGGGGGGGGGCGCCGCCACTCAGATCACCAGGCCAGAACCCCTGGCCCTGGATCAAATTCCCTCCTTTCAATATGACCTGTAGGTCCTCCTGAAGTTCCTCCCTTTGCGGAAAGACTTCGAGAACTACACTAACAGAATGGAGACTCTACTTCGGAGGGAATTGGACGAAGTGACAAAATCGGTATCAGAAGTCAGAGAGAGAGTCCAAGTTCTTGAACAAGCTCAAGAGACTACAGCCCAACGACTGGAGGCTTTGGAAAGGGCGCAAACAGGCCTGCAATTGGCTCAAACTAACTCAAATCAACATGTAACCAGGGCATTATTACACCTAGACGACCTAGAGAACAGAGGAAGACGAAAACAACGTCAGGATCCGGGGCCTCCCAGAGACACCCAAACACAGAAACCTGGAGGATGCCGCTTCTTCTATATTCAACGATCCACAGAGCACCTGGTCCGCGACCGACCGACCCCACTAGGCCCAGGGATATAGTCTGCCGTATCCATTTTTACAAAATTAAAGAGGAAATTATGCGGAAATCATGGGAGAGGGGCCCTATATCCTATTGCGGGACCACGATTACACTACTACCGGACTTGGCCAGACGCACTCTCCTGATGCAGAAGACACTCAAACCACTGTTAGAAAAAATAAAATAAGTTGGAGCCTCCTACAGGTGGGGGTCATCCGTTCCACTTGGTGGTCACAAGGCAAGACCGCTCCTTCGCCTTGAGGTCCCCGGCCCAGCTGCCGGACCTCTTTGGCTTCCTGGAGCTTCCAGCTCTCCCTATTGAAGATTGGCTCTCCCCTGACCTCGGGATCAACGAACCTCCCCCCCCACGGCCACAGCGGGGCCCTAGGCACTTCCGGAACCCGCGGGGTCCTGGGGAGGGGGGGTGTGCGCCGAAATCAGTTAGCCTAATGGAGCTGAGCGGGTCCTTGTTAGACGGTCCGCGGGCAGAGGATCTTACTGCAGCGACACCTGTGACTTTTACCACTGAGGTTTGCCATCCCACCCCCCCTTGTTTTTTCGGGGGGGTCTCTTTTTTTTTTTTACTACCTGGCGCCGGGGCCCTCGACCTTCAAACATCCTCACCTGGCCTCCCGCGCCCGTAACCTAGCCGATCAGCCACCTGGTGACATTGCCCAGACATAGTAAACGCTCTTATGCTCCTCCGCCCGGCCCCGGCGTGTTTACATTGCACGCCCGGCTTGGGGACGGGGCTCGGGTGTCCTGTAGCCCCAGGCACGGATTGTTGCTCCAGTGTAGTTAATTGTCATATGTTAATTGTTCTTGTTGTTGATTGGGAGCTGCTTCGGGTGAGTTGATCCCCTCCTGGGCTCGGTCTGGGGTGGGGGCTTCGGGGGAGGTTCCCGTGAATAACGTGGGGTGCCTCCCCCAGGGCTGCCTGGCTGGACGGGCCTGATTGCAGGGAACAGCTGCGGAGGCTTGTGGTCACTGGTAGAGGTACCCAAATTGGCTCTCTAGAAGGGCTATAAGTATATCGTTTGAGTTGACAAGTTTAAGACGATAATTTTGTTCCCAGTTTATTAGCTAAGGATGCGGCCGCACGGTCGACCTAAGAGGCTCCTTTCATGCCGCGGGCCCTGAGGCTGCCAGTGCAGAAATTTGCTGCCCATGGCCCTATCCCCCTGCCGGTGGCCGAGTCCGCGGGTAATCGGGCTGGAACTGGGTTCCCGTTAACACTGTTTAACACTGTTGGTCTAAAAAATGTTATCTTAAGGAAGGCACAACTCTTGCCTAGTGGTCACAGCTTTTCACACCCCCCGACATAGGCCTTCTTACCCCCTCTCTGATAGGTAGAGGGAAGAACATAACATTATATATCCTAGTGATCCACCCTTTCCCTAGTTTGTCTTTCTCCCCTCGTTGACCCCAATACTTCACTTCCCCCTTCATATCACTCGTGTTCCCCCCTTCCCCACCTACCCTTCATCCAGTCCCCCTCGGCTCCTCTCGAGGTGGGAGACTAGATCTACACCAGCATCAATTTCCCAAAATGGTGGATCTTTCAGTTGGCTCTTTTAATGTAAGGGGCTTCAACATACCGGAGAAGCGCTCCAAGGTCCTCTATGACCTCCAGAAACAAAAAGTAAAAATTTCTCTCCTTCAGGAGACACATTTTAAGACAGATCACATCCCCAACATTTCAGACAAGCACTTGGTTTTGGCATCTGGATTAGAACAGTGATGCCAGGAGACAAAGGGAGTCTCCATAGCATTCCATCGATCGCTCCCTTATGAGGTTCTAGACACAAGGGCCGATCCTCAAGGCAGGTCCCTGTTCGTCAGAATCACCCAATTTAACAAGAAATACACTATAGCGAACATTTACGCTCCCAACACTGATCAGGTTGGCTTCTGCGTTAGAGTCCTCAAGCTACTGGAGGAGTTCGCGGAGGGAGTGATCATCCTGGGAGGGGATTTTAATGTGCCGCTTGACCCTGCCGTTGACGCGTCCTCTGGGAGGGCGGCTGTTCAACAAATCTTCAAGTGGTGGAAACATGGAGAATACTTAATGGTTCAAAAAGAGATTACTCATTCTTCTCTAGCGCGGCTAACTCCTACAGTAGGATAGATTACCTACTACGCACTTGATTGGGACCCCAAAGCATGGATCGGACCTATTTTATGGTCCGACCACGCCCCGATTTTCATCTCAGTTCGGCTCCCGGGGCTAGCACCACCAGACTGGTCTTGGAGGCTCAACGACAGCTTGCTCGGCGATCCGGTCTGCTCCTCCGCGGTGGAGCGCGTCATCGAACACTTTCCTTGAAGACCACAAAGGAGACTCCACTCCCTTGCCATTCCAGTGGGAGGCCCTGAAATGTGTCATTAGAGGGGAACTAATAAAACACGGGTTGAGACTTAAGAGGGAACGTGCCTCTCTCATAACCCAATCTCTGAAGAAAATTCATTCATTAGAAAGGGAACATAAAAACAGACCCACTAATGTTAGACTTTTAGAGCTGCAAGAGGCCAGGGAAAAACTTCAAAATCTATATAACCAGTCTTACCTTAGCTACAGAGATAGGGGCAAGGCTCGGTTCTTTGAGATGGCGAACAAATATGGACGCATGTTAGCCAGAGCCCTGCACCCTAGATCGACCACGGCCTACATACCCACTCTTAAGAGGTCGGATGGCGCTGTGACGCTAACCCCCTCCGACATAGTTGCCACCTTTAGAGATTTCTACAAGGAACTATATAACATACACAGCCCCACGTCTCCCACGCAGGACCATAAGTTATCTGAGGCAATTGACGCTTATATAGCGAGCACCCCGCTTCCTGTCACCCCCCCCGGCGGAGGTGGAGTCTCTGGAATTGCCTTTTACACTACAGGAAGTAGCCCGGGCAATCAAAGAATCTCCGACTGTCCGGGTACAGACGGATACTCTCCCAAATTTTATAAACATTTTAGCACTCGGTTGATCCCCCTTCTAACAAAGCCTTTCAACGCTATCAGCAAAAGTTGTCCCTTCCCCAAACAGGCCCTGGAAGTGACTATTTCAGTTATCCCTAAACCCGGCAAAGACCCCACTCTCTGTGGCAGCTTTTGGCCAATATCGCTTATCAACATTGACCTAAAGCCTTTTGCTAAAATTATCGCACTGAGGCTTCAACCCCTTCTCCCAAGCCTGATTCACTTAGACCAGGTTGGGTTTGTTCTGGGGAGGGAGGCAGGGACAACACCAACAAATTATTTTCCCTAATATCACACATATCTTCTAAAACGCCAGCCTGCCTTCTCTCGTGTGACGCAGAGAAGGCATTTGATAGGGTGAATTGGACCTTCATGGCGGCTTCCCTTAAACAGATTAGTGTTGGCCCTGGCCTTCTCTCTAAGATCCTAGCCCTATACACTACCTCTACAGCTAGGGTTAGAGCCAATGGACTCCCTTCCGCCCCCCTTCCTATAAATAATGGTACGCGGCAGGCATGCCCCCTATCTCCTCTCTTATATGTTCTCACAATGGAACACCTAGCCGTAGCCATTCGGAACAACCCGAACATCAAGGGCATACAGGTAGATGGCAACCAGTTCAAGGCCTCCCTTTTTGCTGATGATCTGATGCTACACCTAACATCACCGCATACCACCTTTCCTGCTGTTCTGGGGGAGTTTGACCGCTTCAGTGCTGTGAGCAATTTTAAAATTAACTATTCGAAATCCGAGGTGCTCAACTTGTCTTTATCAAGCCAAGAGGCGCGCCAGCTAGAATCTAGCTAGAATTTCCCCTTCAGATGGAAATCAAACGCAATCAAGTACCTGGGCATCCAAATCCCTGCTAATCTCTCTAAAATTTACGAACTCAATTACTCCCCGCTAAAATAGTCATGGACCTAAACTCATATGCTTAGAAGCCTATCTCGTGGTTTGGGAGGATTAATAGCCTGAAAATGGATATTCTCCCGAGGCTCCTATACGTTTTCCAAACTACCCCCTTTAAGCTACCAGGACACTTCTTTCGTAAACTGAGATCTGCGTTCTCCAAATTTGTGTGGGGGGTTACCAAGCCCAGAATCAGATTCTCGACCCTTACTAGGGGTAAAAGGGAAGGAGGGGTCCGCCTCCCCGACCTAAATGCTTACCATACAGCTGCCATCCTACAGAGGGTGGTGGACTGGACGCGCAGGAGCGAGGACAAGCTTTGGATCCAACTAGAAAAGTCGCTCTCCCCACTTAACCCCACTATGATTGCTTGGGCCGCCCTTGTGTCTAGATCCCAGAGGGAATCTATGCCCTTCCTCATACAGCACTAGTTTAGAGACTTGGGACCATCTTCAGAATAAGTTTAAACTGGTACGTAGACCTGGGCCTCTAACGCCGATTTTTGACAACCCGGCCTGGGATGCTATCCAGAAGTTTCCTCATATGGGAGGCCTCTTCCAACACCACTTTGGGGCAAATACTACAGGAATGGAAGACCTAAAAGGAAGAGTAGGAGGTAAACATGTTTCCTGGCTATTACACAGACAGCTCCAAGTGTTTGTCACTGCTAACAACATAACGGAGGCAACTCAAAGTCCTCCGACAGAGCTTGAATCTTTCATCACCCAAAGCACGCCCCCCCACTCATGTGATATCCTTCCTTTATGCTCTCCTGATCATAGTGAATTGCCAATCACCCCCTAGATACATGAGTAGATGTGAAGGGGGAGCTGAGACTTAAGTTCGCAGAGGACGATGTAGCCAAAATATTTGCAAACACCCACGGCTCATCGCTAGCGAGTACGGTCCAGGAGCAAAATTTTAGCACGCTGGTACAGGTGCCCAATGGATATCCACCAGTTTGATAGGTCATACCCTGATATGTGCTGGAGATGCCAAAGAGAGATAGGCTATATGACCCATATCTGGTGGGGCTGCCCAACTGTGAAAGCCCTTTGGGACCAAATCCTCTCCATTTATGAGCAGGTTTCTGGAGATAAAATTGTTAATACACCCCAGCTAGCACTCCTATCTCTTTGTCATAACTCAGTAGCTAGCTTTAAGAGAGACATCCTGAGGCACTTTATGGCAGCCATGCGATCATTTATCCCGAGACGATGGAAGACACAAGAATCCCCCACACTAATGGATTGGGTACAGGAATTAGAGTCGATCCGATATATGGAAAGTTTAATTACTAGAGACCAGGGAGCCACGGATAGATACATTAGGACATGGGTGGGTTGGCTGGATTTCAGGTCTTCCCCCCTCCCGTCCCTACTACAACCCCAGGGACAGCCCTAGGACTCACACGAGAAGGGGTTGGCCTCTACCTAGAACCTCCATCTAAAAGCAGTAGTGGCTAAGACTTCAGGGACCCCACCTCCTTTGCCTGTAAAGTAGATAGCATGGTCAATTGTAGGTTATAATCCATCATTAGCTCGAACCTATGGAGCTTAGATTCACTGACGACCCCTTTGTGGATCGTGGACACCATAACCTTGGGCTGCCATCAATAGATTATATTGCCACCAAGAGATTGGACTATGAGCTACGGATGAAGACAAGTCGTTGAATCTGTCAATGTTCATGAAGTTCATGACTGAGTGATTGTAATGCTATACCCCCCCTTTTCCCACCCAACCCCCTGTTTTCTTTCTGTACCCCATACCCCCTCTTTGAAAAATTAATAAATGTAAGTTTGTCAATAAAATCCTATTGCGTGTAAATGCCCCATTTTTTCTGGTTACAGCAGTACCACATGTGTATAGGTAGATACCCTTTCCTGCCCAGGAGACTCCCACAAACTGAAACAGCTCTTTAGGAGATTTTCAGATAAAATACAACTGTGATATGCACTATGCGCACCTTGCAGTTTTGCAAGAAAAACAACCCTTTACATTTGAAATACCCCCACAAACTATATATTCTCTGGAAGTAAACGCCTCAAGCTTTCTAGGTGTACCAGGCTTGTTGACGTGGGTGGAGTTTTCGGGAAGTAATCCCTCAATGAATTCTTTGGTTTTGAAATTCTTGAGTTTCACTAAAGAAGAAGAAAGAAGAATCAAAGCCACATTTTCCTAAAAAAAACTATATGGAAACAAGAAAAAACAAGGTAAATCTGAAAAAGCAATATCCACCAAACAGAATAATACCCAACATGCATAGGTCCTGTCAAGGGAAGAGTTGCTAAACACCCCAAAGTAAAGCATGTGCTTAAGGGAAATTTTTCTTGAAAATTTCAGCTCTGCAAACAAAATGCGCACCTTGCGATTTTTCTACCAGAACAACCCTTTGCATTTGGAATACCCATAAACCATATATTCCCTAAAAGTACATATGTTAAGCTTTCTAAGCGTACCCAGCTTGTTGTAGTGGGCTCATCTTTCTGGATGTAATCCCTCGAAGAATTCTTAAATTGCACAGGGTTTCACTAAAAAATGTATAAAAAAGCAGAATAAAAAAACCTTTTCCTAAAATATCAATATGCAAACAAGAAAAAACAAGCTAAATCTGAAAGCACAAGGTCCCCCGAGCAGAACAATACCCAACATGCATAGTTACTTTTAACCCTTTTAATTGCCAGCCTACTTGAGGTTTTGTCACCCTCTGTTGACAGGTCATTTTATGCCATTTTGCGCTATGTTTAACCTTGTTTTTTGCAGGGAGGCAAGTAATTTGGGGGGCAGGGGGTTAATGGCAAGTCACCCGCTAGCTGCAGGTGACTCACCAGCCCCCTAAGCCTTGTGAACTTGTATAGGGGTCTCATAAATCCCTTACCAGTTCACAAAGGGTTAAATTGGACCAAAACCCAGCTGGATCAGCCCGGGAATCTATAAGATTCCCGGGTTGATCCATTCCCTCCCCACTGGGCATCCAAAATCGGGATGCCCCGCTGTGTGAAACCCTCCAGGTCGCTTGCTACACTTACCTTAATCCCGGTCCAACAGTGCATGCGCGGACCGCATTCCCGCTATCCCTCTAGCAGGGATAGGGGGAAGCATGCGATGTGGCCAGCTAGATGTCCATAGATCAGTGGCTCTGAGCGCGCTGGTTGGACGAGCGGCCGCGCATGTGCCGTAGAACCAGGATGAGGGAGATAATGCGCGATCTCTGGGGGGTTTCACATAGCGGGGCATCCTCGATCGGGGTGCCACAGGGGAGTTGACCAAAATCCAGGATAGTCAAAATCCTGGGTTTGGTCCACTTTAAATGCAAAAAAAAAAAAACACAGACAAAAAATATTTTATTATTTTTTTTAATACTTACCTCCATCTATCCTGGAGCACTGTGTTCCAGGCTGAACACTTTAGCTTCTGATCTCCTGCTGCTGGAAGCCTTTTATACCTGGGTGACGGGTAACATGGGGTTAATTTAAAAAAAGACCCCCTTTTTTTGGGGAATTTTAAGGGTTAAAAATCCCTGCAGGCTACAAGCCCACATAGAGTCTGTGATCCCGGGCTCTTCTGCCCCCCTCCCCTGGGCTTTGGGGAGGCAGGTAATTGGGGGGGGGCTGGGGTTAATGGCAAGTCACCTGCTAGCGCAGGTGACTTGCCAGCCCCAGCCTTGTGAACTGGTATAGGGATCTCATGGATCCCTTACCAGTTCACAAAGGGTTAACAGTAAAATAAAACACAAACACATAGAAAAAAATTATTTTATTAAAAAAAATTATAATTTTTTTTTTACTCACCTCCGATCGTCAGCTCCTCTGTCCCTCGTCGATCCGATGACAGATGCCGGTGATCGGGAGCCAAAGGAGAGTGGAGGCAGGAGATCAGAGGATTTCCTGCCCCCTCCTTCTCTCGACCCGATCACCGGCATCTGACAGCTGAGAGGCCTGGAGCTGTCGTGATACCCGGCGAGTGATGTCATTACAAGATGGCGGTGCCCGTCGGGAGAAGAGGGGGGGAGGGAGCCTGACAGGCTCTCTCCTGAAGATAGAAGAGCCCTAGGGGGGGATCGGAGGCCCCCTGGGTGAAGAGGAGGGCCGGTGAGAGCGAGCAAACACGGAGATGAGTAAATGTCATTTTTTTTTCTTTTTACAGGGAAAGCCGGATCAGAGCCCCCAGGCTGAAGAGAAGACCCGGACAGATCGAATGAAGTGTCGGGTAAGTGTTTTTTTTTTTTTTTTTTATACGCTAGCAGGGGGCACATAAAATTTATGTGGCTGGCTTTTAACGGTAGGAGAGGCAGCCACGTACATTTTACGTGGCTGGCAATAGAAGGGTTAAATTATCAAAAATAATCACTTCATTTGGAACGACAGCTACTTATAGGCAATCTACTCCTATGTCAGTTTAACTTTAAATCATCAAAAATAATCGTTTCCTTTGGAACAACAGTTATAATCAATTTACTCCTATGTCAGTTTCCCTTTTAAAGTGGACCAACACCCAGGATTTTGACTATCCTGGGTCTTGGTCCACTTCGGTGGGGCACCCCCGATCGGGGTGCCCCGCTGTGTGAAACCCCCCCGATCACCCGGAACAACTCACCTCTCCCCGCTCCCAGCGCCGACGTACAAGCGAAGATCTTGAACGTCTAAGCGGCGGCCGCCGCCGCCGCCTCCCTCGCGTCACTTTGAACGCGCGCGCCCCCGCGCCGGCCATTCGCAGACGGCCGGCGCGGAGGCGCGCACGCCTACAGGGGCGCGAGGGAGGCGGCGGCGAAGATAAGGTAGGTGAGTTGGGGTGTTTGGGGGGGGTTTCACCCCGCGGGACATCCCGATCTCGGATGTCCCGCGGGGTGGGGGGTGATCGGCCCGGGAATCTTATAGATTCCCGGGCCGATCACCCGTGGGTGTTGGTCCACTTTAATTGAGCGCCTGCTACTTATAGGCAATTAAATTCTATGTCAGTTTCCCTTTCAATAATCAAAAATATTCACTTCTCTTGAAACGACAGCTAATTTTAGGCAATTTACTCCTACATCAGTTCCCTTTTAAATTATTAATAATAATCACTTCCTATGGAACGACCAATACTTACAATTTACTTCTACGTCAGTTTCTCTTTAAATTAAGCGCCCGTTGCTTATAGGCAATTACCTCTTACGTAAGTTCCCCTTTAAATCATCAAAATATTCACTTCCATTGGAACAGCAGTTAAATATAGGCAATTAACTTCTATGTCAGGCCCACCTTTTTATCAATAAAAAATACCATTTTGTGATTACTCACCTGTAAAATGGTTATTACAAGTATGTCTCACATCCTGCTTCCGAATATTCATGACACTTGGGTAACTGTCCTGTAGAGGGCGATCTTGCAGAGATGACATGAAAAAAAGGAGCCCCTCCTGGTCCATAAATATGGAAGCAAAGAAAAAGGTTCACCATATAAAGGATCCCAGAAAACAAAAAAAGGCGGGATGAAGCGGGGTGTGTGACATACTTGTAATAACCATTTTACAGGTGAGTAATCACAAAATGGTATTATTCCCAGTATGTCACACACCCCGCTTCCGAATATTCATGACACTTGGGACATCCAATAGCAGTGCCCATAATGGGTGGAGATCCCAAAAAGGCAATAATGCAAACTTAAACTACTGCAGCTTGCAGAACTTTGCGGCCCAAAACAGCATCCGCTCAGGCCCGCACATCAACCTTATAAAACTTGGAAAAAGTATGAACAGAAGACCAAGTGTTCAACAGAAGCCTGATGCTGAAAAGCCCAAGATGCTCCAACAGCACAAGTAGAATGAGCTTCTACCAAAGATCAGGACTGCACTGCCAGATCACTATAAAAGGTGCTAGCCCCTAGGACCACTACTATACTTTCTATGCACTAGTGAATGGAACTCCAGGGCCGTCCCATTCCTATGTCCTATTACACAAGGGCTGCACACTGATGATCAATCAATTCAATTGATTGATCATCAGTGTGCAGCCCTTGTGTAATAGGACATAGGAATGGGACGGCCCTGGAGTTCCATTCACTAGTGCATAGAAAACAAGTAGAATGAGCAGTAACACGAAAAGGGGGAACCTTCCCCTTGGCAGAATAGGCCCCAACAATGGTCTGTTGAATCCATTTACTAAGACTTAGCGGGCGCCAGACCTTTCCTGGGCCCGGAGGGCACCACGAAAAAGGCGTCCGTCTTACGAAAAGGAGAAGTAGCCACCAAATAATATTTCACACATCGAACCACATCCAAAGAATGTATGGTCCTCTCCTTGTCATTACTAGGCTTAGGACACAAGGAAAGGAGAACTACATCCTGATTGAGGTGGAAGGCCGAAACCACCTTAGGAAGGAAATCCGGCTTAAAGCGGAAAACTACCTTGTCCAGGTGCCTCTCAAAGTAAGGAGCCTGAATAGACAAGGCCGCCAACTCAGAGACACGCCAAACAGAGGTAATAGCCACCAAAAAGGCAACTTTCTGAGTGAGCAGAGAAAGAGCAATATCATGCACCGGCTCAAAAGGGGGCCCCTGGAGAACCGACAGAACCAAGTTTAAATCCCAAGACGGCAGCAAGGGCTTTCTAGGAGGTCGCACATGGGTAACCCCCTGGAAAAATGTCTTAACCAGGGGATGAAGGGCAAAAGACCTTTGAAAGAAAACCGCCAGGGCAGAAACCTGCCCCTTCAAAGTACTAAGCTGGAACCCCGAGTCCAGACCATGTTGAAGAAAGCTTCAGAATTCTGGGAATAGAAAACACAAGGCAAGGCCCTAGCCTCGCACCAGTTAATATAAGACCTCCAAGTCCTATAGAAGACGTTAGAGGAAGATCTCCTCCTAGCTCTAACAAGAGTCCGAACCACCGCATCAGAAAGACCTTCCTCCTTTAAGATGGAGGTTTCAGCAGCCACGCCGTCAAAGCCGGCGTTGGTAAATTGGGGTAGCGTAGCTGACCCTGGGTGATAAGATCTGGAAGAAGAGGCAGATAAAACGGATCTACTGCCAGCCGCACGACGTCTGCGAACCACACTCGTCTTGGCCACCTTGGAGCCACCAGAATTGCTGGTGCCCCTTCTAGAGTCAGCTTCGCACCACTTTGCCCACCATGGAGAAGGGGGGGAACAGGTACAGAAACCCCAGTTCCCTCCAAGCCAGGGACATGGCATCCACTGCCAGGGCCAGAGGATCCTGAGACAGAGACACAAAGGCAGGAAGCTTGTGATTGTGATGAGAGGCAAAAAGATCCGGAGTCCCCCACTTGTGACAAAGGGACTGGAATACCTTCGAACTGAGAGACCATTCTCCTCGGCGAGAGGATCTGCTGCTCAGGGAATCCGCCTTCGTGTTCTCCACTCCCAGGATGTAAATGACTGAGATGCATGGGACATTGCTCTCTGCCCAAACAAGGATCAGAGATACCTCCCTGAGGGCACTCCTGCTGCGAGTCCCTCCTTGGTGATTGATGTAAGCGACCGCCGTCCGATTGTCGATCGGACTTGGACTGGCAATCCCTGCAATAGAAGAGTCAAGCGAGACAGAACCAACCAAATGGTCCGTAGCTCCAAAACGTTGATAGGGGTATGAGCCTCCCGAGGCCCCCATAACCCCTGGAACTGATGTTCCCTCCAGAAGCCCCCCCCCCCAGCCTGACAGGCTGGCGTCCGTGGTGACTGTTTCCCAACAAGGGGTCAGAAAGGATCTGCCCTTCAACAGATTGCTTGACACTATCCACCACTGAAGGGACTGCTGAGCCCGGGGAGACAGCAGACAAGACTGATCCAATGACAGCGGACACTTGTCCCAAGTCACTAGAAGATGGAGCTGAAGCGTCCTCATGTGAAACTGGGCAAAAAGGACTGCCTCAAAGGAAGCCACCATCAGACCTACCAATCTCATCCCTAGCCGGATAGACGGGCGAGAATTGGAAAGCAGAAGCTGAACCAAATCTTGGATCAGAAGAATCTTGGGCTGAGGAAGGAACACCCTGGCCTGAAAGGCATCCAGAGTCATGCCCAGAAACGAAACCTCCCTGGACGGGGAGAGGGAGGATTTGAAATAGTTGATCACCCAACCGAACCTCTCCAGCGTGGATACCACCACTCTGGTGTCTAGCTCCGCTTGGCTGAGAGAGGAAGCCAAAATGAGAAGGTCGTCCAGGTATGGTACAATGCGAATGCCCTGGACTCTGAGGAGGGTCATCACCCCCGCCAATACCTTGGTGAACACCCTCGGAGCCGAGGTAAGCCCGAATGGAAGGGCCACAAACTGAAAATGCTGATCTTCCACCATGAACCTGAGGAATCTCTGGTGTGCCAGGAAGATGCAGATAAGCATCCCTGATGTCTATGGACGTCATGAAGTCCCCCTGACGAAGAGAATCGACGGCTGACCGCAAGGTTTCCATGCAAAACTTCCTGAAGCGGATAAACCAATTGAGGAGCTTCAGATCCAAAATGGGTCGAATGGAGCCGTCCTTCTTGGGCACCATGAATAGATTGGAATAGAATCCCAAGCCCCTTTCCGCGAAAGGCACTCACTGGGCAAATGACAGCCATGACCAGCAGATAACTTACTGCCGCCCGGAGCCCCTGTGCGGCCAGCGGATCCCAAGGCACTCGAGACCTGAAGAATCTGGGAGGAGGCCGGATCTTGAATTCCAGCTTGTAACCGGAAGACACCACTTCCAGAATCCATTTGTCTGAGACCTTCTGGTCCCAGACCTGGAAGAAGTGCCGCAGCCGTCCCCCCATCCGCAAGGGTGAGGGCGCCCCCTCATTGCTGAGCTGGCTTAACAGCGGGCTTGGGTTTGGAACTCCAATTGTGACCTGGACGGGTACGACCTCTGCCTCTATTCCAGGAATCACCTCTGAGGGTAGAGAAGGCAAAAACTCTGCCAGTTTTGGCACCACAAAAGGAAGGGTTAGAGGAGGCTGCCCCCGAAAGGGACGACATTGCCTCTTACGCTGAGGTAACTTCCCTCCTTTCGTGACAGAATCTAATCTTTCTCCAAAGAGCCGCAATCCCACAAAGGGAAGTGCTGTAAGCGACTTTTTGGCCACAAAATCAGCCGCCCACTGGCGCAACCATACCGACCGCCGAATAGCTACAAGCAAGGCCGAGGTTCTACCACACATGACCATGGTGTCATCCAAGGCCGCAAGCACAAAGGACATGAACAATTCACACCGCTTAAGGGCGGCGAACTCATCACTAGCCGGATCAAGCCTGGAGGTACTCAACAGGTCTCTAACCACAGACCTGGTAGCCACTGCCAAAAGCGCCAAAGCACAAACAGGCCGCAAGGCTGAACCGACACTAGCAAACGTGTGGCAAGCCATCTGATCAATGCGTTTATCCTCACCATCTTTGAGAGTGGTGGAGTCAGGAGAATGCAAAATAGAAGTATTGGATAACCCGAGCACCAGGGAATCCACCTCGGGAGGGGACGACCATCGTTTTACCACGTCCACCAGAAAGGGATACCTTTTATCCCAACCTTGAGGAATACCTGGAAGCCGAGTAGGCTTCTCCCATTCCTTAAGAATAATGCCATCAAAATGCTTTTGATTTGGGAACTCCAGGCGCGTCCCAAAGTCCCAAAGAATTCCCCTTTTTGAGGAGCGGCCTCCTCAGGAGGAGAAATTGCCAGAACCTCAAAAAGGTGAGCCAAGACCTTCGGGGTATCCACAGCATCCCCCTGCCCTCAAATAATTCCCCCTCTTCTAGCGGGGAATAATCAGACCAGTCAAGGAAATCATAATCATCAAACTCAAAGACCGGCGCGGCTGGAGACAAATGCTTTCGCTTAGCCGAGGCCTTTCTGGCAACAGAGCCAGAAATAAATTTCTCAATATTAACCAGTCTGGCACATACATCAGATTGCGACTCCCCACCGGTGACAACATCACTAGGGGTACGGCTAAGGCAGAGTGGGGACGGAGATGAGGCCGGGACAGCTGCGTTATGGCCCGCTGAGCACAAGGTATGCAAACAAGTACATTATCCCCCGCAAGGGATGCCCCACAACCCACACACTGCCAGGGTTGCCCCGAGGGGAGCCCAAGCCCGGTATCCTGAGAAGCCTCCATATGGCGATTTTAATGTAGTCGCAATGACCAGAGGGATTTACGCTATTAAGCTACCCGGGATGCCCCTTCAGGTCCCAAGTGGGAGGATTCTTTTTTTTTTATTTTTGGGAACCCTAAATTAAACTCTAAGAGACCCTAGGACCGGGAGAACTCCCTCTTTAAACTTCAAAAGAAGGGATCCCACCTAGAAGACATGAGGACAGACATAAGTGTCAACATGCACATCACCCACCATAAAAGACAGTTAAAAATGGTGAAATAAATAAAATCCACTCACCGCAGCAAAGCAGCGACCGTCAACCCTCACAGCAGCAAAGCAGGCAGCGAGGCCGGAAAGAGTGCTTGAGAGAAGCCGGCCTCGAGGGGGTTACCCCGGCTACCTGCAAGGAGGAGACAACCCTCTTCTGACTTGCTCGCCGACTGCAGAGACGAAAGACTGGGGAATGGTGGGAGGTCCCAGGTATTTATGGGCCAGGAGGGGCTCCTTTTTTTATGTCATCTCTGCAAGATCGCCCTCTACAGGACAGTTACCCAAGTGTCTTGAATATTCGGAAGCGGGGTGTGTGACATACTGGGAATATATTCACTTCCTTTGGAACAGCAGTTAAAGATAGGCACACCTTTTTATCAATAAATTAATTCACTTCCTTTGGAACAACAGCTACTTTTAGGCAATTTAGTCCTACGTCAGTTTCCCTTTTAATTGAGCACCTGCTATTGATAGGCAATTAACTCCTATGTCAGTTCCCCTTTAAATCATCAAAAATATTCACTTCCTTTGGAACGACAGCTTCTTTTACAAAGAATTTATTGGGTTTTCATATAAGGTATACATGGATCAGACATTACATATGCATTAATGATGACAGTTGAACAGGTTTACAGAATGTACATAATGGTGCAGTATCAAATAGTTATCAACAGAGATATGAAGATTCCTGAGTGTACTTGCGTTAACAGGTTTTCCAATAGTTATCAAAAGAGGTATGAAGATTCCTGAGTATAATTGCACTAAAACATGGTGCTAACTATTAGGGTCAACTTCTGGCACAGGACAGCAAGTGCTTGGGATGCGGTGGGTTGTAGTCTGGACTGGGGGGCTTGTACTAAAGAGATGTGTATAACACATCCATTCTTTATTGGTGCTAAGGATCAGTGGTTGGAGCTAAAGATTAATGCATAGTTGATAGGATTGATTGACAGTGGGATGAGAAGAGAAAAGGAAAAGTAGAAGAAGGGAGAAGAGAAGGGAGTGGGATGGGGAGAGGGAAGGGGGATGGGGATGGATCCGAGGCTGGAGGCCATACTTGAAATAGAATTGAATTTCACTATATTCAAACTGGGTGGACTGGGTCTGTCTGGTGGTGGCCGACATCTATATATTCTAGCCAAGGGGTCCATACATCAAGGTATCTTTCATAGGTGTCGCTTTTAATCGCTGTAATTTTCTCGTTACACAGTGTATCTGAGATTCTGTTCAAGATCTCCTGCCAGGGGATTCTGGGGGATTTCCAGTTTCTGGCAATGGTGAGGCGGACGGTGGCTAAGACGTGTTGAATTAGTTTCCAATGGTTTTTAGAGTATCTACCTGATTTGTGGGAAAGTAAAGCCTCCCTAGGGTTCTTAGTCATTGGGAGATGGATGATGTCAGAAAGCACTTTGTATACCCTATTCCATTTGGCCGAGACTATAGGGCAGTCCCACCAGATGTGAGCCATAGATCCTACAGAAGGGCATCCCCTAAAGCAGAGTTGGGAAGTTGATGGGGAAAACTTGTGAAGACGGTCTGGCGTGAGATACCATCTAAAGAGTGTCTTGTAGGCATTTTCTAAAACTACTGTGTTACAGGAAATCTTCTTTATATTGTCCCACGTTCTCTGCCACTCTTCCTCCTCCACGTCGCACCCCAGCTCTCTCTCCCACTGAGACATATAGTTATGTTTAATAGGGGATGGTGGGGACACTAGAGTTGCATAAAGGCTCGATATCAAACCCCCACTGAAGTGGTCTCTGATACACCGGGATTCAAAATCAGTACTTTGATATAAAGGAGGAGAGCGGGTCAGTGTGGTATTAATAAAATGCTTGATCTGTAAAAACCTAAAGGTTTCAGATGGGGGCAGGTTCTCCCCTGAGTTGAGGTCCTGGGCTGTTTTCATCCCCCTTGAGGTGCAGAAATTCTCCACTTTGGTATGACCTTTCCCTACCCACCATCTGAAATTATTGGAGTGGGTAACGCCCGGAGGAAACAGGGGATTCCCAAGCAGCGAGAAAGCCGGCTTTAAAGAAGAAGTAAAATGGGATTTCACCCCATCCCAAACGGAGAGGGAAAACGCCAGGGCAGGAGGTAGGGATTTAGGTCGGGAAGCTTTCGGGAGCCATAACAACGAAGCTGGGGAGATGGGTGAACATTTTAAGAAGTCATTAGATACCCAAATCGGTCTGTCTTTTGTCGCATGGAGCAAGACCAAGGGTGCCACTTGGGCTGCTATGTAATTTTTAATGTAGTTTTTAATTGAGGGAAACGCAAGGCCCCCCCTCTCTCTTTTACATATCAGGGTGGCTTTATTGATTCTGGGCCTAGCCTTGTTCCACGCAAAATGCATACATTTCTGTTGGAGAGAGTCCAGTGTTTTTTGGGGGACACGGACTGGAAGTACCCTGAATAGGTATAAAATTTTGGGTAAAATCGTCATTTTAAGGGCAGCAATGCGGCCTAGCCAGGAGAGCTTTACATAGTGCCAGGCATGGAGCAGGGAGTCAATTGTTTTGATGATTCCCGGGTAGTTTGCCTTAAAAGTATCGTTAATGTTTGCTGTCAGAATAATTCCCAGGAAGGGCAGGCGCTGTGTCCACGTCCATGAGAAGTTATGAAAAAGGGTTTGCTTTGTGGTTTCAGATAGAGATATGTCAAGCGCCATGGACTTGGAGGTATTCAGTCGGAGTCCAGAAAACTGGCTAAGGTCAGCCAGATCCTGGAGTGCATTTGGGGCAGAGACATGGGGGGTAGACAGCATGAGTAACATGTCATCCGCAAATAATGACATTTTTTGTTCTGTGGGGCCCATTGGGATACCCTTAACCGTCGGGTTCTGTCTGAGTTTTTGGGCTAAGGGTTCAAGTGCCAATATAAATAAGATAGGGGAAAGGGGGCAGCCCTGCCTAGTTCCCCTCTGGATTGGAAAAGTGGCTGAGGAGAAGCCAGCGTACTTGATGCAGGCAGTAGGGTGGGAATAAAGTGCTCCTATCCAGGAAAGAAAGCCCGTGCCAAATCCCCTCTTTTCAAGGGAAAAGCGAAGGTAGTGCCATGATAAGGAGTCAAATGCCTTCTCCACATCCAGAGAGAGAAGCATTGATTCGACCTTACTCTCCCTTGCCTCCTGCATCAGCTGCATGACCCGTCTCACCCCATCCCCTGCTTGTCTCCTAGGCATAAAACCTACCTGGTCTTTATGGATTATCTCAGACAGAAACACATTAATTCTGGTGGCCAGGATTTTGGTGAGGATTTTGAGATCTATGTTCAGTAAAGAGATAGGTCTGAAATTGGTCCATTTTCGGTGATCCTTTCCGGGTTTCGGAATCATAACTATGGATGCTCTAAGCATCTCTGGATCAAAGAGGTTCCCTTCTTTGACATGGTTGAAAACTGCTGCTAGTCTGGGGGCCACTATGGGACCTAGTTTTTTATAGAATAGAGCGGTAAATCCGTCTGGCCCAGGACTTCGTCAGTGGTAATGTCCCCATCTACAAGGGATCTTTGATCTTCAGAAATGTGTGGGAGGTTAATGGTATCAAAAAAGGTCTGTGCCTGATGGAGCTCCAAGGGCGGAGGGGCTTCATACAAGCTGGCTAAGCCCTCTGAGAACTCCTTTACCACCGCTAGGGGGTTGCTGGTCTCTGTACCCTCCCTGGTTTGTAGTTTGACGGGAGCTATGTATTGGTCCTGACAGGAGTGACCCTGGTTTATTAGCTGAAGTATAATAATGCTGTTTGGAGCGCCTGTATCGCCTTTCAGCCTGCTCTGTTTGTAAAAGGTTTAATTTCGCTCTGGAGGTCTCTAGCTGGCGGAGGCGCTTTGGGGAGGGGTTAGCCTTAAAGGCCTGAGCATCTGCTAAGTATTGTTCATTAAGTTTTGTTGCCAGCGCCATTCTCTCTTTTTTCTTCCGAGAAGACAGGGCTATATAGTGGCCTCTCATCACGGCTTTAAAGGCGCCCCAAACCATAGTTGGGGGGGAGTCTGGGGTCTCATTTAATGCCAAAAAAGTCTCTGGCACGTGCACAGGATTCCTCCACCAGGGGATTTGAGGAGAGTAAAGAGTCATTAAGCGACCATGAGGAAGATCTGGACCCAGCAATCAGTGATTTACAAGAGATTGAAGTCAAGTCATGGTCAGACCAGGGTATAGGATGAATTCTGGAGGCAGTGACCTGGGGGAGGAAGGAGGCCTGCACAAAAATATGGTCTATTCTTGTAAAAAGTTTATGGGGGGCTGAATAGTGGGTGAAGTCTTTCTTGTGAGGGCGCTGATCCCGCCAAGGGTCTATTAGATTAGAATTATTGATTATGTCCTGGAATTGTTTCCCTTCTTGTCTGATTTGTGTATTTGGGGGGAGGGACCTGTCTATATCAGATGTAGATTTAGATTTGAGTCTCCACATAGGAAGACAGTGCCCTTCCCGTGTATCTGGATCATGGAGCACATTTGTGATATAAATGGTATCTGCTTAGTGTTGGGAGCATAATAATTTAGAAAGGTTACCTCAGAGTCTTGAAGTGTTCCCTGGAGTAGAATAAACCTGCCACCAGGATCTGCGATTTGTTTATGGCATGTGAAGGGGACCTCCTTACGGAAGGCGATGAGAACACCTCTTTGTTTACTATGTCCTACTGCTTGGAAAAAGAGAGGAAATTAATAGTTAAGAATCTTAGGTGTGGAGGACGTCGTGTAATGGGTCTCCTGGAGACATACCATGTCAGCGTGAATGGAATTAAAGTATTTGAAAGCTCTAGACCGCTTATTGGGTGAATTCAGACCCTGAACATTGAGTGACACTACTTTAAAGGCCATATCTGGGAGGATGGGGTAGCTGATTCCAAATATGTGCTAGGCCTCAAGCCAAGGGCCCCAGTGAGGATGGGACAGGAGAAGGAGGAATAGGGAAAGGGGGGAAGGGGAGAGAGAATTAGAGAAGGAGAAAGAGGAGAGAAAAGAAGATAAGAGAAAGTACATAGGACATTTAAGATTAACATACAATTTAGAGCTCTTTTGAAACTGCACATCCGTGCAGGGTGGTGTCCCAGAAGCTCAGACCGGAAAGAAGTCGGAACCAAAGGGAGTTGGGGGTGCGCCAGAGTGAGTCGGGAGGCAAAACTGGCACAAACTTGTAAATATTCAACAACACAACAACATATCTCAATTCAGTAAAAAGAGAGTGCAAAAAATGCAGAAAATGCAAAAAATGCAAAAGGCCACAGTTAGAGCATGATTTTCCTCTACCCCCGTGAACACGCACGGGGCCCGCCACGGGAGAGTCCGGTAGGGCCCGCATCGCGGTACAAGGAGCAGAGGGGGAACATCCACTTACAGAGAAGAGGTACCGGTTTAATAACGGCCAGCAGGGAAGGGACTGTTCCAGGTTGTGTACCATCTCGGGGGCCTGGAGGTGGAGGAGCTCTCCAGATTCAATAAGGGTCCACCTACTGCCGGCTATATGACCAGGGGCAGGAGGGAGTCCAGGCACCACTATGGCCACAAGAGGAGTTCCCGCTGTGGCATATTTAAGTGTTCCAGTAACTAACTGCAGGGGTTTCCGCCTTAGGAAAGAATGGTTCTCAAGAAAAGGGTTAAACAGGATAGATGAGACCTGCCGTGTTCACTGGTGAGCGAAAGGCCCTAAAGAGTGTGGATGGCATCACCGGGGCTCCAGTTAAACTAGGATCTCTCGGCGGCCATATGTTATAAATATGATCATGCCCACCAGTGAGCAAGGGTGCGCTAATAAGTTTAAATGTTAGGGCAGGAGGGTCAGTCAGCTCAAGGATTTTCAGTGGCCGTAAGCTGTCCCAAATACACAGAGGAGCGACGTCCCCCCACCAGGGGGAGCAGGAGCACTCGCCTGCCCGGTGGAATGATCTGGAAAAGCTCAGGGCCAGGGACCTGCTGTTTTCACCATGCAGTATAATAAGGTCTCTTGCAGCAGCATATTTCAGGCAATTAACCTTGACAATAGTATTTCAGCTGTAGGGCAGGTAGTTCAGGGGTTGAAAGACAACAACAGCAACAACATTATTGTAAATACAGAATACAAATACAAACTATAAAAAAGTCTCCTGCAGTGGCATGTTTCAGCTCATGAGGGTTATCAGTAGCTGCTCATGGCATGAAGGAGAGTGATCATCAAGATGAAAACATTGCAATCAGAGTGAATATGAGCATGTTCCATAGGGAGCTAAGAGGTATTACTGGGGCTTTGCACAGTGGTGAATTACTAAACCATACCAAGCATAACAAGCATGGGGGCTGATACGAAGGAAATTATTGCAGGGGTTTGTCTCAGCCCCCTGAGACCGGCTGAAGGGGCTGAAACAGGGGTCGTTTTGTCACCTAGTCCACTCTCAGGTGAGAATGCACACCGAGAGGTCTCCTGCAGTTACATGTTTCAGCTCTTAAGGGTAACAGCAGCTGCTCTTGGCATGAAGGGGAGCAATAACAGAGGGAAAGAACATTGCAAACAGAGTGAATCTAAACATGCTCTGTAGAGAGCAAACAAGATGTCAATAAACCAAAATATTTGCAGGTGGCACCAATTGTTATTATGCTCTAATCACTGTAAGACTACGGGGTTCACTGCCCTATTACCGGAGCCCTACTGCAATTGCACAGAAGGAGTATTGGGAAGCCCTCCAAACACTTCCCATAAGGGTCCCAGGGGACTAACACTTGCACTCCACACAATGGTTAATTTGGTATACAAAATCTTTATTGCCAAATACTCAATTTAAAAACATATAAAATGACAGCAAATCATGGTGCCATACCGTAATCAACCACATGGGGGAGCCTGCAGGCCAAATACACTCTTATATTATTATATCTATAATATACTAAACTAAACAGTGAAATTCCATAACTAACTCATCTAATAAAGTGCTGAATGCTGTGATCAAGATGCATCAATGTTAAATAGCAGGACCCCTAACATGGAGCGGGCCCAGCAAGACTGCAAGTGCAAGGTGCCAAACAATGAAATACACAACAAATCACAAATAAATAAATCTTACTGTGTGACAGGCTAAGCTGGATCCCCACGGCAAGCCCACGCGTTCCGAGCCTCTGGGGCTCTTTCTCAAGGCTGGATATTGTTGGGGGGCTTTGTCCCCTGTTCCCCTTAAATACCCCACCTCGCCGTCTGCCCGCCTTTAGTCCCCACGTGTAAGAGACCGGCTCCGACGCGCTCCGGCCGGAAGCGCGTCAGGCCGAAAACCGGAAGTGATCATGCGTTCCAGATTGGAGCGCAGGGCTTCCTGATGTGACGTGGGCGTGCTGCGCCACCCCTCCCCGCTCGCCCCCCCGCCTCACGACAGGAGGGAGGGCACAGCAATGAGGGGAGAAGGCGCTGCACTGCTCATTACTGCGCGGGGACGTCGGACTGGCCCACCGGAAAGGTGAGTATTCCCCATAAGTCTCATCCCACTATTTACAAGATTAAAAACATTTCATTGGCATATTTACATTTCTATGCTTATGTTCTACTCAACTATGTGTTACATACATCCTATACTAAATTACTATATACAATATGATTACATGGCACATATCAAATGACACTAATCAAGCCTAAAAAGAGCATATATGACCAGGAACCTGGCCTGGCCATAGACAATCAGAAGCAGGGGCAAAGAAATAACTTTTTTCTGGTCCTATAAGCCGTAACCCAGATTAATAATATGCCCTCAAGTGGATCTATAATGACCCACAGTGATCCTAAGGGGGACCTTTTTGCATGCTGTGTGCCGTGCAAGTAATGCCCAAGTGAGCGTAACCCCATCTACCCGTCCAGGGACATTGGGTATGAGCCTCGCTCTGGATTTTACCCAGATTAACAATAAACCCTCCCATGAATCTGTAATGTCCCACAGTAGTCCTTCTTGAATGCTGTACAACATGTAATAGTATCCAGATGAGAGTAACCCCATCTAATCGTCCAGGGACATAAGGTATAAACCCTGCGCAAAGTGACTAGCCCGCCGCCCCCACTACCTCCACATAGAAGTGGTGGATAAAGGGATATACGGCACTATGCCCATGACTATCTGGGTATGGTGACCGGGTGGCAGTATGCCCTAAAGTAGATCTATAATATCCCGCTCTGATCCTTAAGGGGGCCTATTTACAAACTGTGTACCATATAAGAGTACCCAGATGAGAGTAACCCCATCTCCTCATACACGGACATTGGGTGCGGGACCCACCCTGGATTAACCCAGATTGACAATGGACTCTCAAGTGGATCTGTAGTGTCCCACAGTCATCCTTGGGGCATGCCCATATCCCCATAACTACCTGGATATAGTAACCGGGCGGTGCCCATATCTGTTACATAACCGTAACACCCTTTAAAACCTATCCATGGCAGCATAGTAACAAATGGCAATAGTAACATATCTGGAGCTCCAAGCGATCAGGCCCATCTGCGACTTATTCAAACTTCACAAGGAGAGCATTGTTCTTCCCTTTTCATTCATTGTTGTAACCAGTCCTCCAATGGGGGAGAGGGGAGGAAAAACTTTCGAATCAACACGTTCCCGATCTCCTGGTTCTGCCGAGGTGCCTATTCCTAGAGGGTCTTATGAATGTGAAGACAAAAAATCTCAATAACTCTTACCATAACCTTAATGATAGTGCCACCACAATCCCGGACATGCCACACACCCTCCCAGTGCCCCCAAATACCTGGTGACATAAAGTGAAAGTGAGCGTATCAAAAACATGCACACACATAAATAAAAACCCTATTAAAGTGAAAAAAATCTGAAATGTGTTGTGTCCATACTTACCTAATCCCCACTATAAGTGTATCAGGGAAAGTTAAATCCAGTGTCATCCTATAATACTCACCCCAACCAAAAAGGCCCTTAGCCTAGGAAAGGAGTAAAGGCCACATCCTCGTTCAGACCCCAAGGAAACTGTGTGTCCAATGCAAACATCCACCTTAATTCCTTCTGTTGCAAAAGTCTTTTGATGTCCCCCCCTCTAGGCCCCAAACTGACCCTCTCCAGTGCTGTCACTCGGAGTCCCTCCATGTTGCCCTGGTGTATGTCAAGAAATGTGCAGCCACTGGAGGTATAACTTTACCCATGTCCCGGTTGCGCCTGGCTAGACGTATGGACGATAGGTGTGCTTGTATGCGGGCCTTCAGGGTGTTCTTAGTTTCACCCACGTAGCCCTTTGGGCAGCCACAGGTGATCAAATATACCACCCCCATGTGGTTGATTACGGTATGGCACCATGATTTGCTGTCATTTTATATGTTTTTAATGTGAGTATTTGGCAATAAAGATTTTGTATACCAAATTAACCATTGTGTGGAGTGCAAGTGTTAGTCCCCTGGGACCCTTATGGGAAGTGTTTGGAGGGCTTCCCAATACTCCCAAGATGTCAATAAACATAGTATGACTCAAATAAATGGGTCTTTGCGCAGTAGTGACTTACTGGACCTTGACGAGCATGAAGGTTAATACAAAAAGTTATTGCAGGGGTATGTCAGCCCTTGGAGACCGGCTGAAAGGACTGGGACAGGAGCCGTTTTATCGCCTGGTTAATTCTCGGGTGAGGTTCCATCCTTGGAGAGGGGGTGGTTTGGGGGGTAGATCTGCGGGGCAGTCCCGGGGGTTCTCGGAGTAGTGGGGAGAGACGAGGTTGTAGGATCCATGTCTGGGATTCTAATGTCCAGGGCTTTAAGCTTGGCCAGGAGTTCTGGGGGCGAAGAGGCCTGGATCTGCTTAGATTGGTATGTAAACGTGAGTTTAAAGGAGAATCCCCAGCGGTATCGAATCCCCTGAGCTTGTAAGACTTGGAGTAAGGGTCTAAAGGCCCGCCTTTTTAGGATGGTGGTCTGCGAGAGATCCGCAATAATTTGGTAATTGTGCTTTTGGAAGTATAGGGGGGATTTCTCTCTAGATGCCTTGAGGACCGCTTCTTTTGTTAAGTAGTGATGAAACTTGACGATGATGTCACGCGGTGGGCCCTCTGTGGGTTTTCTTGCCAGGGCCCTGTGCGCTCTATCCAGCTCGAGCCTGGCTACTGGTATATCTGGGACCAGTTCCTGGAGAAGGGCGGCGATAGTGGCTGTGGCATCCTCCATGGTCTCAGGGAGGCCACGGAATCGCAAGTTAGATCTGCGATTTCGATTCTCGAGTTCCTCGTTTAAATTTTTACGTAAGGTAATCTCCTCTTGCATTTGACCCAGCAGGGAGTTATGGTTATCAAGGATCAGTGTGGAGTCATCCATGCGGGATTCCAAAGCATCAGTGCGGGTTCCAATGTCCCTGATTTCTTTCAAGAGTGTCTCTGTGTGCTTAACTGACACTGCTGTGACCTCTTCTCTAATAACAGCTCTAAGCTGTGTAATCAGGGTCTGATTTTCTGAGGAAAGCTGAGCTGGGGCTTTGTGAGCTGAACTATATGGAGAGGAGGGGAGTTGCGGCCAGCTATCATTAGATTCCTGGGAGAGATCATCAGCACTCACCCTCAGGGCTTCCTCTTTGTCCTCTCCTGCTCTGGAGCAAGCTGCGTCCTCAGATGCTGCAGTCTCCTCTGCTAGCAGGCCGCCATCTTGGATCCTGGGGCTGCCGACTTCCGACGCTCTCTGTGGCCTCTCCTTTTGGCTGGGGTGGCAGACATCTGGCCCAGGTAAGTCCTGGGGTCTTCCGCAGCCGCCTTGTGTGGAAATTTAGGGGTCTGGTGGTGTTGGTTGGGCTCTGTGCCTCCTGACTGCACGGAGCTCACTCAGCAGACGTCCATGCTGCGCGGTCACGTGCGCGCGCCCCCCGGAACGACAGCTTCTTATAGGCACTTCAGTTCCCCTTTGAATCATCCAAAAAAATAACTTCCCTTACAGCGACCACTATTTACAGGCAATTTTACTTCTACGTCAGTTCCCCTTAAAATCATCAAAAATAATCACTTCCTCTGGAACAACAGCTACTCATAAGACATTTAGTCTTACTTCAGTTCCTCTGTAAATAATCAAAAATATGCACATCCTTTGGAACGACAGCTACTTATAGGCCATTTACTCCTACGTCAGTTCACCTTTAAATCATCAAAAATAATCACTTCCTTTGGAACGACAGTTAGTTATAGTCAGTTTTCTACTACAACAAGTTTCCCTTTAAATATTCAAAATATTCACTTCCTTTGGAACAACAGTTACAGTCAATTTACTTCTACGTCAGTTTCCATTAAATTGAGCGCCCGCTATTTATGGGCAGTGTAATCCTACGTCAGTTCACCTTTAAATCATCAAAAAACAATCACTTCCTTTGGAACAACAGCTACTTTTAGGCAATTAACTCCTACGTCCGTTCACCTTTAAATCAATAAAAATATTCACTTCCTTTGGAACAACAGCTACTTATAAGCAATTTACTCCTACATCAAGTTTCCCTTTAAATCATCAAAAATAATAACTTCCTTTTGAACGACAGCTAGTTATGGTAAATTAACTTTTTCGTCAGTTTCCCTTTTAATTGAGCACCTGCTATTGATAGGCAATTAACTCCTACGCCAGTTCCCCTTCAAATAATCAAAAATATTCACTTTGGAACGACAGCTACTTATAGGCAATACCAGTCCTACGTCAGTTCTCCTTTGAATCACCAAAAAATATAACTTCCCTTAAAGCGACCACTACATACAGGCAATTTACTTCTACGTCAGTTCCCCTTTAAATCATCAAAAATAATCACTTCCTGTGGGACGACTACTTATAGGCAAATTAGTTCTTCATCAGTTCCTCTTTAAATCATCAAAAATATGCACATCCTTTGGAATGACAGCTACTTATAGGCCATTTACTCCTACGTCAGTTCCCATTTAAAACATCAAAAATAATCATATTTGTGCATATTTTTGATGATTTAAAGGGGAACGACAGCTAGTTATAGGCAATTCAGTCCTACCAGTCTGACATCAGTTTCCCTTTGAATCATCGAAAAAATATAACTTCCCTTACTGCGACCACTACTTAAAGTCAATTTACTTCTACGTCAGTTCCCCTTTAAATCATCAAAAAATACCATTTTGTGAGTACTCACCTGAAAAATGGATATTGTTGGTGTGCCACACACCCCGCTTCACTTCTTAAATATTCATCACTTCATGGGTTAATCCACCGCAGGTGACGTAGTGCAGAGAGGAAGTCTTGTAACGAGCCCCCTTCTGGCCTATATATACCTGGTACCTCCCTTCAATCACCAGTATATTCAAAAAGCAGTAAAACAAGGTACCAGTATTCCACCAGTAACCTCCAAAATCAATTTTGATATAAATAAAAAAGGGCTTCACCATATAAATGCTTCGGTAATACCGAAAAGGGCGGGTGTGAAGCAGGGTGTGTGGCACACCAACAATATCCATTTTTCAGGTGAGTACTCACAAAATGGTATTATTCTTGGTGTGCCACACACCCCGCTTCACTTCTTAAATATTCATCACTTCATGGGACATCCAAAAGCAGTGTCCACAAGGGAAGGGCATCTCAAGGCCAGGTGAAGCATAACTTAAATGACTGCAGTCTGCAGAACTTTGCGGCCAAAAACAGCATCCGCTGAGGCCCGCACATCAACTTTGTAAAACTTAGAAAAAGTGTGAACAGAAGACCAGGTGGCTGCCTTACAAACCTGTTCAACAGAAGCTTGGTGCTGAAAAGCCCAAGACGCCCCAACAGCGCGAGTGGAATGAGCAGTAATACGAAAAGGGGGAACTTTTCCCTTAGCAGAATAGGCCGCAGTAACGGCCTGACGTATCCACTTGCTAATGGCAGATTTGGCTGGTGCCAAACCCTTCTTAGGCCCATGGGGCACAACAAAAAAGGAATCCGTCCTACGGAAAGGAGACGTGATAATCAAGTAGTACTTAACACAGCGTACAACATCCAAACAATGCAAAACCCTCTCTTTGTCATTCTTAGGATTAGGACACAAGGAGGGAAGAACAATATCTTGGTTCAAATGAAAAGCAGAAACAACCTTAGGAAGAAAGTCTGGCTTGAACCGAAAGACCACTTAATCCCGATGCCTCTCGAAGTAGGGCGCCTGGATAGTTAAGGCCGCCAATTCTGAGACACGCCGGACAGAAGTGATCGCTACCAAGAAGACAATCTTCTGAGTCAGGGTAGACAAAGCAATATCTTGCAAAGGCTCAAAAGGAGGAGCCTGAAGAGCCGAAAGAACTAAATTCAAATCCCAAACAGGGAGTAATGGTTTCCTGGGAGGCCGCACATGCGTAACCCCCTGGAAAAAAGTTTTAACTAAAGGTTTAAGCGCAACACGCTTCTGAAAAAAGACAGATAAGGCAGAGACCTGCCCTTTCAATGTACTTAGCTGGAGACCAGAGTCCAGCCCTGATTGTAAAAACTCCAGAATCCTGGGGACCGAAAGGACCCTACAAGGAAAAGATCTTATCTCACACCAAGTGATATAGGCTTTCCAAGTCCTATAGTAGGTGACGGAAGAAGACTTCTTCCGGGCACTGATCAGAGTCTTAATGACTGAATCAGAAAGACCCTCCTCCTTCAGGATGGAGGTTTCAGCCGCCAGGCCATCAAACCCAGCGATGGTAAATTGAGGTAACACAATTGACCCTGAGTGAGCAGATCGGGCCGAAGAGGCAGAATGAACTGGTCCACTGCCAGCCAAACGATGTCTGCGAACCTTAATCGCTTTGGCCACCTTGGGGCCATGAGAACGGCGTACACCCTTTCCAGAGCCAACTTCTGAAGAATTCTGCCCAGCAAGGGCCACGGAGGAAACAGGTATAGAAATCCCAGAGCTCCTCAGTTCAGGGACCTGGCGTCCACTGTCAGAGCCAGAGGATCCCGGGAGAGAGACACGAAGCTCAGGAGCCTGAGATAGGGATGAGGGGCCCACAGGTCCACCTCCGGAGTCTCCCATTGGAGACACAATAAGTGAACCACCCGAGGATGGAGAGCTTATTCTTCCAGACGGGGAGAGCACTTGCTCAACCGGTCCGCTACCTGTTCCATCACCTCTGGAATGTAAACCGCCGAGAGACAGGGAACATGGAACACTGCCCATGTCTGGATCAGGGACATTTCTCTGATGGGTAAGTGGGGCCTCCACTGCCCCTGAAGACGCAGCTCCTTCCAGAATCTGTCCCATCCCGACAGACCGGTGTCCGTGGTGACACCTCTCCAAGGGAGGGTCAGGAAAGACCTGCCCTATACAAGATTGGTCGAGACCAATCACCACAGGAGGAACTGCCGTACATGGGAGGACAATTGGAAGGACTGATCCAACAACAGAGGTTGCTGGACCCAACACGCTAGCAGAAATAGCCGAAGTGTTCTTGTGCGAATTTGGGCAAAAGAAAGACACACAGCGTCTTGATGAGAGTTCAGGCCGGGATGAACCGACCCCTGAATGGACCGCGAGGGAGGGTGAGACTCGAATTCCAGGTTGTGACCTGTCGACACTACCTCCTGGATCCATCTGCCTAGAACCACATGGTTCCAATGGTAGAAGTGTCGCAATAGTCCCCCCACCCGCACGGGTGAGGGCACTCATTGCTGAGTGGGCTTATCAGCAGGCTTGGGCTTGGTGCCCCAGGACTGAGTGGGCCGGCCACGGCCCCTCCCCCGAGTCCAACCTGCGCCACTGGTAGCGGGAAAGGACGTACCTTTTCCCGCTCCGAACCTTTGAAAGGAAGGCCTACCGGAACTTGTCCCCCTGAAGGGACCACGAGGCCTTTTGCGTTGTGGCATCTTACCATCTTTTGCGACTGAATCAATTTTCTCCCCAAACAGACGCAACCCCAAAAAGGGGAGGGCTGTGAGTACCTTTTTGGAAGCCGTGTCTGCTGACCACTGACGCAGCCATACTGACCTGCGAATAGCCACCAGCATAGCTGCCGCCTTGCTACTCATAGTCAGTGCATCGTCCTGAGCGGCCAGGACATAAGCCACAAAAGATTCACACTGCTTAAGTGCAGTGAACTGTTTGCAAGCGGGATCAAGATCCTCATATAGCCCCTGAATTAGGGACTTAATTGCCAATAGAAGAAGGGCTGAAGCACATACCGGGCGCAATGCTGACCCGGAATAGATAAAACCATGTCGAGCGTATTGGTCAATCCTGCGATCTTCCCCATCTTTGGGGACAGTGGTCTCAGCAGATTGTACCATAGCCGAGCTGGAGAGTCCTAGTACAGGGGTATCGACATCCGGAGGGACAGACCACAGCCTCACCAATTCTGGTGGAAAAGGATAACGCTTTTCCCAACTGGAAGGAATTCCAGATAACCATGTGGGATGTTCCCATTCCTTAAGAACCACCCTCTCAAAGTGGTGCTGTCTGGGAAAGACCAAACTCGGCTGAGGCTCTTTAAATAACTGACCCTTTGGCGGGGCGGCCGCCTCAGGCGTATCTAAACTCAAAATATTAAACATTTGAGCCAGAATGGAGGGGGTGTCAAAAACAACCCCCTCTGACCAATCGCCGATCTCATCAGCCACATGCTGACCTGTCGGCTCATCTGACTCCGACGGGAGTTCATCCTCGTCAGGGGATCCATCGGACCATTCCACAGGTTCACAAAACTGGTCCTGTGGAGCCGAAGGTACCGGAGTCAGGTGCCTTCGCTTTGTAGCGGTTTTAAACGCTGCTTTAACGGGCATCATTTTCCGGGGGCAGGGCTGTGCTGCTGCCTCGGAATGCGAATCCCCACTTTTGACAGTGTCATGCGGGGTCCGGAATAGGGATGGAGAGGTAGGAGATGATGAAGGATGCGATGGCACCGCAGCCGAAGCAACGGACTGGCGCGCAATAGTGTTTTGCACAAGGGATGCAAATAAAGATATCATCAGCTGGGAGTGGAACCCCACAACCTACGCACCCCCCAAACGGAACAGCAGAACCGTTTCCGGAATCTACGGAAGCCTCCATATGGTGATTTATGGTATTCGCAATAATGGGACTTTTAAGGCATAAGCCGACCCGGCTTTAAGTTTAGGTCCCCTTTAATAGAAACTATATATATATATACTTATATATAGTCTATGTATATAAACATTCAAATCAATCCCAATAATTAGCCAGGCACATAGAGCCGGAGGGTTAGCATAAGCAGGGATCCCAGGATCTGCAAGGCAAGAAAACAACCATCAGATCCTTCACATGTGTATAACATATAAGTATGGCACCAAGTGCCCTTAAATGACGCCCCCTTGATAATAGTGATTTCTCACTGTATTATTAAACAATATCTCCCATTTAACGGCCCCAACGGGAGGGGCCGCTTACCTGTACCGCAATCAGCCGGTAAGCCTGCAGCCAGCAGCCATGAGCCGGCAGAAGACTAAGTGCGGCCGTGCGCCCACGTGCCTTCCTGTTTTGAAGGAAGCTGGGACGCTGGGCCCGCCGCAGACGCCGCATGACGTCGGCGCCGCGTCAGCGGAGCCCGCCCCCCCCCCTACGCTGATCAGCTGGAACACTTTACAGCTGATCCAGCACGCGCGTCCAGGCAGCGGAGGGTAAAAACCGCATGTGCTGACAAAGCTCAATGAATGCCAGGCGAGGAGAGGGGAGAGGGGGGAGGGGGTAGGGGGCCACAAGCAACCAACTGCCAGAGAGGTGGCCAGCCCATACCCAGCGCAAGCTGCCCTAAAGCAGACCCAAAATATACACATGCTACAGTGAATGTATAAACATGACATATATGTTAACATGCAGTGATACAGTGAAACACACATACTAAAGCACACCCTCACCACCCCCCCAACAGGAGAGAAAGGGGCTACGGGGACCCTCGGGACAGGGGCATCCCATTTCCGGATCACCATGCCGGTTCGCCGCATTGCCCCACGCATGAGGTCGAGCGGTAGGAGATAAGCTCCTAGGCACTTAAAGTGCCATCTACCATTTGCCCGGTGAGCAGCCAAGGCTGGGAGGCTTCCTATTTCACCATAAAGGTATACAAACTCAAACCGGGCAGAAATAGACCAAAAGGGGGGTGGCGGGGTAAGAATACCCCGGCCTACCTGTAAGCAGGAGGCTTCCAACTTCTGACTTGTCAGCAAGCAGAGAGAAAAAATATTGGTGATTGAAGGGAGGTACCAGGTATATATAGGCCGGAAGGGGGCTCGTTACAAGACTTCCTCTCTGCACTACGTCACCTGCGGTGGATTAACCCATGAAGTGATGAATATTTAAGAAGTGAAGCGGGGTGTGTGGCACACCAAGAATATAATGACTTCCTCTGGAACAACAGCTGCTTATAAGCCATTTACTACTACATCAGTTCACCTTTAAATCATCATAAATAATCACTTCCTTTGGAACGACAGTTATAATCAATTTACTCCTACGTCAGTGTCCTTTAAATTGAGCGCCCACTATTTATGGGCAATTAACTCCTACGTCAGTTCCCCTTTAAATCATAAAAAACATTCACTTCCTTTGGAATGGCTGCTAATTATAGGCAATTTCCTCCTACGTTAGTTCCGCTTTAAATTATCAAAAATAATCACTTATAGGCAATTTACTCCCTCATCACTTCACCTTTAAATCATCAAAAATAATCACTTCCTTTTGAACGACAGTTAGTTATAGGCAATTACCCCCTACGTCAGTTTACCTTTTAATTGAGTGCCTGCTATTGATAGGCAATTAACTCCTACGTCAGTTCCCTTTTAAATCATCAAAAATATTCACTTCCTTTGGAATGACAGCAACTTATAGCCAATTTACTCCTATGCCAGTTCACCTTTAACCCTTCTAGTGACAGCTACGTGAGTCTCACGTAGCTGCCTCTCCAACCGTTAAGTGCCAGCTACGTGAGACTCACGTAGCTGAATTTAAACCCCCATAAAAAAAAAAACTATAAAAGATACATACTTACCTGACCCCTTGTTTGATAGTGCCAGCGATTCTCTTCAAGAATCAGCTGTTTGATCTTCGCCCCCTGGCCTCTGATCTTCAGGAGGGGGCCCGGAATAGGCCCCCCTGCGCCATCTGAAAAAAAAAAAAAAAATGACACAAACTCACCTCGCAGCCCGATCGCTCTCCCCGGATCTTCTCTTCACCAGGGGGGGCTCCGGTCCCCCCCTTGACTTACCACTCTTCGGGTGAGGACCCAGCAACGGGCCCTCACCGTCCTCTCTGTCTGGCTCTGGCCCCGCCCACTTGTGGGAGGAGTGGGATGACATCATCCCGCTCCTCTATATTGGCACCCGGGCTCCGACAGTCACTTTTCGGTAGCGATCGGAGCAGGGAGGGTGGCAGGCAGGGAGGCTCTGATCTCCCTGCTCCGATCACTACCGAGAAGTGTCATCTGCAGCGGCGGGGGACACTGGATGGAAGGTAAGTATAAGTAAAAAAAGAATAATAAAGAATTTTGTGTCTGTGTCTTTTTTTACTTTTAACTATTTGTGAACTGGTAAGGGGTCCATGAGACCCCTTATACCAGTTCACAAGGCTCTGGGGCTGGCAATCACCTGTGGCTAGCAGATGACTTGCCATAACCCCCAACCCCCCCATTACCTGCCTCCCCAACTGCCAGGGGGGGCAGAAGGGCCCGGGCCACTTAGTGGGCTAGTAGCCTGCATGGCCAGGGGCCACCAACGCTGGCCCCTGCGACCTGTTCTACAAGCCCCCATAACTGGTCCGGGTCGGTAATGCTGGGTAAGGGGGACCCTACGTCATTTTGGGGGGGATTTTAAGGGTTTTTAACCCTTAAAATGCCAAAAAAAATTAGGTCCCCGCCCCCCCGGGAGGGGGGACCCTATGTCATTTTTTTTTAAGTTAACCCCTTACAACTATGCAATCATATTGCATAGTTGTATCCTATCTGAAATCTCCTTAACTGCTGTTTCAGTTTGGGGGAGTTTCCTGGGAAGGAAAGGGTGTATACCAATACATATGTGGTACCGTTGTAACCAGGAGAAATAGGGCTTTCACACGCAATTACATTATACATTTTTTATTACAAAAAAACACTACAAATTGTAAAAAATAGATTTTTTTATTTATTTGCACATATTTCACCCAAAAGCATTGAGAATACATTAAAAAAGGCCAAACAAGACATTCATGTTGAAGGCCAGACGCTGAAAACAACAATATATAATTTTCCTGGAAAATCCCTGGAAATCCCTTCAAAAATCAAGGTTGAACATATGTAGCGCAAAAAAGTGTGACAAAAAAATCTAGGTAGGCTGGCACTTAAAGGGTTAAATAATCCAAAACAATCACTTCCTTTGGACGAA
The DNA here is from genome assembly GCA_027917425.1 of Gastrophryne carolinensis. Classification (NCBI taxonomy): domain Eukaryota; kingdom Metazoa; phylum Chordata; class Amphibia; order Anura; family Microhylidae; genus Gastrophryne; species Gastrophryne carolinensis. Next base: position 110,221,222 of record CM051238.1, on the reverse strand, counting down.
AAATTATCACTTCCTTTGGATGATGTCTTCGATTTCACTAAATTTGGGTGATTTGGAGTTATTTTGGATGATTTAACTGGATTTGGGTGATTTTGGATGATTTCACTGGATTTGGGTGATTTTGGATGATTTCACTGATTTTAGGTGATAGTGTATGATTTCACTAGTTTTGCGTGATATTGGATTTTTCGCTGTCTTGTAGGGGTATTAGATGATTTGACTGAGTTTGAGTGATTTTGGATGATGTCTCCGATTTCACTACATTTGGGTGATTTGGGGTGATTTTGGATGATTTAAACTGAATTTGGGTGATTTTGGATGATTTCACTGATTTTTGGTTTTATTGGATATTTTTGTCATCTTAGAGGGTATTGGATGATTTGACTGATTTTGACTGATGTCTCAGATTTCACTAAATGTGGGTGATTTTGGATGATTTAACTGAATTTTGGTGATTTTTGTATGATTTCACTGAATTTGGGTGATTTTGGATGATTTCACTAATTTTGGGTGATATGGGTTATTTTTGCTGCCTTGGGGGGGGGGGGGGGGGTTATTGGATGATTTGACTGATTTTAGGTGATTTTGGATGATATCTTCGATTTCACTAAATTTGGGTGACTTGAGGGGATTTTGGATAATTTAACTGAATTTGGGTGATTTTGAATGATTTCACTGATTTTGGGTGATATTGGATTTTTCGCTGTCTTGGGGGTATTAGAAGATTTGACTGATTTTGAGTGATTTTGGATGTCTCCAATTTCACTAAATTTGGTTGATTTGGGGTGATTTTGTATGAGTTAACTGAATGTGGGTGATTTTGGATGATTTCACTGATTTTGGGTGATATTGAATATCTTCTCTGTCTTGGGGAGTATTGGATGATTTGACTGGTTTTTAGTGATTTTGGATGATGTCTCAGATTTCACAAAATTTGGAGTTATTTTGGATGATTTAACCCTTTCTGTGCCAAGCGCGTAGATTCTACGTGTTCGCTTCTACTCCACTTTTAGTGCCAAGCACGTAGAATCTACGTGCCTGACTTTCCCCCCTGCTACAGTAAAAAAAGAAGTAAAAAAACACTCACCTGACCCCTTGTTCGATCCGGCTGGGTCTCCTCTTCATCCGGAGGGCTTCGATCCCCCACCCAGGCCCCCCCGGCCGCTGGGGAGTGCCCGGAATAGCCACACCCTCCACCGGAATTACATGTAAAAAAAATAAATACAAATGACATTTACTCACCTCAGTGTCCGATCGCTCCCGCCGGGTCTCCTCTTCACCAGGGGGGCCTCCGATCACCCCCCTGGCTCTTCAGCTTCAGGGGAGAGCCTGACGGGCCTCTCCCCCTCCTCTCCCGATGAGTGCCGCCATCTTGCCCCTTTGGGGGCGGAGCTTATGGTGTCACTCACCGAGTGTCATCCTGGCTCCTGGCTGTTGTTCTTTCAGATGCGATCATGCTGGCCTCAGGAGCAGAGAGGCAGGTGATAAGATCATCCTCTGCCCCTCTTGCCAGTGATGATCGCATCTGCCATCGGATCGAGGGACACAGGAGCTGACGATCGGAGGGGAGTAAAGTTAAAAGTTAAAAAAATTATTTTTAATAAAAGTCATTTTTAATTATGTGTGTGGTGTGTTTTTTTTTTACTGTTAACCCTATGTGAACTGGTAAGGGATCCATGAGATCCCTATACCAGTTCACAAGGCTGGGGGATGGCAAGTCACCTGCAGCTAGCGGGTGATTTGCCATTAACCCCCGGCACCCCAAATTACCTGCCTCCCCAAAGGCCAGGGGGGGGGCAGAAGGGCCCGGGCCTCACAGAGGCTATGTGGGCCCCTGCGCCCTGTTCTACAAGCCCAGCATAGCTGGCCCTGGGCCGGTTATGCTGGGTAGGGGGGAACTCATGCTATTTTTTGGAGGATTGTTAAGGGTTTTTAACCCTTAAAATTCCAAAAAAATGGTGTTTCCCCCCCCCCCCAGGAGGGGGGGGGACTCTGTCATTTTTTTTTTAAATGAACCCTATGTTACCTGTCACCCAGCAAGTAAAAAAGGCTTCCAGCAGCAGCAGGAGCGCTGGAGCCAAAGTGATCAGCGTGGGACACAGTGCTCCGGAATGGATGAGAGGTAAGTATTTAAAAAAATATTTTTTTTACTCTGTATGTGCGTTTTCTTTACATTTAACCCTTTGTGAACTGTATGTGACCCCATACCAGTTCACAAGGCTCTGGGTTTGGCAAGTCACCTGCGGCTAGCGGATGACTTGCTATTAACTCTGAGCCCCCTCATTACCTGCCTCCCCAAAGCCCGGGGGGGGGGAAGAAGAGCCTGTGGCCATAGGCTATGCCGGCTTGTAGCCTGCAGGGCCAGGGGCCACCAAAGTTGGTCCCAGGGCTGGTTATGCTGGGTAGTGGGGACCTCACGCCATTTTTTGGGGGGATTTTTAAGGGTTTTTAACCCTAATCCCCCCAAAAAAATGGGTCCCCCTTCGCCGGGAAGGGGGACCCCACAACAATTTTTTTAAAATGTAACCCTTTAGAGTGTGGATAGTAGTTGTATTTTATTTGCAAATGTTATAAAGTGCTCTTTTTAGTTTGGGTGTCTCCTGGACAGTAACGGGGGGCTGCTGTTGTAACAGGGGCTACCGATACATATGTGGTACCGTTGTAATCAGAAAAAATGGGGCTTTCACATGCAATATGGTTTTCGTTAGTAAAATAAATTGTGTATTTAAAATAAATGAGACAATTTAAAAGAAATAATTATTTTTAATTTTTTTGACTTAAAAATATTTTAAAAAACAGTAAAAAAACAGTACAACAGTACAAAACAAGACATTTCATGTTAAAGCCTAAACTCTGCCGCAAAAAAATATATAGAGAATTTTCCTGGAAATTCCTGAAAAAATCCCGGTTAAACATGGGAAAAAATGACCTGTAAACAGAGAGTGACAAAATAAAAGTAAGCTGGGAAATAAAAGGATTGAAAGTACCTATGCATGTTGGGTAATGTTCTGCTCGGGGGACCTTGCCCTTTCAGATTTACCTTGTTTCTTGTTTGCATATTGATATTTCAGGAAAAGGTGTTTTTTATTCTGCTTTTGTATACATTTTTTTAGGGAAACCCAGTGCAATCAAAGAATTCTTTGATACTTCCAGAAATATGAGCCCACTACAACAAGCTGTGTACTGTGTGTAAGAAAGCTTAACAGGTGTATTTTCAGGGAATATATGGTTTGTGGGGGGCATTCCAAATGTAAAGGGTTGTTTTAGTAGAAAAAGCTCAAGATGAGTACTTTGTCTGCAGAGCTGAAATTTTCATGTAAAATTATTGTTACGCACATGCTTTACTTTGGGGTGTTTACCAACTCTTCTCTTGACAATAGCTATGCATGTTGGGTATTGTTCTGTTCGAGGCATGTTGCTTTTTCAGATTTAACTTGTTTTTTCTTGTTTGCATATAGTTTTTTTTTAGGAAAAAGTGCCTTTGATTCTGTTTTTTTATTCTTTTTTTAGGGAAAACCAATTAATTCATTGAGGGATTACTTCCAGAAAAGTGCATCCATGTCAACAAGCCTGGAACACCCAGAAAGCTTGAGGTGTGTACTTCCAGAAAAGATATAATTTGTGGGGGTATTTCAAATGTAAAGGGTTGTTTTTCTTGCCTAGCACAGGTGTATTTTATCTGAAAATCTCCTAAAGCGCTGTTTCAGTTCGGGGAAGTCTCCTGGGCAGCAAAGGGTGTCTACCAATACATATGTGGTACCGCTGTAATGTAACTGGGAGAAATGGGGCTTTTACATGCAATAAGATTTTATTGAGAAACTTACATTTTTTATTTCAACAAAACACTTCAAATTGTAAAAAAATGTTTTTTTTTTTTATTGGAAATACACCTAAAAAATGACAAACAAGACATTTCATGTTAAAACCAAGCCTCTGCTGAAAAAAAACAATATATAATTTCCCTGGGAAATCCCTTAAAAAATCCCAGTTGAACATATGGAGCGCAAAATTGTGCAAAATGGTCTGGCAACAAGGGTGACAAAATCTCCAGATAGGCTGGCAGCGAAAGGGTTAAGTGCCAGCCTTCCTAGAATTTTTGTCACCCCCTGTTGCCAGACCACGTTTCACTATTTTGCGCTACACATGTTCAACCTTGATTTTTGAAAAAAAAAAACATGTAAAATCTGATGTAAAAGCAACATCCCCTGAACAGAACATTAAATTATATATATATATATATATATATATATATATATATATATATATATATATATATTTTGCAGCAAAGTTCAGGCTTTAACATGAAATGTCTTGTTTGTAATTTTTCTACTGTTTTTTTAAATATTATTGCGTAAAAAAATAAATATTTTTTAGACATTTGTCTCCTTTATTTTAAATCATTTATTTTATTAATGAAAACCATATTGCATGTGAAAGCTCAATTTCTCACGATTAAAACGGAACCACATATGTATTGGTAGCCCCCAATTCTTGCCAAGGAGACCCCCAAACTGAAAAGAGCACTTTATAACATTTACAAATAAAATACAACTACTAGCCACACTAAAAACATAAGGGGTTAATTAAAAAAAAAAAAAAAACTATATAGGGTCCCCCCCTCCTGGGGCTTTAGGGAGGCAGGTAATTGAGGGTGCCGGGGGTTAATGGCAATACTCCTGGGGGGGACCCTTAAAAATAAGAAAAAAAGACATGGGGCTTGTAGAACAGGGCGCAGGGGCCATCTTTGGTGGCCTCCCCCCCCCCCCCACCGGCTACAAGCTCCACGGGCCAGGCTCTTCTGCACCCCTGGGCTTTAGGGAGGCAGGTAATTGAGGGTGCCGGGGGTTAATGGCAAGGCACCCGCTAGCTGCAGGTGACTTGCCAGCCCCCAGCCTTGTTAACGGGTATAGGGGTCTCATGGATCCCTTAACAGTTCACAAAGGGTTAAGTGTAAAAAAACACACAGACAAGGAGAAAAAATATTATATTGTTTTTTTTTTTAAATACTTACCTTCCATCCATCCTCGGCTACTTTGTGCCACGCTGATCACTCTGGGTTTTGCTCTCCTGCTGCTGCTGGAAGCCTTTTATAGCTGCTGGGCGACAGAGCATAAGGGGTTAATTTTAAAAAAAACGATATAGGTCCCCCCTCCTAGGGGGGGGGGGGGGCATTTTTGGGGGAGCATTTTAAGGGTTAAAAACCCTTAATAATCCCCCCAAAAATGACATGGGGTCCCCCTTACCCATAATAACTAGCCCGGGACCAGCTATGGGGGCTGGTAGGAACAGGGCGCAAGGGCCAGCTTTGGTGGCCCCCCCACGTTGCCAGCTACAAGCTCCGTGGGCCGGGCTTTTCTGCCCCCCTGGGCTTTGGGAAGGGAAGGTAATTGGGGGTGCCGGGGGTTAATGGCAAGTCACTCACTAGCTGCAGGTGACTTGCCAGCCCCCAGCCTTGTGAACTGGTTTAGGGGTCTCATGGATCCCTTACCAGTTCACAAGGGGTTAACTGTACAAATAAACCACACATACACACAATAAAGAAAGACATTTATTAGTTTTTTTTTCCACTCACCTCCGATGTCCCGATCCTGCCCCACGATGTTCCTATGACAGCTCTGGAGCTCTGGAGGAGGGCTGGGGGGGCGAGAGATCAGAGCCATCTCGCCCCCTCCAACCTTCTTCCTCTGATTACCCGAAGCAACTGAGCTTCTTGGGTCGTCCGGCTGCCGGGTGACAGGTGCTAGGTCATCGATGACGTCCCCCACCCCGCCCACAAAGGGCGGGGCTAGCAGCCGGTGAACCGGGAAGAGCCCGGGGAGCGATCAGAGGCCCCCTGGTGAAGAGGAGATCCGGTGGGAAGGATCGCGGCCGCAGGTGAGTAAATGTCTTTTTTTTTACAGTTAACTGTGGCAGCAGCCAAAGCGGGGGTGCTATTTCGAATGCTCTTCTGAAGAGAGAAGAGCCCCAGGTGGGATCGGATGCCCCCTGGGTGAAGAGAAGACCCGGCCCAAGTGAACGAGGGGTCAGGTGAGTTTTTAACTTTTATACTCTCACGTAACTGGCACTAGAAGGGTTAAATCATCCAAAAAAATAACTTTCATTTGAGCGCCCGCTACTTATAGGAAATTTACTCATATGTCAGTTCCCCTTAAAATCATCAAAAAAATACTGTTTTTTAGAGAATCCGCTATGCATCATCTATTTAGTGCTACGTCAGTTCCCCTTTAAATCATCAAAAAAAAAATCACTTTCGTTCGAGTGCCCGCTACTAACAGGCAATCTACTTCTATGTCAGTTCCGGGATTTCCTATTTTCTACCTCTGATTCCTGTCTTTACTTTCACCTTCCCTTCCCCCACCCGGTTTCCTGTGTCCCACCCTCTACCATGATTCGACCTTGCCACACCGCTACTCAACCTGCTCCGAGTGCTACATCCTCTGGGACCACGTGGCTCGGGTCGGGGGGGGGAGGCAGGGGGAACACGAGACCCCCTAGAGGCAACGTATTCACAAACTTCCCTTTAGGATCTCGCCTCGCACAGCTGTCAATGTCGGTAGTAGTTCACCATCATCTTCATCTGCCCTGCACTCCAGCTAGCTCTCCAGTTCAACGAGCAGCGATGCCCCCCCCCACCTGCGCCCCGGCCAGGCCGGCGTCAATTATATTACCAGGCTCTCTATGGGCAGTAGGGGCGATTGACTCCCCAGGGCAAACTAGACTAGCCGAGGGGGGCCACCAGGACCCCACCAACCAGGTCATTTAATATCGTAGTACATCACAGCCATAATCCCAGCCCCCCCCCCCCAGAAGGGAGACAATCTGTACAGAAAACCCGAACCAAGGGCGGGAGACGGGCCACGTCCCACGGCGGGGGAGGGACCCACCGGCAAGACGAGCCCACTCCCCCCACCGGGTCCGAGCCCCCTGATCCACTCGCTCGGGGGGGGGGGGAGGCCCAACCCCCCAGGGAGCCATGCCCGCCCCGGGAGGCAGTCCACGTGTCGGACGGAGCCGTGGTCGCAAAGTATGTCATAGGCCCTGGCACAGGCGGGGGGCCCCCGGAGCCAGCCACGTCCCAGAGAGGGCCCCCCGAACCATAAGCCAGGTAGTCCCCCGCCCGAGGGTAGCCACCGATCAGAGGGGGGGGTCACAGGCAGGGCCACATCTCCCCAGCGCTGCACTGGACCGTCCGACACCGGACCCCCCCCCACCCCGCCAAATGCAGACAGAAAAGCTCATGAGTCATGACATCGATCCTGACATATGATAGGGAAACAGAATAAAACATTTTATAACACTATTTAAACTAAACAGCAAAAACAATTTTGCATTGTAATTCAAGGTCAGGCGTCGTTACCTCCTATTCACCGTCCATGGGGCCGGGGCCCCCCCGCGCCCAGGGTCGGGCCGTCGCGCTGGATCCCTCCTAACCCGGCCACGTCTTCTGGGGCGCTGTGGGAGAGGACCCCCCCCCGGTCAGGGTCCACAGCTAACCAGTCTGAAACCTCAATAGGCGCTGTTTCCAAGAACTCGAACAGTCCCGCTAGTTGCTCCGGTGTCCTTAGGGTGTACGTTCTTCGGTCCTTCCGTACTAGTAATTGGAAGGGGTGACCCCAACGATATGTCACTCCTTGACGTTGGATCAGTTCCAGTAGGGCTTTAACATGAAATGTCTTGTTTTTAGGTGTATTCTCAATATTTTTGGGTGAAATATGAGCAAAAAAAAATTTTTTTTTTACAATTTGTAGTGTTTTTTTGTAATAAAAAATTTAAGTTTGCGTGTAAAATCTTATTACAGTGGTATCACATATGTAGACACCCTTTCCTGCCCATGAGACTCCCCCAAAATGAAACAGCGCTTTAGGATTTTCAGATAAAATACAACTGTGCTCTGCGCTATGTGCACCTGGCAGTTTTGCAAGAAAAACAACCCCTTACATTTGAAATATCCCCCAACAAACTATATATTTTCTGGAAGTACACATACTATAATGGGTTAAATAAAAAAATAAATTGGGGGGCTTTTTTGGAATTTTAGGGTTAATACCCTGAAAAATGGCATGAGGTCCCCCCTACCCAGCATAACCATCCTGGGACCAGCTATGGGGGCTGTAGAACAGGGCACCGGTCCTAGCTTTGGTGGCCCCTGGCCCTGCAGGCTGCAAGCTGGTATAGCCTATGGCCACACGCTCTTCTGCCCCCCCTGGGCTTTGGGGAGGCAGGTAATGAGGAAGCTCAGGGTTAATAGCAAGTCACCCGCTAGCCGCAGGTGACTTGCCAGCCCCCAGACTTGTGAACTGGTATAGGGGTCTCATAGACTACTTACCAGTTCACAAAGGGTTAACAGCAAAATAAAAACACACACGAAAAAAAAAGACTATTAAAAACGTTTTTTTTTTTTTTTTTTACTTTACTCACCTCCGATTGTCAGCTCCTGTGTCCCTCACCGATCCGATGACAGATGCAGTGATAGCTTGGGGGGGGGGGGGGGGTCAGGGGATCGGAGGATCTCCTGCTCCCTCCTCCTCTGCCCAGCCATCACTGCATCTGAGAGCTAATCACCCGGGATGATGCCCGCATGGTGATGTCATCTGTCGTGCACCGAAAAAAGGCGGGGCTACTCATAAAGGTGGCGGTGCCCATCAGAAAGGAGGGGGAGAGAGCCTGTCAGGAGGCTCTCCTGGTGAAGAGACAGAGAAATGGAATACAGGGAACATCGCCGTCTGCGCCCCCGGGAGATCAAGCGGAGGCGGGCGCCTAGCACGGAACTAGAAGTCATTAATTTGACTGACACCCCATTGACTGAGTTACAACAATCAGTGCTAGTCAGGGGTTTAAATTTTTCCCCCACGGCTAATATTGACAAGTTAGAGGTAATCAAGGACCTATTTTTGTATTGTAGACGCCTGTCTCTGAAGTGTCATTTCTCCAATCCCGACTCCAACGGACACCGTGTTGGACCCCCAGGAACAACTTGCATTACATGACTTGGTCGCATTATTGGAAGAACAGGAACCCGCTCAACAGGTTCCCGGCCTTAGAAAACCCTCGACATATACACCGTCATGGACAAATACCCCTGCTATCTGGATCTTCTTTGAGATGGTGGAGCATCCTCGAGTTGCAATGTTTTATATGTTGCCGAAAGTACATAAGAACATCCTGAAACCCCCTGGACGCCCCATTGTATCAGGTTGGAGCTGATGGATGTATATCCACCCACTTACATAGGAAACCTACTTCCACCAATGGATTGCTGCACTTCTCTAGCTTCCACCAGAAAAAACTTAAAAAGGGCATTCCCGTTGGACAAATGCTACGACTGAGAAGAAATTGCTCGGATGATGTCCGCTTCCGAGAAAAAATTAAGGATATGACAGGTCGCTTCCAAAGAAGGGCAGTAATAGATCGGGCGGCCAGGACAGCGAGCACAGTATATTCTCCCGACATGTGATCTTGCGCCCTACAAACGTGCCGTGGTCGGTGGTGGCTCCGTGGATGAGACGGGGTGCCTCACTGGAATATCATTGGCGAGGGGACAACTACCATCAAACCCCATGGGGGACGTCACGGTGACACATTAAAGGGGAACCGGAACGACCAGGACATTGGGATACATCTACTCCGAGGGCTCCTGCTCTGTGGTCATCTCGATGTCAATACCCATTTGGATACTTACTTTGCTCCTCAGTTTCAGCGACTATACTTTGGGACGTGGTCCCTTTGAGGACCAATCCAGTAGGGGACTACATTCGAGAGCCGACCATTAATATTGAAGAACAACCCTACCACTAATATTTGAATATAGCAGCACTACGTGACCAGTTTTGGAACAACATCTCTATTACTGACTCTTCTTTGGGTTACACACAATGGACCAACTGCATGTCAGTGTGCCTATGTGTGCACGATTTTGCCCAATAGGAGATTGCTGTTGGACTTTGAATACAGTCGACAATAAAATTATAGCTTAATATGCACCTCGTGCATTTGTTTCTATGTTCCCAGACTAGCATATTGAGGCCAGCTCGGCATGTATTCATTTACTTTCCGGCGCTTGTTCTGTACCACCCACACCCTCTTCCAGCCTTGACCTGTAGCACCTTGTTTATTTATTATGTTTTATAACTGCCCTGGGGCTTTACACCGTGAGCCCAGCCCACAATATGGGCATGGGACCATGTGGACTTTCTCCTCCACCCTCTCATCTTAAGGGTGGGATGCCCTTGCGAGAATAGGAGGGCCTTATTAGGCGCGTGCGGGCGATGACGTGGCCGCGCCGCATTGGCCAGCTCTTTCACTATCGGGGGATTTAAGGAGGGGTGAGGTGGGCAGCCGATACACCCTGGCGAAGTGTCATAGCGACACGCAACGCGTCGGTGGCGGCTGCTGCGGGGGATCCCTGGTGACACGGTGATGTAACAGTTTTTTATTTATCTGTATGCTGCTATTATACTGCGCTATTCAGTGTTATTCATTTGGGGGCCCAGCTGGGCTTAGCTGAAGCCTGTTTAAATATACTCCTTTCTACTTGACACTTGTTTATCCACCCTGCATGTGTGTTGTATAGCGCTCGGTTTTATATACACAGCGCAGGTTGTAAATAGTATGTTTATGCACTCAGCACTTTTTTTACTTGCTCCCTTTTTTGCACTATACTTATTGACTTACTCTATTTGAATTTTTTTTTTTTTTAATTTCACTATTGCTTCACCTTGGTTAATTTGGATCATTTATCTGATTACATTGTCTTTTTATCTGGGCCCATTACCAGTATTTACACCATACGCCCTATATTATATATACATGGTACAATCTCTTAAACTTTATACATATTAGTCACCATTGATTGGGATCCTCCCGCTTGTTTTTGTGTTTTTTAATCTTGTATGTGTTTAGATCAGTGTCTTTTTCTATGTATACAATGAATATCTATTAAATTTATTGGACTTTTTTATCTATACTTAGTGTGCGGCCTCTTTAGTAAGGGTTGGTGAGATCAGTCTAGGATCTCTCATTTGTATATTTCATAATTGAGAAAAAACGTCTGAAACACCTGAAATAAGTTTGAAGTTCCCCTATTTATTTTCCCCTGTAGAATAAAGGCTTTATTATCAGCATTTAAACCATAGAAACGCACAGGACCTAATCTCTGCAGGAAGGAGAATTGGAATCCATGAGTTGAGCCAAGCTGATTCCCTCACACCTCCAGGCTGAGAAGGCTCCACTGAGTCTAAAGCCACACCAGTGCCTCAGACCTCCGGCACCAGGCACAAATAGTTGGGCCGCTGTGTGTCCCAGAACCAAGCTAGGTATCGAACAAGACTGGGCCCACAAAACAGTTATACATTTCTCGGTGCCCTCTGAAACCCACAGAAACCCAAAGAAATGGAGATCTTAGGTTCTGACCCATCTAGGGACTTCTTGGGGCTCATCGAATGCCCGGCATCCATCCCAATCATTTGGTGCCATATCCAGAGCCATATGACCCCTGCCTAAAGATAGGATTTAGGTAGAGAAGGTTCCCCAAGTGAGGGAGGGAACAGTCCTCCTCACAGAAGGGATGGGGCAAGTGGGTCCTGGAGGCATAAAGGGGGGTGACCCTGGGCCAGCCATTGTCACTTTCAGAGGGAGGTCGCATTGCATGTGTGCTGGAGGTGCCCTAATCATTCATAAGCTGTCCACACACCTTCTTGTGAGAGCGCATCATCACTACTCTGCATCTGCATTTCAAGGGAACTCTGACTGTTGTATCTCACTGTAACCTGTAACCCACTACTCAGAACGGCATTTGTATTCATTCCATCATAGCCAAATGTTTGTAATCACTGCCTAGTGTGCTTATTGCATTAAAACCTATTTTTAACTTGAGCAATCTTTTTGATTTTGCCAAGAATCTGTGTGTCTGGAGCCTTGCTGGGCCTCGTAGTCCCACTAGGTGGGCAAACGGACAGTGCTTCAGAAAAGTGGGCTACCGAGTTGGATCACGTGACCCGCCGTTCCCTGACAATTTGGTGGCAGCGTGCTAGAATAAGGCAAATAGTGTCAGTATACACTAAAGCTTACCAGCAGTGGCTTTTCTGTTTCTGAGATCTTTGGATCAGCTCAACACTGAGCAAAATCTTAGAGTGGTTACAATAGGTTGTGTGATTACAACAGGGTGCAAATATTTGTCAGTGACCAGCAGCTGCAGGCATGGCGAGTGGCACCAGGGCCAGAAGCAGAGACGTGGCTGTGGTTGTGGGGGGCCCAGCCAGGGCTCTCCCAGGAGCCAATCACCAGCCCTCAGAATCCCAGAGGACCGTGTCCTGCCTGATGGTCCTGATGCCCATCACCCCAAGCCCCTGCCCCTACTTCCCTCTCCCGGCAAGAGGAAGGGACCCCCCTTCGTCACCAATGCTACTTACCTGGACACTTCTAAGCAATGTGTCCCCAGCAGGGTGCAGCCCAGTGATCATCCACTGTGTTGTGTGTGGTTGAGGGGTCAGGGAGTTAAGGGCTGTTCTAGGAGACACGGGACCCCTAGGTAAGGCCGCATCGCAGAATTGCTCTGCTGCAGGCCCAAACCAGCCAGTCTGGTCTGGCGACGGTTGGAAGTAAAAGGACAGCTGGCTCTACCAGCGGCCCAAGTTCTCCTCAAGGGTCTGACGGCGTGCTTCCTTCCAACCAAGTGGCTGCCAGGACAGATGGGGGTCAGGCAACAGATCTTAACGAACAAACTGAAGACATAAAAGTCTCTTTGATACTGGCCACATCCAGCCAGGGGTTTCAGGCAACTTTAGAAGCCTGAATCCTCTCAAGGTGCAGGCGGAACAGCCTCCCTCGAGCTTAGACAAACAGTGGGGATGGCTGTATCGCATGACGGTCTTGCAGGGTTCATCTGGCCTAAGGACCGACAGTTGGTGGTACTCTACCCCTTCCGGATGGAATTGTTGCAGGTTGCACACAAGATTCCGATTGCCAGACACTGAAGGGTCACAAAGACAAAACCAGACTAGCCCAGATTTTCTACTGGCCAAAAATAGGGGTCGATGTGTACACCTACTGCCATTCATGCAAGGTCTGTCAGAGGGTGGGGAAGGCAGGGCCACACCCAAAGCCCCACTGGCAACTCTGCCAATCATAGAGGAGCCTTTCAGGAGGGTGGCTGTGGATTTGATTGGACCACTGCCCATTCCCAGCAGCTCCGGGAAACACTTCATACAAACAGTAGTAGACTACACCCCACTGTACCCAGTGTAGCCTTGTCACCTATTCGGCCCGGCAAAGTGGCCCCTGCCTTGATGGAGATCTTTTCCCCAGTGGGGTTTCCCCAGGAAATGCTCACATACCGTTCATGTCGCAGTGGACAGAATCTCTGTATGATCAGATTCTGGTGACCAGACCGTACCACCCACAGACAAATGGCCTCTGCGTACAGTTCAATGGCACCCTGAAGCAGATGCTCAAAGATGACGGCCGATGCCCATGGGCCCGACTGGGAGTGGTATCGCCCTCACCTGCTGTTTGCCCACTGGGAGGTTCCACAGGTCTCAACGGGATCTTCCCCTTCGAACTCCTGTATGAGCGACTTGTGCAGGGGCCCCTGGCCCTGGTAAAGAGTCCTGGAAAGGAGACCTAGCCCCCCAGAGTGTCAGTCATCGAGGTGGAGGCAATCACCTCCTGGCCAACCCCCAGGACCAAGACCCAAGGTTCAGTCCTTTTTTGGGCACTGCCAGATACTATAGGAGGTTTGTCCCTCACTATAGTACCCTGGTCAAGCAACTGGTGGACCTCACCTGACAGAAGATGCCCTCTGTAGTCAATTGGACCCATGACTGTGAGACAGCCTTCCAGGCACACTGAAAGACGCCCTATGCAGTTCCCTGGTACTCCAAGAGGATGACTTTATGCGTCCGTTTATAGTACAAACTGACACCAGAGACATTGGCCTTGGTGCCATGCTGAGCCAGGTCACCTCAATGGGACAGGAACACCCCATCTTGTACCTGAACCGCAAGCTCCAGCCCAAGGAATTGGCATATTCGGTCATGGAGAAGGAGTGTCTCACAAATGTGTGGTCGCTGCAGCTATACTTGTATGGGCACCAATTCATTGTGGAAACTGGTCACAGATGGGAAATTGTTGAGGTGGAGCCTGGCTCTCCAACAAGAAACCAGTTTGACATCCGCCATCCGCCAGAGAAACACTGATGGCCTGTCCCGGGAGGAGAAGGTAGTAAGAGGGTGCCTGGGTCAGCACCGACAGGTTCTGGTCCCTAGCATCCTCTAAAGGTGAGAGGTGTGAAGGAAAAATCCAGTTTAATTGTGTAAAATACCTAAAACACTTGATACAAGTTCGAAGTTCCCCCGTTTATTTTCCCCTGCAGCATTAAGGCTTTATTACTAGTATTTAAGCCATAGACACGCACAAGACCTAATCTCTCCAGGAAGGATAATTAGCATCTGTGAGTTGAGCTAAGCTCAGATCACAGGCTCTCTATTGATTCTCTCACACCTCCATGCTAAGAAGGCTCCACTGAGTCTGAAGCAGAGGTGACCCCTGGAGATAACTCTCTTCAAACACCAGTGCCTCAGACCTCCAGCACCAGGCACTAATTGGACTGTGGATGGGCCGCTGCATTTCCCAGCACCAAGCCAGGTACCGAACCAGAATGGGCCCACAAAACCGCACACAGACATATGTTTCTCCATGCCATCTGGCACCCTCTGGAACAAAAAAAATTGAGATCTCAGGTTCTGACCTAGCTAGGGACTTCATCTTTGGGCTAATCAGATGCCTGGCATCCAGCCCAAAGTTATAACTCCTAAAAAGTTTTAGATATTAGAGAAGGTTCCCCAAGAGAGGGAGGGAACAGTCCACCCCAAAGAAGGGGGGGGGCAAGTGGGTCCCTAAGCATAAAGGAGGATGACCTTGGGCCAGCCACTGTCACTTTCTGGTGAAGATTCCGTTGCGTGTGCTGGAGGTGCTATCCACACACCTTCTTGTGGAAGCCCATCATTACTACTCTGCATCTGTATTTTAAGGTAACTCTGTTGTATCTCTGTTTTTTACTCCCTGTAACCTGTAACCACTACTCAGAACGGCATTTGTATTCATTCCATCATAGCCAAATGTTTGTACTTACTGCCTAGTGTTCTTATTGCATTAAAAGCTGTATTGAGCTACGTTGTTGCCTTTGCCAAGAATCTGTGTGTCTGGGCCTTGCTGGACCTCGTAGTCCCGCTAGGTGGGCGAACAAACAGTCCTCTGGGAAAGTGGGCTGCTGAGTTGGATCACATAACCCGCCGTTCCCTGACATTGACCTATTTCATTTTGTCCACTCTGGAACATTTTGGCTGGATCATAAACTAACCACATTATTTCATCTAGAGTGGGCATGACATTGGACAATGAACAAGCCAGTCAGCTCCTTCAGGCCTCTCGTAGATGCAGAGCCGCCTACTATTTACCAGGGCATGCATCTGTTGGAGCTAATGGTCTCTATCTTGACGGCGGTCGCTTTCACCCAGTTCCATACCAGGCCTCCACTAGTGTGTTGGAACCGGTTGGTTCCATTCACCCTCTCTTACTCAGTCAGGGGTTCCCTACTCTGGTGGCTCCAAACCCATCCTTTTCTGGTGAGTTATACATTTTTCCCAGTACAGTACTGGACGTTGGGCATCAGCTTCTCAGGATGCTACAATGGTGGTAGCATACATCAATCGATAGGGTGGCACCTGTACCAAACTAGCTTTTCAAGAGACAAGCAGGATAACTGGGCGGAGGCCTTAATCTCATGTATTTCAGTGACTTACATCTCAAGCTTGGAAAGCTTGGACAGAGTCAGAGGGGAAGAGAGACACTGGATTAAGGGAAATGAAGCCTTCACCAGCCTTTTATTCCTGTGTTCTGGGATACCGGATGTGGACCTGTTCGCATCTCACCACAACAAAAGTGGAGACCTCTGTGGCCAAGACAAGGGTAGATACTCTAGTATCACCTGGTCAAAGTTTTGCCTGGTATACATGTTCCTACCAACACCCATGGTAGGCCAGCTGCTGAAGAAGGTACTTGCGCAGTGGCCAAAAAGGTCTTAGTCTGAGGATGTGGAATGGTTGGCAGAGGGTCAGTCGTGGCATCTGCCAAATCAGACCTCCTTTGTAAGGGCCCCTTGTGCTCCAGGTGCTGGGTTTGATGGGCTGGCTGTTTGGGGCAGAGATTCTAGCAGAGCAGGGTTTGTCCTTTGCAGTCATTCGGGCACTTATAAGGGCAAAGTCATCTTCCTCAAAGGTATATTATCGGACTTGACAAGCCTTTGTGTCCTGGTGCGAGGCCAATGGTCATTGGTGCCGACACTATTCAGTTAGTAGTGGACTAAGAAGTGTAAGAACAAAGGGATCTAGATGCTGGTTTGGAGCTGAGCACTCTAAGGGGGCAGTTTTCTGCTCTGTCGATCTTTCGTCGCCCTTTGGTGTCTTATTCTTTGATTAAGACCTTCATGCAGGGAGCTGCTCACATCCGTCTGCCACATCTCACCTTAAATTAAGTTCTGTCCGCCTTGCAGGAGCCTCCTTTTCAACCTATCGCTATTACCTTTGTTTGCAGGGAGTCTGAGCTGGGTGCTCTTTCAATCAAGCCCCATACATGGTGTTTCATAAGGACAAGACTTTCTCCCTAAAGTAGTTTCTGCTTTCCATCTCAATACAGAAATTGCATTACCATCTCTATGTCCCAGTCTGACTTGTCACACTGACAGAATGCTACACGCTTTGAAGTTTTATTTTTCAAGGTCTTCCTCTTTTTGTAGACTGGATGTCTTGTTTTTGGCTCCGGCCAGGCCGCGAAAGGGCTTGGTGGTGGCCAAGTTCACCATCGGCAAGTGGATCAGGCAGGCGTTGGTTAAGGCCTACGTCTGAAAGGGTAGGGAAGCTCCCCTCTGGCTTAGAGACACCTGAGGGGTGACAACTATGTATCAATATATTGGGGGTCAATACAAAAATATGTCACACAATCTGTTTCTACCCCACACTGTAACGTTTAAAGGAAAAACAATTCTCATACTGACATTAAAGGAGAATCTTTTTTGTAAGAGCGGCAAGACCATGGAACTCTCTGCCAGAGGAATAAGTCATGAAGAATACACTAGAAGAGTTCAAAAGTTGCCTAGATACATTCATGTAACAGGTAGGCTAGACAACTGGAAGGGGATATTCTTTTATATACAGGCTGAACTGGAAGGACTTAAGATGTTTTTTTAGCCCTACCTATGTGAACGAAATGGCATGAAAGGTTTGTTTTCCTCTTTTTAATCTATAAAAAGAATAGTGTGGCACATTAATTATCTGCTTTAACTTTATTTTTCCCTATGTTTAGACATCATCTGGTCATCATTCACAGACTTTATTTCCTGAAAATGTATGTTTCACATGTTTTTGTCTTCACTGTTCTGAATACCAGGAGTAAATCCAATGCATCATATAAAAAGCTCTAGAGACAGAATGTAAAAAAACAAAATAAAAGTAGTTCAGTCAACTTCTGTTAATCCACAAGGTCTTCGGAATTCTTGTCCCCTTTCATGAAACCATTTATTAGAAACTGCAGAAGAAAAAAATTGAACAGCGTGAAAAAAAAGTTACCAGTAATATGAAGTCCTACAGTAATTATGGCATAGGTTCATATACATTTACAGAATAACAATAGATGGACAGCTATGGTCAGCTATGACACAGACAGAAATTTAAAGGCGTGGTAATACCTAAAGTAATAACTGTAAATTCCCGATGATGCCACCTTCTGCAAGCCTGGTTTTAGGTACCACACACCTATCTTCCTTGGAGAAACCAATCACATCACTGTGACTAGCAGAGATCTAAGCATACACCAATCACCAAGTACCTAGTAAGTCAAAAACTTGGTTCAGGAATGGGCCCCCTGGGGGATCTAAAAAAAAAACTGTGCTACTAATTGTAAAATCCTGTTTTTTGTCATTATCCTGCAGTAGATCAACTCTTCTACCTGTGGATGCACCAAACCAGTACACTAATAAAAGACTCCAAGAAAGAAGAACTAGTAACATTTTGCTGAGAAGACTTTAAATGTTAACAGTAAAAATACCTTAAGTATTTGTGCTAGACATGTACTGAAGTTGCCTTGTGAGCACTTAAAGTGGTCTATCTTATATGTTTCCCACACCCTGCACATACAGATTGCTCACATTAAAAATCACCCTACCTGCATCTACTGCATGTTATGAGCCTTTAAACATCAGGATGGCGGCTCATGGGACATCAGGCAGCCTGCAAACAGGAAGTGTCTTCTGACTGTGCTGCTCTGCATTCTGGGACTGCTGACCTTTTCCTGACCCCAGCTCTGCTCTGTCTGAGCAAAGCACAACTATAACCCGCCCCCCTGTACTTTATCCCACTCTCCTCTCCTCAGTAAGTGTGATGCTTCTGAATCAAAATGGCGGCGCCTGTATCCTAAAGTCCTTAACAGCAGCCCAGTGGGGGAAAGAACAATAAGTAAGTGACTAAAAACGTAAAATATATTAATTTTAGATGCTGGGGAATCACTTTTTAAGTGTTTGGGCTCTTAATAAATCATCTAATAAATCTAATAAATCATGGTGAAGGTCCGGTTTAAAAAGCATGAATACCACTAAGACAGGGTTTGCCATTCTGTCAAAGCAAGATTCTGTAAATTGACACCCGGAGAATAAGGTGAGCCACTGCTATGAGGATTTCTTCCTCTGAGACCCTGTACAGCTTGGCCCCACATATGCAGGACAACCCTTGTTTTGTAGGAACTGTCATAGATTGGGGCATACTTTGGAATGATGCAGACAGATGCCGACACGGTGACACCTCACAGCACAAGGCTCAAGACTGCAAAGTCTTTTTTCGCATGTGGTAAAACAAAGCCCTTTGATACCCATGGGGACACCAGGTTTCGTCAGAGTGTAGAAACCTATTATGGAAACAGCAAATAAGAAGTCCGAGGATATTCCTCAAGATGGTGAAGTAGAGGCTGGTACTTCCGGGAGTGGTGACATGGTTAAGGGGGTAGTTCCTGAGCAAAAGGAACAAAGAGAGGAACCCCTGAGGAAAAAAGGGAAACGTGTTGGAAGAAAAAGAGACTGGCGATGGAGGTGGTTGGAAAAAGAAAATTCTGTGAGTACTCACCTGTAGAATTAATTTCTCTTTCATTATTACTTCAGGACATCAGAAGAATTCAGAGACGAAGGGGTTAACCTCTCCCGAAGGGTGTGGACTGCAAGAACAAAGGCGTGTCTCCACCTCCCGGGCCAATATCTTCCTGGCTGACTTCCTCCACTCCAGTTTAACTAAAAAGCAGTAGAACCAGCCACCCGGTAGGCACACCTATATCTCCTGTTGGAAAAAAAGGCAGGAGACAAAATACAAGACTCCTCTCTCCGTTTAATTTTTTTTTTTTTTTCTGATGCTGATCATTATTTACAGCAACTATTTACATATTTACCACTCCACTAAAACTAGGCATCCAAGACATGGACATAGTAACCTAGAAGACAGGGAAGTGATGTCCTGAAGTAATAATGGAAGAGAAATTAATTGTACAGGTCAGTACTCACAGAATTTTCCTCTTTCCTTTTACATCAGGCCATCAGAAGAATTCAGAGATGAATGGGACCTCCAAAAGCAGTACCCTTAATTTGGGTGGGATCCCCAAAAACCCTTATTCCTTTCAGGAATAAGATATTCCTTTCAGGAATAAGATATTCCTTTCAGGAATAAGATATTCCAAAAACCCTAATTTCTTCCAGGAATAAGACATTCCAAAAAAACCTTATTCCTTTCAGGAATAAGACATTCCAAAACCATCTAATTACTACTGTATGTAATTCCTTCCTACCAAAGGCTCTACCTTATAGAATTTGGTAAATGTATGAGCTGAAAACCAAGTAGCGGCTTCGCATAATTGTTCTACTGAAGCTTGATGCTAAAAAGCCCAAGATGCTCCAATAGTTCTTGTTGAATGACCAGTAGTCCTAAAAGGAGGATCCTTCCCCTTAGGAATATAGACTCTTACCACTGCCTGTTTAATCCATAGTATACTTAGATGGTGGAAGACCTTTCCGTGGACCCTCAGGTATGACAAATAAGGGAGTCTGACCTACGGAAAGACCTACCCTATACAAAAGTTTTGATACATTTATTCTCAGCAATGGGTTTCTGAAAAAAGACAGATAAAGCAGATATCTGTCCCTTTAAAGTACAATTGAAACTTTCATCAAAACCCTTCTGCAAAAAATCCAATATTCTGGGAACAGAACAAATTCTACCAGCGAACCCTTTGGATTTGCACCAAGCGATAAATGCTTGCCAGACTCTATAGTAGATCATTGATGATCATTCTTCCTGGCCTGAAACATAGTCTGGGTGACTCTGGCAGAAAACACCCTGTCTGCCAAGAAAAAGGGTTCAATAGCCAGGCCGTCCAAGCCAGAACTTATGAATTGGGATGCCTTAGAGGCCCCTGTGTGAGAAGATCTGGATCGTCGGGTAACCTCCACGGGTTGCCCTCTGACATCCTTTCTATGTCTGAGAACCAGCTTCTCCTTGGCCACCAAGGAGCCACCAGAAAGGTTGGGATTCCCTTGTGAGCTAACCTCTGATGCAGGACCGTTCTGCTGAGATGATCGGCCTGCAAGTTGTCTAAGTTTTGAGTACAGTCAAGATACATGGAACCTGTTTCTCGGCCCAGTAAGTAAGTAAAAACCAGCTCATTTCCCTGAGGGCTTTAATGTTACCTGTTTCCCCCATGGTGATTGATATATACCATCGCCGTCCGATTGTATGTCCAATGTCTGAGACACAATAGAATCGCTCTCAGTTCCAGGATATTTATGTAGAGTCAGCTCTTCTTCGAACTCCACTGTCCCTGGATCGTTTATTACTCCATGAGACCCCAAACAGATAGACTGGCATTCATGGTGATGATCTTCCACTGTACTGGAAGAAAATATTTGCCAATCTGAAGGGGCTGAGGACTCAACTACCAGGCTGCCTTGTTGACTGTGTCATGCAAAAAAGAGTGATCCAGAGTCTAGATCAAGTTACCATCAGGCCCAACAGACACATTCCTTGACGAATCATCGGGTGAGGGCAAGACAAGAGACCCTTGTACCCTGGCCTGATGTAAAAGTTTATTCTGTTCTGGAAGAACACTTTTGCCTGAGGTATGTCTAATGACATTCCCAGAAAAGAATAACTCTTGAACGTATGATACGAAGAATTCAACTGGATAGTCAGTTATCCAATTTCGATCAGACAGCTTGTGTATCCTTCTGGGCCCCCTGACATGTTGGGGCCCATATCAACAGATATTCTTAAGTAAGGGATTATTTGTATACCCTGACTTCTTAGAGAAAACATGAGACCTGCCAACACCTTGCTAAACCCCTTTGGTGCTGATGATAGACCAATGGGTAGCACCACAAACTGAAGATGTAGGCCACCTACTGCAATGTAAGTATGCATCCTTATATATACACTGTGGTTATAAAAACTCCCGGCTGAAGTAACTTCATTGTGGAATTAATCTCTAAAAAGGCGAGATATGGTCGATCTCAATGCTTCTGCTTTCTGCGGAATTAGGGATACCCCTGACTAAGAGGATCTCTGAGGAGGTCTGGCTCCTAATTTGATCTTGTAACCTGAGGATACAACCTCCTTACATGAAGCCTCCAAATATAAGCAAAATGCAGATGCTTGCCCCCCATCTGCAGGAGCAGGAGCGTCCCTTCATGCCTAAGCAGGCTTTGAAGGGGGTCTGGCTTTATTCTGCCAGAGACCTGTTGCCTTAATTTGGGACTTTGTCTTATTCCAAAAAATCTCTTCGATATCCCGAAGAGGCCGAACCTCTAACCGAAACCCCGGAGGATTAGAGGCCCTGCGGAAAGCAGTATTAGACTTCGTCTTCTGTGGCAGATTAGATGATGTACCACCAGTAGCATGCTTTACCATGTCATCCAAGCACTCCCTAAACAGACCCCCACCTTAAAGGGGAGTCCCGTCAGATTCTTTTTAGAGGCTATGTTAGCTGGCCATTGCTTAAGCCATAAAGCACGACTTAAGGCTACCACCAGAGCTAGGCCTCTGGCACTTTACCTGCTCAATTCTCCATAGCCAGGATCACATACCTGTGGTAGCCAAACTGGTTTAGATCAACTCGAGCCTGACTTCTGTAAACAACCCCTCTTAGAATCCAGTTGTTTTAACAACCTCCTGCTCCCCAGAAATGCTATGGATGTAGCACAGGCAGGCCGCAAGGTCAACCCCATAATAGAATAAGCATGACATGCCACCTGATACATGTGCTTATCAGCTGGATCCTTTGGAGAAGCATTATCAGAGGATGGCATAACCAAAATCTTAAAAAGACCTGGCACCAGAGGGTCCACCACAGGAGGGTGAGACGATATTTCAATGTGATCTGGAGGAAAGGGATAGATATCTAGTATTTTAGGAATGGTCGGAAGACTACCTGACTTCTGCCATTCCCTAATGATCAGATTAGAATAATGCGTATGCTCCGCAACATCCTCCAAACTGGAGGAAATCAAATCATCCATCTATCTTCTCCTTAAGTGAGCAACCCCTTGTGTAGAGGATTCTGAATCTCCTGAGTCCCTACTGGATGAATCCTCCCCAACGGATAACTTCCTGGGAGACTATGGCAGCCACAATATCCTCTTCAACTCAGATGAAAAAATCTTTTCTTTAAAACCTTTTTTAGTAGCCGATACTTCTTAATGACTCTCTAAAGAGAGGGGCGGGGCTTATGACGTCACTTGCCGGGTATCGTCCTGGCTCCCTGCTGCTCAGATCATCACCTGCCCCTCTGCTACTGCAGCCAGCATGATCGCATCTGTCATCACATCGAGGGACAAAGAAGCTGACGATCGGAGGTAAGTAAAGCAAAAAAAAGTTTTTATTTTTTAATAAAAGTATTTTTTTCTTATGTGTGTGTGTTTTTTTAATGTTAACCCTTTGTGAACTGGTAAGGGGTCCATGAGACCCCTGTAACAGTTCACAAGGCTGGGGGCTGGCAAGTCACCTACAACTAGTGGGTGACTTGCCATTAACCCCCGCACCCCCAATTACCTGCCTCCCCAAAGCCCAGGGGGGGGGGGGGCAGAAGAGCCCGGGCCCACACAGGCTATGTGGGCTCATAGGCTGCAGGGTGGGGGGGCCAACTAAAGTTGGCCCCTCCACTCTGTTCCTACAAGCCCCCATAGCTGGTCCCGGGCTGGTTATAATGGGTAAAGGGGACCCTACGTCATATTTTTTTTTTATTTTTAAGGGTTAGGGTTAGCCTAACCCTAACACTTAAAATTAAAAAAAAATGGCCCCCCCCCCCCCCCGGGAGGGGGGACCCTACGTCATTTTTTATTTTTAAGGGTTAGGGTTAGTCTAACCCTAACCCCTAAAATTCCCCAAAAAATGGGGTCGTCCCTATGTCAATTTTTTGGGGATTTTTAAGGGTTAGGGTTATCCTAACCCTAACCCTTAAAATTCCCCAGAAAACTGGGTCCCCCCCCCCCCGGGAGGGGGGCCCTATGTAATTTTTTGGGGGAGAGCACTTTATAACATTTACAAATAAAATACAACTACTATCCACACTATAAACATAAGGGGTTAATTAAAAAAAAAAAGACATATGGTCCTCCCTATGGGGACCCCATTTTTTTAGGAATTTTAAGGGTTAGGGTTAGGATAACAAATAACTTTGTGAAATATTTACAAACTGATCCAACACAGTTTGAATTACTTCAGCGTTTATTTGTTGTATATATATGTAGATAATATTTGAAGTAATTTTTAAAGCGTAAGCGCGGTGTTAGATGAAATTATTTTTTATCATATGTGATTAGCCCTGTTTTTGCTTGTTGAATCCCTCGGTTTTGTTATATGAGCTTGAGTGATTCTGCTCAGTGTTGCCATTTGGGTTCTAGCGCTTACTTCAACCATTTTGCCCAGCTCAGGAATCACATAGGTCATTTTCTCAGCTGTTTTTTCATATTCTTTATTTAAAGTACATTTTCAGGCAGAAAAAAAGCTATACTATATACTACCTTTTCTGACACACAGACCATCATCCTAGTTCAGGGCTGCAGTGCTTACCTAAAAGGCTGAATCCAGGTTCCTCACCGCATGGCATCATTCGTAGCACCACTCTGCTTGTTGCGAGTCTCTTCCTGTCTTCCTCCAATGTGGTGACGCCCCTGCCATCAGTCATGCCCCTCTAATGCATAGTGAATGGATGGGGCATGACTGATGGCATGGTCTACACCATGTCGGAGGGGGTCAGGAAAAGACTCACAATGAGAGAGTGGAGCTACGCATGGTGCCAGGCAGCAAGGGACTTTGATCCAGCCTTTAGGACTAGGAGCGCCAGTCTGCGTGGGAGAAAAGGGGAGTATATATTTTTTTTGTCTGAAAATGTACTTTAAAGAGTTTTTTAAAACATACAATATAGGAATAACATAAGAATCATAACACAGACCTGAAGAAATCAGGAACTCAAATGAGCCATCTAACAACCAATGTGGGAAACCAGATAGACCATAAGAGTACAATCTGTATAAATGAAACGGGCAAACTAGATGGCAAGTCTATATAGGAACAGAAAAGAATAAAAAGTAAACAGAACTGCAGAAACAGAGAGAAGGGGAAAGAGGGTGGGGGGAATGTGAGGCAAGTGTATGACTACCTAGCCTATGCCAAACTCTGTGATAAGGGTGGGGGGACTTTCAGTGCTATTGCAAATCTTTAACTAAACTTCATTTTAAGCTTTGATTTGCTGGCCATTTTGACTCCTTTAAATAATCTCATGTATTCAGGAGATAAGCTTCCTTATGTGTCTTGTCCTGGGCCCCTAACCTATTGTGGAGTTGAAAATAGTTTGCAGCAGAGTCATGTGGAGACAGACACTACAGGAGAATAAACCGATTAAACGAACATATAGGCAGTGATACTTTTCATCTCAACATGGGGGATTACATCATAAAAAACATTATAATATACAAGAAGCACATTAGCGTCCGTACCAGTGCTGTCCACAGTCCTATTAACATACTATAGTCTCTCAGAAAAATATACAGCATTGTACAAAACACAAATACTGTAAATTTCATTAAAGTGTTATAAGTACTTAGACAACCTCTGGGAAACCATGAGTTAAATAGATAAATACATTTAAAAAGTAATACACTTACCCCATTTACTGCCTACGAATACAGGACAAGCTGCATGACGTGTCCTGTAATCACCCTCTCCACTTCTAAAAAGGTTGTACCAAAACACTGCTGTGCCCTAAAATGTCAAAAATACAATAAGTAAGAAAATTATATTGAAATACTTCTATAACACACAGCTTAACATTAACCTGGTAAATCCCAGCATTAATCAAAACATCCATTTTACACACATGGACAAAATTGTTGGTACCCTGTTGTTTAACCCTTTACCTTCCAGCCTACCTAGTGATTTAGTCACCCTGTTTCCAGACCAGTTTTTATCATTTTGTGTTATATATGTTTTAATGATTTTTTGCAGGAATGTCCAGGAAAATTATATATGTTTTTTTTTCAGCAGAAATATTTCCCATCACTTTCTCAAAATTTGGGATGAAATGTGTACAATGGTCCCACATATGTATCACTAGACACCCATTCCTGACCAGGAGACCCCAAACTGAAAAGAACTACTATGCCCATTATCACAGTAGTAATTTTCAGTTTGGGGTGTCTCCTGACTGAAAAGAAAATGGTATAGAATCTACGGGCAACAACATTGATTATTGGATATTAAAGGGTTAAGAAAGAAAAACACTATTAATGAAACTGTCAGAAGTAATTATATGTTTTGATTAACTGAAAAGCAACTAATGATAATCCGTTTCAACATAAAAGATTTCAAGTGGACCAAAACCCAGGATTTTGACAATCCTGGGTTTTGGTCCTTACCCTGGGGGTGCCGCGTTGTGTGAAACCCCCCCCAGATCACGCCCGCCAACTCGCCTCTTCCCGGTATGAGAAACGGCTCTGACCACCGCATCCTCCGCCTCCTCTAGCAGTGTGCGTGCCCACGCCAGGCATTTGTGAATGGCCGGCGCGGGCAGGCTCCGTGTTAGAAGAAGGTGGAGGATTCGGCCGTCAGAGCCGCTGCTCTTGGACGCACCGTGGGACCAGAAACAGGTGAGTCCTTTCGGGCGTTCTGAGGGTTTCACACAATGGGGCAACCCCGATCAGGGTGCCCCTGGGGAAAGGACCAAGACCCAGGATAATCAAACTTTTGACTATCCTGGGTTTTGGTCCACTTTAACAAACAAACTAATAAAATTTGCCTGGACAAAAATGATGATATTAAAAAAAAATTGACCATAGGGACATGTTAAACTAAATGTGTGTTCAAACTGGTCCCTGTGCTGTTTGCGAAGGTAAGAATTGTCTTACCTTCGCAATCAGTATAAAAAGACATGTTAAAAGTAAAGATATAGACCATCTCCAGCTTGGTTACTACGATTGACAGACATATAGTGATGCATGAGGCAAATCCCCAAGACATTAGAGGTGTGCAGTTTACCTTCCCTATATTAATGACCTGTTACTACAGTTGCACATATTATCCAGAATTTTTAAGCGCAACAAACCCCTTTTTTTTTATTTTTTTTAACTCCCCCACTGCCCAAATAACTTGGGTGATGCTGCCATCTCTAGATTTTCCACCACTGCAGCTACACCCTCTGGCAATTTTGAGATTGCTGATTGAATCAGCTCAAGCCTGCCATGTTGTGTGCGCCAGCCGGCTAGCCACTTCCCCGATTTCCCTGTGCGCTGCAAGGAAGCCGGGGATGTGCCTGCTGGAGAACACAGTGGAAGCCACCGGTAAAGGTGAGTTTACTGGAGTCTCCACAGATTTCAAACAGTAGTCTTTTAGATTCCAGGGCTGGCGATATTGGGTTTTAAGCTGTTTTAATGTCTATATGACCCCTGTGGATGTGGTTGGAAGAGGAAAAAATTATGACTAATGAAATAGACAGATAATATGAATGGTAAGTGGGGATGAGCGAACTGATTTGGATGAATTATAATTCCAAATGAATTTCAGGGAACATTTGATTAGTATGAATCAGAATTTCTGCCATTATTCCTCTGCACAAGTCCAATAAACAGGTAGCTAGCCCCTGTGTGATGTTACAGACCCTTAAAAACATGACACAATTGGAAACAAATAATATCATTTTGTGAGTACTCACCTGTAAAATGGATATTGTCAGTGTGTCACACACCCCGCTTCCCCTTTAATTCTGACGATAGGGTTATCCTCCAGCAGGAGGCGACGTTGCAGAGAGAAGTCTTGAAAAACGAGCCCCTTCCGGTCTACATATACCTGGGACCTCCCACTTAACACCCAGTGAATTCAAGCAGCAGTAAGACAAGGTACCAGGAAATCCAACGGTAACCTCAAAATAAAATAAAGGAAAGCTTCACCATATAGAGGATCCAGGATACGAAAAAAGGGCGGGTGAAGTGGGGTGTGTGACACACTGACAATATCCATTTTACAGGCGAGTACTCACAAAATGGTATTATTCTCAGTGTCACACACTCCGCTTCCCCTTTAATTCTGACGATAGGGACATCCAAAAGCAGTGTCCACAAGGGGTGGGTATCCGATAGCAAAATGAAGCATAACTTAAACGACTGCAGTCTGCAGAACCTTGCGGCCGAACACAGCATCCGCTGAAGCCTGCACATCAACCTTGTAAAACTTAGAAGACCAAGTAGCAGCCTTACAAACTTGTTCAACAGAAGCTTGGTGCTGAAAAGCCCAAGACGCTCCAACAGCACGAGTAGAATGAGCAGTGATACGAAAAGGGGGAACCTTCCCCTTGGCCGAATAGGCCCCAACAACCGCCTGACGAATCCATTTGCTAATGGAAGACTTAGCCGGAGCCAAACCCTTCCTAGGCCCACAGGGCACAACAAAAAAGGCATCAGTCCTGCGAAAAGGAGAAGTAGTAAGCAAATAGTACTTAACACAGCGTACCACATCCAAACAATGCAAAATCCTCTCCTTGTCATTCTTAGGCTTAGGACACAAGGAGGGAAGAACAATATCCTGATTAAAATGAAAAGCAGAAACAACCTTAGGAAGAAAGTCCGGTTTGAAACGAAAAACCACCTTGTCCTGATGCCTCTCAAAGTAGGGCGCCTGAATCGACAAGGCCGCCAACTCCGAGACACGCCGAACCGAAGTGATAGTCACCAAGAAGGCAATCTTCTGAGTCAAGGTAGAAAGAGCAATATCCTGCAAGGGCTCAAAGGGAGGAGCCTGAAGAGCAGAAAGAACCAAGTTCAAGTCCCAAACAGGGAGCAATGGCTTCCTGGGAGGCCGCACATGCGTAACTCCCTGGAAAAAAGTTTTGACTAAAGGATGAAGCGCAAAAGGCTTCTGAAAAAAGATAGACAAGGCAGAAACCTGCCCTTTCAAAGT
Organism: Gastrophryne carolinensis; assembly: GCA_027917425.1. Classification (NCBI taxonomy): domain Eukaryota; kingdom Metazoa; phylum Chordata; class Amphibia; order Anura; family Microhylidae; genus Gastrophryne; species Gastrophryne carolinensis. The sequence goes on along the minus strand of CM051238.1, from coordinate 110,192,699 downwards.
ACTCAGCTGGAGACCAGAGTCCAGCCCTGATTGCAGAAAATCCAAAATTTTGGAAACTGAAAAGACCCTACAAGGCAAAGATCTAAGCTCACACCAAGCGATATAAGCTTTCCAAGTCCTATAGTAGATGTTAGAAGAAGACCTCTTCCGGGCACATATCAGAGTCTTAACAACCGAGTCAGAAAGACCCTCCTCCTTCAAGATGAAGGTTTCAGCAGCCAAGCCGTCAAACCCAGCGTTGGTAAATTGGGGTAACACAGCTGACCCTGAGTGAGCAGATCGGGCCGAAGAGGCAGAACGACCTGATCCACCGCCAGCTGAACGATGTCTGCGAACCATACTCGCCTTGGCCACCTTGGAGCCACGAGAATGGCGGACACCCTTTCCAGAGCCAGCTTCCGTACCACCTTGCCTAGCATGGGTATCGGAGGAAAAAGGTACAGAAACCCCAGTTCCTCCCAGCTCAGAGACATGGCGTCCACCGCCAGAGCCAGAGGATCCTGAGAGAGCGACACAAAGGTCGGAAGCCTGCAATTGTGACGAGAGGCAAACAGGTCCACCTCCGGTGTCTCCCACTGGAGACACAGAGACCGAAAAACTTGAGGATGGAGAGACCATTCCCCCAGACGGGAAGAGCACCTGCTCAACAGATCCGCTTCCTTGTTTTCCACACCCGGAATGTAAACTGCCGAGAGACAAGGAACATGTGCCTCCGCCCAGGTCAGGATCAGGGACACCTCTCTGAGGGCACCCAGACTGCGAGTCCCTCCCTGATGATTGATGTAAGCAACCGCTGTCCGATTGTCCGAGCGAACCTGAAGGCCCAGAACATGCTGAGTCAAGTGAAAAAGAACCAGACGGATGGCTCTCAGTTCCAGAACACTGATGGGCAAGTGGGCCTCTTGAGGCCCCCACTGCCCCCGAAACTGAAGATCCTTCCAGAATCCCCCCATCCCGAAAGACTGACGTCCGTGGTGACGATTTCCCAAAGAGGAGTCAGAAAAGACCTGCCCCTCAAGAGATTGGTCGAGACCAGCCACCATTGAAGGGACTGCCGGACCCGGGAGGACAATTGGAAGGGCCGATCCAACGACCGTGGTCGCCGGTCCCAAGACGCTAACAGATGAAGCTGAAGCGTCCTTGTGTGAAATTGAGCAAAAGGAACTGCCTCGAAAGAGGCAACCATCAACCCTACCAGTCTCATCCCCAGACGGATGGACGGTCGAGGATTGGAAAGAAGGAACCGAGCCAATTCCTGAATCAGAAAAATCTTGGATTGAGGCAGAAACACCCTGTGTTGACAAGAATCCAACCGCATTCACAGAAGGGACACCACCCTGGCCGGGGCGAGGGAGGACTTGGGATAGTTGATCACCCAACCGAAGCTTTCCAGCGTGGAGACCACCGTCCTGGTGTCCGTCTCCGATTGATTGAGAGAAGGAGCCATGATGAGAAGGTCGTCCAGAGAAGGTATGATGCAAATGCCTTGAGTTCTGAGAATGGCCATCACCCCTTCCAGCACGAACACTCTTGGAGCCGAGGTAAAGCCAAACGGAAGTGCCACGAATTGAAAATGCCGATCCTCCATCACGAACCGAAGAAAACATTGATGAGCCTGGCAGATGGGAACATGAAGGTAAGCATCCTTGATGTCTATGGACGTCATGAAGTCCCCCTGCCGAAGAGAACTGATGGCCGATCGCAGAGTTTCCATGCGAACTTCCGTGTACGGATGAACCTGTTGAGGAACTTCAGATCCAGAACGGGGCGAACCGACCCGTCCATCTTGGGCACTGTGAAGAGATTGGAGTACTACCCGAGGCCCACTTCCAAGTGCGGCACCGGCCGGATGACCGCCATTTCCAGAAGATTCTTCACCGACGCCAGGAGCCCCTGCGCGGCCAAAGGATAGGCGGGCACCCGAGACCGGAAAAACCGTGAAGGAGGGCGAGACTCGAACTCCAGCTTGTAACCGGACGACACCACCTCCTGGATCCATCTGTCCGGAACCTCCTGGTCCCAAACCTGGGAGAAGTGTCGCAATCGTCCCCCCACCCGCACGGGTGAGGGCACCCCCTCATTGCTGAGCGGGCTTGCCAGCAGGCTTGGGCTTGGCACCCCAGGACTGACTGGGACGGCCACGGCCCCTCCCCCGGGTCCAATCTGCACCCCTGGTAGCGGGAAAGGAGGCCCCTGTGCCCGCTCTGGCTCCCCGAAAGGAGGGACTAAAAGCAGCCGCTCTCCGAAAGGAACGACGCGGGCTCTTGCGTTGAGACAACTTACCACCCTTGGTAACCTAATCCAAATTGGTGCCAAACAGGCGCAAACCCACAAAAGGAAGAGCTGTAAGTGACTTCTTATAGCTAAAGTCCGCCGTCCACTGACGTAGCCATACCGACCGACGAATAGCAACCAACAGGGCTGCGGTCCTGCTACACATCGCAAGTGCATCGTCCTGGGCGGTCATGACAAAGGAAATAAACGACTCACACTGCTTGAGAGAAAAGAACTCATCACAAGTGGGATCAAGATCTGCGTACAAATCTCTAACAATGGACCTGACAGCCATCAAAAGAAGCGCCGAAGCGCAAACCGGCCGCAGTGCTGATCCAGCACTGATAAAACCATGGCGAGCCAATTGATCAATCCAACGATCCTCACCATCCTTAATGGTAGTAGTGTCAGGGGAGTGCAACACAGCCGTGTTAGACAGCCCCAACACGGGGGCATCGACGTCAGGGGAACAGACCAAAGCTTCACCAAATCCTGCGGAAAGGGATAACGCTTATCCCAACTAGGAGGAACTCCAACAAGGCGCGTAGGCTGTTCCCATTCCTTAAGGACAACCCTCACAAAGTGTTGTTGTTTGGGAAACACCAAACGCGGCTTGGGCACATCAAACAACTCACCCTTTGGCGGGGTGGGCGCCTCAGGCGGATCCAAAGCCAAAATCTCAAACATTTGAGCCAAAATGGAAGGAGTGTCAAGGAACACCCCCGCAGCCTGATCGCCAGCGGTACCAAAGAATTGCTGGTCTGCAGGCTCGTCCGACTCCTCTAGGAGTTCCCCCTCCTCAGCCGGGGGACAATCGGACCAATCCAACACTTCCAACACCTCATCCTCCGGAACAAGCGACGCCGGAGAAAGGTGCTTCCGCTTAGCCGTAGCCTTCTGAGCCACCGCGGCGGAAAACATCTTCTCGAGGCTGGCCAACCGTGCGCACACCTCGGATTGCGAATCCCCACCTTTGACAACGTCACACAGGGTCCGGAACAGGTGGGGGGTGTAGGAGATGACGGAGGATGCGAGGAGCCAGAAGTCGGAGTGCCGGACTGGCGCGCAATATTCCGCTGTGCACATGGAATACATATTATAACATCATCGCCTGGGAGCGGAGCACCACAACCCCCACACAGCCTGGATAGCCCAGAAGAGCCGTTTCCGGTAATGTCGGAAGCCTCCATATGGTGAAATTGTGGTATTCGCAACAACCCAGGGAATTACGCAGTATGCAACCCGGGATGCCCCCTTATAATTAAAGTCCCGGGAGTGGGAGGATTTTAAGCCTAGGAGAATCCCAATTGGAAAATAAGACTAGCCAGGTATATCAGACCGGGAGACCCACTGCAGCCAGGGGATCCCAGGATCTGTAAGGGGAAGAGACCACAATCAGTCCCAGTGAAAACAAGGCACCCAAGAAACTACAAAAAAAGTTGCCAGCATGCGCACAGACACACACACCAACACAACCACTCAGAATGTAAAGGCAAAATATATATACAATATATACAAAAGCAAGAGAAGTATATACAGCCAATAAAAAAAAATATATATATATACATGTATAATTATATGTACATCCAGGAGGGGAAGAAAAAGAGCCATAAATATATATGACAGGGATAACTGCGCAAGCGACTGACCACCAGCACACACTGCACAGTCACACAAGCAAGGCAATCAAGCAAACACCAATACACCAAATGGCGGCGCCGCGTGAAGTAAACGGGCGCCAACAGACACCCCACCATAGGCTAAAAATGCATTTGCCACAATAAAATACAAATGGAACACAAGAGAAGGAAAAGTTTAAATAAGCTAAACAGAGCCCCAGCAGCTCGGAACACGCGGCCGCACGCCGCGGCGCCAACCCCGCCAGCTGCCAGCACTCGCACCAAACACACAGTGAATCACACACAAAAGTGTAAAGAACCCCACACAAGCCACCCCCCCAACGTGAAGGGACCAAGCGGGAGAAGGTGGGGCCAAGGGGAACACCGGGACGGGGGCATCCCAAATCCGGATCACCATGCCGGATAACCGCGTTGCCCCACGCGTGGGGTCGAGCGGAGGAGATAAGCTCCTAGGCACCATGGGGTGCCATCTACCATCGCCCAGCCAGCAGCCTAGGCTGGGAGGCTTCTGTTATCTATCTAGGCATACAAACAATGACTGGGCAGAAATAGACCAAGAGGGGGGTGCCAGGGTTTGCCCCGGCTACCTGCAAGCAGGAGACTTCTTTCTTCTGTCTTGTCGCATCTTGCAGAGAGAAAACACTGTGTGTTAAGTGGGAGGTCCCAGGTATATGTAGACCGGAAGGGGCTCGTTTTTCAAGACTTCTCTCTGCAACGTCGCCTCCTGCTGGAGGATAACCCTATCGTCAGAATTAAAAGGGAAGCGGGGTGTGTGACACACTGAGAATAACATCACATCATCCGCAAGGCATAGCGTATAATGTTTTCTCACAACTTCTATACCCTTAATATCTGTAGAATTTCTAATAGCGTGGGCCAGGGGTTCCATAGCCAGGGTCCCCAAAAACAGCCCTGCCTTGTAGCTCTGGAAAGCTTAAAACTGCAGATTTAAAGCCATTATACTTAACATAATCCAGAGGGCAGGTGTATAATGCTTTTCAAAGTGTTTATAAAGAGAAAGCCAAATCCCCATCTTTCCAACAAGGCAAATAGATCAAAGAAAGCATTTTTTATATCAAACGAAAGAAGCGTGTGTTTTCTGGCGTCCTTGGAGTCCAGGTTAATAAGAGAAATAGGTCTATAGTTCGACGATACAGTATGATTGGTCTCTGGTTTGGGCAACATATATATAAAGGCCCTAAGAGTTTTCTTAGAAAAAGATCCCCTTTGACCCCTATTGAAGACCAAGGGGCTAGAATATTATAGAATGTTTTTTATATAGCCAGCTGAGAAGCCATCTGGCTCCGGTCTCTTATTGGACTCCAATTTTTTATAACTTTTTGTATTTCATCAACACTAAAAGCACTAACAAACTGCGCAAGCCCTCCGAAATCTGGGGCAACTTAATATTATGGAAAAAGGCATCAAGATTGGCTGAATTTATTAAGGCTGGGCTAAAATAGAGTTTTTGCAACTGAGCCTGGAAAGTGGCCACTCCATAATCCGGTTCTTATAAAATTTATGTTTCAACCATCAGAGGGACTTTTCAGCTGTCCAATCCAAAGCTAAATTCAGATAATGTGCCACAGTTTTAACCAACTCTCCAGAGTCAAATTGGCCGTAGCTTGCTCTGCTACCTCCGCATACTGTTTTTCTAATTCCTCGATACATGCATCTTTTCTTTTTCTGGAGGCAACTTGGGTCAATTTACCTTGCAACATTGGTTTATGAGATTCCCAACATGTTACGGCAGAAACCTCAGGGGTGTCATTTAACTAAAACTATTTCATAAGCCCTTCAGTAAGGTAAGCTTTCAACTCTGGATTAGATTGGTATTATCTTAACAACAAAAACTTCTCATAAAAAAGTAGCGGGTAATAGTATATTAGGAGCGGACTCCTGCCACCGCCAACGCACTATTATTTCTCTAACGGTAGGAGAGATGTTGAGGGTTAGACGTAACTGTTCTGAGGAAAAGGATCTGAGAAATTAGATGGATCAAGTGGAGGTATACCTGAAACAAATACAACCCAAATTTGTAGGGCCCAGCAGAGAGCCCTAGATTGTACCAGGGAGGGTCTGTTGACCCCTAAGAAGGCCTACTTTGGATCAGAAGACCCCCAGTCTTCTCACTAGTACTTATACTAGTACTTATATTAAACCAAGTATTTGGTTAACCACGAAAGGGATGTATAAGTGTAATTATCCCAACTGTGGTATGTGCCCATATATAAAATCTGGTAAAAAAATTCAGTCTTGTGTAACTAATAAATCTTATGATATTCAACAATATGTCAATTGTTGCACCACACACATGGTCTATTTGATCACGTTTGGAGTGCAACATACAATATGTAGGTTCCATTACTGCATCCAAAGTAATTCTTTTTTCAATACTACCTCAAATGTGGAACGCCATTTTAGAGACAAACACCAGTGTAGCCTGGACAACATGAGGGTTATGGGTAGAGATGAGCGAACTTTTGAAAAATTGTATTCGACTGATTCGACGAATTTTCCGACAAAAATCGATTCGACCCGAATTTATTCGCAACGAATCGCTATTAAAAACGGCTATTTCTGGTCTTCCTAGAGCCTCAATAGGGTTGTAAACCATTCTGCCTTGCTGTAACACGCATAGGATGCGTGCTAGGTTAGTGAAATAATACTGTAAAAAATTAGGACATGCAGATAGGAGGCATCGCTATTAGAATCGCAGAGCGGCACAATTGCAGAGAGTTGAGGTGGCATTACTATCAGGGGGCCCTATATTGCCTGAAATACACACCCTGGAGCTGGCAGCAGCCCAGATATTGGCTGAAAGACATCCTGGAGTTGGCAGCAGGAGCCCAAAAATTGGCTGAATGACACTCTGGAGTTGCAAGCAGCAGCAGCAGGAGCCCAAACATAGCTTGAAAGAGACACTGGAGTTGGCAGCAGGAGCCCAAAAATTGGATGAATCACACCCTGGAGTTGCAAGCAGCAGCAGCCCAAACATAGCTTGAAAGAGACACTGGAGTTGGCTGCAGCAGGAGCCCAAAAATTGACTGGCACACCCTGGAGTTGGCAGCAGCAGCAGGTGCCCAAAAATTGGATGAACCACACCCTGGAGTTGCAACCAGCAGCAGCAGCCCAAACATTGGCTGAAAGAGACACTGGACTTGGCAGCAAGAGCCCAAAAATTGGATGAATCACACCCTGGAGTTGCAAGCAGCAGCAGGAGCCGCCCTAACATTGGCTGAAAGAGACACTGGAGTTGGCAGCAGGAGCCCAAAAATTGGACGAATCACACCCTGGAGTTGCAAGCAGAAGCAGGAGCCCAAACATAGCTTGAAAGAGACACTGGAGTTGGCAGCAGGAGCCCAAAAATTGGATGAATCACACCCTGGAGTTGCAAGCAGCAGCAGGAGCCTAAACATAGCTTGAAAGAGACACTGGAGTTGGCAGCAGGAGCCCAAATATTGGATGAATCACACCCTGGAGTTGCAAGCAGCAGCAGGAGCCCCCCAAACATTGGCTGAAAGACACTGGAGTTGGCAGCAGGAGCCCAAAAATTGGATGAATCACACCCTGGAGTTGCAAGCAGCAGCAGGAGCCCAAACATTACTTTAAAGAGACACTGGAGTTGGGTTCAGGAGCCCAAAAATTGGATGAATCACACCCTGGAGTTGCAAGTAGCAGCAGCAGCAGCCCAAACATAGCTTGAAAGAGACACTGGAGTTGGCAGCAGGAGCCCAAATATTGGATGAATCACACCCTGGAGTCGCAAGCAGCAGAAGCCCAAACATTGCTTGAAAGAGACACTGGAGTTGGCAGCAGCAGGATCCCAAAAATTGACTGACACACCCTGGAGTTGGCAGCAGCAGCAGGAGCCCAAAAATTGGATGAATCACACCCTGGAGTTGCAAGCAGCAGCAGGAGCCGCCCAAACATTGGCTGAAAGAGACACTGGAGTTGGCAGCAGGGGCCAAAAATTGGATGAATCACACCCTGGAGTTGCAAGCAGAAGCAGCAGGAGCCCAAACATAGCTTGAAAGAGACACTGGAGTTGGCAGAAGGATCCCAAATATTGGATGAATCACACCCTGGAGTTGCAAGCAGCAGCAGCCCAAACATAGCTTGAAAGAGACACTGGAGTTGGCAGCAGGAGGCCAAAAATTGGATGAATCACACCCTGGAGTTGCAAGCAGCAGCAGAAGCCCGAACATAGCTTGAAAGAGACACTGGAGTTGGCAGCAGGAGCCCAAAAATTGGATGAATCACACCCTGGAGTTGCAAGCAGCAGCAGGAGCCCCACAAACATTGGCTGAAAGACACTGGAGTTGGCAGCAGGAGCCCAAAGATTGGATGAATCACACCCTGGAGTTGCAAGCAGCAGCAGGAGCCCCCCAAATATTGGCTGAAAGACACTGGAGTTGGCTTCAGGAGCCCAAAAATTGGATGAATCACACCCTGGAGTTGCAAGTAGCAGGAGCAGCAGCCCTAACATAGCTTGAAAGACACTGGAGTTGGCTTCAGGAGCCCAAAAATTGGATGAATCACACCCCGGAGTTGCAAGCAGCAGCAGCAGGAGCCCAAACATAGCTTGAAAGAGACACTGGACTTGGCAGCAGGAGCCCAAAGATTGGATGAATCACACCCTGGAGTTATAAGCAGCAGCAGGAGCCCAAACATTACATTAAAGAGCCCAAATATTGGCTGAAAGACATCCTGGAGTTGGCAGCAGGAGCCCAAAAATTGGCTGAATGACACTCTGGAGTTGCAAGCAGCAGGAGCCCAAACATAGCTTGAAAGAGACACTGGAGTTGGCAGAAGGAGCCCAAAAATTGGATGAATCACACCCTGGAGTTGCAAGCAGCAGCAGCAGCCCAAACATAGCTAGAAAGAGACACTGGAGTTGGCTGCAGGAGCCCAAAAATAGGATGAATCACACCCTGGAGTTGCAAGAAGCAACAGCAGGAGCACAAACATAGCTTGAAAGAGGCACTGGAGTTGGCAGCAGGAGCCCAAAAATTGGATGAATCACACCCTGAAGTTGCAAGCAGCAGCAGCATCAGCCCAAACATAGCTTGAAAGAGACACTAGAGTTGGCAGCAGGAGCCCAAAAATTGGCTGAATGACACCCTGGAGTCGCAAGCAGCAGAAGCCCAAACATTGCTTGAAAGAGACACTGGAGTTGGCAGCAGCAGCAGGAGCACAAAAATTGGATGAATCACACCCTGGAGTTGCAACCAGCAGCCCAAACATTGGCTGAAAGAGACACTGGAGTTGGCAGCAGGAGCCCAAAAATTGGATGAATCACACCCTGGAGTTGCAAGCAGCAGCAGGAGCCGCCCAAACATTGGCTGAAAGAGACACTGGAGTTGGCAGCAGGAGCCCAAAAATTGGATGAATCACACCCTGGAGTTGCTAGCAGCAGCAGGAGCCCAAACATAGCTTGAAAGACACTGGAGTTGGCAGCAGGGGCCCAAAAACTGGATGAATCACACCCTGGAGTTACAAGCAGCAGCAGGAGCCCATACATTGGCTGAAAGAGACACTGGACTTGGCCGCAGGAGCCCAAAAATTGGATGAATCACACCCTGGAGTTGCAAGCAGCAGCAGGAGCCCCCAAAACATTGGCTGAAAGAGACACTGGAGTTGGCAGCAGGAGCCCAAAAATTGGATGAATCACACCCTGGAGTTGCAAGCAGCAGCAGGAGCCCAAACATAGCTTGAAAGAGACACTGGAGTTGGCAGCAGGAGCCCAAAAATTGGATGAATCACACCCTGGAGTTGCAAGCAGCAGGATCCCAAACATAGCTTGAAAGAGACACTGGAGTTGGCTGCAGCAGCCCAAAAATTGGATGAATCACACCCTGGAGTTGCAAGCAGCAGCAGGAGCCCAAACATTGGCTATAAGAGACACTGGAGTTGGCAGCAGGAGCCCAAAAATTGGATGAATCACACCCTGGAGTTGCAAGCAGCAGCAGGAGCCGCCCAAACATTGGCTGAAAGAGACACTGGAGTTGGCAGCAGGAGCCCAAAAATTGGACGAATCACACCCTGGAGTTGCAAGCAGCAGCAGGAGCCCAAACATTACTTTAAAGAGACACTGGAGTTGGCTTCAGGAGCCCAAAAATTGGATGAATCACACCCTGGAGTTGCAAGCAGCAGCAGCCGAAACATAGCTTGAAAGAGACACTGGAGTTGGCTGCAGGAGCCCAAAAATTGGATGAATCACACCCTGGAGTTGCAAGCAGCAGCAGGACACCAAACATAGCTTGAAAGAGACACTGGATTTGGCAGCAGGAGGCCAAAAATACAATTCTGTGAAATACTCACCTGTAGAATTGATATTATTTGTATACAGTATGTCCTGCTCCAGATATAGTACTTACACTTGGGTTAACCTCCGCCAGATGGTGCTGCACTGCAGAGACATGCAAAACAGGCTCTTCCCGGCCCCTCAAATACCCAGGGACCTCCCACAAATCCCCAGCATTGAAAAGCAGTGAACAAGAAGCCGGGAGAATTTAACCACCAACTGGTAACTACAAAAATGATGACAATCACCATACAGGGGATCCAGAATAATGCAAAAAACCAGGGTGGGGTGGAGCAGGACGTACTGTATACAAATAATATCAATTCTACAGGTGAGTATTTCACAGAATTGTATTATTCTTAGTATACAGTACGTCCTGCTCCAGATATAGTACTTACACTTGGGACATCCAATAGCAGTGTCCATAAAGTAGGGTGGGATCCCCAACAAAAAAGGCAACAGCAAACAGTTTAAACCACTGTCACCTGCAAAACCTTGCGGCCAAGGACAGCATGAGCTGAGGCCTTAACATCAACCTTGTAAACCTTGAAAAGGTATGAATAGAAGACCAAATAGCGGCCTAGCAAACTTGTTCAACAGAAGCCTGGTGCTGGAAGGCCAAAGAGGCACCAATAGCACGAGTAGAATGAACAGTAAGGCGGAAGGGAGGACTCTTACCCTTAGCAGAATAGGCCTCAATCACGGCCTGACAGATCCATTTGCTAATAGTAGACTTGGCAGGAGCCAAACCCTTCCTGGGCCCAGAAGGGACCACCAAAAGAGCATCAGTTTTCCCGAAGGAAGCAGTGACTACCAGGTAACACTCCAGACACCTGGCCATATCCAAGGAATGCATTGCTAGGATTAGGGCACAATGAAGGAAGAACAATATCTTGATTCAAATGAAAAGCAGACACCACCTTAGGCAGAAAGTCCAGCTTAAAGCGGAACACCACCTTATCCTGGTGTCTCTCAAAGTATGGGGGCTGGATAGACAGAGCAGCCAGCTCAGACACACGCCTAACCGAAGTAAAAGCCACCAGAAAGACAACCTTGAGGGTAAGTACAGCCAGACCAGCCAAAGGGAGCACCCTGCGAGGCAGACAAAACTAAGTTCATATCCCAACAGGGACATAGGTTTACGTGGGGGACACACCAGATTAACCCCCTGAAAGAAAGTCTTATCCAAAGAATGCAGAGCAAAAGACTTCTGAAAGAGGGCAGAAACCTGACCCTTCCGAGTACTGAGTTGGAGTCCCGACTCCAACCATGCAGTAAGAACTCCAGAACCCTGGTGACTGAAAACACCCGACAGGGAAGAGACCTAGACTCACACTAGTCAAAGTAGGTACGCCATACCCTGTAATAGATGGAAGAAGTTTTCTTCCTAGCCTTCACCACGGTATCAACCACCGAAGCGGACAAGCCCTTTTTCCATCAAGATGAAAGTTTCAGCAGCCAGGCCGTCAAGGCCAGAGTTTGTAAATTGGGATGGCGTAAGGGGCCCTGAGTGAGCAGATCTGGCACCCTTGGCAGAACGTACGGGTCTACTGCCATCTGCACCACGTCTGCGAACCACACTCTTCATGGCCACCTGGGGCCACCAGAATTGCTGGCACTCTTTCCAGAGCAATCTTGCACATAACCCTGCCCAGCAGGGGGAATGGAGGAAGGACATACAGGAGCTGAAAGTCCTGCCATGACATTGCTAGGGCATTCATGGCCAAAGCCAGAGGATCCTGGGACAGGGAGACAAGGGCCGGAAGCTTGTGATTGTGATGGGACACAAACAGATCCACAACTGGTTGGACCCCATAGTGACACAGGGATTAGCACATCCTGTCGCAGAAGGACCCCCACCGGAGCGAATATCACTGATATGCAGGAAACAGTGTCTCCACCAGGTTAGGATCATAGACACTTCCTGGAGGGTCCTCCAGCTCCAGGCCCCTCCCAAATGATTAATGCAGGACACTGTCGTCAGACAGACCTAGCGTCCCCAAACTGGCAGGCCCAGAAGAGGAGTAGTCAAGCGAGATAGAACCAACTGAAAACGCTCACTGTTTCAAACATCAATAGGCGTAAGGACCTTCTAAGGGCCCCACCTCCCCCAGAATCGCAGGGAATTTCAGAAGAAACCCCCCCTTCAACCTGATAGATTGGCATCCATGGTGACCGTTTCCAGGAAGGGGCAAGAAGGAACTGCCCCCAGACAGGTTCCTTGAGTTCATCCACTCCAAGAGAAACCTTCTTACCAGGTGGGAAGGCACACAGACCCTGCTCCAGGGATGCTGGATCCCTGTCCTGTATTAACAATAGAAGTCGCAGAAGGGCCCAAGGGGAACTGAGCATAAGGGACCTCTTCTGAGCAAGCCACCAACGGGTCCACCAGCTGCATCCCTGCCTGGTGAAGGGACCGGGACAGCAATGAGGGACTGAGCCCATGCAACCAGATTGTCCACTTTATTGCTGAGAAGGAAGATTCTCGTTTGAACCGAATCCAGATTCATTCCTAGGAATGGAGTTACCAATTAAGGGGACAATGAGGACTTGGGGTGATTGATCACCCATCCAAATGACTCCCAATGGACACCACCAGCCGGGTATCCAACTTAGTCTGACGTAGAGACTGGGAAGTGAAAAAGGGCGTCCAGGTAGGTCATCACGCAGATGCCCCTTGGTCTCATCAGAGACAGCACCCCCGTCAGCACCTGGGTGAGCATTCTGGGAGCTGAAGAGAGGCCAGATAAAAAAGCCACAAATTAGCAGTGTTGGACTTCCAACACGAACCTGAAGAGCCTCGGTGTCCTGAAGGCACAGGGATGTGAACATAAGCATCTTAGAGCTCCGCAGACGACAAGAAGCCCCCTGGGCGCAAGGCGCTTATGGCCCGTCCCAGAGTTTCCAAGCAGAAACTGCCTGTAATTGGAGAATTGCTGAGAACCTGTGAATCCAGAATGGGCCAGACTGACCCAACCTTTTGGGGGACTGTGGAAAGGTTGGTGTAGCGGCCCCTGCCTCTGCCTGTTAAGGGCAATCTGCAAGTGACCCCTCAGACCCCGCAGGCCTTACATGGCCTGCGCCAGTACCTGAACAGATGCAGGGGCCAGGAGTACCCGGGACCTGATAATCTTGGCGGAGGCCGCGCAGCAAACTCTATCTTGTATCCGGAGGACACTACCTCCAGAATCCACCAGTATGAGGCGTGATGCCTCCTGACAAGAGCAAAGTGCCGCAGCAATCCCCTCACCCAGACGGGCGAGGACGCCCCATCATGCTTGAGGGGGCTTGGTGGAAGATTTAGGCTTAGCCCCGCCGGAGGGTCCAGGGCGTTGTCTGCTGCTCCCGGGGCAGGAGTCTGCACGAGTCCCCGCGAAGGACAGCCCTGGTTCTTGTTTAACACTATGGTGGGGGGGGAGGGGTGCCCCTGCCCTGAGGGGGCAGAGACGGCCGCCTGCGTTGCGGTGACTTACCCTTCTTACCAAACAGGTCTAGACGGGCCCCAAACAGGCGTAGCCCTCTAAAGGGAAGACCAGTAAGAGTCTTTTTAGAAGCATTGTCAGCACCCCACTGTCGCAGCCAGACCAAGCGATGTATAGCCACCACAAGGGCAGAAGTTCTTGCACACATTCTAATAGTGTCATCCAACGCTAATAGGATACATTTTACAAACACATTACAACTGGAGAGTGCATTAAACACATCCCAGGGGAGATCATCGGGGGGACGAGTAAGCATCTTGCTAATTAGGGTTCTAGCGGGCACGGCAGTAATAGCCAAGGCACGGACTGGGCGCAGCGCTGTCCCTGCACATGTAAAGGCGTGGGTCCTCAGCATCCCGAAGGGTAGTATAAGCAGGGGCTGCAATAAAGGGGGGGTTAGGAACCCCTATGATCGGGGCATCCACCAAGGAGGGGGATGACCAACAATTAACCACCTCAGGGGGGAAAGGGTACTTCCTATCCCAGTCCCCTGGGACCCCTGGCAGTTTACTGGGGTACTCCCATTCCTTGAGCACAAGAGTATGGAAATGTGCCTGCTCCAGGAATTCCAAACGTGCTGTCGCTGTATGGAAACGCTCCCCTCTCTGCTTGGGAGCCTCACCAGGGAGAGAGATAGCCAGAACCTCAAAGACCTTCATCAACAGATCATCAGTGTCACTCTGGGCCCAGTATTCATAGCCAGAATCGTCATGACTCCCCGGCCCCTCAGATGAGCCTGAGTCAGAGAAAAGCTCTCCTTCCTCAAAAGGGGTATAACCACACCGAGTAGTAAACTCCTAAGTTCCCATAGGGAAAACAGTAACAAGAGGCGTGAAGTGACGCTTCTTACCAGGGCCCTTGCGCTCCGACAACCTCGCCATAATCTGTTCAGCCGTAGGCAGTCTAGAAGACACAACAGGCTGCGAATCCCCACTTGTATGCGACTCAGCAGGAGTGAGATTTAAGCATGGGGAGATAGGTGAATTGAAACGAGGTGCAGCCACTGGCAGGCCTGATTGCAGAGCCAGTGCTTGCTCGGCACAGGGTACGCAGACCCGTGCCCTGTCAGCATCAGCATGGGGTTGTCCACACGCAATACACAGCCGGTCTTGTCCCAGGGGGACTCCGGTCACATAATTCTGAGATGCCTCCATATGGTGATTATTTAGGCTCAATATGCCAGTAGGGATTTACGCTATAAGCAACCCTGGATGCCCCAATGACCCGCTAGGGAAGTGGGAGTAATTTTACAAGGCCCAACTATCAATTACACCGGTCCGGGAGAAGTCAATGGCTACACCCGTCTGTTCTCATAACAGCGGCCATTGATCCTTATATATAGGATGACTAGGCTGCGCTCCTCGGTTACAAGTGCTGTCGTTAAGATGAACGTGCTCATAGCACATAGCTCTCGAAACAGACAGGGCGAAGGGGTGTCAGAACCAAACACACTACAATGAGCATAAAAACGCCCGCGAGGGCACTTAAGGACCGCGGTAAGTATAACCGCCACACGCGCGCGCTGACAAAATGGCGCCGAGAGTACCTCGAAGGGCGGGCCAGAGCGGGCCGCGACGCAGGGCGCGCCAAGCCAGGCCCCGCCCCCCCCCGAGGGGTGCAAAGCCCACAGACAAGCAGCCAATGATAACGCAGAAGCGTCTGAGGTAACGCCGCCGCCCGGCGCGGAACATCCAAATGGAGGAAAAGACGCGCACAGCGGCGGCATTTGCGGTAGTAGACACCGCGTGTAGACGCGCGCGGCGGCAGACACCTACATATACTAGTCCAAAAGACATTACAAAAAGGTCATATGCACGTAATCACGATACACAGACACCCACACACACCCCCCTTTCTTTCCTCCCGAAGGCTACAGGGAGGATGAGGGAGAATGGCGGCCCTTGGTACACGACCCACCGCTACATGGGGCATGGGGCAATAATGCGGGAGGGGCATCCATAAAGGCTCACCATCAGCCTATACCGCCTACCCTTTGGTGGGGGACTGCGGTGGAGCAGCGCTCCATAAGCACGCATGGTGCTGCCTACCTTCACCCGACCAGCGCAGCCCAGGCTGGGAGGCACATCACAAGAGGATGGGTGGGAATAGTCCAACTGGGCCGCAGGTTTTAATAGCCCGGCTCACCTGCGAGAGAGTGATACTTCATGTCTTCGCAGTCAGCACTGCAGAGAAATCTGGGGATTTGTGGGAGGTCCCTGGGTATTTGAGGGGCCGGGAGGAGCCTGTTTTGCATGTCTCTGCAGTGCAGCACAATCTGGCAGAGGATAACCCAAGTGTAAGTACTATACCTGGAGCAGGACGTACTGTATACTAAGAATAATTGGATGAATCCCACCCTGGAGTTGCAAGCAGGAGCCCAAACATAGCTTGAAAGAGACACTGGAGTTGGCAGCAGGAGCCCAAAAATTGGATGAATCACACCCTGGAGTTGCAAGCAGCAGCAGGAGCCCAAACATTGGCTGAAAGAGACACTGGACTTGGCAGCAGGAGCCCAAAAATTGGATGAATCACACCCTGGAGTTGCAAGCAGCAGCAGGAGCCCAAACATTTGCTGAAAGAGACACTGGACTTGGCAGCAGGAGCCCCAAAATTGGATGAATCACACCCTGGAGTTGCAAGCAGCAGCAGCAGGAGCCCAAACATAGCTTGAAAGAGACACTGGAGTTGGCTGCAGGAGCCCAAATATTGGATGAATCACACCCTGGAGTTGCAAGCAGCAGCAGGAGCCCAAACATTGGCTGAAAGAGACACTGGAGTTGGCAGCAGGAGCCCAAAAATTGGATGAATCACACCCTGGAGTTGCAAGCAGCAGCAGGAGCCGCCCAAACATTGGCTGAAAGAAACACTGGAGTTGGCAGCAGGAGCCCAAAAATTGGATGAATCATACCCTGGAGTTGCAAGCAGCAGCAGGAGCCCAAACATTACTTTAAAGAGACACTGGAGTTGGCTTCAGGAGCCCAAAAATTGGATGAATCACACCCTGGAGTTGCAAGCAGCGGCAGCAGCAGCCCAAACATAGCTTGAAAGAGACACTGGAGTTGGCGTCAGGAGCCCAAACGTTGGATGAATCACATCCTGGAGTTGCAAGCAGCAGCAGCAGGAGCCCAAACATAGCTTGAAAGAGACACTGGAGTTGGCAGCAGGAGCCCAAAAATTGGATGAACCACACCCTGGAGTTGGAAGCAGCAGCAGA
Organism: Gastrophryne carolinensis; assembly: GCA_027917425.1. NCBI lineage: Eukaryota > Metazoa > Chordata > Amphibia > Anura > Microhylidae > Gastrophryne > Gastrophryne carolinensis. The sequence continues at coordinate 110,175,782 of CM051238.1, read as the reverse complement.
AGCCCAAACATTGGCTGAAAGAGACACTGGACTTGGCAGCAGGAGCCCAAATATTGGATGAATCACACCCTGGAGTTGCAAGCAGCAGCAGGAGCCGCCCAAACATTGTCTGAAAGAGACACTGGAGTTGGCAGCAGGAGCCCAAAAATTGGACGAATCATACCCTGGAGTTGCAAGCAGCAGCAGCCCAAACATAGCTTGAAAGAGACACTGGAGTTGGCAGCAGGAGCCCAAAAATTGGCTGAATCACACCCTGGAGTCGCAAGCAGCAGCAGCAGGAGCCCAAACATTGCTTGAAAGACACCCTGGAGTTGGCAGCAGCAGGAGGCCAAAAATTGGCTGAAAGGCACACCCTGAAGTTGGCATCAGCAGGAGGCCAAAAACTGGTTGGAAGGCACACCCTGAAGTTGGCATCAGCAGGAGCCCAAAAATTGGCCTAAAGACATAAATATGTTTTGCACCATTTGGAAAAAGTAAAACGTGGCACCATGCTGAATCTAGTCGCATGCATCAGCCATTGGTGGGTGGAAATCCTGGCTGATCAATCCCGGATTCATTTTGACAAAGGTGAGTCTCTCCACATTTTTAGTTGACAGACGAGTTCTCCTTGCTGTAACTATGGCCCCCGCCGCACTAAACACCCGCTCAGATGGCACGCTACTTGCCGGGCAGGACAGCTTTTCCAGGGCAAACTCTGCTAGTTGCGGCCACAAGCCAAGTTTGACTGCCCAGAAGTCCAGCGGATCCTCAAGGTGTGTTGGCATGGTCATGTCAAGGTATGACATGACCTGCTGGTTGAGGTTCTGCTCCAGGCCTTCCTGCTGCTTATGAGTAGCCTCACTATGCGGGTGTAGAAAGCTACTCATTAGCGACTGAAGACTGAGGCTGCTGCTGATGGAGCTGCTGCTCCTGCCAACCCCCCAGCAGCCATGGCAGTGGAAGGTGAGCGCAGAGGTCCCCCCGAGTCAGACCTGCGAGAGTATGGCGCAGATAGGCATCGGCCAACTGACAACGTAGAATGTCTTTGTAGTAGTTCAGTTTGTCCTCCCTCTCGGCGGGTTTAAAAAATGCCCCCATTTTGTGCCGGAAGCGAGGGTCCAATAAGGTGGACAGCCAGAAGTCATCCCGGCGACAAATGGAAACAATTCTGGGGTCACTACGCAAGCACGTGAGCATGCTTCCTGCCATTTGCGCAAGTGACTCGGAGGGACTACCTGTCTTCATCTCCACTGCATACTGCCACGGTGTGTCCGGGTCCTCTGTCTCGCCTTCCTCAAAACCCTCTAGCTCCTCTGGCTGCTCCTGCTCCTCCTCTCCTGTCCGCTGACTAGATAAACCAGCCCTTTTGCCAAGCCTACACTGTGCTTCACTGGGCCACTCCTCCTCCTCTTCCTCCTCCTCCAGTTCAGCTCCAACAGGGTTCATGTGGCTGTAAGATGTAGACGCCATGTCTCTAGTGCCCTGACCAGCCATGGTTTCCAACATGTGCTGTAGTACATGAAGCAGTGGAAGCACGTCGTTCATCCCGTAATCCTGCCGAATGACAAATAAAGTGGCTTCCTCAAAGGGCCTGAGCAAACGGCAGGTGTCACGTATGAGCTGCCACTGGTTGACATTGAAGTTACACAGGGGAGTCCCCCTATTCGCTTGGATCATCAGGAAATCCGTGATGGCTTTTCTCTGTTCATATAATCGGTCCAACATGTGGAAGGGTGGAATTCCAACGGGTGGAAACATCGCAAATCAGACTATGTTGGGGGATACCGTTCTGACGCTGTAGCTCAAGAAGGGTGTGTTGGCTGAAGTGCATGCAAAGTTTCCTTGAAGTTGTTAGGATGTCTTGCATATGGGGGGAACACTTCAGAAACCGCTTGACAACCAGATTGAAGACGTGAGCCATGCAGGGCGCATGGGTCAGGTTTCCTTGGCGCAGCGCAGACAAAATGTTCTTCCCATTGTCGGTAACCATGGTTCCCATTTTAAGTTGGAGTAAGCCATGTTTGGATTTCCTGATGAATAAACTTAAGCAGTTCCTCCCCTGTGTGACTCCGTTCGCCAAGACAAACCATGTGAAGCACTGCGTGACACCTCCGTGCCCTGCACACATGGTAGACTGGAGGGGCACTGAGACTAGAGCCTACAGTGGAGGGTGAGGAGATGGCGGAGGATGAGGAGGCCGAGTCGAACGGTGTCACAGGCCCAACAGGCAGGGAGCGGGGAGGGCGAAGCGGCGTAACCTGTCCAAGTTGCTGCTGCTGCTGCAAAGGGACCACATTCACCCAGTGGGCCGTAAACGACATGTACTGTCCCTGACCGTAGTTACAGCTCCAGACTTCGGCGCTGCCATGCACTTTGCTGCACACCGACAGGCTCAAGGACTGGCCCACCTTCTGTTCAACAAAAATGTGCAGCGCTGGTACTGCCTTCTTGGCAAAGAAATGACGGCTTGGGACTCTCCACCTCGGCTCGGCACAAGCCATCAGTTCTCTGAAAGGTGCAGAGTCCACCACCTGAAAAGGGAGCGACTGCAGCACCAGCAACTTGGACAGAAGCACATTCAGCTTCTGTGCCGTAGGATGAGTGGGTGCATACTACTGTCTCTTGGACATGGCTTCGCTGATGGATTGCTGGCGGGATGCATGACTTGGAGGAGGAGCAGGAGCGACAGTAGATGGGTATGATGCACAGCTGTCTTCGGCTGAGGTGCTGGAGCCTTGGCTGGCAGAAATTGGGAGCGGCGTGCCACTTGGTGAGGAAGCAGGCTGGACCACCCCTTGGGAGCCTCGGTTCTCCCAGGTCGCTGACGCATGTGACACATCATATGTTGACGCAGGGCCGTGGTGCCAATATTTGGACCCTGGCCACGCTTCACCTTCTGCCTACATATCTTGCAAGTGGCCATGTTACCCTCCTGCGGATGCTTCAGGAAAAACTGCCACACTGCCGAGTAGCTACTTTTCCCACCAACAGGCCTCACTGATTCACTGCTACTGTCGCCAACTCCAGGAACCCCTGCTCCACTACCTCCCGATAAGGTAGCCTGCCGCGCAGCAGGTGCTCTACCCTGGCCCCGTTTGGCTCCAGGCTTTACAATTGTGCCTCCATGCTGACTGCCAACCATGCTGCTAACACCTTGCTGCATGAGCTGCTGACTCCGGGGTAACCTGCGCCCCTCTTCTCCTGATGATGACTGCTCTCGGGGCATGCCAACTCAGGGTTGTGTCAGAGGAACCTACCGACCCTAGACTGGGGGTCTCAGATGTAACTTGTGATGATGTTGATGAGTGCGTTAACCAATCTACCACGGCAGATGCGTTACTGGTGGAGACACGACCGCTAGCAGATAGTGGCAGATCAGGTCTCTCACCGTGACTCCTGCTGCCACTCGCCCCTAGTCTGCTGTGACCTCTGCCTGCAGAATCTTGACCTCTGCCACTCCTCTTTGAACTTCCTGGCACTTGTCTGCCTGATATTTTTATGTATTTGCTTATTTTGTATAACAGATAGTGCAAGTTTGGGATACCCTGCGGCTTGGTGGAATGACAGCAGACAGAAACCAATGCAAAATTAAATAACTTAGTACAGCTGAGGCAGAAGCATGCTTATTTTGTATAACAGATAGGGTGCAAGTTTGGGATACCCTGCGGCCTGGTGTATTGCAGCAGGACAAAAACCAATTCAAAATGCAATAGCTTAAAAAAGCTGAGACTGTAGATGCTTATTTAGTATAACAGATAGGGTGCAACGTGGTGGTTTGGGATACCCTGCGACCTGGTGTATTGACAGCAGGACAAAAACCAATTCAAAATGCAATAACTTAAGAAAGCTGAAGCTGTAGACGCTTATTTAGTATGACAGATAGGGTGCAACGTGGTGGTTTGGGATACCCTGCGGCCTGCTGTATTTAAAGCAGACCAAAACCAATTCAAAATGCAATAACTTAATAAAGCTGAGGCTGTAGATGTTTATTTAGTATAACAGATAGGGTGCAACGTGGTGATTTGGGATACCCTGCGGCCTGGTGTATTGACAGCAGGACAAAAACCAATTCAAAATGCAATAACTTAATAAAGCTGAGGCTGTAGACGCTTATTTAGTATAACAGATAGGGTGCAACGTGGTGGTTTGGGATACCCTGCGGCCTGGTGCATTTAAAGCAGAACAAAACCAATTCAAAATGCAATAACTTAATAAAGCTGAGGCGGTAGACGCTCATTTAGTATAACAGATAGGGTGCCACGTGGTGGTTTGGGATACCCTGCGGCCTGGTGTATTGACAGCAGGACAAAAACCAATTCAAAATGCAATAACTTAATAAAGCTCAGGCTGTAGACGCTTATTTAGTATAACAGATAGGGTGCAACGTGGTGGTTTGGGATACCCTGTGGCCTGGTGTATTTAAAGCAGACCAAAACCAATTCAAAATGCAATAGCTTAATAAAGCTGAGGCTGTAGATGCTTATTAAGTATAACAGATAGGGTGCCACGTGGTGGTTTGGGATACCCTGCGGCCTGGTGTATTGACAGCAGGACAAAAACCAATTCAAAATGCAATAACTTAATAAAGCTGAGGCTGTAGACGCTTATTTAGTATAACAGATAGGGTGCAACGTGGTGGTTTGGGATACCCTGCGGCCTGGTGTATTTAAAGCAGACCAAAACCAATTCAAAATGCAATAACTTAATAAAGCTGAGGCTGTAGACGCTTATTTAGTATAACAGATAGGGTGCAACGTGGTGGTTTGGGATACCCTGCGGCCTGGTGTATTTAAAGCAGAACAAAACCAATTCAAAATGCAATAACTTAATAAAGCTGAGGCTGTAGACGCTCATTTAGTATAACAGATAGGGTGCCACGTGGTGGTTTGGGATACCCTGCGGCCTGGTGTATTGACAGCAGGACAAAAACCAATTCAAAATGCAATAACTTAATATAGCTGAGGCTGTAGACGCTTATTTAGTATAACAGATAGGGTGCAACGTGGTGGTTTGGGATACCCTGCGTCCTGGTGTATTGACAGCAGGACAAAAACCAATTCAAAATGCAATAACTTAAGAAAGCTGAAGCTGTAGACGCTTATTTAGTATGACAGATAGGGTGCAACGTGGTGGTTTGGGATACCCTGCGGCCTGGTGTATTTAAAGCAGACCAAAACCAATTCAAAATGCAATAACTTAATAAAGCCGAGGCTGTAGATGCTTATTTAGTATAACAGATAGGGTGCAACGTGGTGGTGTGGGATACCCTGCGGCCTGGTGTATTGACAGCAGGACAAAAACCAATTCAAAATGCAATAACTTAATATAGCTGAGGCTGTAGACGCTTATTTAGTATAACAGATAGGGTGCAACGTGGTGGTTTGGGATACCCTGTAGCCTGGTGTATTTAAAGCAGACCAAAACCAATTCAAAATGCAATAACTTAATAAAGCTGAGGCTGTAGACGCTTATTTAGTATAACAGATAGGGTGCAACGTGGTGGTTTGGGATCCCCTGCGGCCTGGTGTATTTAAAGCAGGACCAAAACCAATTCAAAATGCAATAACTTAATAAAGCTGAGGCTGTAGACGCTCATTTAGTATAACAGATAGGGTGCCACGTGGTGGTTTGGGATACCCTGCGGCCTGGTGTATTGACAGCAGGACAAAAACCAATTCAAAATGCAATAACTTAATATAGCTGAGGCTGTAGACGCTTATTTAGTATAACAGATAGGGTGCAACGTGGTGGTTTGGGATACCCTGCGGCCTGGTGTATTGATAGCAGGACAAAAACCAATTCAAAATGCAATAACTTAATAAAGCTGAGGCTGTAGACGCTTATTTAGTATAACAGATAGGGTGCAACGTGGTGGTTTGGGATACCCTGCGTCCTGGTGTATTGACAGCAGGACAAAAACCAATTCAAAATGCAATAACTTAAGAAAGCTGAAGCTGTAGACGCTTATTTAGTATGACAGATAGGGTGCAACGTGGTGGTTTGGGATACCCTGTAGCCTGGTGTATTTAAAGCAGACCAAAACCAATTCAAAATGCAATAACTTAATAAAGCTGAGGCTGTAGACGCTTATTTAGTATAACAGATAGGGTGCCACGTGGTGGTTTGGGATACCCTGCGGCCTGGTGTATTTAAAGCAGGACCAAAACCAATTCAAAATGCAATAACTTAATAAAGCTGAGGCTGTAGACCAGGGGTGGGCAATTATTTTTTCCATGGGGCCACATGAGAAACTAAAAATATTGTGGAGGGCCGCTGAGCTATGGGGCGTCTAAGCGACGTCTAAGCTCAGCGGCTCCGAGTGCGCTGGCGGCTGCATCTCGAGCTTCCCTCTAACAGGGAGCGCGCCCGCGCTGGCCATTCTCAAATGGCCGACACAGGCACGCGCCCTGCTAGAGGGATAGCGGGCATGCGGCCGCAGCTCGTGCATGCGCCGTTGAACTGGGAAAGAAGGTGAGTTTATGGGTGACCTGGGGGGTTTCACACAGCGGGGCATCCCGATTTTGGATGCCCCGCGGGGACGGGATCTATAAGATTCCCGGGCTGATAAAGCAGGGTTTTGGTCCACTTCAAACATTCTGGTGTGATAATTTCCCAGCCAATCAGAGAAGCCCTTGGCTTCTGGCAGTCTGGAAGGAGAGCTCAGATCAGCTGGGGCAAAGTGTGAGCATGGTGGGCAGCAGGAAGGGGGCATGGTGGACAGCAGGAAGGGGGCATGGTGAGAGGAGAGCATGGTGAATAGCAGGAAGGGGGCATGGTGAGAGCATGGTGAATAGCAGGAAGGGGGCATGGTGAGAGGAGAGCATGGTGAATAGCAGGAAGGGGGCATGGTGAGAGGAGAGCATGGTGAATAGCAGGAAGGGGGCATGGTGAGAGGAGAGCATGGTGAATAGCAGGAAGGGGGCATGGTGAGAGGAGAGCATGGTGAATAGCAGGAAGGGGGCATGGTGAGAGGAGAGCATGGTGGACAGCAGGAAGGGGGCATGGTGAGAGGAGAGCATGGTGAATAGCAGGAAGGGGGCATGGTGAGAGGAGAGCATGGTGAATAGCAGGAAGGGGGCATGGTGAGAGGAGAGCATGGTGAATAGCAGGAAGGGGGCATGGTGAGAGGAGAGCATGGTGAATAGCAGGAAGGGGGCATGGTGAGAGGAGAGCATGGTGAATAGCAGGAAGGGGACATGGTGAGAGGAGAGCATGGTGAATAGCAGGAAGGGGGCATGGTGAGAGGAGAGCATGGTGAATAGCAGGAAGGGGGCATGGTGAGAGGAGAGCATGGTGAATAGCAGGAAGGGGGCATGGTGAGAGCATGGTGGGCAGCAGGAAGGGGGCATGGTGAGAGGAGAGCATGGTGAATAGCAGGAAGGGGGCATGGTGAGAGCATGGTGAATAGCAGGAAGGGGGCATGGTGAGAGCATGGTGGACAGCAGGAAGGGGGCATGGTGAGAGCATGGTGGACAGCAGGAAGGGGGCATGGTGAGAGCATGGTGGACAGCAGGAAGGGGGCATGGTGAGAGCATGGTGAATAGCAGGAAGGGGGCATGGTGAGAGCATGGTGGACAGCAGGAAGGGGGCATGGTGAGAGCATGGTGGACAGCAGGAAGGGGGCATGGTGAGAGCATGTGGACAGGTACATGGTGAGAAAGAGACAGCAGGCAGGAAGGAAGCAGAAGGTAAAACACAAGCAAACTTCATCATCTTTCTGAGCAGACTTACTGAGCACCAACGTCACAGTCCATCCCCTGCGCTGCAGTCTTCCTTCCTTCATTCTTCTGCAAAGCCGGCTTATCACTACAGCTTGCTCTGCCTGTCATGTCCTGTCGTCCAACACAATCTCCCCTCTCCAAACACTGAGAGACACTGGCTTGTTTAGCAGCCCCCCTCCCTCTCACCTTCAAAGTGACAGACAGCAAACCTCCCGGCCAGACAGCCTGCACTGCGGGTCTGCAATTAACCCCTGCACTATCAACTGCTACAGCCAGGGAGTGGAGATGCTCTGGAGCCACTACTCTGCCCTGCCCAAGTCCCCAGGTCTCTATCATCTGCTCATCGGGTCTGGCTTCCTCAGAGGAAGGGAGAACACGCCAGACCCGACGAGCCAAGCGGCCGATCGGCTGCTGCTTAACCTAAGCCTCTCACACTGTACACAGGCGATCACCTAAGTTAAGCAGCAGCCGATCGGCCACTCGGCTCGTCGGGTCTGGCATGTTCTCCCTTCCTCTGCGTCTCTTACTGGCCAGCTCAGCCCGGGCCGGTAAGAGCCTAGCAAAGGGCCGTATACGGCCCGCGGGCCGTACATTGCCCAGGTCTGCTGTAGACGCTTATTTAGTATAACAGATAGGGTGCAACGTGGTGGTTTGGTATACCCTGCGGCCTGGTGTATTGACAGCAGGACAAAAACCAATTCAAAATGCAATAGCTTAATAAAGCTGAGACTGTAGACGCTTATTTAGTATAACAGATAGGGTGCAACGTGGTGGTTTGGGATACCCTGTGGCCTGGTGTAAGCAGACCAAAACCAATTCAAAATGCAATAACTTAATAAAGCTGAGGCTGTAGACGCTCATTTAGTATAACAGATAGGGTGCAACGTGGTGGTTTGGGATACCCTGCGGCCTGGTGTATTGACAGCAGGACAAAAACCAATTCAAAATGCAATAACTTAATAAAGCTGAGGCTGTAGACGCTTATTTAGTATAACAGATAGGGTGCAACGTGGTGGTTTGGGATACCCTGCGGCCTGGTGTATTTAAAGCAGACCAAAACCAATTCAAAATGCAATAACTTAATAAAGCTGAGGCTGTAGACGCTTATTTAGTATAACAGATAGGGTGCAACATGGTGGTTTGGGATACCCTGCGGCCTGGTGTATTGACAGCAGGACAAAAACCAATTCAAAATGTAATAGCTTAATAAAGCTGAGACTGTAGACGCTTATTTAGTATAACAGATAGGGTGCAACGTGGTGGTTTGGGATACCCTGTGGCCTGGTGTATTTAAAGCAGACCAAAACCAATTCAAAATGCAATAACTTAATAAAGCTGAGGCTGTAGATGCTTATTTAGTATAACAGATAGGGTGCCACGTGGTGGTTTGGGATACCCTGCGGCCTGGTGTATTGACAGCAGGACAAAAACCAATTCAAAATGCAATAACTTAATAAAGCTGAGGCTGTAGACGCTTATTTAGTGTAACAGATAGGGTGCAACGTGGTGGTTTGGGATACCCTGTGGCCTGGTGTATTGACAGCAGGACAAAAACCAATTCAAAATGCAATAGCTTAATAAAGCTGAGACTGTAGACGCTTATTTAGTATAACAGATAGGGTGCAACGTGGTGGTTTGGGATACCCTGCGGCCTGGTGTATTGACAGCAGGACAAAAACCAATTCAAAATGCAATAGCTTAATAAAGCTGAGGCTGTAGATGCTTATTTAGTATAACAGATAGGGTGCAACATGGTGGTTTGGGATACCCTGCGGCCTGGTGTGTTGACAGCAGGACAAAAACCAATTCAAAATGCAATAGCTTAATAAAGCTGAGACTGTAGACGCTTATCTAGTATAACAGATAGGGTGCCACGTGGTGGTTTGGGATACCCTGCGGCCTGGTGTATTAACAGCAGGACAAAAACCAATTCAAAATGCAATAGCTTAATAAAGCTGAGGCTGTAGACGCTTATTTAGTATAACAGATAGGGTGCCACGTGGTGGTTTGGGATACCCTGCAGCCTGGTGTATTGACAGCAGGACAAAAACCAATTCAAAATGCAATAACTTAATAAAGCTGAGGCTGTAGACGCTTATTTAGTATAACAGATAGGGTGCAACGTGGTGGTTTGGGATACCATGTGGCCTGGTGTATTTAAAGCAGACCAAAACCAATTCAAAATGCAATAGCTTAATAAAGCTGAGGCTGTAGATGCTTATTTAGTATAACAGATAGGGTGCCACGTGGTGGTTTGGGATACCCTGCGGCCTGGTATATTGACAGCAGGACAAAAACCAATTCAAAATGCAATAACTTAATAAAGCTGAGGCTGTAGACGCTTATTTAGTATAACAGATAGGGTGCAACGTGGTGGTTTGGAATACCCTGCGGCCTGGTGTATTTAAAGCAGACCAAAACCAATTCAAAATGCAATAACTTAATAAAGCTGAGGCTGTAGACGCTTATTTAGTATAACAGATAGGGTGCAACGTGGTGGTTTGGGATACCCTGCGGCCTGGTGTATTTAAAGCAGACCAAAACCAATTCAAAATGCAATAACTTAATAAAGCTGAGGCTGTAGACGCTTATTTAGTATAACAGATAGGGTGCAACGTGGTGGTTTGGGATACCCTGCGGCCTGGTGTATTGACAGCAGGACAAAAACCAATTCAAAATGCAATAGCTTAATAAAGCTGAGACTGTAGAAGTATATTTAGTATAACAGATAGGGTGCAATGTGGTGGTTTGGGATACCCTGCGGCCTGGTGTATTGACAGCAGGACAAAAACCAATTCAAAATGCAATAACTTAATAAAGCTGAGGCTGTAGACGCTTATTTAGTATAACAGATAGGGTGCAACGTGGTGGTTTGGGATACCCTGCGGCCTGGTGTATTGACAGCAGGACAAAAACCAATTCAAAATGCAATAGCTTAATAAAGCTGAGACTGTAGAAGCATATTTAGTATAACAGATAGGGTGCAACGTGGTGGTTTGGGATATCCTGCGGCCTGGTGTGTTGACAGCAGGACAAAAACCAATTCAAAATGCAATAGCTTAATAAAGCCGAGACTGTAGACGCTTATTTAATATAACCGATAGGGTGCCACGCGGTGGTTTGGGATACCCTGCGGCCTGGTGTATTGACAGCAGGACAAAAACCAATTCAAAATGCAATAACTTAATAAAGCTGAGGCTGTAGACGCTTATTTAGTATAACAGATAGGGTGCAACGTGGTGGTTTGGGATACCCTGCGGCCTGGTGTGTTGACAGCAGGACAAAAACCAATTCAAAATGCAATAGCTTAATAAAGCTGAGACTGTAGACGCTTATTTAATATAACCGATAGGGTGCCACGCGGTGGTTTGGGATACCCTGCGGCCTGGTGTATTGACAGCAGGACAAAAACCAATTCAAAATGCAATAACTTAATAAAGCTGAGGCTGTAGACGCTTATTTAGTATAACAGATAGGGTGCAACGTGGTGGTTTGGGATACCCTGCGGCCTGGTGTATTTAAAGCAGACCAAAACCAATTCAAAATGCAATAACTTAATAAAGCTGAGACTGTAGACGCTTATTTAGTATAACAGATAGGGTGCAACGTGGTGGTTTGGGATACCCTGCGGCCTGGTGTATTGACAGCAGGACAAAAACCAATTCAAAATGCAATAACAGAAAAACACTAGGAAGTGGACGCACTCTGGTCACTGGGTGCAGGATCAGGGGCCGTTCCTGCCCGTCAGACGTATGAAGAACAAAAAGGAAGAGGATCCGCACTCCTAAAATCTTGAAGTTTATTTCAGCAAAAATATAAAACCAGAATTTCCAATGAAAACAGCACCATAAAATCAATAAAGGACCCCGACAAGTCAAAAAACTGGGCACATATTCTAACGCGTTTCGGACGTTGTAAGTAGGTCCTTAGTCATAGATGGTATATGGCCATATAAACAGTCTTAAATAGTAAAAGAAAGGACTCACCTGTGATCATCAGCGGCTCCGAGCGCGTCCATTCCTCCCGCCGCCGGAAGAAGAGTGACGTCATCCGCCGGCGCAACCCGGCGAGCACCAATCACACTAGGAAGGTGTCAGCCAATCAGATGGAGGAAAAGGCTCCCGTCATCAGACAGCAATGGGAGACCATTGCTAGGTGACGGGGACGCCAGGCAGCGTGAGGGAAGGAAGCCGCACAGACCACTGTCACAGTGTTCAAAACAATTAATAAAGATACACAAAACTTGAATAGATGTGTACACGATTTAGAATAGATAACAATTAGCGATAAACAACAAACAATAAACAATATAATATACAAATTTACTATAATATCTCGATCCATCAGACTCAAGTCATTGACATAAATGGCTGATAAGTCGAGATAGAAGGTGGATCCGTTTTCAGGAGAGAAAAAAGGAGAGCAAAGAAGGGAACAATTACCAAGAAAAAAATATATAAATGTATATATATATGCACAATATAAAACAGAGGTCAGCTCAACCACTCATCACGTCATCAGTGGTGAGGCTGACCAAGTGAAAAGATCACCTTCAGGATATAGCATGCCGGCACAAAAATTAATGAAATATCAGCATCATATATAGTAAGAATGTCAATATCTTCTATATCAAAGCACATATTCAAATTCAACACACCAGAATCCCGATATGAACAAAAACATTTTGTAAATATACTATGAATATAGCACCAATGGTTTAAAAGTCTAATCCATCACATGATACTCACACAAAAGAATCTCGGTGTGAGAATAAGGATCTCTATTTACTAGTAATGTAAGAGATGTCCCACGTGTGATTGAGGCCCAGGGGGGAGCGGGTATTAAGATTAAAAATCCAAAATGCTTCCCTAGTTTGTAACTTTTTGTGAATATCCCCCCCCTCTGGGGCTCATATATACTCTCTCTATAGCATTAACTCTAATCATGATACTATCACCAGGGTGTGACTGGTTGAAATGCCTAGCAACATTGGAGTTTTTAACTAGCTCCGGTCTGCCCACCCCATGCAAATGCTCCGTAATACGGGTCTTTAATTTACGCTTAGTACAGCCCACGTATTGCTTATCGCAATATGCACATGTGACTAAATAGATGACCATTTTGGAGTTACAGTTCAACAATGATTTAATCGGGAAACTTCTACGTGTAGTTGAAGAGGTAAATTTACTGCCTCTATGTACATATTTACATAAGCCACAGCGCGTGGCACCACATGGAAAAAATCCCGTGGTAGATAGCCAACATGAGGCACGGGGACTGGATGTTTTGAAAAAGCTAGGTGACAGCAAGCTAGACAAACTTGGGGATTTCCGGCTGACTATCCGTACACCCTTATCAACTATGTCCTTAAGGAGTGGATCTGCTTTTAGGATAGGTAAGTTGTTCCTAATGATGTTGCTGATTTGTTTAAACTCAAGGGTGTAAGGAGTACTAAAAGTAACACCCTCAAACGGCACTTCGTCCCGAACCTTATGGTGATTGTTGTGCCTATTGCCTAATAGGGCTGACCGGGATTTATGGAGGGCTATATGTTTAGCCCTCGATAACATCCAAGGGGGATAGCCTCTTGCAATCAATCTGGATTGTATCTGGGTGGATTCCTCAACAAAAGATTCTAGGCGAGAGCAATTTCTCCTACTCCGTACCATCTCCCCCACAGGAATGGATCTAATGGTGTGTGGGGGGTGGCAACTCGAGGCTCTCAAGATGTTATTTCCTGCCGTAGATTTACGGTAAGTAGAAGTATGGAGGGCCTGTTCTTGTAAATCCACTACCAGTCTCAAATCAAGGAACTCTATTTCTTTATGGTTTACTTGCGCTGTAAATTCTAGGTTTAGATCATTCCTATTGCAATATTCCACGAAGATTATGAGGTCACGGTGGGAACCTCGCCAAAGTATTAACAGATCATCAATGTATCTAAAGAAAGCTACAATGAGATGTCTCCAACTGTTCCTATCACTGTAGATGGAGTGGTGTTCCCACCACCCCATGTACAGATTGGCTAGGGAAGGTGAAAATGGGGCCCCTATAGATGCCCCTCTGATCTGCAAATAGAAAATCCCATCAAATACAAAGTAGTTATGCTGCAGTAGGAACTCAGTTGCCATAACAATAAAGATACAAAGATCAGAGCTATAGTCTGAATAATGAGTAAGGTGAAAATCAAGGGCCTGAATCTCCAAATCCTGGGGGATTGAAGAATAGAGGGACTTGACGTCCATAGTACATAATAATGACCCTGGTTCCCATTGTGTTTCTAATAAAAGTTGTATCAAATGCCCTGTATCTTGTAAAAAACCCGGGAGTCTATGTACTAACGGCTGCAACATAGTATCCAGCCATTTGCCTAGGGGTTCATAAAGTCCCCCTATCCCTGCCACTATAGGCCTGCCCTTCGGAGGATTATCCTGCTTGTGTATCTTGGGCAGGTGGTGAAACAGTGGTACAATAGGGTGGAGGACCTTAAGACGGTCCACTAATTTGGAGGATAAAACCCCCAATGAGTGTCCCTCGTCAATAAGTTTAAAGAGCAGAAACTGGAAATCTTTAGTTGGATCAGTAGGGAGCTTTCTGTAGGTGGTAGTATCACTAAGCTGCCTCACAGCCTCATCACGATAGATGGTTTTATTTAGGACCACTACCTTGCCCCCTTTATCAGCCTGTCTTATGACTATATTATCATTGTTCCTGAGGTCAGTGAGGGCCTTGGCCTCCTGTGAAGAAAGATTCCTCCTACTTCTGTGAAGGTTCTGAGGTTTGAGATCCAACAGATCCCGTTTTACAGCATCTGAAAACAAATTTAAAACATCCCCCCTAGAATTGAAGGGATAAAAATCGGGATTGCCGAAATGGGGCGGTTCAGGGGCACTAACAACTGAAAGGGCAGATCTGCCACCTAATTCAAATTGTAACTGGTCAATATCAGTATTCCTACATAGCTCAGAAAACTTGGATGTAGGTGCCAGGCAAACAGGCGTTTCTGATCCTTTAAGATCATGTAAAGCCGAATCAATCGGCTGGTCTACAAACTGCATCAATTTAGACTCATCATACTGATTAACCCTACATTTATCATTGAAAAAGTGTCGTTTTAAGGTCAACGATCTAATAAATTTATTTACATCCAATAAGGTATTAAAAGGAATTAAAATGTGTGTCAGGAACAAAGGATAGTCCTTTAGGCAATAGGGACACTTCAGTAGGCGACAAATCGTAATCAGATAGATTCAGGACGTTATCCCTATCTAACGTCGCGGCCTCCGCCAGCCTTGTCTTGGTCCGTCTGTGTCGGCGACCTGCCCTCCTGCACGGTCTCTTTGCCTGGAGCGCGTGACCATCCGTGTGGTTTGGCCAGAAATACGGTCCCCTAAAAAACCATCACTGGCTTTTTCTTGTGACCTATGGGGCCTATAAGAGGTAGATCGGGGACTCATGTCTCCCGGTTTTCGTCTCATGGTAGTAGGGACCATTTGATTATACTGATCATGCTGATCATATTGATCTGAATCCGAATCAGATGTCAAGAAAGTCACTCGTTTGGGCCTGGGTCTAACTGGCCGCTTTAGAATAGATCTTGGTTCTTGTTTCCTGGGACCATAGATGTTCCAATCATAGACCCTATCCTCCATATAATCATTGGTGTCCCTTTGGTATTTGCGTTTTTTAACGCTAACAATGTTGGCTTCCAATTTCTCTTGTAGTTCCAACATTTTCTTCTATAAGGAATTAAAGCCCGGTACTGCTCTCTTGTTCTCAAGATCCACTGTACACTTTTCAAGGGAGGCCTGCAGTTCATCCAGCCGATGCCCTTGATATTCCACCAGAATGGACATTAAAGACAGCGATGCCTCCGTAAGGACATTGTTCCATCTCGCTTTGAATGTCTCAGGGAGCTCAAAGGTGGGAAACTTTTTGATCCGTAATCCACGAGGGATCATATGGTCATCAATATATTTAGATAGCGTAGACATGTCCCACCAGATTTTAGTCTCCTTATTAAGAAGGTCTCCATGGAGTTTAAACAGCGCTTGTATGTCCATGGTGGATCCAGAAAGTTCAGTAGTTTCCTGCGATGTATGAGAAAAGGCATCTAATTGGGCCAATCATTTCCGTTTATCTGTAAATAGAAAGTCCATATCTAAAGGACTATCGGGGCTATCCTGGGCTACTGTAGATCTTGAGGTAGCCATAATGGGTGCAATACACAGGAACACCAAATTGCAACAGAAAAACACTAGGAAGTGGACGCACTCTGGTCACTGGGTGCAGGATCAGGGGCCGTTCCTGCCCGTCAGACGTATGAAGAACAAAAAGGAAGAGGATCCGCACTCCTAAAATCTTGAAGTTTATTTCAGCAAAAATATAAAACCAGAATTTCCAATGAAAACAGCACCATAAAATCAATAAAGGACCGCGACAAGTCAAAAAACTGGGCACATATTCTAATGCGTTTCGGACGTTGTAAGTAGGTCCTTAGTCATAGATGGTATATGGCCATATAAACAGTCTTAAATAGTAAAAGAAAGGACTCACCTGTGATCATCAGCGGCTCCGAGCACGTCCATTCCTCCCGCCGCCGGAAGAAGAGTAACGTCATCCGCCGGCGCAACCCGGCGAGCACCAATCACACTAGGAAGGTGTCAGCCAATCAGATGGAGGAAAAGGCTCCCGTCATCAGACAGCAATGGGAGACCATTGCTAGGTGACGGGGACGCCAGGCAGCATGAGGGAAGGAAGCCGCACAGACCGCTGTCACAGTGTTCAAAACAATTAATAAAGATACACAAAACTTGAATAGATGTGTACACGATTTAGAATAGATAACAATTAGCGATAAACAACAAACAAACAATATAATATACAGATTTACTATTATATCTCGATCCATCAGACTCAAGTCATTGACATAAATGGCTGATAAGTCGACATAGAAGGTGGATCTGTTTTCAGGAGAGAAAAAAGGAGAGGAAAGAAGGGAACAATTACCAAGAAAAAAATATATAAATGTATATATATATATATATATGCACAATATAAAACAGAGGTCAGCTCAACCACTCATCACGTCATCAGTGGTGAGGCTGACGCGTTAGAATATGTGCCCAGTTTTTTGACTTGTCGGGGTCCTTTATTGATTTTATGGTGCTGTTTTCATTGGAAATTCTGGTTTTATATTTTTGCTGAAATAAACTTCAAGATTTTAGGAGTGCGGATCCTCTTCCATTTTGTTCAAAATGCAATAACTT
Source organism: Gastrophryne carolinensis (assembly GCA_027917425.1). Lineage (NCBI taxonomy): Eukaryota > Metazoa > Chordata > Amphibia > Anura > Microhylidae > Gastrophryne > Gastrophryne carolinensis. Next base: position 110,158,813 of record CM051238.1, on the reverse strand, counting down.
AATAAAGCTGAGGCTGTAGACGCTTATTTAGTATAACAGATAGGGTGCAACGTGGTGGTTTGGGATACCCTGCGGCCTGGTGTATTGACAGCAGGACAAAAAACAATTCAAAATGCAATAGCTTAATAAAGCAATAAAGCTGAGACTGTAGACGCTTATTTAGTATAACAGATAGGGTGCAACGTGGTGGTTTGGGATACCCTGCGGCCTGGTGTATTGACAGCAGGACAAAAACCAATTCAAAATGCAATAGCTTAATAAAGCTGAGACTGTAGACGCTTATTTAGTATAACAGATAGGGTGCAACGTGGTGGTTTGGGATACCCTGCGGCCTGGTGTATTAACAGCAGGACAAAAACCAACTCAAAATGCAATAGCTTAATAAATCTGAGGCTGTACACGCTTATTTAGTATAACCAATAGGGTGCCACGTGGTGGTTTGGGATACCCTGCGGCCTGGTGTATTGACAGCAGGACAAAAACCAATTCAAAATGCAATAACTTAATAAAGCTGAGGCTGTAGACGCTTATTTAGTATAACAGGGTGCAACATGGTGGTTTGGGATACCCTGCGGACTGGTGTACTTAAAGCAGACCAAAACCAATTCAAAATGCAATAACTTAATAAAGCTGAGGCTGTAGACGCTTATTTAGTATAACAGATAGGGTGCTAGGTGCGGGATTTTGTATAAAAGATAGGGTCACATGCTGAAATGGAATGCCCATGTGGGCTGGGGTTTTTACAGCAGACCAAAAAAATTAAAACTAATCGAGCTATAAGAAATGTTAAATGTGCCACTGCCAACATGGGATGCACTGATCTGGCAAATGAAGTGAAATGAAAATAAAAAAAGCTTTCTTTCCCTGTCACTTTATCTGCTGTTCCTGCCTGGATCGTTCCCGATTTTTCACTATCTTTCCCTGGCTCTCCCTGGCACTCTGTGGGTCTCTATGGGTCTCCCTGCCTCTCTGTTACTCTCTCCCTGTCCTCCGTTGTCTGTGCACTGCAAGTCTCAAATGAGCACAAGCAAGATGGCCGCCGCTTTATATTGCGCTGTGACATCACTGGGGCTACTGGCTGCTGATAGGCTGCATGTGACCTTCCCATGATAACTTGCACCAGGGGATATGTCCAGACATGTCCATCCACCATTTTACAATGCCTGTAATTGAAGTAAATGGAGTTTAAAGGAAAACTTCAATCGATCGAATCGCGGGGAAATTCGGATTCTTTCAGAATCAAATTTTTAATGAAATTCGGAACGAATCCGGGTTCGTCCGGATCGATTCGCTCATCCCTAGTTATGGGCATTGAAAAGGTAAGTCTGGGTGTTAGAGGTGGGGACCTGGAGAAAAAAACTGCGTAATAGGGAAAGCTTTTGGATCTTCACCTTGGGTACCAGAATACCAGAGGGATTGAATACCCAATAGGATGAGGATTTGTGAATTCCTAAGGTTTCAGCTTGGAGATTTGGCAGTAAATATGGCGATGGAAGGGTACATCTTTAGGTGTCGTATTATTATTGGATGTCAAGTAGTGCATTTTTTTCCATGTGTTCTGGATTAATGGGGTTATATATTTTATTTATTGATTGATGGGTTTTGATTATATTTAATATATTTATTCTGGACATGCTGCTACTTGAATTGGTAAATCTTATAGTTTGGATATGTTGTTATTATTAATTTCGTTATGTGCTATATCAAAGTGTAAAGAATTAGTATTGGTTGTACAGGAATGGATAGCAAATGTAGGGTCCCTGTGAATCAACATCCGTATTATGGGCTGTTTGGTTTTGTATAGATCTGGGCTGGCGATAATGTTTCCATCTTTGGCCTGAAGAGGGCACAGTGTGCATCTCGCTTCTTGTTCTACTGCTAGTCAAAATAACTTAATTTAAATATAGGGCATAGGATTGCCCATCCTAGATCATTAATTCATGATTATTACTGAGCAGGCCACATATATTTTTGTTAATATTGAACTTATATTCAAGTGTAGCACAGCATTTTATTTTCAGCTCACATTTGCCCTTACCATGTTGTTGTGCTCCATACTGGATGTGGTAATGAGCACATTGTTTGGGAACTAGCCATCTCAGCGTGTACCATTAAGGCGAAAGGAGGTGATTGGCAGCAGGTGAGCAGGAAGGGGTAAGTGTGCTATGTCTTTTTTGTATTTAAGAGTGGTTTTAAGTATGATATATGGTCATGATTAAGAGCGAGATCGGTCAGAAATGCGTGGACGTTTCAGCATTTGTCATGGACACGCTTTTTAAGGATGACCTACGAAACAAAAGTGAGTAAATTTATAATTGCTCACTGAACATTCCTTTTTTTCTGAAACATTACCTTAACTGCACCAATGGAAGTTAAAGTATTTTGGAGAGTAAAGACATGATCTATGTGTGTATAAACATTGTGAGAGTGAGAGTAATGTGTGAAGTTTTGAGTTCCCAGGTGTGTCCCTCTCCAGCAATCCACTAGTAACCATTTTTCTAGATGTGCCCTAAAAGTAGACGAGACATTAGACAATACTATGGCGTTACTAGGGAATTGTCTCCCTGCTTCTGCGTCTCCCAGGGGCTTGGAAACACACAAAAACCCTGCTCTGTACAGCAGGTGGGTGCAGCCTAGATGCTTGGTGCAGGCCATGCCCAACTGCTACATGGATTGGGGTGTTAGATTGTGCCCACGCCTTCAGGATAAGAAATGCCAGCAGTGGGAAGGTGGCTGCGGGGAGGCTTCAGTTACCCTGTCCGACTGCCGATCCTCAATCTTTTTGCCTTCCAGCTGCTGTGGCATCCCAGCCAGCCAACGCTGGTACATGTGTGCTTTTCATATCACCTCGGCTCACCTCACCTTTTCCTACCTCTATCCACTTCGTTATTTTTTGAACATACGTACATATCATCATGAGTAAACCGCTAAGGCACAATATGGGTATAGCGTGGCTTCTAAGAAGTACTTGCGCATGGGCATGAGCAACTTAAAATTAACACTTATGATCATCTTTTCAATTAGACAGACAGGTGGATTATCTCCTCCTGTCCCGAGCTCCCCGCACTGCCGCCCCTCCAGTGCCAGAGGAGGGGTTAAGGGGGACTAGGGGTCTGGGTAAGAGAGGGTGGCGGATTGTAGAGGGGGAGGGGGGACTGGGAAAAGAAGAGAAAAAAAAATACGTATATATTTGCACCTTTAGAGGAAAAGGTTTGCAAGCCAGTCTTCCCTGCAACAAAACCTCTCTCAGCTCTGGAAACGAGTACTCCACCGAAGGGCCCCAAATCTTCATGAATTTCTCATGAGAATCATTCAGGATGCTGGTCACTTTTTCGTTAATAAAGATACCATTCAGCCTCTCTTTCACCATCTGGAAAAGGACATTTCCTTTTTTCCATGAGCTAGCAATAGCTAATTTTGCTGCTAGCATAACTTGGGTCAGTAAGGCATGTTGAGACTTAGTAATGCCGTCCGGCTTCACATGTAGCAGGGCAACCCAGGGGTCCCGTCGCAGGTTATTGTGCAGAAGAGTATACAGCAGGCCAAAAACCCGAGACCAAAACCTCTTGACCTTAGAGCACTCCCAACAAATCAGCTTCCCCGAGTATTTCACTCCATCCCCCACACGGAGGGAATGATTTAGAATCCGACACGTGATGCGGGGCTTATATTGCGGTGGCATCCAGATTAGGCTGTCTATGGGGATGGGGTCGCATGCCATGACCTCCAGGGTAACCCAGAGGGGGATCTCCACTTCAAGATGCAAATTATGAAGTTGCGCAATCTGCACGGCCAAATAGTACCTGTTCACACATGGTACCCCCAAGCCCACCTTCCCTCCTATGCCTAAACATAGTGGTTTCAGCCACCCTCGGTCTGGTGCTTCCCCAGACAAACCTCATTATGCTATTTTGCATGCTTTTAATTTGATGCAAGGGGACCTGGACGGGGAGTGTCCTAAAGTGCTAAAGCATCTTGGGTAGCAGGGTCATTTTTACTGCGTTTATCCTTCCTATCTATGAGATCCCCTGTCCCTGCCAGGAATCAAACATAGTTTTCAGCGATCGAAAAAGGGGGGAATAATTAGCTTGGTACAGAGTGTGATAGTGGGGAGTGACTTTGACCCCCAGATACGATAATACCCCTGGGGCCCAGCGAAAGGGATATCAATATCTGGGAAGGGTTATTCAAATTTAACCCCAGGGATTTCTCTTTGTTAACCCTGAGGCCAGAGATTTGTGAAAAGTCATCCAGGAGGTGGAAGACATTAGGTAATGAGATGAGGGGTCACGGGAGGACTAATAGTATATCGTCCGCGAAGAGGCATTCCTTGTGGTGGTATCCTGCGAACTCTACCCCTGTTATATCCGGATGTGACCGGATTGCAACAGCTAACGGCTCCAGGGCCAGGACAAACAGCACTGGAGAAAGCGGACACCCTTGTCGCATTCCTCTGCTAATTGGGAATTTATCAGAAAGGTAACCCCCATACTGGATCCTCGCAGAGGGGGACGAATATATGGACCGTATCCATGCTAAAAAATTATTCCCAAAACCCCATTTCTGAAGGGCATATATTCTCACGATAGGGAGTCAAATGCCTTCTGCATGTCTAGTGACTATGGATGTCCCTCTGCTAGGTTAACCTGATAAAATGAGCCACTCTTCAAATATTATCTGATGCTTGCCTGTTAGGAACAAACCCCACCTGATCCTTCCTTATCAAGGTACCTAAAAATCATTGATCTAGAGAACAGGATCTTCCCCAGAATCTTAGGGTCGATGTTGAGGAGAGATATGGGCCTATAGTTTTGTGGGTTTAGGTGGTCCTTGTCTGGTTTCGGAATCATGCTTATGAATGACTCCAGAGAGGTTTGATTTAATGCACTTCTGTCTTTAAGGAAAATAAACATGCTTGCCAGGTGGGGGGCTAGTTCTGTGGCATATTTCTTGTAATATAAATTTGAGAAGCTTTCAGACCCCAGTGCCTTGGAAGCTCTGAAGCTTTTAATTGCTCTCAAAACCTCCGGAACTGAGATCTCCGCCTCAAGGTTGGCGCTATGAATTTCTGATACCTCAGGGAGCGAGACCGATTCAAGAAATTTTGTAGCTCTTTCTCTAGGGAACGCGTGGGGCGCAGCGTAAAGTTTACCCAGCATTTTCTTAAAAATATCAACAATTTTGATAGGGTTAGCAGTAATGGTCCCTTCCGTAGTCCTCAACGTAATTGGGGTCTGCCTCGGCCCTGAATATCGGAGTTTGTTTTCTGAAGGGGTATCAGATTTGTTGTCCCTTGCGTACATCCTCTGTCTACCCCATCTGAGCTTCTTTTCTGCTACCTCATCTAGTGCTACATTAAGTTGAATGCTTATTTCGTCCACTTTCTTCTTAAGTTCCCTTGTGGGTGTCAGAAAACACTTACCGGGTCCCCGTTCCAGAGCCGTCTCCGGCCGCAGCAACTTCCGCACGGCGGCCGTGCCGAGCGGCGGCGTCTCGGGCGGCCTCGCGCACGGCCGCCCTCCTTCCTCGTCCCCGCGGCTCCTCTGTTCGTGGTCGCGCACGCGCGCGACTGCGTTCTTCTTATGCCCTCCGGCGGCGCTGTTGCCAGCGCGTCCGCCGGAGGAAGGGGTTATAGAGCCTGCGGGCTCAGTTAGGGGGGAACTCCTCCCCCTCAGTTAAAGGGCCAATGAGCCCAACCTACTGTGTGGGCTTTACGCCCCTTTTTTTATGTCTGGGTCAATGAGCCCATGGGGAGAGGTGGTACTTTTCACCCTGTTCCAATTGCTGTGAGGGTTTTAGTATGCACCAATCATGCACTACACACACTCACCTCCCCTTTAGATCTGGTTCCTATATAGGGTTCGCCTTGTCAGTCACTCAGTGCCTGTGATAGCGCCTTGAACCTTGTTTGTCTTGAGCTAGTTTGCGTGATTGATCTTCGTTGCCGACCCCTGCCTGAACCGACCATCCTTGTCTGATCTCCATTGACGACCTCTGCCTGTATTGACCAATCTCTCGTCTGAACCCTGTTGCCGACCCCTGCCTGTATCGACTACTCTCCGCCTGATCCTTGTTGCCGACCTCTGCTTTGTACCCTGACCTCGAGCTGCCTCATCCCTCTGTACCGCTTTGATCTCTGACTTCCCGGTGTCGACCTTTGGCCTGTCTCTGGACTTCTGATTTACTCGCTCTCAGCTATTGGTTCTTCAGACCTCCAACTAGTAAGCCCCCACCCTTTGAGCCATTGAAGTCCTGGGGGCAACCAATCCCGGGCAGGCGTATACTGCATCCCGGCAAGCGGGGGCTCCTACAGGTGAAGCTGGCTGCGGAGATTTGGGGTTGAGGGCTTACCTGGAGGGCTGGAGTTACCCCGAGCGTGACAGTGGGGTTCGCTTTCCAGGCAGTTTGTAGCTGTTCTAAGCTGGTCATCAGTTGGGCAATCTTTTCTGTTCTGCTTCTTTTAAGAGAGGTGGCTAACGCAATGAGTTCCCCTCTCATCACTACTTTGTGGGCCTCCCATACACTCACAAGGGTCGCCGAATTGGCATTGGTAGCAAAGTAGTTTTTAAGTGACTGGAGGATCTGATCATGAGTTCCCTTGTGTGTGAGCAGTCGTTCAGTCTCCACTTGAACGGTCTGGTAGTGGGGGGGGATAGCTGCAAACCTCAGGAGTACCGGGGCATGATCAGACCAGGGCGTGGCCAGAATTCGGCATTTGCCAATCATAGGTATAACACTCTGGGGCGCCATGATGTGGTCAATTATGCAGAACGAATTATGGGGATTCGAGTAGAAGGTGTAATCCCGTGTTCTAGGGTTCAATTCACGCCATACATCTATCAAAGTCGCATCCTTCAACATAGCATTGATACGATTAGGGGGTTGCTGCATAGACGGCGAGGAAGGGCTGCTACCCTGCGGGGGAGACCTATCCAGCTTAGGGTTTAGTGCTATATTGGAGTCCCCGGCCATAATTAGTATCCCTTTGCTATGTTCTTTTATTTTTTTCAAGAGGTGTGAGAAGAAATTTGCCTGATGAGTGTTGGGTGTGTAATATGATACAAAAAGGTCATCTGTGTATCATTTAGGCTTCCCAGTACAATCAAGTATCGTCCAGTCGGGTCAGCTATTGTCGTCTCGCATTTAAACAGAATGTTTCGCTGAAATGCAATGGCGACACCCCTGTTTTTTTCCATATGGCAGGTTAGAAAGAATGTGGGATATTGCGGATTTAGATACTTTGGGGAGCTTGTGGTAGAAAACTGTCTCCTAGAGGTACAGAATGTCAGCCTGCATCTGCCTGTAATAGTGGAACACTTTGGTCCGTTTGTGCGGGGAGATAAAACCCTGCACAGAAGATGCGGCTTCAACGGGCGACGCCTCTGTAAAGTCGCTGGGGCAAGGTCTGAGTAGACTTGGTAGTTGTGGGACTGGAAGACCAAGTTGTTGCGGGTCCTAGCGGTCTGGGTGATCAATTCTTTGGTATTAAAATAGGTGAACTTTATCGCAGTGGCCAACCCCTATGGTCCCGCTGGTGCGCAACCCAACCTTCCCAATTGGCATTCTTCCTCAGCATAGAGAGACCTTTAAGGAAAAGGGTATCCCAAGAGGGATGGACCTCATATCATCTTCTGGGTGGACGCGATTGGAGGACCTCAGGGGGAGATGGGACACGCACCTGTTTGACCATTGGCTTTTGTTTACCTTCCGGAGCTTCCTGCTGAGTCTGGGGCCCAGGCAGGCGTTGACCAGGGCCCTTACCCCCTTTGAGCGGTTAGCGATTGAGCAGGACCCCCCTCCGAGACTAGTGTCTCAATTATATGCTTTGTTACGGAGCTCTGAGGACACTGACCTCCCTCGCTTCTGTGCGGACTGGGAGAGGGACCTGAACAGTCAGTTGACGGAGGACCAGTGGAGATACATATTTCTAGCAACTCATAAGACCTCTATCTCCTCAAAGACACAAGAAACAAACTATAAATGCCTCACACGGTGGTATTACACGCTGCAGAGACTGCATAGGATAACCCCGTCTGCCCCTGTGGAATGTTGGAGATGTCGGCGAGCGATGGGTAGCTTTTATCATATATTCTGGGATTGCCCCAAGATAGTAGCCTTTTGGCAATCTGTAGCTAGAATCGCTGGGGAGATTGTGGGCCGTCCAGTACCCCAGGAACCCTCTCTACTTCTCCTCCACTTGGGGGATGTCCCTCTGAAGACTTATAAGAAGTCACCCCTGAGGCATCTCATTAATGCAGCAAAGGCTGTCGTCCCAAGACTATGGAGGTGATCCCTTCAGTGACGGACTGGGTGGGAGAAATCAACCGTGTTATGGAAATGGAGGAGCTTACCGCCTCTATCCATGAAAACACGCCACAATTTTTACAGACTTGGACGCCATGGTTCCTTTTTAGGGATACTGACAGATTCAAGCAGCTCACAGCTGTCGGCCCCCGGGTAGACCCTTACCTCCTGCTACTTTATCCACCCCAGGCTATGTGATGTGTGGTGGGGGGCTGGGGACCCCTGGCTAGTGCTTGAGGTTATACCGTGCTCAGCCGATTTCCATAGCATCCCTCTCCTATCCTCCCCTCCCATCCTCATCTCCCCCCCCCCTTCTTTCCTTTGCTCCTTTTCTTAGTCCTTCCCCTCTTTTCCCTCTCTCTCTTTGATCCTTACTGTGTTGAGCCAGCTTGCTTCGGAGCAGGAGGTTTATTAGAGGTCTTATTGTGGCTTTCCCCCTGGGTTGGTGGGACCCACCGTGGGCGCCAGATACCTGGTTGCCGCGGGGGTTTGCTGCCGAACTGGGTGGACAATAAAGCGTCATATCTTGTTTTTAATAGAAATGAGCATTTGTTAATGGTTCTTAACTTTATACACGCGTATCTTAATTGACTGCATATACATTGGCTGGCTCTGTAAAGTCACTCCATTGTACTTATCTTTTCACTTCTGTACTGATTTGTTATAACTCTGAAAAAAAAATAGGTGAACTTGACAATGATATCTCTGGGCTTACCATCTGCTCTAGGGGGGCCCAGGGTACGGTGAACCCTGTCCATTTCCAAGCGTTCGATTGGGACCGCTGGGACCAATTCCTGAATTAGGGCAGTTATAGTGGATTTAAGGTCAGTGATAGATTCTGGCAGCCCCCGAAACCTAGGTTGCTGTGCCGGGATCTGTTTTCCAGGTCCTCTATCTTCTGGAGGGCTGAAGACAGCTCGGCCCTGTTATTTTGAATTTCCGCGTTGTGTTCCTCTAGGACAGAGGTGGTATCGGTTGCTTGGTGTTCCAGCTTCAATGTGCAGGACTTCAGATCTCTAAGCTCTGCTTTAAATGTGGCAGAGAGCTTCTCAGTGGCCGTTTCCAGCTCTTGCTGCAGGACCAATTTAAATCTTTCCAATAGCTCAGCATCTCTTATGCCTAGGAGGGCCTGCGGTGATGATGGAGGCTCCGGGGTCACGGTTCGGGATCCCGGCTGTGACTCTAATTGAGATTCAATCAGCTCCGGCGATGGTATCGGAGATGGGGACAGCTGGGGCCTGGGTGTAGCTCCTGAGGAGGCTGCCATCTTGGAGCTCACTGTGCGCGTTGGGGGCTTCGGGGTCAGCACCGACTTGCCTCTATCCCTGCGCCCCATTCGCTGCCCGGACCTGTGCAGTAGGTGCAATGGGAGTTCGGCCCCTAAAGCTCAGGGTGGCTGCTTGTGGCAGGGGAGCTACTATGTGGGGACTGCTGTCGCCGTCCGAGACTCTGCTGGGGGCCCTGGGTGAGAATGTAACGTCCCCAAGGGCCGGCTCCTTTCTCCTGCTGCCTGGTCCCCGGGCTCCCCAGATTTCCCAGAGGGCTAAATTATCCCAAGATTCCTGCCTCCCAGGTCACAGAGGCCGATGCTAAGTTATGGTGGCTTGCTTGCTGGAGGCTACACTGTCAGGGTAATATGTCCGCCATCTTGGATTTTGCTGGGGAAGTCCTAGGCCGATATGCTGCGCCTCTGGCCCCCAATAACACCGCCTGGTATGCCCCCTGAGCCCCTGAGGGTCCGACTAACCTCCTCCTGGGGCTGGATCCGTGCTGTGCTGGCTGGATGGATGGCTGCGCTGGCAGGCTGGAGGGCTGCGCTGCTGCTAATATAGTGCGGCCACCATCTTGGATTCGGCGACCACACTGACACTCTGCTGCGTTGCGGGGGGTCGACTCCCTCCTCTCCCCCGAGCGTCCCAATGCAATCTCGAGTCCCCGACCTCTCTGGCCGAAAACCGCCCCCGCTACTGGAGCTGCGTATTAGGCGTGCTTCCCCGCCCAGCGAGGAGCCGGTTTAGGCAGCAGCCATCTTCGCCGGCTGCTCACGAGTGATATCTTCTAACATCTGCCTGCTTTACTTTTATTCTTCTTGCCTCATCTCTTCCCACCTCATCTCTGCTCTCCTCTCCTAACCTCTGCTGACCTTCTCCCACCATACCCATCTAAAATCTGCCTACCTCTACCCACCTCTTCTCACCTCTTTCTGCTTTACCTCTTACCACTTGAAGTGAAATATTAAGACGATGCAGCCCCTAGACCAAAAAAGGTTGTGCACTCCTGCTATAGGGTATGGGGGGAATGCCACACTGCCTGTATGAGGAATGGGATAGGGGTATGCCTCACTGCCTACGGGAATGGGAGCAGGGAATGCTACATTGCTTATGGGGAATAGGAGGGGGAAATACAACACTGCTTAAATGGGAGGGGGCAGAATGCAGCACTGCCTGTAATTGGGGGGATTCTGGACCTTGCCTACAAACATTTGGTTTAGCATCTTATAGGTAAATATCAATCTTCAGGACCTTTTTCCTTTTAAATAGGGAATGCTTAGTAATAGTGTAGCCTTGATTCAACAAACCTAGAAAAAAATTGTTTTGGTTGGAAAATCATATCGCATGTGAAAAATGTAATAACTTGAAGTTATTCAACAAAGCTGACTAATTGTATTTGTCCTGTCGAATAGGCACAAAAATCGGGCAAAAAAAATTCAATGTGAAAATGGCTTTAGTAAGTAAAGTCTCTGGAAAATCGGCTTAAATGTTCCAGCTGAAAATCGAAAGCCTTTACCCAAAATGGTGCGTTTTGTTTTCCACATTTCGCACAGCTTTAGATCAGGTGATGTCCCCATGTAATATATTATTGTGAATTTTGTTAAATTATCTTTTAATGCACTTGTGCAACTAGTCACTTTGTTATGAAGGAGCACATACATCCATGTAATGCTAGATATGTATTTAATAATATATCAAATGCAACTTGACTTGCTGTTTTCTTTTGCTTGACATGCTTTGTTATTCATACCCTATTAGGAAAGGTAGCTGGATGACCTGTGAAACAAGTTATTGCAACTGCAGACCTACTGTACTTTTTTCTTATTGTTTAAATTAAAATGAAAACTAACTATGGCTCCTCCCTAAGTATTTTTTACACGTGCTCAGGGCAGCTGTAAATAATTTGTTCAAACGGTGCTGAATAAGACACATTTTTGCTATCAGGCTCACTAGCATCTCCCCACCTGGCTGGCCACACTGCAGGGGACCTTGGCTCTTGTATCCCTCATGCACGTGGGGAGATGAAGGGAGAGACATCCACATATTTGCAACAAACTAACAGCCCAGACACTGCGGGTGAGCTGGACCTCCCAAGTGGCACACACACCCCCAACTGTTGCAGAGCCCTCATTTGTCACCCAGCTTCATAGCCTCAACCCTGCAGCAGAGGCTTGGCCCCAAGACCACAGCCATTCCTGGGACACTTCATCCTCCTCTGCAACAGGTGCTTCTCCCCCGCCCAAGGCGATGTCCCTAATGAGATGCTCGCTGAGACCCCGTCCCAAAGCGAAGCTATTGTTGAAGCCTGCTGACTGGTGTGAGTTGTGGGCATTGAGGCAGCCTGAACAGCCCACATCAAGAGACATATTCTATAAAGCACCCTGTGCAATGTCATCGCCCTCTCAGCCTCTACCCCTATGAAGGTGGGTGAGGGGCGTTCTGTAAGTGTCCCTCCACTCCAGCACGCTCCCAATAAGACTCTTCTCCTGGTTGCTATGCTGCCCACTCCACACCTGTAACATGTCGCATGCCGTCCCTACCAATGCATGCAGATCTAGAATTCTTTGTTCTCTGGGTGAAATCCACTTTCAGAGAAGATCTTAAAGCTATTGGCACTCAGATTGACCAAACCAACTTCAGATCGTCTTTAGAACAAACCAATACATCGCTTTAATTCAGACTGTTGAGTCAGAACATCGTTGGCAACAAGATCACTCCTCAACACCTCTACTCCACTACGATGACTTGAAGAACCGACACAGGCGAAACAACATTCAGCTCCGTGGTATTCCAGGGGTGACCTCCGGGACTGATCTCTCTTTTATGGTGGTGGCCATCTTCAACCCTCATCCTCCCTAGAACTTGACAGGGTGAACCGAGTCCTGGGTGTCAGAAACCCCAATCCCGCTCATGAGGATCCACTCATCCAGAGCATCTCACAGGTGGGAATACTCCTTCCATCCTCTGGTAATGAAGAAGGACGCCACGTTTGGCCTCCAGAAACCCTCAGATCTTCCATAACTTTTAACCTTTCTGGACATCTCACCGTTTCATGTGTCGGACTGGCTCCAGTTCACTTTAGGAGGTCCCTGGTTCCATGCAGAGGCGGCACCCCTCAGTGGAATGAGAAGACTACCCCATGTGCTTAGATAGCCTTCATACAAGAGACACACTTTTCTAATATGAAACCACCCTCACTGGGAAATCATAAATTCCCGCATGTGTACAACAGCCTATCTGCAGATTCTAAAACAAGAGGCATCAGCATCCGTTTCATGGGAGCTGGTGGGCACTCACTGTGATTGGGGGGGAGGCTCCTCTTCATTAAGGGCAGGATCCAGTCTAGGCTCTATACCCTGGTGAACCTATATGTTCCCAACACAGGGCAGGTCACTTTTCTGGAAAAAGCGCTTGAAGTTGTCACTGGGTTTACTAAAGGAACTCTTGTACTGGGTGGTGATCTTAACTATGGATCCACTGCTTGATGTATCGAAAGGTTCTTCCCACATGTAATTTGCAGCCCTTCGAGGAATACATTATCTCCTCCACAAAATCCAGCTCCTGGACGTTTTTGTGCATCCTCAACCCCCAGACCAGACCACCTTTTTCTCTTCCCCTCATGCAGCGTACCCTAGAATAGATATATACCTAATTTAGCCTAGAGACTTGCCTAGGATATCGGCAGCTTCCATTGGCAATATTTCCCTCTCTTTCAGTGCAGATCTCAGACTCACAGACCACCAGTGAGAGCTTAATTCAAAACCCAGTGGCTGACATTCAACCTGTATTGTCCAACTATTTCAGATGTCAGTACTGTTTGGGAAGCCCATAAGTGTTACATTAGTGGAATCTTGATAAAGCACAGCGCGCACACAAAAAAAAGTCTCAGCGCTAGAGAAAATAGCCAAGTTAGAAGCAGCACACAAAAGTCACTAGTCTAATCTGTGGAGGTGCAGCTGAGACCCCTAAGGGTAAAATTCAAGAGGTAAAGCTAAGGCCCAATTAGTAAAATGTCACGGATCTTTTAACGAGTACGGCAACAAATGCGGGAAGTTACTAGCAAATGCACTAAGAGTCAAGAATGTACATTCCTTGCATAGCCATAGCAGGGAACAAGGTTGTCTACATGTCAACAAAAATTGCAGATGCTTTCATTCCTTTTTTTGGAAACTTTACAATCTATCGCCTCCAAACTTAACACCAAATATGAATCTAATGAGGGAATATACAGCCAGCTCAGATTTACCCACCCTAGCAGGACAGGATTTGTCATTCCTGGAAAATCCCTTCTCCCTAGAGGAGCTTTCAGAAGCAATTACATCTACCACTTAAGGGAAGACCCCTGGCCCAGATGACCTCACGCTCCCATACTACAAGTTTTTTCTGAATACTTTAGGCCCAAAATTCCTCTCCGCATGTAAACCTGATGCACTCTAGGCTCACATTTCTCTCATAGCCAAAGAGGGATTTCTCTCAAAGCCAAAGTCGAAGCTCTAAACATCAACATACATAACAGTAGATCGGACCCTTCAAAATCCTCCTTTCCCTTTAAGTGGGCTGCGAGAATGATCAAGTACCTAATCATAATTCATTAATGTTCTTCCTCAACTTTCCTTCCTTGCACCACCATTTTCAGGATGACATCAAACGATGGTCCAGTGGTATCTTCTTGTGGTTCGGGTGCAACATTATTAAAATGAATCTCCTCCCACGCCTTCTTTACCTCCTGCAGGCCCTACCAATTCACATCCCACAAAGCTTCTCCTCCAAGGTCAGAGTGATTTTTACCAAATTCACCTGGGCAGCTAAGCCAGCTAGGGTGGGCAGGAGGGTCCTGTGTCTTTCCAAGCCAGAGGGTGGGGTGGGTCTTCCAGACCCAACACGCTATCACATGATGGACTTCCTCAATAGGGTTATTGATTGACATCTGCGATATAAACAGTGGGTCTGCTTAGAATAAAACTGCTCCTAACCACCATTCATAGTCTAACCTGATCTCTAAAGGATCTCCTCCAGACCCTCCTCGGTCACCTGACAAATGGTCTGATGCTGAAAGTATGTGCAAAAGCTTTTGTAATGTGGAACATTTCCCCAAGCCCTTCTCCAAGACCTTCTTTTCCCCTGGTGTCTCGAGGGATCTTCAGTGACTAGATCACCAGGGGCTGCTTTAGATCTTTACATTTTACTTCACAGTGGTGGTCTTCTTTACAAGTAATGCAGTTCGCTAAGTCTACCGTCTCAACTTAAGGGACTTTCAAAAGCTCTTCAACATGCGTGGTCCTTTCCCAAATCTATGGGTGGTTAACCATGCTGCTGGAGGATTCAGCGCCACCCTTTATAGTTGGAGGACCATGGAGGCTGTATATGCTCTTGGCCTCCATTGCCAACAAATATCAGGAGTCTGGATACAAAATTCTCTCCAGGTGGTACAGAGTGCCCTCGGTCCTGATATTCTTTCTCCTCTATCATGGCGGGTTCTCACTCAAGTAATAAAAAAAGGGGTGCTCATACATCTAGTCAATGCTGCAAGGGTCTGCATTCCTGCAGTCAAGTACGAACCCCCCAACGATAGCCATGTGGATAAACAACATATGAAAAATAAAGGACCTCAAGGCATCCTTCACACCTTCCGTGGTTGGAATTCTCCTTGTCCGCAGAATATAGCTCCCTTTCTGGTAGATGATCCTCCCCACTCTCCTCCACCCATTCTTAATCTTCCTTCACATCTGACCCTTCTTTTTACTGCTCTTTTTTCAGTTCTCTGTTCATCATTGTCCAAATACATATGACCGCTTTAGATTAGCTTGATTTAGTGGTCTCCTATTTTACAAGGTGAAAGGATACGTAGGTATAGAGTAACAAAATGGCTTCTGCAAGGCTTACACTTAGAGAATTACTTTAAGGTTCAACTGTGAGAATAACGGAGCCTCAGCCATTATCTGTGTGAACGGAATGTGTTGACTGCAGAATAGAACATAACTTTTTCTGAGAAATGTCCATGGGTAAGTTGGTCTCTGGGAAGTTCCATGACGTACGGTGGGCTGACGTATAGTCACCCCCAGCACACACCCCTGACAGTAAGATGTTGATACAGCTACTCCAATTAAAAGGCAAATGTCCACTTTAGAGCCTTTTCCCCGCCTAGGCCTTATCATGCTTTATATACTGAAAATCAACATGTAATAAACAGTTCACACCGAGAATAGCTGTTATGTGTCTTTCTTGCGCTTGGTGTGAAGTGTGAAGGTAACTCGGGTCTACAGACAAATAAGGTAATCCCAGGTAGAGGACTCAGTGGGAGTCGCTCTTAGGTGTCTGCCGGTAATAGGGGCAGATATTTTTTCAGTGGTGGAGTTATGCGGGGCAAGTCACCTTGAAGGGGGTAAGTGATTTATACGCTTAACCCCGAGGGAAGGTTAAAGGACTTGTGCCCTTGTGCCTCTCGCAGTCTTGGCGAGGCATTGCGGGGTTCGTAGGGAACCGCTGCTTGGTTATTTGAAGTGCGCTATATAAATTGTGATTATTTGTGTGATTTGGGAACAGATTTGTCTGTTAACTGTGAGTTTACCTGACCACTGAAAACCTTTTTCTCTCTTTCTCTCTGACAATAGAGTGTTATTTGTTTGTGTGGATTGATAAGTGTGAAGGTGAGCACGCTTTAAACCACGGATATTGTCATTTGTTTATTTGTCATTTGTTAACTGATGATGGGTAGTCAAGAGTCTAAGACCTCCCCCCCCCCCGGATAGGAGAGTCCTATGTGTAATATGTAGAGAGAGTTATCAGGAAACAGGATTTTTTTGTGCAGCCCTTTGTAGATTGTCTGGCGGGGTGGACTGGAAAGGTTCCCGTATTATCAAGGAGACCCAAACTTAGATAAAGATTATATAAAGAAGGGAGGTGGAAATGGGTTAAAACATGCTTCCTATTGGTTTAAAACTAGTTATAAACTAGTTATAGAGGACATCCAATTCAGGAGACAAAGAGTCCCCTGGGTTTCATGCCCTGGAACACAAACTAGGAACAAATTTAAAATAATATGTAAACAAGAGTTTAGGGCTAAAAGTAACTCCCTCACCTTGTGTGCCACCTAAGAAAAACAGCCTCTATCCCTCCTTTACTCAGGAAGAGATAGAAGAGTCAGGAAACAAATGAGCAGCGATAGACAGAAGCTGTCTGCTGATGTTTCTCCGCTAGATAAAGAGAAAAATGAACTAGTTAAAGATGACAGCTGGGTTTTCTATTGGGGTCCCGCTGCAAATACTAGGAGTAAAATTAGTTGAAAAAAGTTAATATAGAAACCTAACTGCTGAAAAAGGTCAGGATACAATGTGGGAGAATCATAAGATGCTTTGTTAGGATCCACATAAGATTGGGCTAATATGAAATTATTTTAGAGACATCCCATGCTGTGTGACAGTGTATGGGTTAAAAGCACGCAAGCTGGCAAGAACGGAATGTGTGTGTGTGTGGGGAGAGACGGAGATAAATACACCGCCCTTACCAATTTCTGACCCCTTCAGGCTAAACAGGGAATCATACATAGTTTCACAATAAAACTTAACAGGTTGTATGTAGACTTAAACCAGATAAGCCCTGGATGTGGGATTTTATTACCAGAATATTTTTTTTTTTAAAAGCCACAATGAAACCATGAGACTTGTCTAAGATCTCAGGGACATAAATTGTTTAAAAATGCCAACCGCCCCTTTTAATGCCTGTCTGCCATCTCTTCTCACCTCGTGACATGGGCTGGAATAGCAACATTGATTTAAGAAATGTTTTTTTCAGCGTCCCAGTGGACGAGGAGACACAGCCCATCTTTGCTTTTAGGTCACATTTGCCCTAGGCTTATGTGTATTGGTAAATAATAGTTGTTTTTTTTTGTGTAATGGTGCAATGGTCCTCCTCTTAAAGTCTGGACACCCAGCCATGGTTCCGTCCTACTGCAGACAGTTTTCTCCTCTGCAGTTTTGATCGGGAGACCACCCTGTGGGACAAGAGGAATCATTTGAATTGTTTTTTTGTAAGTGATTATAAAAAATAGTTGTAATGGTGTCAGAAAAAGCTTGAATACCTGGGTTTTGTGCTTTCCCAGGGACAAAGAGAAATAAGCTATAAGAGAATAGCTGCTGTCGTGGGTCTGCCCTGCCCACTTACCAAGAAGGACATGTTACCCTTCCTTGGTATGATTGGTTGCTGCCGCCAATGGATTCTAGATTGTTCATGTTATGACAGCATATTGAGAGCTGAAATGTATGTTGATAAACCTGACACCCTGAAATGGTTAAATGAAATGTGTAATGTGCAATGTTTTGTGTATTTGAGATATGATGATAGCCCCAGGGTTAGGTTTTCCCGATTATGGCAAGATGTCACTTAGTTGCCAGGATTTGTACAACCATGTGCAGGGCCCAGCATAACAGCATGGAGGTGCCCTGTTTTTTTCTCAAAGGTGGTCCCTGGGCAGGTACAGGGCAATGCCTGTGTGTCTCATAGCCCTGGCATTGTGTGTAGTGGTAGTAGGAATGGCAGAAACCTTTACTTTTTGTGACATGATACAAACTTACTTTACTACTCACAATTTGTTTTTCCTTCTTAAGAACACACAAACAGCAAACATGCAAATGCCCATGCTAACACCAGACATACCCCTCCCTGACCAGACTTTGACTGACTTACAAACATATGCTAGTACAAAAGACAGGGAGGATTGAGGAAAGGCAGGAGTGCACAAATGTCCATGGATTTTTTGTGATAAGAGGGGAAAAACTAGGGAAACCGTGCAGCTGCTAGTAGTGCACCTTTCTTTTTTAACCCACAGAAAGCAAGAAATGAACACCTGACATTTCAACAACCCTGTTCACAAATCTGCGGATTGACTTTACTCACATGCTTAGTTTAGGGAAAAGACAGGAGTACCTTTTTGTGATAGTGGATATGTTCCCAAGGTGAGTTGAACTTTTTGTGATGACGAGGGAAGATGCCAGGACTGTGGTAAGAATTCTCACACAAGAGAATATTCCTAAATGGGGATGTACCTTAGTGGGTAAATGTGTAATTCCAAATAGGCTGTCCCTCACTGTGAAGGTCTGTCAGGATTTAGTGAAAACCCTAAGGATAGAGTGGAAGTTTCACATACCTTACCACCCTCAGAGCCCTGGAATTGTTGGGAAAAAAAAATATAAAAAATAAATAGGACCAGAGAGGATAAATTATAAATTAAGCCACAGGAGGGAACTTATGCTAAATGTAAAAGGGTCCTTCCAGGAGTAGGATTGGTAGGAATTAGAATGACCCCTCCTAAGGTCACTGGGTATTCACCATTTAAGGTTTTAATGGGAAGACCATTCCCCACCCCCTGGGCTAGGGTGCCCCTTTATCTTAGAAAGAGGGGACCTAGACCTGATATGGGAAGAATATGTGAGGAAGCTGATTAAAACTTTGGAAAATGTTGAAAGAAATATGGCTTGCACCTCTCTTTTTCTTCACAGATGTCCCTCATCCATCCATCCATCAATCCTTCTGAAGTAGGTGCCATGGTTGTGATCCAGTAGCTGAATCGCCTTGGTGATCGCAGTGACCAGAACCAGTCCTAGTGGAGGATTGCCAGTCGTGGGTGCCGAGTGAAGAAATGTCCAAGCAAAAAGCAGACACTGCTACCTAGAGCGGAGGACAAGCAGAACGTGCTACCTAGAGCACAACAGGACCAGCAGACCGTGCTACCTTGAGCAAAGGACAAGCATGAAGATGATGACTAATGCGGGGGATCTAGGGTCCCCGAAGAAGGAAGAACAGACAAAGCCCTTGACCAGGCCTTATTTGCTGGACTCTGGGGCTGAAATGGCTAAACTTTTGATACTTGCTTTTATTCTTTTTGTGATAATATATGTGCTTACTTTGTGCATTTATGACCCACAGGTGTTTGGCCCCACTCAAGGTGTATGCGGGAAAAGTAAAATTAGAGAAATTAGGTAAAAGAGGGACAAGTGAAGGTGACCTCCTAAGATGCTACTTCTAAAGTTCATAGATGCCTATGCCTGAAAGTCCAGTGTTTGGATATGTAGTAAATTACACCCTGAAATATTACAGGTCATTTGATATCTATCAAAAGATTTTGGAAAGATTACCGCGCTAAAATTTGTTATAGTGTTTGCAGACAAGTATTGTTATGTTTTACAAAGGAGAACTGCTCAACGTGCTATGACCCAAATATCCCAGTAGGTCCAAGGTTGACATATAGTGATGTGGCACAGAGCAAAATAAGAATAGGCCGCTAGAGCCCCTGCATGTCCAAAAGTGTCCAAACAATGACTCCAACGTTGATAGCTATGCCAAATGAGAAATGATTGGGTTTCAGATATAAGACCCACAACCCAGACTGCTGGTTTTAAGTTTGGGAAATCTAATAGGGAAGTGAAAAACCCATTCTTAGTTTAATATTCCTAAGCCAGCTGAGAGCAATGCCCAGTACAACGCAACTGGCTGGAATTTCATTTTGATTAATCTGTACGTGCCTAACTGAATTTCTTATAATTTCTGCTTTTCTTATAATGTTCTTGATGATGGAGAATATAAAGGAAGTTTAGAAATAGGAGCATAACACGAGGCATGAGCTTGTGTAATAACATTTGTTGTGGGGAAAGTGTGTTACCCCTGGTTCCCACTAAAGGTGAAAGGATGGTGCTATATGGCTGTCCTAATCCCTGTAATTGGTCGTGGTAAAGATCATGAGGGAAAGCGTTCTTTTGAATTGAATTAGTCAATATCAATACTAGACAATACCTTTAATAATTCTCACATCTCACATATCTGCCGCTTCCAGGCCATAGGGAGAGATCCCTGCTCAACTTTTACCCTCACTATAGAAAATCCTTCCCCCTCAGACAATGGGACTTATTGGTTTTTTTGTTCCTGTAGTGGCTGCTCAGATTGGGGAAGAAGGTTTTACTCCCGGGATATGTCCAGTTTTAGGAGTAAGCCCCGAGCCCCAACACTTCCCCCAAATGACCCCTTGGATAAGAAAATTGGCACTGCAAGAGGTCCAGGCCATGACCAACCCTTTCCTTGAGGATACTTTTGCCTCTGAGACAGGGTTTGACAGTAACACCAATTTATGGGTTAAATGGGCTCATTATACGGCACAGAGCCAGAACACTATGTTTGTGCAGCTGCCCGTCCTCATCTGGGCCCTGTACCTTTGACCCTGCCCCCGGAGGAGGAGGGGTGTTTTCCTTAGCATATAAAGCAATAGGACCTAAGAGGGGGAATGTGATATCTGGAAATGAAACTATCCTATACTAACCCAGACTGTTTCCTTGGGACCTGGAATAGAAGTTTACCCCGGGAACTACACCTGTTATTCCCGGCCTAGTGGCACTGTGAATGTAAGCATTTTCAGTCCAGGTTTTTGTGCCAATAATGGTAGTTCCACCATCCCTGACTTATTTGTTTAATCAGTCACATAGTGTGGGGATGTGTTCTGGCTATGTGGAGATGGGAAAATAAGACAAACTTCGACAATCATGGAGAGGCCAATGTACCTTGGTGAAAATTGTAATGCCTTTCCTTATTACCCACTCCAATAAGGTGACCGAGCAGATACATTTCCCCTTGCTGACCGAGAGGAGATGTAAGAGAGGCCTAGGGGGAAATTTCAACCCCCATGTGTATCTGGATGCCATAGGAGTCCCAAGAGGGGTGCCCCGTGGGGTACCTGATGAGTTCAAGGCTAGAGACCCTGTGAGGACTGGTTTTGAGTCATGCTTTGCCCCCATTGTCACCATCAATAAAAATGCAGATTGGGTTAATTACCTATATTACAACCAGCAACAGGGAGGCAATAGAAAGCCTGGAAACCCTGTCTGTGGAAATGAACACAAATGCTGGTTTAGAGAAGGACTGGGGAAATTGGTTTAAGGATTTCTTCTCCAGCTGGAAGGGATTCTTAACTCAGTTTGTCATTATCATTATGCTCATCATAATTACAGTAGTAGCTTTTAAGATTATAATGTGTGTAGTTGCCATGCATGCTAGCAAGGCCCAAGGTACTTATGCTGCTTATCTAGCTCACAACCAAGAAGAATATGAGAAGGATATGGGCGAGTCAGCGACTTAGAAGTCATTGACTCGAAGAAGGGGCTGAAAGGATACGTAGGTATAGAGTAACAAAATGGCTTCTGCAAGGCTTACACTTAGAAAATTACTTTAAGGTTCAACTGTGAGAATAACGGAGCCTCAGCCATTATCTGTGTGAACGGAATGTGTTGATTGCAGAATAGAACATAACTTTTTCTGAGAAATGTCCATGGGTAAGTTGGTCTCTGGGAAGTTCCATGACGTACGGTGGGCTGATGTATAGTCACCCCCAGCACACACCCCTGACAGTAAGATGTTGATACAGCTACTCCAATTAAAAGGCAAATGTCCACTTTAGAGCCTTTTCCCCGCCTAGGCCTTATCATGCTTTATATACTGAAAATCAACATGTAATAAACAGTTCACACCGAGAATAGCTGTTATGTGTCTTTCCTGCGCTTGGTGTGGGCTCCGGAATTCCGAGGTGTGAAGGTAACTCGGGTCTACAGACAAATAAGGTAATCCCAGGTAGAGGACTCAGTGGGAGTCGCTCTTAGGTGTCTGCCGGTAATAGGGGCAGATATTTTTTCACAAGGTACAATTACAGATAATGTACAGGGATCATTATAAACTAGATGTTACAAGGTTCAAACCAAATTTGCTAACAAAAGACAATAGGAAGGAGAGCCCTGCCCTTGCAAGCGTACAATCCAAAGGATCAGGGGTGGAGACAAAAAGGAGCGGGATCACAAGTCTTATAACTTGAGTTTGGCGGCATGTGCCCAGTGAAGGTAGTGCTTAAAGGGTAATTCCTCTTTCAATGGCATTTTTAAAAGTTTCCATTATTGTGTGCCAAATTATGTCTTTAATGTGCTAAGTGTATCTGTTTTTATTTGTTTGTAACTCTGGGTTATAAAAGAAAACAGTTTTCCATAGAAACAATGTGTTTACCTAGCTATGTACGCTATGTAGGTGGTGGTTTCAAATACAATTAATAGATTTGTCATATCATAGATAGATTCCTCACTCGAGCTTGCTAATCATCTGATAAGCTAAGGCATGGGTGACTGGCTTAACCAATTCCACTGAAATTCAAATTCTTTAGTTTGGAACAATCACAGTCTTAAGTTCCAGTAACAAGGGTTAATCAGTAGGCTGCTTAGACTTAAAGGCTTGGAGTGTTTGAGAGTGACATATTGAGTGGGGGAGTGCATTCTTGTATGCATTGTAGAGGCACGTGAGGAGTCTTGAAGGCAGAAGTGTGAGGAGGTGAAGCTGAAGAAGCATGACCAGAAGTGGATGAGGCGAGCTGCAAAGTTCAGAATAGATTGGAGAGGTGTCAGTCTGTTTGTTGGTAAGCCGCAAAGGAGGGTGTTGCACTAGTCAAGTCAGGATATGAGAAGGGCATGCACTAACATTTAGTGGTATCAGTGGAAAGGAGTGGAAAGAGAGAGTGAGAGAGTTGTAAATAGATGTAAGGTCTTTCCCTATTTCACTTAGTTTTGTCATAGTTCTGCTCGTATTCTGCGATCACACTTGCCTGTGCACTATGGCCTGCTGGTGCCTGTAGTCCACACCTGGTTTATGCTTTGCATTCCGGGCGTGCTATACCTTGTAATCCATCTGCTGCAGCGCAATCTGGAACAGATGGTTCTCCTATCTTATTCCTGGAGGTAAGTGGCCTCATGTGTAACCTGGAGCTTGGTCAGTGGCAGCAGATGCCTGACACCTGTTTTTTGCTCTGGCCTTTTGAGGAAGTCACTATTTTTTAGTCGCCAGGACTTTGGCATGAGCAATATGATCCTGGAGAGTGTGCTGATGAGTGTGAGTGGGCAAATGATTCAGGACATGGCTCATACAATAGCCAGTCAACATGTGCTTTTAGAGGATGATCTGGTGCCAGAGTAATGCCGAGAAATGCTCTGCTGACATGACAAGCCAGGAGAGGAGCAGAAAAAGCATCAGGAAAGGAAGGGGGAGGATTAAGACCAGGAAAATGAGCTTGCCAGTTTGCTGTGGAGATGGAGACTGCCTCCCACTCCTTGATAGTGTCTCTTGCGCAGTGAGGCTATGGGGGTGACTACTGGATTGCCAGCATGCCTAAGTGGTGGTTTCAAATACAATAAATAGATTTGTCATATCATAGATAGATTCCTCACTCGAGCTTGCTAATCATCTGATTAGCTAAGGCATGGGTGACTGGCTTAGTTGGCATTGATCAGGCGGCTTGTCAATGATCTTTTATATTTCCCCACTGAAGTCCCATTAACATGAAGCAGGACTTCCAATGTAAATTGTGGGTGGTTCCCTATCAAGTATCTCACCGTTCTCTAGTATCCTTAATCTGCTTGCATTCCTAAAAATGCGATGAAGGGATCACAGGGCCACACCTCTAGCAAAGTGGGAAGATGTTAGGTAAAATCTGGTGTAGGAGTACTGGGGACCTGTACCATTTAAAAGTCCAAGTAGTGTAACCAGAGGTCTAATAAAAAACAGCAGTTATTGACGATTACTTAAAAACATAAACAACCATGGTTCTCATCAATAACTGCACATCAACAGGACGGATGGTACATCAATGCGTTTCGTACTAAGGATAGACTAGGACATATTACATATATCACATAACCATTGGACTAACTGTAAAGTTGGTCCTATGATTAGGTGGGACTTCGGGTCTCTGGGTATGATTCCCTTTGACCAGGAAGGTCATATTAAGGGACCAAGACTGTTCTGGGAGTTCCCTGGATGTATGTTCCCTATTAACATTTCTAAACTCTTTATTTAGAGATTTTGCAATTTTAAACATTACATACATTCAAACGTACATAGGTTACATGAGGAAAGAGGGGTAGAGCATCCGGGAACACCGTGTTCAGAGTATATAACTCACCACTAACATAACAAAAAATGGGGGAAGCCCAAATACCCCTATGGAATATCTAACCAAAGATGTTACTATTGCACACACTGATATTCATAAAAAAAAATGATTTTTAATAATTTGATTCAAATATGAAATTACAAGATCACTCCTCAGAATGTCCCAATGTCTGTGTAGTATGTGTTGTAATTGTGTCCATTGATTGTTCAGCCGAGTAACAAATCTGACCTCAGTGTTGTCCCTCTGCCTCTTCCTAGGTATAAGCAGGGATGCTCTGGGAGTACGTTGGGCCCTCTCTAACGCCTTCTTCACTACTAGATCGGGGTACCCTCGTTTCTGAAAACGATCCCCTAATATACTGGCATGTTTCTTAAATTCATCCTCAGTCGAGCAGTTCCGGCGCAGCCTTAAAAATTGTCCCACCGGTATACCCTGTTTCAGTTTCTTGCGATGAAAACTACTATAATGTAATAAACATTGTTTTTGTTACAGATTTATATCTCCTGAGGTTTCATCACAGATTGATTGTTTTTGGATTATTATTGTTATTATTAATGTTTGAGATTGATGCACTTTAGCACTTAGCACTTTATCATATATTGGACTGTATATAGTTATAGTTAGTGTTAGGAGATATATGGGTATTATTTAGGGCACATAGGTTTATATTACTGGATGACTTCATATATGGTACACCCATGCCCCCCGGTGGCAGATTAGGATATTACAGTTGTCTTATATGTTTTTTAGATATGTATATGTTTGTCTTGTAATTTCATATTTGAATCAAATTATTAAAAATCATTTTTTTTTTTTTTTTTTTTTTTTATGAATATCAGTGTGTGCAATAGTAACATCTTTGGTTAGATATTCCATAGGGGTATTTGGGCTTCCCCCATTTTTTGTTTAGTTACATTTATGGTATACCAAAGTAGTGCACCACAGTATTAGGAGTGGTGGGTGCCACCTAATTTTCCCCACCATTGTGTGGGTGGTCTTTCTTCTGTCACCACTAACATATATAGGACAATTGTCTCCACCGCATCTCGCATGGCGGGAAGGAGCCCGACCCCAACCCCCACCCAAGGGGAAAGAGTGTGGTCGGATCCCGCCCCACCCACCAAATGCCATACAGCTCTGATTAACTCGATGTTGACTATATCCCCCACACATTGGCCAGTACCCATAATCCTGTCATCGCCGGGAGGGGGAAGGGTTCTCCAACGCTAGATGTGCCCGGTCGGCCAGCTCGATGGGAGTGGGAAAAGACAATGGGACTTAAGGGGGGATGGAGATAGAGGAAGGGGGAGGGGAGGGGGGATCTAGGGTCTTAGGTGCAGGGGGGATAAGTGATGAATGGGGCGGGGTATGGCGTGTGGGACACGGCTCTTGATTGGGACCAAATTGTTTCCTCCCCTGACAAGTAATGCAGGAGTTCGTTCCATCCACGTTTTTAGCCTGTATGAGGCAGGGAAGACCAGCAGATCGGTCAAGGGCCCCGCACTCCTAGCCAAACAGACTCCTAAAATCTGCTGATTCCTCATACATTAGCCAGGGCAACCACGTGGATCGGTATTGCTCATCCCTGTCATGTAGGGAAAGTGTCAGGTCTTCCATTTCTTTGACATTTATAACTTCTCTCACCCAATCTCTAACAGTGGGAGTTGTTTTTTGCTTCCAAAATCTGGGTTTTGTCTGCTTGGCAGCATTTAAAAGGTGGATCAGCAGGGTCTTCTTATATTTCCCTGTCGGCACCTTCGTGGAGTGTAGCAGGATTTGGGCTGGGTCGCCTTTCACCTGGGCCCCCGTAAGCTGTGTGACAATGGGGAGGACTGCCTCCCAGTATCCCTGGATCCCGGGGCACGTCCACCAAATATGGAACAATGTCCCTCGACTCTCGCCACATCTCCAACAACTTGGGTCTGCTCCACTGAACATCCTCGCCAATCTATCAGGGGTATAATGCCACCGCGTCAGCAGTTTGTAATTGGCCTCTTGGACACGTGTGGCTAATGAGGACTTATGCGCCAGTGTCGCTATTTTAGTCCTCTCTTTATCATCTATTGTCCTGCCCAGGTCAAATTCCCAGTCTCTCCAGAATGAAGGCGGGGGCTCCTGTCTACCCATGAGGAGGGAGTATAGTCTAGAGATCAAGTGGGGGCATGGCTGCTCATCTAAACAAATCTTTTCAAACTCAGTATGGTCCCTGGCGTTCCCCTTATTGTAGCCCCACCGGGACAATAGTGACTGGAAGCGGAGAAGCGTCCAGGACTCAAGATTTCCGTTCTCCAGCCTGACTCTCAGGTCTCCTATGTCTGCCCAACCTCCGCCCATTATCAGGTCGCTGCCCCTCAGTTGGCCCACCCTTCCCCACTCCCCGAGAGCCGTCCTGCAGGATTGCAGGGTTATCTATTAGTGCGACCGCGGGGGTAGGCCAGGGGGAGATTTCGGGGTGCTTCCTATGGCGCCGAAATACCTCCAGTGTGGCTGCTACAGTTGGATGTGTTCGCACCCCTAACCTATATGTTTCTTTGTTCCAAACTGTTATATCTAATGGGGCTTGTGCAATGGAGAGCTCAAGTTGGACCCACCTCTTTGAGTTTTTACATGTGTGCCATTCACAGACTCTCTGCAGATGAGACGCTACCCAGTATGATTGAATGTCTGGTAACGCCATACCCCCTGAGTGTTTGGGCCTGATTAATAACTGGCGTCGGAGCCTGGCTTTCTTTTTCTTCCAGACGAATCTCATCAGGATCTTGTCTAGTTTCTTCCTATTAACATTTCAATCCACTAACCTGTTAAGATTATAGTATTTTTAATGTCTGGGAGACTCGCTCAACCTCTCTCCCTAGGCAGGGAATGCACATCTTGGGAGATTCAGGGATAAATACCTCCCCAGACATAATCAATTTCGATCTGAGTGATTGAAGAAGGCTGGGGGGGCACATGTGCAGTCTAGCAAAGTAGATGCTTTCTCTGTCCAGGAGCTCCGCGACAACCCGGAAAATATTAGCATTTATTAAGCACAGCAGTGAAAGTTTGGACTCACTGAGGTGACTTATACCAGATACATTCGACCGGCAGCGGGTGATAAGGACAATGTTGCTCAGTGCAAGAAACAAAGCAGCAGTCACCAGTTGATGTGAGTGGGGAAGCCAACATGATGGCAGGGGAAGACAGAAGAGTGGGTGAGCACATCAGCTGGGCTTCCACAGCGTCAGACAGGTTCCCACACAAAGTCTGCCAACACCCAGGATCCAGAATCATTTCAGGGGCCAGCCTCTACCCCAGGTAGTTGCTCCCACATGTCTTAGGGCTTCGACGTGCTTGCCTCAGTCTCTTCATCTTTAGACAGAGAGATGGTCCTCCTCCCTCCTCTCCAAGAAGATCAGCATTGCTTTTCTCCAGCTTCTTGTACATCTGACAAAGACCCAACATGGGCAGATGGCCTCTTTGCCAGGATGGAAGTCAGTTCATCCATTAACCAACTGAGTGCCTGAGATTAGAGACTTAGGGAACAAATGGAGATATATAGGGGAAAGTTGGACAATGTTATTGCTGTCACTAATAAAAACACCAATGAGCTGCAGATGACTCAGACACAGGTGGGGAAGTCCCAAAACAGACTGGAGGAGCCGGAAAATAAATCCAGAAGAAAGAATTTCTGAGTGAGGGTAGTTCGGGAAAACATCTCATTAAATAACCATACCCTGAAGTTGACACACTTCATCTAAAGCTAGACAGAGTACACCGAGCTCTGACTGCCCTAAGAGCTGACAGTAGCCCAAGAGATATTATTGTGAAGCCTCATTTCTCCACCAAAGAGGCTGTAATGACATCTGCTAGGGGCCAGGAAGAAATTGTCTTCAGGAACATCAAACTTCAGATATATGCAGACATGGCTCCGGGACCTTGCAGCCGTAGACATGCCCTAAACCCTAAACAGGGGCAGCCTGATCTACCGCCAGCCTTACGACGTCTGCGAACCAAACCTGTCTTGGCCACCTTGGGGCCACCAGAATTGCTGGCGCACCCTCTAGAGCCAGCTTGCGCACAACCGTGCCTACCATGGAGAATGGGGGAAACAGGTACAGGAACCCCAGATCCCTCCAGGCAAGAGACATGGCATCCATTGCCAGGGCCAGAGGATCCTGAGACAGAGACACAAACATTGGGAGCTTGTGATTGTGACGTGAGGCAAAGAGATCCACCTCCGGAATCCCCCACTTGTGACAGAGGGACCGGAATACCTTGTGGTTGAGAGACCATTCCCCTCGGCGAGAGGATCCCCTGCTCAGGGAGTCCGCATCCGTGTTTTCCACTCCCGGAATGTACACTGCTGAGATGCATGGAACATTGCTCTCCGCCCATGCAAGAATCAGAGAAACTTCCCTGACCGCAGTTCGATTGTCCGATCAAACCTGAACCGGTAAGCCCCGTAGGTGATGCGTCAATCATGACAGAACCAACCGAATAGCTCTCAGCTCCAAGACATTGATGGGGGTGTGAGCCTCCTGAGGACCCCACAGCCCCTTGAACTGATGTGTCTTCCAAAAACCTCCCCAGCCCGACAGGCTGGCGTCCGTGGTAACCGTCTACCAACAAGGGGTCAGAAAGGATCTGCCCCTCATCAGATTGCTTGGTTCCAGCCACCACTGAAGGGACAGCCGAACCCGGGGAGACATCAGGAATGACTGATCCAATGACTGCGGACATCTGTCCCAGGCCAACAATAGATGGAGCTGGAGCAACCTCATGTGGAACTGAGCAAAGAGAACCACCTCGAAGGAAGCCACCATCAATCCCACCAGTCTCATCCCTAGCCGGATAGAAGGACGGGGTTTGGACAGGAGAAGACGTACCAGATCCTGAACCATCTGCACCTTGGACTGAGGTAGGAACACCCTGGTGTGAATGGTATCCAGATTCCTGTCCAGAAACGAGATCTCCCTTGAGGGGGAGAGAGAAGACTTGGGATGGTTGATCACCCAGCCGAACCTCTCCAGCATCGCCGCCACCAACCTGCTGTCCAGCTCCGCCTGAATGAGAGAGGATGCCGTAATGAGGAGGTCGTCCAGATACGGCACAATGCGAATGCACTGAGCTCTGAGAAGGGCCATTATGCCCGCCAGCAACTTGGTGAACACCCTTGGTGCCGAAGTCAAACCGAAAGGGAGGGACACAAACTGAAAGTGCTGATCTCCCACCACAAACCTGAGAAATCTCTGGTGTGCTGGGAAGATTGGTACATGAAGGTAAGCATCCTTGATGTCTATGGACGTCATGAAATCCCCCTGACGAAGGGAATAGATGGCTGAGCGCAGAGTCTCCATGCGGAACTTCTTGGTTCTGATGAACCTGTTGAGAAGCTTCAAATCCAGAATGGGTCTTATGGATCCATCCTTTTTGGGAACCGTGAAGAGGTTGGAATAATAGCCCTGGCCTCTCTCTGAGAAAGGCAACGGGCATATGACTTCCATGTCCAGAAGATTCTTTACAGCCCGAGAGCACCCGAGAGCTTAGGAATCTGGGAGGAGGCCGGTACTCGAACTCCAGTTTGTACCCGGAAGAGACCACTTCCAAGATCCATTTGTCTGTGACCTCCCGGGCCCAGACCTGGAAGAGGCGCAGCAGCCGTCCCCCCACCCACAAGGGTGAGGATGTCCCCTCATTACTGAGCTGGCTTGGCAGCGGGCTTGGGCTTGGAACCCCAATTAGGGCCTGGACGTGCGCGTCCTCTGCCTCTGTTTCAGGAATCACCTCTGAAATTAGAGTAGGCAAAACCTCTGCCCGCTCTGGCACCACAAAAGGAAGGATTGAAGGAGCCTGCCCCCCGAAAGGGGCGACGCTGAGGTAACTTTCCACCTGTCGCCACTGAATCCAATTTATCCCCAAACAGCCGCGTACCCAGGAAGGGTAGCGCTGTGAGTGATTTCTTAGCCGCAATGTCAGCCGCCCAGCAATGCCAAGGTTCTACTACACATAATTGTGTCATCCATAGCAGATAAAACAAAGGTCATAAATAATTCACACCGCTTAAGGGCTGTGAATTCATCACTGGCCGGGTTAAGCTGGGAACCACTCAACAGGTCCCTAACCACAGACCTGGTAGCCACAGCCACGAGCCCCGAGGCACAGACAGGCTGCAAGGCTGAACCCACACTGGCAAAGACATGGCATGCCATCTGATCAATGCGTTTGTCCTCACCATCTTTAAGAGTGGTGGCGTCTGGAGAATGTACAACGGAGGTGTTGGACAATCCCAGAACGGCCGCATCGACCTCGGGAGGGGACGACCAGCGCTTCACCACGTCCACCGGGAAGGGATACCTCCTATCCCATCCTTAAGGAATGGGAGAGGCCTAGCCGGCTTCCCGGTGTTCCTCAAGAATCATGCTTTCAAAATGATTCTGATTTGGGAACTCCAAGCGAGGCTTAGAAGTCCCAAAGAATTCCCCCTTCTGCGGAGGGGACTCTGCTGTCGGAGAAATAGCCAGTACCTCAAATAGATAGGCCAGGACTTTGGGGGTATCCACAGCATCCCCCAGCGCCTGCCCAGCATCAAAAAACTGCTGATCCTCAACATCAGATTCCTCAAACAATTCCCCCTCCTCAAGTGGGGAATAATCACACCAGTCAAGGCAATCAGACATCAAAATCCAATACCGGCGCGGCCGGAGACAGATGCCTTCTCTTAGCTGGGGCCTTTCTGGCCGCAGAGCTAGAAATGAATTTATCGATGTTGGCCAATCTAGCACATATATCAGATTGCGACTCCCCGCTAATGACAGTGTCACTAGGGGTAAGGATAAGGCGGGGTGGAGTAGGTGATGAGACCGGCGGCATGGACCCAGATGCCTGGGACCCCGACTGCTGCGTTATGGCCTGCTGAGCACATGGTACGCAAATCAATACATTATCCCCCGTAGGGGATACCCCACAACCCACACACTGCCGGGATTGCCCCGAAGGGAGCCCGAGCCCGGTATCCTGGGGAGCCTCCATATGGTGATTTTAAGGTAGTACTAGTTGCAATGACCAGAGGGAATTACGCTACTTAGCTACCCTGGATGCCCCTTTAAGTCCATGGTGGGAGAATTTGTATGTGCCCCAATTTAACCCAAAGGACCCTAGGACCGGGAGAACCCCCTTTTGTTATAACCGATAGCGAGTCCTCCTGAAAGACACAAGTGAAGGGACCCATGAGAAGGCACACATTCATACACACAAAAAAACTACACAGTATAATTATAGTATAAATATATATACGCCAGAAAGTTATAGCGCAGGGCCGCCCCAGCGCCAGAATGGGGCCTGCAGTGCAACAGAAACAAGAAAAGGGGGCCCAACAGGGCACTTACAGAAGGAAATGGCGTCCAGCCAACACAGGAATCCAGACGCGAGAGGGAGAAGAAGGGCGGGCCAGCGCGGATCGCTCGCCGCACCTGGCCCTGCCCCCTTCCCTCAAGCAGAGAAGACGCAGTTCCGAGCAGTGGCTGGGATCCGCAATGGAGCCAAAACAAGGGGGGCGGCCGTGGCAAGCGCGCCGAGAGCCCGGCCCCGCCCCCTGATCGAGCCGTCCTGAGGGGAAGAAGCTCCCCCATCCACAATGGCCAAGCATGCGGCCAGCGCAAATAGCATGTAAAGAGTCCACACTCCTAACATACACTCACACACACAAACATAAGACAGCCCCCCCGCCCCCAGGAGGGGAACCGGGGGACCCGGAAGGGGGAGAATCCCGCACCAGAAGTGGAAGGGATAAAGTAGGGACGGGGCATCCCAAACCGGGATCACCAACCCGGATACAGCCTACCCCTTAATATGGGGTCTCACGGGGGAGCATAGCTCCCTAAGTACACCTCTAAGGTGTTGCCTACCCTCACCCGGACCTTCAGCCAAGGCTGGGAGGCATAGTATGGGCTTAATTTTAATAAGGTCCGGGCAGAAATAGGGGCAAATTGGCCGGGTGTAGGCCTGGCTTACCTGCAAGGAAGAAACACAGCCATCTTCTGACTTGCTCGCCGTACTGCAGAGAAGATACTGGGGAATGAGTGGGAGGTCCCAGGTATTTATGGACCGGGAGGGGCTCCCTTTTTTTCCTTTCATCTCTGCAGAAGTTCGCCCTCTACAGGTAACAACCCACATGTCATGAATATTGGAAGCGGGGTGTGTGACATACTTGGAATAAGTATATACTTTCAAAAATGCCATAAGAAGTGGACTTAAAATCTCAAAGTGATGCTTGAGATTATTTAAATATGGAAAGAGAAGATTGGAAATCACTGTTCTATAGAAGTAATTCTGCATTGAGAAATCTAGTGCCAGTAGATGACTTCTTAATGTACAATTTTGTGGACTTTCCTGCAGATCTCAAATCAGAACATTCAAAAAGGCATGAGGCTCCCGACTTACCTGCCTCCGCGGCGCCCCTCGCTCAGTCACAGCGCCCATATGAAATGTCAGTCCTGATGAACTGTTGACCATACCCTGCTTGTCAATATTCTCTCCTCTTTCTGAATTCAAGGTTATGCACCCTTCTTGGCTCACCTCCAATCTCTCTGACTGATCTTTCGGTGTATTCTACTCTTACATGGTTTCTTCCTCTTGTTCTCTTTCTACCGGTGTGCTGCAAGGTTCTATCCTTGGCCCCCTTCTCTTCTCAGCATACAACTATGGTCCTGGCAAACTTATAACTTCACTAAGGCTTTTAATATCACTTTTATGCGGATCACACTCACATATCCCTCTCCTCCCTCCAGCTTATTTATTCATGTCATCTTGTTCCTTTGACAAGACAAAACCAGTAATTTTTCCACCATCTAATGCCCCTCCCCTCTCAATCTCTGTTAACAATTATACAATATCTGCAACCCCCAAGCTCGGTGCCTAGGAGTCAATCTGGACTCTTTCACCCTCCTGTTTCCAACTTACAAAACTCTCTAGCCAGGCTTCTCCCTACATTTAATTTCTAATCCAGAAATATCATCCAGGATGTAGCCTCTGTTCTGCCTTCCACCTTCTCATGTCCTCCACCCTGTTCAACCTAGTAATGTGCGAGCTGCTGGGAATGCGGCCGCTTGCGCTCCCTATTGCAGAAGATCAGAGCCGTTTTACCAAATCACATAGACACAGCAAATGGCTCTGATAAGAGCCTGCACATGCGCCATTGAAAGGTAAGCTGTTACAGACGAGCTGGGGGTTCACACAGTGCATCATCCCCATTGGGTTTTGTTCGGCTTTAAGCTTTTTATTCTTCCTCCGCCCCTCATCCTTTAAATGGTAAGCTCATAAAAGGGCAGGGCTCCCTTCTATTGTATTTTGTATTCAGTATATTTATTGGGAACTCTGTAATACAATTTGTAATAGCCTATGTACTGTATATTATACCCTGTTGGTAATCACAATTTTGCACAGAACTACAGAAGTTGATAGCGATTTATAAATAATAAAAGTGAATTAGCACCTCATTAATGAACTCTTAATGGGGGCATTAAGTTGTTGTACCATGTTATCCATCGAGGTATGCAGGAAATCCAAGGGTAAGGAAATACCATTTATTGGCTAACTCAATAGATTGAAAATGTGACCTTTCAAAGAAATTCAGGCATAATACAAAGCTGTAAATTAAACACACATTTATACACAAAACTACAGAAAACTACAAGAGAGGAACACTGGTTTTTCTGCTGACACAAGTGAATAAGTCGTTGGTAAGCCTTGAGCTAACAAGCAGGGGGATAATAAAAATTAAGGATAAGAATAGGATGGGGGTGAGAAAGTGTGGTGGAATTTTTATTTCTTTTGTCACATCAGCCAAGGCAGTCTATTTAATATCAGACCTTGTGGTGAATCCAGTCTATTAAATACATGGCATAATGACACATATTATCTCGGTTTAGCCACCATCAATCCATTTGATTATTTGGATGCACTTACATTCCAACTCCAACCTCTCGTTTAGTCAACGCAAGCCCCCTTTAAGCACTGTGAGTTTGAGGTCATTCTACAGAAATGGGCTGCAACAGGCACAGTTGTTGTTTTTATTTCAAATTGAGAACCTATGCAGATTTAGTTACTTGATCTGTCTGCCCAATGTATATTGCTGAGGGGCACTGCATGCACATGATTAAGTATTCTAGATTAGGGGATTTGCAGGAGAACCAAATGGGAAAGTGCTAGATTTTCCAGTAGGGTAAGACCATAAGCAGCAAGAACAATAATGTGCCCTCTAATAGACTTGATTCAATTTTTTTCTATGTATTCCTTGTTGAAAAAAACAAAGTCAATTTTGAGTAAAATTACCTTCCTAGGCCAGATTGCTGCTCCAAAATCAGGAAACACTGTAGCTCCTCCTGCTTCAACATCGCTCATCTGAGAAAAGTCAGGTGATAATT
Source organism: Gastrophryne carolinensis (assembly GCA_027917425.1). NCBI lineage: Eukaryota > Metazoa > Chordata > Amphibia > Anura > Microhylidae > Gastrophryne > Gastrophryne carolinensis. Next base: position 110,123,876 of record CM051238.1, on the reverse strand, counting down.
AAGTTGATTTGTAATGGCAAAAGACTATTTTCTCTCTAAATAAAGGTGGCAACGTATTGTATGAATAGCCTGAGGGATCCTATCTGAGCATCTGAGAGTGTTTGGGTTATACCTTTGGTTCCCACAATAAACTGCATACAGGAAGATTAATGGTTAAACGAGGACCAGAAGCTTAGTGGGATTATCTTGTTTAAGAGATAATATAATTGCGTAAAAAATACACTAGATATAGTCAAACATGGAGAAACATTGTCATGTATACACACATTATTTACATTTAATCTATCTATCTGAGCAGGGTCATCAGGTGTAATGCTTAATGAAGGTCTAGAAGAAGATAGATGTGAGTCCTTTACACACAGTACACAGATTCTGGGAAGCAGCAGCAGTGTTCTGTCTGTACAGGGTTCAATTCTCTGTTCTTGTAGATCTTGGTGATGTAAAGTTGCCAATAATAAAACCTTCTTCCATAAGACAGAACAATACCAGATGATGTCAAAACATGCAGGAGAACCAGGACTCAATCTGTAAAGGCAGCTCTGTTCCTAAGGCGAAGTTGGACTCCTAAACAGCGGGCCCCTATGCTGATTTAAACCGGACCTTCAGCGTGATTTAATGAAAAGCCCAAACTCTTAAAAAACGGTTCCCCAGCATCTAAAATTAATATATTTAATACGTTTTTAGTCACTAACTTATTATTCCTTCCCCCACAGGGCTGCAACTCTGTTCAGGAATTTAGGATACGGGCGCCGCCATCTTGACTCAGAAGCATCCCACTTACTGAGGAGAGGAGAGTGGGATAAGGTACAGGGGGGCGGGTTATAGCTGTGCTTTGCTCAGACAGAGCAGAGCTGGGGTCAGGTAAAGGTCAGCAGTCACAGAATGCAGAGCAGCACAGTCAGGAGGCACTTCCTGTTTGCAGGCTGCCTGATAAGATGGTGGCTTCCATAAGCCGCCATCTTGGATGTTTAAAGGCTCATAACATGCAGTAGATGCAGGTAGGATGATTTTTAATGTGGACAATCTGCATGTACAGGGTGTGGGAAACATATAAGATAGACTCTTATTCAGAGTGAAGGTCCGCTTTAATGTCTGTTTCAGACATTTTTTTTTGCGCTTTTAAACAAAAGCATAATTGCAACCCATTGTCATAGTTCTCCTAAAAGGGTCAGTCCATCCAGACTGTGCTATCTAAGTCTACCACCACCGTGTCTTCCTCCATAAGTGCTAATGTTCTAAAAAACGAAAAGACACTTACCTTGGCTGTACTCCAGCGGTGACCGGGACTGGAAGCTCCCTGCACCGTGCATAGCAGCCTGGGAAGATGGCGGTGTCCGGCACAGTGATTGAGCAATGGTCAGCGCTGGAGTATGGCTAAGGTAAGAGTCTTTTTGTTTTTTAGAATGTTAGCGCTGCTTTAGTGCTTATTAGGGAGGAAGGGTGGGGGGTGGTGGATTCAAATAAGGCAGTATGGCTAAACTGGCCCTTTAACCCATAAATACACAGTATTTTGAGGACCACAGTGTTGGCCATGGCTCTGAGGACTCTTGTTTGACATCTACTTTTTAAACATTACATTGGCACTGTTGGTCTTGTCTTAGATCGATAGCATTGACAGCCAAAAATCAGAAACCTTTAATGTTATCTTAAAGAAATTCTAAACACCCCCACTTGGAAAATTTGGGTGACAGTTTCCCTGCCATCCCTCGCTGCCATCCTAAAACCCATTTCAGATTGTTTTCTATTTTTGTTGTGGTTTTAAACAATAACATAATTGTACCCATCTTTAAAGAGAAATAATAATCTTATTAAAACATTTGCATGTCATGCTAGAAGTCCCCTTTAACAGAATTGCAAATTTTATTGCATTAAAATAATAGTCAATTTAAGTATTTTAAAACACCTGTATGTAAAGCTAGTTACATCAAGCTATTATAATATGATTTATTCCCATTAATCACATAAATTAACAATGTTGTTAAATTAACAAAAAAAAATGTCCTTAGTGACCAAAATAAATGCTGTAATGGAAACAAACAAATCAAAGAAATGTTGAACGGCAGCCGTTATTCCTTACTAAACGTTCTGGGTGTTTTTGTGCCACTTTATATTGGGTATGTTGCATAATGATATACTTTTTTTGATTTGTAGGTTACATTTTTTTTATATTTAACACAGACTATTTATTGAGCACATAGTGATCCTGAATAATTGTTAATTGAATATACACTGTTAATTATTTATACGTCTGGTAGTACTTGTTGTACTGTCATGTCAATTGTACAGCACATTTCCCTACATTAATTTTCAATAAGCCAGTACATTTCTGTGTTACACCGCTATTGTAATGGTTTGCCATGATGCTTTTCTGTACTGTATGCGATATCAAAACATAGGTTTGAGGGGTTCAGGAGGGCACCGACACACTTCCCTACTATCACATTCAATGGGCTTGATTCAACAGTTTGTAACAAGAAATTAGTCCGTTTTTTCATGAAGTGAAAAAATTTGTCTAAAGTGAAAAAAATACAACTGAAATCTACAGTTGTAAAAAATTAGTGAGATTCAGCAATGTTTTGTCTATAGTTCTTAAATTATTTACAGCTGCCCCGAGCAGGTGTAAAAAATTCTCAGTACATTCCCTTATGGTCATTTAACCAAAAAAAGGTTAGCAACTGCTAGCATGTTTATTTTATCAGTGTAAAAGATAAACTGCCGACACCCCAGGCAAAACACCAAACCTGGGCCAGTTGCCTTGATCTATTACTAAATACATATCTAGCATTACATGGATGAATGTGATCCTTTATAACAAAGTGACTAGTTGCACTAGTGCATTAAAAAACAATTGTCACCTATTATTTTTTACTATTTTTTTCTAGGTTTGTTGAATCATACCCAATGTCTACAACCAGCTGCTGCCAAACCCCACCCCAATAAATGATGAAATATATACCTCTAAAAAATTTAGTTTCATTAGTGCTTACACTACAGCAAACCTTGCTTATTGTTTAACCATTTTAGTGGCAGCTACGTGAGTCTCACTGGGAAGGGGGACCCTATGTCATTTTTTTTTTTAATAAACCTCTTATGTTCTGTCACCCAGCAGCTATAAAAGGCTCCCAGCAGCAGCAGGAGAGCAGAAGCCAGAGTGATCAGCATGGGACACAGTGCCCAGGGATGGATGGGAGGTAAGTATTAAACAATAAAATTATTTTTTCTCCTTGTCTCTGTGTATTTTTTTTACACTTAACCTTTTGTGAACTGGTAAGGGACCCATGAGAGCCCTATACCAGTTTACAAGGCTGGGGGCTAGCAAGTCACCTGCGGCTAGCAGGTGACTTGCCATTAACCCCCGGCACCCCCAATTACCTGCCTCCCCAAAGCCCAGGGGAAGCAGAATAACCCAGCCCATGGAGCGTGTAGCCGGCAGGGCAGGGGGCCCCCATAGCTGGTCCCGGGCCCCATGTCATTTTTTTTTTATTTTTAAGGGGTTTAACCCTTAAAGTAAAAAAAAAAATTGGGTCCCCCCATGTCATTTTTTAAAAAATTAACCCCTTATGTTTATAGGGTGGACAGTAGTTGTATTTTATTTGTAAATGGGCAAGAATGGGGGGCTACCGTTACATACGTGGTACAGTTGTAACCGGGAGAAATGGGGCTTTCACATGCAATATGGTTATCATTAATAAAATGTTTTATTTAAAGTAAAGGAGACAATTTATTTTTTTGCTTTTTACACAAAAATATTTAAGAAATAGTAGAGAAATTACAAACAAGACATTTCATGTTAAAGCCTAAACTCTGCTGCAAAAAATATATATATCATTTTCCTGGAAATTCCGGAAAAAATCACGGCGCAAATTGGGGAAAAATTACCTGTCAACAGACGGTGACAAAACTTCAAGTAGGCTGGCAATTAAAAGGGTTAATAGTACCTATGCATGTTGGGTATTGTTCTGCTCAGAGGACCTTGCGCTTTTAGATTTACCTTGTTTTATCTTGTTTGCATATTGATATTTTCAGAAAACATGTTTTTTATTCGGCTTTTTAATACATATTTTTAGGGAAACCCTGTGCAATCTAAGAATTCTTCGAGGGATTACTTCCAGAAAGATGAGCCCACTACAATAAGCTGGGTATAATTAGAAAGCTTAACATGTGTTCTTTCAGAAAATATATGGTTTATGGGGGATATTCCAAATGTAAAGGGTTGTTTTGGTTGAAAAGTGCTCAAAGGTGAGTACTTTGTCTGCAGAGCTGAAATTTTCAAGTAAAATTACCGTTACGCACATACTTTACTTTGGGGTGTTTGGCAACTCTTCCCTTGACAGTAACTAATCATGTTGGGTATTATGTTCGATTCAAAGAGACAAAAAAAAAAACTTTTAGTGCCAATCTTTTTTTTTTAAATGCTTCCGCTCTCGTATGAGTGTACGAGCGATTCTATGCATGCATTGCAATCCTTCTGTAAAGTTTCCATCCGTTCGTACGGCAGATTACGAATACAAGTACGTCATTTTCCAGCATGACTTTTCCGTTTCATTTTCACATGTTACAGCGTAGACTTTCGTTTTTGCCCTTTTCCCATCGTATCCTCCCACGAATCCTTTACGTTTCCCGTTAGATTCTGTTTCCCTTTTTCAATAAATATTCGTCCAGACGGAAATCCTTACGATCTTGCGCCTGCGCACTACAAACTTAACTCATTAAAGTGCTCGCCTACATATCTGCCACCCTCACTTCTACTACAATGTTTAGCTAAATCACTTAGCACTATCCTCCATCTTCCCTTTTGGACCCTTAAAGCTCACCCAAACCACTTCGAGGTTAGGTTCTTCTTCCATTTTAGCCCCCTAAAACGTACCCAAATCACTTCTCGGTCATGTGAATATTCATCTTTAAATATTTCTGGGCCCATTAGTTTTGTGTTTATGTATTTTGTAAATGAAATGACAGTGAAACTTTTTTTTTTTTTTTTTTAAACTGTAGTTTTTATTGAAGAAGCATGATATATGACAGATCACGTTCAGTACAGTTAAACATCAGCTTACAGTGAAAATGGATACAGATATACAGATGTACAAATAGATAATGCCAAACTAACCTGATTGGCTTCTATGAGGAGGTGAGTAGAAGCCTGGACAGAGGTGCGGCTGTGGATATAGTTTTTCTGGATTTTGCAAAAGCATTTGACACTGTCCCCCATAGCCGCTTATTGGGGAAATTGAGATCTTCAAGATTAGAAAACGCAGTTTGTAACTGGATTGAAAACTGGCTGAAGGATCGTGTGCAGAGAGTTGTGGTTAATGATACCTACTCTGAATGGTTACCAGTTGTAAGCGGTGTACCCCAGGGTTCAGTGCTGGGCCCACTATTATTCAACTTGTTTATAAACGACATAGAAGATGGAATTAAAAGCACTGTCTCTATTTTTGCAGATGACACAAAGATATGTAGCACAGTGCAGTCTATTGAAGATGTTCACAAGCTTCAGGCTGACTTGGACACATTGAGTGTCTGGGCATCCACTTGGCAAATGAAGTTCAATGTGGAAAAATGGAAAGTCATGCACTTGGGGTCTAATAACCCGAAGGCAACATATGTCCTCGGGGGAGTAAAACTGGGAGAGTCACTTGTTGAGAAGGATCTGGGGGTACTAGTAGATCACAGACTAAATAACAGCATGCAATGCCAAGCAGCTGCTTCCAAGGCCACCAAGATACTATCGTGCATTAAAAGAGGCATGGAATCACGGGATAGAGATGTAATTTTGCCTCTTTACAAGGCACTGGTGCGCCCTCACCTGGAATATGCCGTCCAGTTCTGGGCACCCGTTCATAGAAAGGACGCCCTGACTCTGGAAAGGGTGCAAAGGAGAGCCACCAAACTAATAAAGGGAATGAAAGATCTTAGTTATGAGGAAAGATTACGAGAATTAAATCTGTTTAGTCTTGAGAGGAGGCGATTGCGGGGGGACATGATTAACTTGTATAAATATATAAATGGACCATACAAAAAATATGGGGGAACACTATTTCACGTAAAATCCTCTCTAAGGACAAGGGGGCACTGCCTTCGATTGGAAAAAAAGAAATTTAGTCTCCGGAGGCGACAATCGTTTTTTACCATAAGAACTATAAATCTATGGAATAGCCTCCCACAGAAGCTTGTTACAGCATCAACCGCTGACAGCTTCAAAAAAGGATTAGATGCTTATTTTGAAGAAAATAACATTAACAGTTACTACTAGTGGTTATCAACAAAAAAAAAATTAAGACAAAAAATAAAATAAATAGCTTCCCCTATGAAATAAAAAATAACTTCCCCCTACCCCAACACCCTTGGTTGAACTTGATGGACATATGTCTTTTTTCAACCGTATTAACTATGTAACTATATAATGAAAACAACCAGCGGTAACGCCCAAGGCACAAGACGCGCCCCTATCCAACTTGGATATCAGGGGGCCATAAGAACCAGTAGAAGAAAAAATGGACTATTGTCCTTGGGTATTGGCTATCCCCTTCATCTTATAAGACTAAAGCTGGAGGGGTGCCCATTTTTAACCGAATTCTTAATGAACATCAAATTGTAATAAAACGTGCAATCTGCACACCACGCCTCTAACATTTTCTTTTTATAAACATGAATTGAACTCACATATATCAAACTACAAGAAACACAACTGAGACAAACGGGGTGGGGGGGAGAGACGGGACAACACAGACACAAACAAAGGGTGCGGCGGGGGTAAGGAGAAGAAGGGGGAGGCAAGGGGGTGTGAGAGGGGGGAAGAGGGGAGGTTGAAAACCTCGAAAAAGAGGCAGATCCCCACCCGGGGTACCTGCTGCTACTCCTGCAAAAAGTTTAAGTAGTCCGCCGAGGAGGTAAATCGGTTCCAGGCCTGCCACTTCTCTCTATGTTGGTCTGCCTTCCCTCTCAACGAGGCCGTCATCTCCTCCATCCTGCTAATATCGCCAACCCTGGTGAGCCACATAGCCGTCGTGGGGGGTGACGTCGATTTCCAGCAGGATGGGATGCAAGTCCTGGCCGCATTCAGAAGGGGAGCCAGCAAGGACTTGGTCCTCTTCTTGATAGATGTAGGAGCTAAACCTAGGAGGTAGCCCGCCGGATCCTCACCCAGGTCTATATCAGTCAGCCTCAGAACTATTCTCCTGACGTTGCTCCAAAACCCAACTAGAGCCCCACATTCCAAGAAAATGTGTATCATTGTGCCCCTGGCCGCAGGGGGGAAGAGGAGGGGAATATTCTAGCTAGTCTCGATGGCACAAGATACCAGCGTGAGAGAATTTTATAGGAGGCCTCTTGGTATCTACAGGACATCCATGACCTGTGAGCTACCTGTAGCATGGCCTGCGTCTGCTCCTTCGTGAAACTCCTATTTAGTTCCCTCTCCCAGCCCTCAACAAATGGGGGTTTATAGGAGTCTGGAGGGGAGATCAGCAGAGAGTAAGCATGGGACAGGGCTCCTCTGAAGTGGCCGCTGCCTGAGCAAAACGTCCATAGCCCTAGACAGGGAGCTTCGATAATGTGTAAGCTGCAAAGTCTGCCATGTATTCAGTGGGGTAAGTGAATATCTCGTTGCCAAGACCTCCGTCCCAATCCAATCCGGTCCCTCTCGAAGATGCATGACCCTGAAGCGGCCCTGTTTTACCCACCCACGGAAAGTGCCATCTGTTAGGCCCGCCGGAAAGTCCGGATGTCCCAGTACGGGGGTCATTGGTGAGGCAGAGGGAAGAATGCCCAACTTCGGGAAGAATCTGCTCACTATTTTACGGGTAGGGCCTATTGTGGGGTATTTGTTCAGGGTGGGGGCCCGATCCAGCGGAATCCAAGGGAGCCCCTGCAGAGGGATCTCCGAGGCCTTCTGCTCGACAAGCGCCCACTGCTTCAGAGAGGAGTGTCTACACCAGTCGAGCACTCGTGACAGGTGAGCTGCCGCGTGGTATGCCCTCCAGTCCGGGAGGCCCAGTCCTCCCCTCCCCTTGGAGAGAGTGAGGAGGGGGGCCGCCAGCCGATGTGATCTCCCAGCCCAAACAAACCTGGAACAGAGCCCCGTCAGGCGTTTGAAGAAAGTGTGTGGAACCTCAATCGGGAGGGCCTGGAAGAGATACAACACCCTTGGCAGGATGTTCATCTTAATGATGTTGGACCTGCCATACCATAAGAAAGCATTTTTATTCCATTTCTGCAGGTCCTCCTCCACTTTCCTCAGCAGTGGGGGGAAATTCATGCTATACAGTTTTTGGGGAGTCGCCGATATCTGTGTCCCCAGATACTTTATCGCTTCTCGTTCAAATTTGAATGGGAAATTTTCGGAGATCAGCTTTAATCTCCCTGGGGGTAGGCTGATGTTCAGGGCGGAAGACTTTTGGTGATTTATCTTATAATTAGATACTGTTTGGAAGGCTTTAAGTTCTGCTAAAAGTACGGGTAAGGATGTCTCAGGTCTAGAGATGAAAAATATCAAGTCGTCGGCATAGGCCGCGACCTTGTGTTCCCCTCGCCCAACCCCGATACCAGCGATGTCCTGGTTTTTCCTCACATAGCGCAGGAAGGGTTCAAGTGTCAGAATAAATATCAGGGGGGAGAGGGGACATCCCTGACGGGTCCCATTTGCCAGCTTAAATGGTTCCGATGCCAAGCCGTTTACCACGACGGACACAGAGGGGACCGAATAGGAAGCCATAACTCAACGGGTCATGTTCTCCCCCAAGCCAACCAGACAAAGGGTTGCAGAGATAAAATCCCAGCTCACCCTATCAAAGGCCTTCTCGGCGTCCGTTGAGAGAAGCATCGCAGCCGGACCCCCCAACCTCGCCCGGTGAATCAGGTTGATAACCCTAGTGGTGTTATCTCTTCCCTCTCTTGAAGGAACAAAGCCCACCTGATCCCAGTGTATGAGTGACGGGATAAGTGGGGCTAGCCTATCTGCTATTATCTTATTAAACAGCTTGATATCGCAGTTCAGCAGGGAGATTGGTCTATAACTCCCACACTGCGCCAGGTCTTTTCCAGGCTTGGGGATTACGGTAATGTTTGCTCTCAAGGTCTCTCTTGGAGGTGGATTCCCATCCCTCAAAGAACCAAAGGATGTGATAAACTTAGGGCCGAGAATCCCAGCAAACTCCCTGTAGTAGTCCAAGCTAAATCCGTCAGGGCCCGGAGCTCTTCCCGGCCTGGTATTCTTGATGGCTCCCCTCAAGAGCCCTTCTGCCACCTCGCGCTTAAGTCGAGGGAGTCCTGAATCACGAATATATGTCTCGATGTCTCTCATTGAAGGGGTCGGGTGGCCCCGTGGCAGATTATATAGCTTTTCATAGAACTCCCTGAACGTCCTGGCTATATCCTTAGTCAAATGGAGCCTTCTACCCCCCTGATCTTGAATGTGAGCTATGAAATTTCTGGTACGTTGTGCTTTCAGGGCTCTAGCCAGGGCCTTACCACATTTATTGCTATATTCATTAAAAAATCGCCGGCACCTAGCCGCTAAGCTCCTGGCCTCGGTGAGGCAGACGTCCCTGAGGGATTCCCGAAGGCGCGTCAGCTTGGCGCCCACCGCCGCATCATGGGTACTCTTGTGCTTGATCTCCGTCTCAAAAATCTCCCGGGTCAAGAGATAAATTTGTTTGTTCTTTTCTCTCTTGAGACGGGCCCCATGCTTGATCAGCACACCCCTGACCACGTATTTGTGGGCCTCCCACAGGGACATCCGCGAAACTTCGCTTGTGTCGTTAGTTGCAAAATAGTCAATGATAGCCTTATGGATGTCATCTTTTACTGGGGTCCGTTGCTCTAGGACCAAGTGCCCTGTGAAGGCGATCTATCACTATTTCGGTGTCGGGCGGGCGGTTGAGAATTCCATTGAAAATACCCACGACCGTGGGCACCAATTGGTCTTGACCCGTTGCCTCCGGCAGTCCTCTCACTCTTATATTGTTGCATCTACTCCTATTTTCAAGATCGTCCAAATGGAGGACGGTGGCTTGAGAGATAGCTTGTTGGAGCGACAGACTTTTTCCAGAGCCCCTACCCTTTGTATAGTTGTGAGCTGGGACTGCTCCAAACCAGCGACCCTAGAGTCCAGGCCCTCCTTCGAGCTTTGCAGATCAGAGATGTCTTTCTTAAAGGAGCTCTCCACTCTTAGGATGAAGGATTCAAGGTCAGTTTTGGTGGGGAGGGCTCTAAGCTCCGCTTTGATATCTGCTAAGATGGGGTCAAGGGAGGTTGAGGCCTGTTTGTGGGAGGGAGCACCGCCAGACGTCAGTGCGCAATCGACAGGCACATTTTTTTTTATTCCATCATAAAATATAAAATTTTTTTTTAAAAATTTCAAATTTTTACAACTATAGCAATGGCAGGCCACATAACATTATTCTTCATCTGTGGTCCCCAACGAGATGCGCAGCTCCTGCATCTCGCCCACCAACTGAAGGACCCTGACACTCAGTTGTGCCACTCTGGCACGTGTGGTCCCTGTTAAAAAAAACGTAAATTCAAATATTGTTATAACCTTGTTGGGGTCATACTGCAGTGCCCCCCCCCCCCCCCGTATGGTCCAAAAACCTAAATATGGACTTCAAAAGCCAGAGGGCCCTCGCCACCACGGCCCGGGTTTTGCATAGGGTCCGATTAGAGAACCCCTGGCCCGCATTCTGCAGGCAAAGAACGAGCATCAGGAGCAAGGGCAGGAGTGGATATCCAGAATCCCCTGAAAGAATTTAAAAATACTAACATAAAATACACATTCTAAGCTACAATATTGTTTAACATGTCATCAAGGGCTAAAAACAGCCATAGATTAAGACATGAGTCATCAACTATATTAATTGCCATACAGTGAAAATGGATTGATGGAATGTGAGCAAACTTACCCTGGAGCCATCCACCAGATAATTCTCCTGACTCAAACTGACGAAATAAGCCGGAGCTCTGCAATATATAAGCATCATGGGATGACCCTGGATGCCCTGCAAGAACACTGAGGAATCGCATAGCTGGACCAAATACTGCTTGTATGTTGTGTGAGTGGCACATCTTGCGGTTCCTGCAACCAAATATAAAATAATTACACAAAGCAAAGGTAACCGACTAAAACAATAACTCCTACAACAAATAAAGATTCAAGTTCAACAATCCAAATATAATTCAAAAAGGACATAAGTCTAAAAAAATATAGCAATTATATGGCTGTGTGGGAAAATAAATGTTTACATGCTAAGGACTAATTAAGGTCAGCATTAAAATGCATCTATAAGGCATACATGAAATGTATTGATTCAGGTATGCATTGCTATACAATTTATGGCCTTGGCCATGCTGATACATGCAATGCCTTGGTGCTAAAGGCGTGCAGACTCCTCCACATAGCCGCAAAACATGTTCAACAATAGCAATCCGAGCCCTCAAAGGTCCCGTAAGTGGATCGGAAATGAAAGGGATTCATAGGGTGGTGGTCCGTCGGAAATCAGCTCTCTAAATTAGACGTAAGCCCATCCCAACAACGTAAGTTATCTGAACGAACGAAAGATATCAGATTTTGTTTAGAAAAAGATCCGAACTAACGGAAATGATCTGATTTGCTTCCGTTCATCGAAAGCGCATATACACATTTTCCCGAACGTTCGTACGAATGAAAAATGAATGAAAAAAAGCAAAAAAAAGACTAACACCCACCCAAACTTTCACAGACAGCTACGGAAGTCCGGACGAATGTGTCTTTGAATCGAGGGGAGTGTTCCATTTTCAGATTTCACTTGATTTTTCTTGTTTGCATATAGTTTTTTTAGGAAAATGTTGCTTTGATTATTCTTTAAGAATTAATTGAGGGAATACTTCCAGAAAACTATGCCCACATAAACAAGTTTGAGGCATGTACTTCCAGAGAATATATAGTTTGTGGGTATTTCAAATGTAAAGGGTTGTTTTTCTGGAAAAACTGCAAGGTGCGCTTAGCGCCTAGCATAGTTGTATTTTATCTTAAAACCTCCTAAAGCTCTATTTCAGTTTGGGGGGAGTCTCCTGGGCAGGAAAGGGTGTCTACCAATACATGTGTGGTACCGCTGTAACTGGGAGAAATTGGGGTTTCACACACAATAAGATTTTATTGACAAACTTACATTTTTTATTACAAAAAACACTACAAACAACACATATATTTCTCATATTTCACCCAAAAGTATTGAGAATACACTAAAAAATGCCATACAGGACATTTCATGTTGAAGCCCAGACTCTGCTGAAAAAAACAATATATAATTTTCCTGGAAAATCCCTGGAAATCCCTTCAAAAATCAAGGTTGAACATGTGTAGCGCAAAATAGTGAAACGTAGTGTGGCACTTAAAGGGTTAAATGTAGCCCAATATTAACCGTGTATATATTGGTAAACAGGCCAATAAAACATTTGGAAAATGAATGCATGCAAACATAACATAAAAAAGCTAAAAACAACATGCAACAGAGAAATGCAAACAAACATTTTAGACTGCTTCCTGGAAAATTCGAGCACATTTTACAATAGTCTTCGCTTGCTACAGCCTTTTTACAAGCGCTTCGAAAATTTTAAGTTCGCATTTTCGCACACATTGAAGCGCACGTATTTAATTTAACCTTTTTGCTGAATCTCGTGAAAAAGTAAAAAATTCACGTATGTGATCCAGTTTTTTCTATCTTTGTTGAATCAAGCCCAATATGCCAGTACATTTCCACGTTACACTATTAGCATTGTAATGGTTTAATATTATGCTTCTTTAACCATTAAAGTTTAAGCCTACCTAAAGATTTTGTCACCCTCCGTTGCCAGACCATTTTTAACTATTGTGCGCTATGTTCAACTGTGATTTTTGAAGGGATTTCCCAGGATTTTATATTTTTTCTGCAGAGTTTGGGTTTCAACATTAAATGTCTTGTTTTTTAGTGTATTCTGAATAATGGGATTTTTGTTAGGTGAAATATGTACAAAAAAAAAAAAAAAACCTATTTTTTACAATTTGTAATTTTTTTAAATAGAAAAATGTAGAATAAAATGTTCAATAAAATCATATTGCGTAAAAAAGCCCTATTTCTTCCGGTTACAACGGTACCACATATGTATCAGCAGACCCCCTTTCCTGCCCAGGAGACTCCCCCAAACTGAAACAGTGCTTTCGGTGGTTTTCAGATAAAAACATGCACAGGTACTGTCAAGGGAATAGTTGTTAAACAAACCAAAGAAAAAAGCATGCACATAAGGGTAATTTTACTTGAAATCTGAAGTTCTATATCCCTTTCGCTGCCAGCCTACCTGGAGTTTTTGTCACCCTTGGTGCCAGACCATTTTGCACTATTTTACGCTCCCCATGTTCAAATGTGATTTTTGAAGGGATTTCCAGGGATTTCCCAGGAAAATGATATATTGTTTTTTTCAGCAGAGTCTGGGCTTTAACATGAAATGTCTTGTTTGTAATTTTTTAGGTGTATTCTCAATACTTTTGGGTGAAATATGTGCAAAAAAATAAAAAAAAAATCTATTTTTTGCAATTTGTAGTGTTTTTTTGTAATAAAAAATGTAAGTTTGTCAATAAAATCTTATTGCATGTGAAACCCCAATTAATCCCGGTCACAGCGTTACCACATATGTATAGGTAGACACCCTTTCCTGCCCAGGAGACTCCCCCAAACAGAAACAGCGCTTTAGGAGATTTTCAGCTAAAATACAACTATGCACCGCGCTAAGCGCACCTTGCGGTCTTTCCAGAAAAAGAACCCTTTAAATTTGAAATACCCCCCAAAAACTATATATTCTCTGGAAGTATACACCTCAGGCTTTCTAGGCGTAGCAGGTTTGTTGACATGGGCGCAATTTTCTGGAAGTAATCCCTCAATCAATTCTTTCCTAAAAAAAAACTATATGCAAACAGAAAAACCATATAAAATCTGAAAAAGCAACATCCCCCGAGCAGAACAATACCCAACATGCATAGGTACTGTCAAGGGAAGAGTTGCAATACACCCCAAAGTAAAGCGTGCGCATAACGGTAATTTTACTTAAAAATTTCAGCTCTGCAGACAAAGTGCGCACCTTGCGATTTTTCAACCAAAACAACCCTTTAAATTAAGAATATCCCCATAAACCATATATTCCCTGAAAGTACACATGTTAAGCTTTCTAAGAGTACTGAGCTTGTTGTAGTGGGCTCATCTTTCTGGAAGTAATCCATTGAAGAATTCTTAGGTTGCACAGGGTTTCCCTAAAAACAATTATAAAAAAGCAGACTAAAAACCATGTTTTCCTAAAATATCAATAAGTAAACAAGAAAAAACAAGCTAAATCTGAAAGCGCAAGGTCCCCCGAGCAGAACAATACCCAACATGCATAGGTACTATTAACCCTTTTAATTGTCAGCCTACTTGAAGTTTTGTCACCCTCTGTTGACAGGTCATTTTTCCCCATTTTGCGGCATGATTAACCGTGATTTTTGCTGGAATTTCCAGAAAAATTTTATACATTACATATACATTTTTTGCAGCAGAGTTTAGGCTTTAACATGAAATGTCTTGTTTGTAATTTTTCTACTGTTTTTTGAATATTTCTGCTTAAAAAACAAAACAAAAAAATATATATATATTTTTAAACAATTGTCTCCTTTATTTTAAATAAAACCTTTTTTTTTTTTTTTAATGAAAACCATTTCTCCCGATTACAACGGTACCACATATGTATCGGTAGCCCCCCCATTCTTGCCCTGGAGACCCCCCAAACTGAAAAGAGCACTTACATTTATTTATTACATTACTACATTACAAATAAAATACAACTACTATCCACACTATAAACATAAGGGGTTAATAAAAAAAAAAAATGACATGGGGGGGGCATTTTTGGGGGTAATTTTAAGGGTTTAGGGTTACGCTAACCCTAACCCTCAAAAATCCCCCCAAAAATTACATAGGGTCCCCCCTTTTTTGGGGGAATTTCAAGGGTTAGGCTAACCCTAACCCTTAAAAATAAAAAAATAAACAAAAATAAAAATTCCCCCCAAAAAATGCCCCCCCCCCATGTCATTTTTTTTTTTTTTTTTAAGGGTTAGCCTAACCCTAACCCTTAAAAAAAAAAAAAAATATTTTATTTTGAATTTTAAGGGTTAGGCTAACCCTAACCCTTAAAAATAAAAAAATATACAAAAATAAAAATTCCCCCCAAAAAAACGGGGACCCCCCGCCCTATGTCATTTTTTTTTAAGGGTTAGGGTTAGCCTAACCCTAACCCTTAAAAAAGAAATTTTTTTTTTTTTTTTAATTTTAAGGGTTAGGGTTAGGCTAACCCTAACCCTTAAAAATAAAAACAATAAATCCGGGGGGGGGGGGACCCATTTTTTTTTTTATTTTAAGGGTTAGGGTTAGGCTAACCCTAACCCTTAAAAAAAAATGACGTAGGGTCCCCCTTACCCGTCATAACCAGCCCGGGACCAGCTATGGGGGCTTGTAGGCACAGAGTGGGGGGGCCAGCTTTTGTGGCCCCCCACCCTGCAGCCTACGAGCCCACATACCCTGTGTGGGCCCGGGCTCTTCTGCCCCCCCCCTGGGCTTTGGGGAGGCAGTTAATTGGGGGTGCGGGGGTTAATGGCAAGCCACCCGCTAGTTGCAGGTGGCTTGCCAGACCCCAGTCTTGTGAACTGGTATAAGGGGTCTCATGGACCCCTTACCAGTTCACAAAGGGTTAACATAAAAAAAAACACACACACACAAAAATGTCATTTATTAAAAAAATAAAAAAAAAGTTTTTTTTTTACTTTACTTACCTCACCCGATTGTCAGCTCCTGTGTCGATCAGCTGTCAAATGCCTTGGTGATCGCTGGCCAGAGGGGGGGGGGGCAGGGTATCAGAGCATCCCCTGCCCCTCCACTGCTCTGCCCAGCGATCACCAGGGCATCTGACAGCTGAGCCGAGGAGAGGCAGCAAGAGGCCCGGGAGTGAGGTCATAAGCCCTGCCCCCAAAGGGGTGGGGCTTAACAACAAGATGGTGGCGCCCGTCGGGAGAGGAGGGGGAGAGCCCTTTCAGGCTCTCCCCTGAAGCTGAAGAGGCTGGGGGGGGGGCGATCGGAGGCCCCCCCCAGTGAAGAGGAGACCCGGAGGGAGGCAGCGCGACTGCAGGTAAGTAAATGTCATTTTTATTATTATTTTTTTTTTTTTTTACAGTTAGCAGCTGCTGCTGCCAAAACGGGGGGGGGCTATTCCGGGGGCTCTCCTGGAGCCATCCGACCCCCCACCGGGGATCGGATGACACCAAATTAAAGAGGAGACCCAGCCGGATCCAACGAGGGGTCAGGTGAGTATTTGTGATTTGTATTTTTTTTACTAGCAGGGGGGAAAGTCAAGCACGTAGATTCTACGTGCTTGGCACTTAAGTGGAGTAGAAGCAGGCACGTAGAAACTACGTGCTTGGCACTGAAAGGGATATACAAAGTGCACACCTATCACAACCAAAACAACCCTTTACTATACCCAAAATGCTAAATTTAACCCTTTTAACTGCCAGCCTACTTGAGATTTTGTCACCCTCTGCTGACAGGTCATTTTTCACTGTGATTTCGCAGGAATTTCTAGAAAATTATATATATTTTTTGGAAGAGTTTAGGCTTTAACATTAAATGTCTTGTTTGTAATTTTTCCAGTACTTTGTTAAATAGTTTTCAGTGAAAAAGTACCAAAAAACACATTTTTTTTTTTTTAAATTGTCTTATTTTAAATAAAAAAATTATTTTATTAAAGAAAACCATAATGCATTGTGAAAGCCCCTTCACGGCCTGCAGGCTCTTCTGCCCCCCCCCCCCCCTGGGCTTTGGGGAGGCCGGTAGTGGGGGGGCTAGCCGCAGGTGACTTGCCAGACCTCCAAGCCTTTTGAACTGGTAAAGGGGGCATCAAAAAATATTTTATTTATTTATTTTTAATACCTCCCAACTAGGATCACTCTGGCTCCTGCCCGGGCTCTTCTGCCCCCTCCTGGGCTTTGGGGAGGCAGTTAATTGGGGGTGCGGGGGTTAATGGCAAGCCACCCGCTAGTTGCAGGTGGCTTGCCAGACCCCAGCCTTGTGAACTGGTATAAGGGGTCTCATGGACCCCTTACCAGTTCACAAAGGGTTAACATAAAAAAAAACACACACACACACAAAAATGTCATTTATTAAAAAAATTAAAAAAAAAGTTTTTTTTTACTTTACTTACCTCACCCGATTGTCAGCTCCTGTGTCGATCAGCTGTCAAATGCCTTGGTGATCGCTGGCCAGAGGAGGGGGGGGGGCAGGGTATCAGAGTATCCCCTGCCCCTCCACTGCTCTGCCCAGCGATCACCAGGGCATCTGACAGCTGAGCCGAGGAGAGGCAGCAAGAGGCCCGGGAGTCAGGTCATAAGCCCCGCCCCCAAAGGGGTGGGGCTTAACAACAAGATGGTGGCGCCCGTCGGGAGAGGAGGGGGAGAGCCCTTTCAGGCTCTCCCCTGAAGCTGAAGAGGCTGGGGGGGGGGGCGATCGGAGGCCCCCCCCAGTGAAGAGGAGACCCGGAGGGAGGCAGCGCGACTGCAGGTAAGTAAATGTCATTTTTATTATTATTTTTTTTTCTTTTACAGTTAGCAGCTGCTGCTGCCAAAACGGGGGGGGCGGGGCTATTCCGGGGGCTCTCCTGGAGCCATCCGACCCCCCACGGGGGATCGGATGACACCAAATTAAAGAGGAGACCCAGCCGGATCCAACGAGGGGTCAGGTGAGTATTTGTGATTTGTATTTTTTTTACTAGCAGGGGGGAAAGTCAAGCACGTAGATTCTACGTGCTTGGCACTTAAGTGGAGTAGAAGCAGGCACATAGAAACTACGTGCTTGGCACTGAAAGGGATATACAAGGTGCACACCTATCACAACCAAAACAACCCTTTACTATACCCAAAATGCTAAATTTAACCCTTTTAACTGCCAGCCTACTTGAGATTTTGTCACCCTCTGCTGACAGGTCATTTTTCACTGTGATTTCGCAGGAATTTCTAGAAAATTATATATATTTTTTTAGAAGAGTTTAGGCTTTAACATTAAATGTCTTGTTTGTAATTTTTCCAGTACTTTGTTAAATAGTTTTCAGTGAAAAAGTACCAAAAAACACATTATTTTTTTTTTTTAAATTGTCTTATTTTAAATAAAAAAAATTATTTTATTAAAGAAAACCATAATGCATTGTGAAAGCCCCTTCACGGCCTGCAGGCTCTTCTGCCCCCCCCCCCTGGGCTTTGGGGAGGCCGGTAGTGGGGGGGCTAGCCGCAGGTGACTTGCCAGACCTCCAAGCCTTTTGAACTGGTAAAGGGGGCATCAAAAAATATTTTATTTATTTATTTTTAATACCTCCCAACTAGGATCACTCTGGCTCCTGCTGTTCTACTGCTGCTGGAAGCCTTCTATACCTGCTGGGTGATGGGTAATAAAGGGAAAATTCAAAAGAACATGACACCCGGTCCCCCTTCTTAAAAATCCCCCATAAAATGGTGCTTTCCCCCCCACCCAGCATAACTAGCCTGAGGACCAGCTATGCAGGGCTTGTAGATCAGGACATGGAAGCCAGCTTTGGTGGTCCCACGGCCCTGAAATCTACAAGCCTGCATATCCATCACAGCCCCTGGGGTGTGGCAACTGCCATGTCCGGTGTTCCCCTATGCTGAGCAAGTGTGTGCTCACATTGCTGCTCTTGACCTTCTGCTCAGTAAAAAAGGTTCACCATGCAGGGTCGTCAAGGAAATGACAGTCAGGGTGGGGTGGGGATGAACGCTACCCTGATGCAGGCTGTACCGCATAACTGGGAAGAAATGCTGCCTTTGAACTCCGAGATAATGGACACCAGCTGGAACTATGAGATAATAGTGTGTTCCTTGGTGTGATGGTACTGGGAGGAGGGGGGCCTACATTCTATTGTCTAGGGCCAATGAACTTAGCATGTGGCTAGTATCACCCTCTGTCTACCTTAGGACTTTCCTGCGTCTCATATCTATCCCATATCTATCCATCTATCTATCTTATATATCCATCTTCTATCTATCTTATATATCCATTATCTATCTATTGTATATATCTCATATCTATCTATCTATCTTTATTTTTATTACATTCAGTTATCTCTCTATCCCCATTTATCTGTTTTTATTTTATCTCCCTTTAGTTTTTTATTTTTTATCTTTTATCAACTCTTTATTATTAGTTTCTGTATCTCTCCCCCAATAAAATGGAGAAAAAGATGGAGAATGAAAAGATAGATAGAGAGATAACTTTATCTAAACTTTTCATTCTCCGTCCATCTTTTTTCCCTTTTCATTCTATCCGTTTCTGTAATTAATTTATTTTATATCTTTATTTGTATATCTATCTAGTCTTCCATCTATTTACCAATTGTATATATTTTAATATATGTTTTCCTTCTCTCTTCCTTTCTTTTCATTAATTTAGTTTTTAATTCTCTCTCACTCCACCTGTTCCTTTTCATTTCTCTCTCTCACACACTACTTATTTTCATTCATTTTTCTGTTGCACGAACACTAGTTCTTTTCATTCATTTCTCTCTCTCTCAAACACACGCTAATTTTGATTTAATCTTTCTGTTTTTCTGGGTGCATGCTTTTGCTTTTTTCTATTTACTGCATCTTCGCTATTTATACATGCACTGTACCAATGTTTGTAGGTTTATAGATAGGCACACCTATAAAGAGGACCACCACTTGGAATATTCACTGTCCTGGATAATGCTCCTCTTCAGTGGTATAGCAAACAATCCCAGTAATTTCACACATTGGAGCATCCCAAATTGGAAATCTGCCTTTTAGATTAAAGAGGGGCCATTGCTCCATTTTCCATTTTAACAAATATTGGTTGTCTGTATGTGACGGGAGACCGTTTGGCATAGTTGTGATGAGACCCATTGCATATATCCTCAGCGCATAATGATTCATGGATATACAGTAAGGTTGATTCAGAGCCTTCTATATTCCATTTTGTTTTGTCTCTAAGTGTGAACATTACACATAGCTTTCTTTCAGTATGCGTGCGTTCACATGATGCAGAGCCTCCATCGGGAGTGTCTTGTACTGTTTCCGTAGCTGTGTAAGCCGTTGAGAATGCTGTGAATACTGCTCTCAAGGCCTTTTTTACAGACGACACTCGTATATGTTGATGTGAAACTCTCGTCTCCTTACGTTTTTCTAGCATTTTTCACTTACCTTGTAACAAAATGTTTGAGTGTCCAACGAGATCCTCCTAGTTCCCATTGGAAAAACCCTGTTTCTAGCCTTCATTTAGCCCCTAAATTCTGTAATATTTTTGTTTTTGTGAAATTTATACACAGATGCTGGCTTGTACGCATATGTAAACATCTTTTTTTAACTGTTTCACATATCCTGCTATCCCATTACTTACTTATTGCTGTGCCAAGTCTCTTCTGTGCCAAACTACTTAGCATGCCATGCTTGCAATGCATTCTTCTTTACTTCTTCCTAAAGCATACCTTAACCACTTTTATGCTTTCTTCTTTTTTATTCCTAATGCAAACCTTAACCACTTTCATGTTTTAGTTTTTTTTTTTTTTGGCTTGTGTATAATTTTAGTTCGCTGGAGCGTTGTCCTGTTAGATGTAGCATTGTCTTGGGCGCTTTGCCCTCGGAATGCTACATAGCCACTCAAATTGCAATATGTAGAGCTAGTCTTAAATCAGCCTCTATTTTTTATTGTGTAATTTTTAAGTCATAATGTATTTTTTACTTATTATTATTTTTGGATGTTAAGGTTTTTTTTTTTTTTTTTTTAAATAAGAAAATATAAAAGTAAAAAAATAACAAAACAAAAAATGTAACATTTTTATTTATATAAAATGTAAATATTTACAAATGTTTTTTGGGGGTATTTAAAAGAAGGTAGCTGCCTCCCAGTGCCTTAAGGACTCAATATGAAGCAATTACACTTTAGAGACGCTAACGAAAAGGCTTACACACAACCACGGAAAAGCGAATACGAAGCACAAGCACAAAACCGCACAAGAAACCCAAAAATGGACAGAAACCTTACACATGCTTTTTCATGTGTGCAGGTAAAAGAGGCTGTGAATCGATCTGAACCATTCAGTGCTAAGTATGTATCTCTGAGTTTGAGGTCAGCAAATGGCATAAGCCAACTGTCAGTCAGGAGATGCCTATACAGGGACTTTAACTGGCAGTGTGGCATTCCCCAGCCCATTCCCATATGTAGTGTGGTATTTCCCCACCCCATTCCCATGGGCAGTGTGGTATTCACCCACTCCATTCCCATAGGCTGTGTGACATTCCCCCATCCCATTCCCCATAGGCTGTGTGCCATGCCCCCATTTCATTCCTACTGGCAGTAAGGCATTACCTACAACCCATTCCCATAGGCAGTGTGTCAGGCCCACTGTCCCCACTCTGGCTGCCTCTTCTCGGGGTGGCCTGTGCCGGCATTCATGCTGGGATGCCCCAGGGGTAGCAGATCATTTGGCTACTGCGGTCTAAGTGTGAGGGACCATACTAAAAATTAGGGTAGGAATTGCTGCCACTTGCATATTAAAGTGAAATTTTGACCCCTTAAATGGCAGTCACATCTATGTAAAAAAAAGCTCACCTTCATCCAGGCTCCCGTCCGATTAGCTGCGTCCCCAAAAGCCAGGATGCTTGTGTGGGCTATAACTGGCTGGTAACCTTCGGGCTGGTTTTGCTGGTGAGGGGGGACCCTACTCCTTTTTTTTAAAGACATTTCTAAGGCTTTAACCCTGGATAGTTATTGCAAGTTAACTGCAAGGTGTGCATAGTAGTTGAAAGACATTTCATTTAAAAAAATTAAAAATATCTCAGAAATCCCTGAAAATGCCTGCAAGAATCAGTTAAACATATATAATGCAAAATGCTTAAAAATTGCCTGGCAACAAGAGGTGACAAAAATCTCTAGGTAGAGGGTTAAAGGGGACCAAAAACTGATTTTCGGCTGCATCCCCGGTGTCCCTGCGGTGCACTCTGTTCATATAAGCAAACTCCAGGACCATAAAACAAGAAGGTTGGTCCTCTTTAAAAATTAAAAAGGCTCGCGCCTTCATGCCACCATTCACCTGAACAGTCATCAAGAGTAGCACTGAGCAACACCACTTTCACAATCTGTGCTGCAAAGTAATTGACTGACTAAGCAGTCACTTAGTTTGAATGCACCCAGACTGCATAATTTATTGTTTCGGTTTGCAAGGGGGGAAACGAATCAGAACTAACCTGATCGCTCACAGCTTCAAGACATTGATAGGTGAATAGTCCTCCTAAGGGCCCCACCTCCCCTGGAACCGCAGGGACCTTCAGAAGAACCCCCCCAACCTCATAGACTGGCATCCGTGGTGACCGTCTCCCAGGAAGGAGCAAGAAGGTTCCGCCCCCCCAATAGGTTCTTTGAGTCCATCCACTACAAGAGGGACCTCCTCACCAGGGCGGAAGACACCCAGACCCTGTCCAGGGATGCTGGGTCCTTGTCCCATACAGACAATAGGAGAAGTTGCAGAAGCCCCAAGAGGGACTGAGCACAAGGGGCCACTCTGAAGCACGCCGCCATCAGTCTGACCAGCTGCATCCCCTGCCTGGTGAAGGGACGGGGACAGCTAGAAGGAACTGAACGTGTGCAAGCAGATTATCCACCTTCTGCTGAGGAAGGAATATCCTTGCCTGAACTGTATCCAGATTCATTCCTAGGAATTAAGTTACCAAGGAAGGGGACAGCGAGGACTTGGGGTGGCTGATCACCCATCCAGATGACTCCAGGATGGACACCACCAGCTGAGTATCCAACTTTGCCAGATGTAGAGGCTGGGAAGTGATGAGGACGTCCAGGTAGTGCAGCACGTGGACGCCCCTTGGCCTCATCAGAGACATCACCCCCGCCAGCACCTTGGTGAGCACTCTGGGAGCTGAAGAGAGGCCAGGTGGCAAGGCCACAAATTGGCAGTGTTGATCTTCCAACGTGGAGCTAAGGAATCTTGGTGTCCTGAAAACACAAGGATGTGAAAGTAAGCATCATTGATATCCACAAACGGCATGAAGCCCCCGGGTCGCAAGGAGCAGATGGCCGAGCGCAGAGTTTCCATGAGGAAAGCGCCTGTACTTGACAATTTGCTGAAGATCTGTACATCCAGAATGGGCCAGACTGACCCATCTTTTTGGGGAATTGTGAAAAGGTTGGTGTAGGGTCCCTTGCCTCTGTCTGATAAGAGAAATCTGCAAATGACCCCCAAACCCAGCAGATCTTGCACGGCCTGCGCCTGCACCTGAGCAGAAGCAGGGACCAGAAGTACCCAGGACCAGGTAATCTTAGGGGAGGGCACACAGCACCCATCTTGTAGCCGGAGGACACTACCTCCTAAATCTACCGGTCTGAGGCGTGATGCCTCCAGACTTAAGCAGGATGCCGCAGCCGTCCCCTCACCCAGGTGGGTGAAGGCGCCCCATCATGCTTGAGGGGACTTGGGAGAGGATTTGGGCATAGCCCCCCCAGAGGAGCCAGGGTGTTGTCTTCTGCTCCTGGGACAGGGAGCTGCGTGGGCCCCCGCAAAGGACACCCCTGATTCCTGTTTAACACCATGGTGGGGGGTGGAAGGGGGGCCTGGCCCCGAAGGGCCCGAGACAGCCGTCTGCGCTAGGGGTTACTGACCTCTCTTACCAAACAGGTCTAGGCGGGCCCCAAACAGACGTAGCCCCTTAAAGGGGAGCCCGGTAAAGGCCTTCTTCGCAGCATTGTCAGCACCCCCCTGTCGCAGCCAGACCAAGCGACGTATAGCCACCACACGGGCAGAAGTTCTTGCACACATTCTAATGGTGTCATCCAATGCTAATAGGATAAATTTTACATACACATCACAATTGGAGAGTGCATTAAACACATCCCAAGGGAGATCATCAGGGGCACGATCAAGCATTTTTCTGATGAGGGTTCTAGTGGCTACAGCAGTAATGGCAGAGGCACAGACTGGGCGCAGCGCCGTCCCCGCACATGCAAAGGCGTGGGAGGCCAGCAAGTCAATGCGCCGGTCCTCAGCATCCCGAAGGGTAGTATAATCAGGGGGATGCAAGAAAGGGGTGTTAGATAGCCCTATGATCGGGACATCCACCTCAGGGGGGGGGGGGATGACCAACATTTAACCACCTCAGGGGGAAAAGGATACTTCCTATCCCAATCCCCTGGAACCCCGGGAAGTTTACTGGGGCACTCCCATTTCTTGAGCACAAGGGTATGGAAATGTGCCTGCTCTAGAAATTCCAAACGTGATGTTGCTGTATGGAAACGCTCCCCTCTTTGCCTGGGAGCCTCACCAGGGAGAGAGATAGACAGAACCTCAAAGATCTGGATCAATAATCTGTCGGTGTCATCCTGGGCCCAGGGGTCAGGGCCTTCATGGCCCTTCGGTCTCTCATCAGATGAGCCTGAGTCAGAAAAGAGCTCTCCTTCATCAGAAGGGGTATAGCCACACAGATTCATAAACTCCTCGGTTCCCATAGGGAAAACAGTAACATTAGGCGTCAAGTGCCGCTTCTTAGCAGGGCCCTTACGCGCTAAAGACCTCGCAATAATCTGTTAAGCCGTAGGCAGTCTAGGAGACAAATCAGGCCGAGAATCCCCACTTGTGTGCGACTCAGCAGGAGTGAGATTTAAGCCTGGGGGAGCAGGTAAAGTGAAACGAGGTGCAGCCACTGGCAGGCCAGAATGCAAAGCCAGCGCCTGCTCAGCACAGGGTACGCAGACCCGTGCCCTGTCAGCGTCAGCATGGGGTTGTTCACACGCCATACACAGCCGGTCTTGTCCCAGGGGGACCCCGGTCACATTATCCTGAGATGCCTCCATATGGTAAATATTAGGCACAATATGCCAGTAGGGATTGACGCTATAAAGCAACCCTGGATGCCCCAATGACCCGCTAGGGAGTTGGAGTAATTTTACAAGGCCCGCTATCAATTACACCGGGCCGGGAGAAGCCAATGGATTCACCCTCTGAAAGACACAATGAGAAGACCAGACAATATGGCGCCGAGTACCTCGAAGGGCAGGCCAGAGAGAGCCGTGACACGGGGCGCGCCATGCCAGGCACCGCCCCCCTGAAGAGCTCAAGTCCAACAGACAAGCAGCCAATGAGGACGCAGAAGCGTCTGAGGTAACGCCGCCGCGGAACATTCCAATGAAGGAAAAGGCGCGCGCGGCGGCGGCATTTACAGTGTAAAAAGACAAGTCAGCGCGGCGGTTGACACCACATATACCAGTCCAAGCAGACATTACAAAGAGGGCCATATGCATGTAATCACAATACACTGACATCCACCCCCCCCCTCTTTTCCTCCCGAGGGCTACGGGGAGAATGAGGGAGGATGGTGGCCCTTTGTACAGGGCTCACCGCTACCAGGGCATGGGACAATAATGCGGGAGGGGCATCCCATAAAGGCTCACCATCAGCCTATACCACCTACCCTTTGGTGGGGGACTGCGGTGGAGCAGCGCTCCTTAAGCACACATGGTGTTGCCTACCTTCACCCGACCAGCGCAGCCCAGGCTGGGAGGCACATCACATCAAGGACGGGTGGGAATAGTCCAACAGGGCCGCAGGCTTTAATAGCCCCGCTCACCTGCGACAGAGTGATAATTTCATGTCTTCGCAGTAAGCACTGCAGAGAAATCTGGGGATTTGTGGGAGGTTCCCGGGTATTTGAGGGGCCGGGAGGAGCCTGTTTTACATGTCTCTGCAGTGCAGCGCCATCTGGCGGAGGATAACCCCAAGTGTAAGTAATCTATCTGGAGCAGGACGTACTGTATACTAAGAATACCTAATTTGTCCACTGTTAGAGGGATAGTAACTAATAATCTGGGCCAAAGCCACTCCTATTGTGCCCTTCACTATTAAATACCACCCCTCTTTATCTGCCTCTTTTTCCCTAAATTTAAAGGGGACTAATTTTGTCAGGCAGATGGCCACTTCTCGCTTCTTTTTGGCAGCACTAGACAAGAAAAAAATGGGGAAATTTGCTACATAAATACTTCCTCAAGTAGTGAGTCTCCTGGAGGAGCAAAATCTCAGCCCCCACTGAATAAAAACCCTGTAGATTAAGCAAAATTATTTTATATGGTGGAAGTCTACCTTTAACCCATAAATATTATATGGTGAAAGTCTACTTTTAACCCATAAATTTTATATGGTGGAAGTCTACCTTTAACCCATAGATTATTTTTGGGAGCCGTCTCCTCACCTCCAACAGGGAGAGAAAAAAAGGGGGAAGAAAAAAATTAAAAAATAAAATGAAAAAGGCCGAAAAAGGAAGAAAGATAAAACAAATCACAAAAACATTGCTCCACAATACAACATTTTCTAAGCCCTGTCAGATGACAATAACAGGTCGTGCTGTCCGTCCCGCGCGGGGGGGGGTGGGCGGTTGGGGGGAGTCTCCATGGGGATGAAAGGACAAATGAGAGAACATTGCTACCGTCTAGTACATAGAAAATAACCCCATAAATAAGAGAATTAACCCCACAATTAGCACTTTTAATCAATTGTTTAACCCTTTCGCTGCCAGCCTACCTGGAGTTTTTGTCACCCTTGGTGCCAGACCATTTTGCACTATTTTGCGCTCCCCATGTTCAAATGTGATTTTTGAAGGGATTTCCAGGGATTTCCCAGGAAAATGATATATTGTTTTTTTCAGCAGAGTCTGGGCTTTAACACGAAATGTCATGTTTGTAATTTTTTAGGTGCATTCCCAATACTTTTGGGTGAAATATGTGCAAAAAAAAAAAAAAATCTATTTTTTGCAATTTGTAGTGTTTTTTGTAATAAAAAATGTAAGTTCGTCAATAAAATCTTATTGCATGTGAAACCCCAATTAATCACGGTCACAGCGTTACCACATATGTATTGGTAGACACCCTTTCCTGCCCAGGAGACTCCCCCAAACTGAAACAGCGCTTTAGGAGATTTTCAGATAAAATACAACTATGCACCGCGCTAAGCGCACCTTGCTGTCTTTCCAGAAAAAGAACCCTTTAAATTTGAAATACCCTCACAAACTATATATTCTCTGGAAGTATACACCTCAGGCTTTCTAGGCGTACCAGGTTTGTTGACATGGGCGCAATTTTCTGGAAGTAATCCCTCAATCAATTCTTTGGTTGCACAGAGTTTCCCTAAAAAAGAATAAAAAAGAAGAATCAAAGCCACATTTTTCTAAAAAAAACTATATGCAAACAGAAAAAAACAAGTAAAATCTGAAAAAGCAACATCCCCCGAACAGAACAATACCCAACATGCATAGGTACTGTCAAGGGAAGAGTTGCCAAACACCCCAAAGTAAAGCATGCGCATAACGGTAATTTTACTTTAAAATTTCAGCTATGCAGACAAAGTGCGCACCTTTTTCAACCAAAACAACCCTTTAAATTTAGAATATCCCCATAAACCATATATTCCCTGAAAGTACACAAGGTTTCTAAGAGTACTGAGCTTGTTGTAGTGGGCTCATCTTTCTGGAAGTAATCGATTGAAGAATTCTTAGGTTGCACAGGGTTTCCCTAAAAACAATTATAAAAAAAGCAGAATTAAGACCATGTTTTCCTAAAATATCAATATGCAAACAAGAAAAAACAAGCTAAATCTGAAAGCGCAAGGTCCCCCGAGCAGAACTATACCCAACATGCATAGTTACTATTAACCCTTTAAATTGTCAGCCTACTTGAAGTTTTGTCACCCTCTGTTGACAGGTCATTTTTCCCCATTTTGTGGCATGATTAACCGTGATTTCTGTTGGAATTTCCAGAAAAATTATATACATTACATATACATTTTTTGCAGCAGAGTTTAGGCTTTAACATGAAATGTCTTGTTTGTAATTTTTCTACTGTTTTTTGAATATTTCTGCTTAAAAAAAACAAAAAATATATATTTTTTAGACAATTGTCTCCTTTATTTTAAATAAAACTTTTTTTTTTTTTAATAAAAACCATATTGCATGTGATAGCCCCATTTCTCCCGATTACAACGGTACCACATATGTATCGGTAGCCCCCCCATTCTTGCCCTGGAGACCCCCCCAAACTGAAAAGAGCACTTTATTACATTTTACAAATAAAATACTATCCACACTATAAACATAAGGGGTTAATTAAAAAAAAATGACATGGGGGGGGGCATTTTTTGGGTAATTTTAAGGGTTTAGGGTTAGGCTAACCCTAACCCTCAAAAATCCCCCACAAAATGACATAGGGTCCCCCCTCCCTTTTTGGGGGGAATTTTAAGGGTTAGGGTTAGGTTAAAATTCCCCCCGGGAGGGGGGACCCTATGTAATTTTTTTGGAATTTTAAGGGTTAGGGTTAGGCTAAACCTAACCCTTAAAAAAAAAAAAAAATGATGTAGGGTCCCCACTCCGGGGGGGGGGGGGGGGGGGGTTGGGGCGGGGGAGACCCATTTTTTGGGGAATTTTAAGGGTTAGGGTTATTCCAAAAAAAATGGGGGACCCTACATCATATTTAAAACAAAAAAGATATGACGCAGGGTCCCCCCTCCCGGGGGGGGGGGGACCCATTTTTTGGGGAATTTTAAGGGTTAGGGTTATTAAAAAAAAAATGGGTCCCCCCGTACGTAGCCTAACCCTAACCCTCAAAAAAATGTTTTTGAATTTTTTTTTGAATTTTAAGGGTTAGGCTAACCCTAACCCATAAAAATATAAAAAATGACGTAGAGGGAAACCCATTTTTTTTTTTTTAATTTTAAGGGTTAGGGTTAAGCTCCCAGGGGGGGGGGGGGGACCCATTTTTTTTAATCCTAACCCTTAAAATTAAAAAAAAAAATGAAGTAGGGTCCCCCTTACCCGTCATAACCAGCCCGGGACCAGCTATGGGGGCTTGTAGGAACAGAGTGGAGGGGCCAGCTTTTGTGGCCCCCCACCCTGCAGCCTACGAGCCCACATAACCTGTGTGGGCCCGGGCTCTTCTGCCCCCCCTGGGCTTTGGGGAGGCAGGTAATTGGGGGTGCGGGGGTTAATGGCAAGCCAGCCAAGTTAATGGCAAGCAAGCCAGGTGACTTGCCAGCCCCTAGCCTTGTGAACTGGTATAAGGGGTCTCATGGACCCCTTACCAGTTCACAAAGAGTTAAAAGTAAAAAAAAAAAGACAGACACAAAATTTTTATTTATTAAAAAAAAAAACTTTACTCACCTCACCTGATTGTCAGCTCCTGTGTTCATCAGCTGTCAGATGCCCTGGTGATCGCTGGCCAGAGGAGGGGGGGGGGGCAGGGTATCAGAGCATCCCCTGCCCCTCCACTGCTCTGCCCAGCGATCACCAGGGCATCTGACAGCTGAGCCGAGGAGAGGCAGCAAGACGCCCGGGAGTGATGTCATAAGGGGCGGGGCTTAACAGCAAGATGGCGGCGCCCGTCGGGAGAGGAGGGGGAGAGCCCTTTCAGGCTCTCCCCTGAAGCTGAAGAGGCTGGGGGGGCGATCGGAGGCCCTTCCAGTGAAGAGGAGACCCAGAGGGAGGCAGCGCGACTGCAGGTAAGTAAATGTCATCTTTATTTATTTTTTTACAGTTAGCAGCTGCTGCTGCCAAACGGGGGGGGGGCTATTCCGGGGGCTCTGCTGGAGCCATCCGACCCCCCACGGGGGATCGGATGGCACCAAATTAAAGAGGAGACCCGGCCGAGGGGTCAGGTGGGTATTTTTGATTTTTTTTACTAGCAGGGGGGAAAGTCAAGCACATAGATTCTACGTGCTTGGCACTTAAGTGGAGTGGAAGCGAGCACGTAGAAACTACGTGCTTGGCACTGAAAGGGATAAGGACAATCTTTATGGCTCCAACTACAACTTATGTGTAACATGCAATATGTAAAAAGAGGAAAAGAAAAGACACAAACAAGAAAAAATCTCCCCCAAATGTTTCCTCTGCTCTCCTAGAGAGAAATCTAAAGGAATAGTAAATAAATAGAAAAAAAATAAAAAAAGAACCCACAAACTATGTCAAAATACCATTTTGTGAGTACTCACCTGAAAAATGGATATTGTTGGTGTGCCACACACCCCGCTTCACTTCTTAAATATTCATCACTTCATGGGTTAATCCACCGCAGGTGACGTAGTGCAGAGAGGAAGTCTTGTAACGAGCCCCCTTCCGGCCCATATATACCTGGTACCTCCCTTCAATCACCAGTATATTCAAAAAGCAGTAAAACAAGGTACCAGTATTCCACCAGTAACCTCCAAAATTAATTTTGATATAAATAAAAAAGGGCTTCACCATATAAATGCTTCGGTAATACCGAAAAGGGCGGGTGTGAAGCGGGGTGTGTGGCACACCAACAATATCCATTTTTCAGGTGAGTACTCACAAAATGGTATTATTCTTGGTGTGCCACACACCCCGCTTCACTTCTTAAATATTCATCATTTCATGGGACATCCAAAAGCAGTGTCCACAAGGGAAGGGCATCTCAAGGCCAGGTGAAGCATAACTTAAATGACTGCAGTCTGCAGAACTTTGCGGCCAAAAACAGCATCCGCTGAGGCCCGCACATCAACTTTGTAAAACTTAGAAAAAGTGTGAACAGAAGACCAGGTGGCGGCCTTACAAACCTGTTCAACAGAAGCTTGGTGCTGAAAAGCCCAAGACGCCCCAACAGCGCGAGTGGAATGAGCAGTAATACGAAAAGGGGGAACTCTTCCCTTAGCAGAATAGGCCTCAGTAACGGCCTGACGTATCCACTTGCTAATGGCAGATTTGGCTGGTGCCAAACCCTTCTTAGGCCCATGCGGCACAACAAAAAAGGAATCCGTCCTACGGAAAGGAGACGTGATAATCAAGTAGTACTTAACACAGCGTACTACATCCAAACAATGCAAAACCCTCTCTTTGTCATTCTTAGGATTAGGACACAAGGAGGGAAGAACAATATCTTGGTTCAAATGAAAAGCAGAAACAACCTTAGGAAGAAAGTCTGGCTTGAACCGAAAGACCACTTTATCCCGATGCCTCTCGAAGTAGGGCGCCTGGATAGTTAAGGCCGCCAATTCTGAGACACGCCGGACAGAAGTGATCGCTACCAAGAAGACAATCTTCTGAGTCAGGGTAGAAAAAGCAATATCTTGCAAAGGCTCAAAAGGAGGAGCCTGAAGAGCCGAAAGAACCCAAAAATCCCAATTCAAATCCCAAACAGGGAGTAATGGTTTCCTGGGAGGCCGCACATGCGTAACCCCCTGGAAAAAAGTTTTAACTAAAGGTTTAAGCGCAACACGCTTCTGAAAAAAGACAGATAAGGCAGAGACCTGCCCTTTCAATGTACTTAGCTGGAGACCAGAGTCCAGTCCTGATTGTAAAAACTCCATAATCCTGGGGACCGAAAGGACCCTACAAGGAAAAGATCTTATCTCACACCAAGTGATATAGGCTTTCCAAGTCCTATAGTAGGTGACGGAAGAAGACTTCTTCCGGGCACTGATCAGAGTCTTAATGACTGAATCAGAAAGACTGTCCTCCTTCAGGATGGAGGTTCAGCCGCCAGGCCATCAAACCCAGCGCTGGTAAATTGAGGTAACACAATTGACCCTGAGTGAGCAGATCGGGCCGAAGAGGCAGAATGAACTGGTCCACTGCCAGCCAAACGATGTCTGCGAACCTTATTCGTTTTGGCCACTTTGGGGCCATGAGAACGGCGTACACCCTTTCCAGAGCCAACTTCTGAAGAACTCTGCCCAGCAAGGGCCACGGAGGAAACAGGTATAGAAATCCCAGAGCTCCTCAGTTCAGGGACCTGACGTCCACTGTCAGAGCCAGAGGATCCCGGGAGAGAGACACGAAGCTCGGGAGCCTGAGATAGAGATGAGGAACCCACAGGTCCACCTCCGGAGTCTCCCATTGGAGACACAATAAGTGAACCACCCGAGGATGGAGAGCTTATTCTTCCAGACGGGGAGAGCACTTGCTCAACCGGTCCGCTACCTGTTCCATCGCCTCTGGAATGTAAACCGCCGAGAGACAGGGAACATGGAACACTGCCCATGTCTGGATCAGGGACATTTCTCTGATGGGTAAGTGGGGCCTCCACTGCCCCTGAAGCCGCAGCTCCTTCCAGAATCTGTCCCATCCCGACAGACCGGTGTCCGTGGTGACACCTCTCCAAGGGAGGGTCAGGAAAGACCTGCCCTATACAAGATTGGTCGAGACCAATCACCACAGGAGGAACTGCCGTACACGGGAGGACAATTGGAAGGACTGATCCAACAACAGAGGTTGCTGGACCCAACACGCTAGCAGAAATAGCCGAAGTGTTCTTGTGCGAATTTGGGCAAAAGAAAGACACACAGCGTCTTGATGAGAGTTCAGGCCGGGATGAACCGACCCCTGAATGGACCGCGAGGGAGGGTGAGACTCGAATTCCAGGTTGTGACCTGTCGACACTACCTCCTGAATCCATCTGCCTAGAACCACATGGTTCCAATGGTAGAAGTGTCGCAATAGTCCCCCCACCCGCACGGGTGAGGACAGCCCCTCATTGCTGAGTGGGCTTATCAGCAGGCTTGGGCTTGGTGCCCCAGGACTGAGTGGGCCGGCCACGGCCCCTCCCCCGAGTCCAACCTGCGCCACTGGTAGCGGGAAAGGACGAACCTTTTCCCGCTCCGAACCTTTGAAAGGAAGGCCTACCGGAACTTGTCCCCCTGAAGGGACCACGAGGCCTTTTGCGTTGTGGCATCTTACCATCTTTTGCGACTGAATCAATTTTCTCCCCAAACAGACGCAACCCCAAAAAGGGGAGGGCTGTGAGTACCTTTTTGGAAGCAGTGTCTGCTGACCACTGACGCAGCCATACTGACCTGCGAATAGCCACCAGCATAGCTGCCGCCTTGCTACTCATAGTCAGCGCATCGTCCTGAGCGGCCAGGACATAAGCCACAAAAGATTCACACTGCTTAAGTGCAGTGAACTGTTTGCAAGCGGGATCAAGATCCTCATATAGCCCCTGAAATAGGGACTTAATTGCCAATAGAAGAAGGGCTGAAGCACATACCGGGCGCAATGCTGACCCGGAATAGATAAAACCATGTCGAGCGTATTGGTCAATCCTGCGATCTTCCCCATCTTTGGGGACAGTGGTCTCCGCAGATTGTACCATAGCCGAGCTGGAGAGTCCTAGTACAGGGGTATCGACGTCCGGAGGGACAGACCACAGCCTCACCAATTCTGGTGGAAAAGGATAACGCTTTTCCCAACTGGAAGGAATTCCAGATAACCGTGTGGGATGTTCCCACTCCTTAAGAACCACCCTCTCAAAGTGGTGCTGTCTGGGAAAAATCAAACTCGGCTGAGGCTCTTTAAATAACTGACCCTTTGGCGGGGCGGCCGCCCCAGGCGTATCTAAACTCAAAATATTAAACATTTGAGCCAGAATGGAGGGGGTGTCAAAAACAACCCCCTTTGACCAATCGCCGATCTCATCAGCCACATGCTGACCTGTCGGCTCATCTGACTCCGACGGGAGTTCATCCTCGTCAGGGGATCCATCGGACCATTCCACAGGTTCACAAAACTGGTCCTGTGGAGCCGAAGGTACCGGAGTCAGGTGCCTTCGTTTTGTAGCGGTTTTAAACGCTGCTTTAACGGGCATCATTTTCCGGGGGCAGGGCTGTGCTGCTGCCTCGGAATGCGAATCCCCACTTTTGACAGTGTCATGCGGGGTCCGGAATAGGGATGGAGAGGTAGGAGATGATGAAGGATGCGATGGCACCGCAGCCGAAGCAACGGACTGGCGCGCAATAGTCTGTTTTGCACAAGGGATGCAAATAAAGAT
The DNA here is from genome assembly GCA_027917425.1 of Gastrophryne carolinensis. NCBI lineage: Eukaryota > Metazoa > Chordata > Amphibia > Anura > Microhylidae > Gastrophryne > Gastrophryne carolinensis. The sequence goes on along the minus strand of CM051238.1, from coordinate 110,090,007 downwards.
ATCATCAGCTGGGAGTGGAACCCCACAACCTATGCACCCCCCAAACGGAACAGCAGAACCGTTTCCGGAATCTACGGAAGCCTCCATATGGTGATTTATGGTATTCGCAATAATGGGACTTTTAAGGCATAAGCCGACCCGGGATGCCCCCTTTATTTTAGTAATGTCCCGGAAGGGAGGATTTATATAAAAAAAAATTTTTTTTTTTTTTTTTTAAGTTTAGGTTTCCTTTAATAGAAACTATATATATATACTTATATATAGTCTATGTATATAAACATTCAAATCAATCCCAATAATTAGCCAGGCACATAGAGCCGGAGGGCTAGCATAAGCAGGGATCCCAGGATCTGCAAGGCAAGAAAACAACCATCAGATCCTTCACATGTGTATAACATATAAGTATTGCACCAAGTGCCCTTAAATGACGCCCCCTTGATAATAGTGATTTCTCACTGTATTATTAAACAATATCTCCCATTTAACGGCCCCAACGGGAGGGGACGCATACCTGTACCGCAATCAGCCGGTAAGCCTGCAGCCAGCAGCCATGAGCCGGCAGAAGACAAAGTGCGGCAGTGCGCCCACGTGCCTTCCTGTTTTGAAGGAAGCTGGGACGCTGGGCCCGCCGCAGACGCCGCATGACGCCGGCGCCGCACCCCCGGCGCCGCGTCAGTGGGCCCGCCCCCCCCCCTACGCTGATCAGCTGGAACACTTTACAGCTGATCACAGCACGTGCGTCCAGGCAGCGGAGGGGGGAGGGTAAAAACCGCATGTGCTGACAAAGCTCAATGAATGCCAGGCGAGGAGAGGGGAGAGGGGGGAGGGGGTAGGGGGCCACAAGCAACCAACTGCCAGAGAGGTGGCCAGCCCATACCCAGCGCAAGCTGCCCTAAAGCAGACCCAAAATATACACATGCTACAGTGAATGTATAAACATGACATATATGTTAACATGCAGTGATACAGTGAAACACACATACTAAAGCACACCCTCACCACCCCCCCAACGGGAGAGAAAGGGGCTACGAGGACCCTCGGGACAGGGGCATCCCATTTCCGGATCACCATGCCGGTTCGCCGCATTGCCCCACGCATGAGGTCGAGCGGTAGGAGATAAGCTCCTAGGCACTTAAAGTGCCATCTACCATTTGCCCTGTGAGCAGCCAAGGCTGGGAGGCTTCCTATTTCACCATAAAGGTATACAAACTCAAACCGGGCAGAAATAGACCAAAAGGGGGGTGGCGGGGTAAGAATACCCCGGCCTACCTGTAAGCAGGAGACTTCCAACTTCTGACTTGTCAGCAAGCAGAGAGAAAAAATACTGGTGATTGAAGGGAGGTACCAGGTATATATGGGCCGGAAGGGGGCTCGTTACAAGACTTCCTCTCTGCACTACGTCACCTGCGGTGGATTAACCCATGAAGTGATGAATATTTAAGAAGTGAAGCGGGGTGTGTGGCACACCAAGAATAATAGGTATACACTCATGTATACACCTACATATCTATCTATGTGTACACATTCATACACCCATATGAACAAATATGCGTACTAATTAGTCGTCCTACCATTTTATCTCTTCTATCCCCTACCCTCTAGAGGAAAACCACTCAGTGACCATACTGTGGTTCAGTGACCTTAGCTCCATTCTAATTACACCCCTCAATACTGTACCTGAAGATCTCAAATCGTGAAATAAAAAAAAACTTTTAATCTTCATCTGAATTTGTGTTCATTTCAACAAAGATTTTTACTTATTAATACTATTTATGTTACCCCCAACATTTAATGTGAGACCCCCACAATACTATACTCGTTTACCTAAATCTCTTTGTAATAATGTGCTCCCCTATAAACAAGAGAGAGAGAAAAAGGAGAGTGAGGGCAAGGAGAGTTATAGAGTAAAATGAGAGAGAGAAAAAAGGAAAATAATAAAATATTCTATTAAAATATTTAAGGAAAACATTTCTTCTTTTCAATAATTTTTATTGAGCATGTTATAGACTACTAATACATCCATCATAGTAATGCACAACAGTTTCTTCTGTCTTAACATAAGGATTGCATTCCAACATCTTAGTCATAGAAAGTTACAGCATAATTATGCAGGCTAACTGTTATGAATAAAAGGGAGGGGGGGAGAGAAAGGGGAAGAGAGTGAAAATAGTAGGAAAACATTTCTTATCTATCATTACCCACCAAATAACTAAATAAAAAACCCAGACAAGCTAGCAATAACCATAATTAAACATAGCCCCCTGATACTACTACTATTCCTGATATCAGTTTTCAGGGAATTTTGCCAGTTTGGTGAAATCAGTCTAGGTAAAAGCAGTGTGGCCCTGTGGGTTAGGGACTTTGGAGGACTCATTTTCAAATTTAAATTCTGAAGAAGAATCCCCCTTTCTCCAATGTAGAGATTGAATATGTTTAATGTTTGTGTCGGTATCTCAGTTTAAAAGGGTGTATCTATTTGATTCCTCTACACTGTAATTCCAGGGTTATTGGCTTCAGTACTCTCCTTTTCTGCAAAAATACAATTCTGTGAAATACTCACCTGTAGAATTGGTATTAGTATACAGTACGTCCTGCTCCAGATATAATACTTACACTCAGGGTTATCCTCCGCCAGATGGCGCTGTACTGCAGAAGCATGCGAAAACAGGCTCCTCCCGGCCCTTCAAATACCCAGGGACCTCCCACGAATCCCCAGCATTGACAAGCAGTGAACAAGAAGCCGGGAGAATTAAACCACCCAGAACAACTGGTAGATAACCATGATAACAATCACCATACAGGGGATCCAGAAAAAGCAACAACAGGGTGGGGTGGAGCAGGACATACTGTATACTAATAATACCAATTCTACAGGTGAGTATTTCACAGAATTGTATTATTCTTAGTATACAGTACGTCCTGCTCCAGATATAATACTTACACTCGGGACATCCAAAAGCAGTGTCCATAAGTAGGGTGGGATCCCCAACAACAATACGACCACAGCAGACAGTTAAAGCACTGTCACCTGCAGAACCAGACGGCCAAGACAGCATGAGCTGAGGCCCTAACATCAACGTTGTAAAAAGAAACCTTGCAAAAGGAATGAAAACAAAAGGCCAATGTTAGTGGCCTAACAATCCGTTCAACAGCAAAACCGGAGCTGAAGCCCAAGAGGCATCAAGCCCGCATACAAGGAATCAAGGCGCCAAGGGAGGTTCTCCTTCTTGCCTGAATAGGCCTGAGTAATAGCCTGACAATCCGATTAGCAATGAATTTGGCAGAAGCCAAGGCCAAAAAACAAGGTACCAGGAGTAACATCCATTAAGGTAACAACCAGGACCAAACCGCCCAACTCCGAGAGCGGCCGGTTCATTCAGGATGTAATGACCCCAAGCCCCAAGGAACCTCAGTTCCCTTAAGGGACACAGTGACTTCTAAGAAAAAACTGCCAACACCTGCATAAGGAATGCAGAACCACTTCCTCAACGTAGCAAGGAAGAGGGACAGCCGTGGAAAACAATATCTCAGATAATTGAACATACGACACCTACAGATGCAGAGAATCCGGCTTCAGGCGGAACTCCACCATATCTTGGTGTATCTCAAGGAAGGAGAGCTAGGTAGACCGAAACTGCCCGCTAACACACGCCTGACCAAGGCAACAGTCACCAGAAGGACAACCTTGAGGTTAAGGACATCCAGACAGCGTCCTGAATAGGACCAAGGGACAATCCTGCAAGCAGACAGAATTAATTCAACTTTAATCCCAACAGGGACCATAGGAGAACATGGAGGACGCACATGGGCACCCCCTGAAGGAAGTCTTAACCAAGTAAGACTGAACCAGAGACTGCTAAGGCAAGGTGGACAGGGCAGAGCCTGGCCCCTCAGAGAACTGAGCTGGGGAACCAACTCCAATTCATGCTGAAAGCCACACTGGAACCTGGGAACCGAGAACGTTCAACAATAAGAGAACTAGACTCGCCCCAATAAATGTGGGTATGCCATACCCAACAACAATAGAAGAAGCAGAGGAAGAGGCTTACTCCTAGCCTTCCCATAGTCACCAACGCCGAGACAGCTAAAACTTGTCTCCAACAAGATGTATGTTTCAGCAGACAGATCGACTAGGCCAGGGACCATGAATTATAGTGACGTAAAGGGGGCCCTGAGTGATCAACTGGCACTCCTGGCAAGATGCAGAATTACTGACCGCAGTACCATGTCTGCAACCACACTATACTGGGTCAACTGGGGCCACCAGAATCACTGGTCCCCTTACCAGAGTAGTCTTCCGCATAACCCTGCCTAGCAGAGGGAATGGAGAAGGACATACAGAACTGATGTCCTGTCAAGACGGTACTAAGGCATCCGGACCACTGACATAGGATCCTGGGACAGGGAAACAAAGGCCGATAGCCTGTGAAGGTGACGGGACCCAACAGATCCATGACTGGTTGGACTCCATAACGACACGGGGATTAGCACATCCTGTCGCAGAGGGGCTTCGCCGGAGCTAATATCACTAACATGCAGGGAGCATTGTCTCCGCCCAGAAGGGAACATAGACACACCCTGGAAGGTCCGCCAGCTCCAGGCCCCTTCCAATGGTTAATGTAGTACGTCTGTCGTCAGATGGGCCGAGCACCCCCAGCCTGGCAATTCCGGAGGGGGAACGGCCAAGCGAGAAGAGCCAACTGAAAAATGCTTTCTGCTTAGACTTCCATAGATGTAAGGACCCTCTAAGGCCCCACCAACACCAAACTCGCCGGGAGTTTTTTGGTAGAAACCATCCCCCCAACCTGAAAGGTTGGCGTCCATGGTGGCCGCCTCCAGGAAGGCAAGAGGGAACTGCCCCCAGACAGGTCCCAGAAGTTCATCCACTTTCAAGAGAAAGAACGTTATACAGAAGGGAAGGCCCACAGGCCCTGCTCCCGGAGTGCTGGATCCCTGTCCTATGCTTACCACTAGAAGTCGCAGACGGCCCAAGGGAACTAAGCATAAGGGACCTCTTTAGCTGCTCGGGCTCCTGCCGAGCAAGGTAACCATGGCCCACCAGTTGCATCCCTGCCTGGTTAAGAAACCGGGACAGTAGTGAGGGACTGGGCCCATGAGACCAGAATGCCCACCTAATTGCTGAAAGGGGGAGAATCTGGTTTGAACCTGATCCAGAATCATTCCTATTAATGGAGTCACCACTTTAGGGAACAGCGAGGACTCGAGGTGATTGAACACCCATCCAAATGACTCCCAATGGCCGCCAGCCGGGTATCCAACTATCCTGACTCAGAGACAGGGAAGTGAGGAAGGGCGTCCAGGTAAACATCGCGCGGACGTCCCTTGGTCTCATCCGAGACATCACCATCGACAGCACCTGAGTGACACTCTAGGAACTGAAGAGAGGCTAGATAGCAGGGCCACAATTAACAGTGTTGGACTTCCAACAGGAACCTGGAGAGCCTCAGAGATCTGAGGGCACAGGGATGTAACATAAGCATTGGAGAGTGCCCCAGGCGGCAAGACGCCCACTGGGCGCAAGGTGCTGATGGCCAACTCAAGAGTATCCATGCAGGAAACAGCCCGTACTTAGAGAATTGCTGTGAATCCAGAAAAGGCCACCTGACCCATCCTTTGGGGGGCTGTGGGAGGTGGTATATCGGCCCTTGCCTCTGCCTATTACGGGCAATCTGCAAGAGACCCTCAAACCTTGCAGGCCTAACATGGCCTGAGCCAGCAACCAAACAGGGGCAGAGACCAGGAGTACCTGGGGTCTGATAAAGAACTGGGGAAGGCAGTGCAGCAAACTCTATCCTGTCTCTGGAGGACACCACCTCCTGATCCGCCAGAGGCGAAATGCCTCCTGATAAGAGCAAGGTGCTGCAGTCATCCCCTCACCCAGCCGGGCGAGGGCGCCCCATCATGCTTGAGGGGGTTTGGTGAAAGATTTGGGCTTAGCCCCGCCGGAGGGGCCAGAGCGTTGCCTGCTGCTCGTGGGAAAGGAGTCTGCCCCAAAAATCCGGAAGGACACCCCTGGTTCCTGTTTAACACTAGGGTAGGGGGGTGCTCCTGCCTCGAGGGGGCCGGGACGGCCGTCTGCGAAGGGGTGATTTGCCCTTTTTTCTGAACGGGTCTAGACGGGCCCCAAATAGGCGTCGCCCTCTGAAGGGGAGCCCAGTAAGAGTCTTTTTAGTAGCATCATCAGCACCCCACTGTCGCAGCCAGAGCAGGCGACGAATAGCCCCCGCAAGGGCGGAAGTTCTTGCACACATTCTAATCGCGTCCTCAAGCGCCAATAGAATAAACTTCACAAATACATCACAATTGGAGAGTGCATTGAACACCTCCCAAGGGAGATCCTCGGGGTGATGATCGAGCAATTTTTTGATGAGGGTTCTAGCGGCCACCGCAGTAATGGCTGCGGCACAGGCCGGACGCAGTGCCGTCCCGGCACAGGAAAAGGCATGGGAGGCCAGCAGCTCAATGCGTCGGTCCTCAGCATCCCAAAGGGCACTATAGGCAGGGGTTGTAATAAAGGGGGGGTTAGGGACCCCTATGATCGGTGCATCCACCACGGGGGGTGATGACCAGCAATTAACCACCTCAGGGGGAAATGGGTATTTCCTATCCCAGTCCCCTGGAACCCCAGGAAGTTTACTGGGGCATTCCCATTCCCTGGGGCATTCCCATTCTTTGAGGACGAGAGTATTGAAATGAGCCTGCTCTAAAAATTCCAAACGTGCAGTCGCAGTATGGAAACGCTCCCCTCTAGGCTTGGGGACCTGACTGGGGGGAGAGATAGACAGTGCCTTAAGCAACAGGTCGTCAGTATCACACTGGCCCCAGTATTCCGGGCCAGAATCATCGTGAGTCCTCGTCATCTCATCTGAAGAGCTGGAGTCAGAGAACAATTCCCCTTCCTCAGAAGGGGTATAGTCACACGGAGTAGCAAACCCCTCAGTTCTCATAGAGCATACAGAAACATGGGGCGACAGGTGCCGCTTTCTACCAGGGCCCATACACTCTGACAACCTAGCAATAAACTGTTCAGCCGTAGGCAGCCTGGAAGGGCCGGCAGGCTGCAATTCCCCACTTGTAGGCGACTCAGCAGGAGAGAGATTTATGCCTGGGGAGGTGAATTGAAGCTAGGTGTTGTCCCAGAGGGACCTCGGTCACATAATTCTGAGATGCCTCCATATGGTAATTAATCAAGGGCACAATATGCCGGTAGGGATTTACACTCTAAGTAACCCTGGATTCCCCAAGACCCACTATGGAAGTGGGAGAATTTAACAAGGCCCGCTATAATTTGACACCGGGCCGGGAGAAGCCAATGGTGTTCACCAGTCTGAAAGACATAATGGGAATAAAGGGTGTCAGAACCATGCGCAGTAAGAAGGATCATGAAAATCGCCCGCTAGGGCACTTACAGACCGAGGGAGGAGGAGGACCGCCACCACGCGTGCGTGTGACCAGCATCAAAATCGCGCCAAAGCGAACCTCGGAGGCCGGGCCAGAGCATCCAGTGACGCGGAGCGCGCCAACCTAAGTCCCCACCCCCCCGAAGAGCGCAAAGCTCTGAAGAGCGGAGTGAGTGACACTAGAGGAGATGATTTGCCAATGAAGACGCCGCAGCATCTGAGGCGATGTTGCCGCCCGGAGCCGCGACAATTACACAGTAGGAACTGACTGCGCGGTTCTGTCCCCTGGGATACTAGTCCGGTCAGACTAAGGCCATAACGTGTAAAAACATACACAAGACCTTGCTACACACACACATACCCCCCCCTTTCTTTCCCCCCTGGACTACGGGGCATGGGATAATAGCGCGGGAGGGCATCCTCTAGAGCAGGGGTACTCAATTACGGTCAGTGGAGGTCCACTTACCAGGGTCTGCCGTGGGATGAAGGTCCGGGGGGGGGGGATAAGTAAGAGTGCATGACTTCATGTGTAGAGTGCAAGCTCCTCAGCCAACCTGAGCAATGAGCTTTCCTGTCCCCCCACCCACCTGTCATTTACTTCCTGCTTCTCGCCCTTCTGTGTAGAGTGCAAGCTCTTCAGCTAACAACAGCTGACATGCACTCTTACTTACACCCCCCACCCCATGTCAGCTGTTAGCTGAAGAGCTTGCACTCTACACAGAAGGGCGAGAAGCAGGAAGTAAATGACAGGTGGGTGGGGGGACAGGAAAGCTCATTGCTCAGGTTGGCTGAGGAGCCTGCACTCTACACATGAAGTAAATGGGGGACAGGAATCTCACCTCCTTGCACTTTCTCAGCAGCTCGATGAACTGGTCCCGGGTAATGGCCTCCTCGCCCCGGGCCAGCCGCTCCTCCAGCCAGCGCAGCAGTGTGTTCTGATGCCGGGCCTCCAGGTGTGTGCAGCGGGCTCTGCTTGCCGCCCGAAGCCTCCGCCAGCTCCGCGCTCTCGGCTTCTTCCTCCTCCCGCGCCTCTTCGTCTCCACCCCTCCCCCGCCGTCTACGAGGCCCGAGACGCTTCCACTCCCCCGGCCTGGCCACGCCCGTGTGCCCGCCCCCAGCACTGACAGCCCCGGCCGCCAATGGCCGGCAATTGTCACCGGCACCGCCGGATCCCGGGCTGATGTGACAGCCCTGGGCAGCGGTCCGGACAAATGGCGTCTGCGGTCCAGATTCGGACCGCGGTCCACCATTTGAGTACCCCTGCTCTAGAGGCTCACCATCAGCCTAAACCGCCTACCCTTTGGTGGGGGACTGCGGTGGAGCATGGCTCCATAAGCACACAAGGTGCTGCCTAACTTCACCCCACCGACGCAGCCCAAGCTGGGAGGCACATCACAGGGAGGACGGGTGGGAATAGTCCAACAGGGCCGCAGGCTTTGATAGCCCCGCTCACTTGCGAGAGAGTGATACTTCATGTCTTCGCAGTCAGCACTGCAGAGAAATCTGGGGATTCGTGGGAGGTCCCTGGGTATTTGAAGGGCCGGGAGGAGCCTGTTTTCGCATGCTTCTGCAGTACAGTGCCATCTGGCGGAGGATAACTCAGAGTGTAAGTATTATATCTGGAGCAGGACGTACTGTATACTAAGAATATAGCCAGAGCAATATCCATATAAATTTGGACTGCGCCCCCTTGCAAGATGTTTCCCTCACTTTATGAATAACAGATTCCATATGCAGTATATCCATCTCTGGGAATAAATGAGATATACAATCTCCCATAATTTTTTTTTAAATCTTTCACTGTCTCTGGGACCCCCCTAATGCTAAAATTTTCCTATCCTGCTCTATTTTCCAAGTTTCATATTTTCATGCAGACCTATTCGCTTTAGTTGAGAATGGCGGTTTGACTGATCCCCTCCGGTCACGTAACCCCTCATACTATCACTTGTTCTGTGTTGTTATAGGGTACTATTCTTTCACGGGGCTCAACCCTTTTCCTGCATTCCCTGATGTTGCTCCTGCACTCTTAGAGCCCACCACCCATTTTTTATTATGCATTTTAAATGGTTATTGCAGATTTGACTCACCACACTACAGCCAATCTCTGGGGGTCAGTATTCCCGAGTAGTTTACACACAAAAGAAGATGAGGTTCCTTCTCTCTGTTAGCCAGTCACTCTACCTCCTCTTACTCCCCACCTGATACAGGAAAGCCGGCACTTGCGTCAATCACCTCAGAACAGGGGAGGGAGAAGATGATCAGTCCACTGAAGCTTCACTACCAGCCACCACCCACCGTCCGCTTCTAGGATTGCTGTTCCCACTGGAGCCGCTAGCAAACACCGTAGTCAGCCTCTGATGACCAGCAGCAAAGCTTAGTCCCAGGGCCGCCCACACAAATCTGCTGGGGCCAGCGCTCCCTCGATGTCCCAGTGGCTTGGAGAAAGGCAGGGGAAGAGCTTCACCGATCCTACACCAGGATGGGAGCCACTCAATGGACACCAGCACACTTCTCAGCCCAGGTTTTGGATTACTTTAAAGAAAAAAAAAAAAAAAAACACGTTCCTAACAACATGACCCTGGGCCACTGGTTGAGCATAAAATAGTTAATGGTTATTGGCTACCCAATGGCTGAACAATAGTTTTGAACATGCAACATGGCAGTCAAATATAATAATTCAGTTGTCCTATAATTAAACCTTGTTGTTTGTGAGAATTTACTTTGAAAATCTGTTTTCCACAGTTCTTGTTATCCTGTCACTTGTTCAGTTCTTGTCTGCACACAGCGTTTCACATGGAAATTTTAGGCATGAAGCCACCTGAGCTTGGTAAATTTCCACCAGATTCCAGCAAATTTTAGAATCTCCTTTGTTGATGGGCCTGTGGCCACCTCCCACTAACAATGAAAAGTTAATTCTGAACAGGGCAGCAAAAGATTGATGCTTGCCTGATTGCAATGGAATGACATTGCTTGTTCCCAAAGTGGCCTTGGTTTCTCTGCCAGCTTTGTGTGTCACAATATGATGATGATTTGTAAGAGGATGATGGATAATGCCAATATTAGTAAATTAGTGTTGCTGAAATCAAGGCTGTTATTTTTTTTAGCAATTACTGAATTACCTATAGCAGTTTTACAACTGAGGAACTTGGATTAGCAACTTATCGAAGGAAGCCCGTGTTTTGTTTCTTATTAGTTCCTGGGAAAGTGCCGCAGATTGGTTTGGCCCAGTTTACTATTTCCCTGACCCTCACATTATACATTGCTTTTAGGACTTGGTCACACCTGTGTATTTTAAGCATGGAATACTGGTGTACTCTAAGGCAGCCAAAATTCTCAAATATGCCTCTGTGTGGTCCCTGTTTTTATTTGGTATGCTGGCAGTCGGGGTCATGCTAATTATTTGGTGAAGCTAGTGTGACTTCCAGATGCATTTGCAATGTAATTTTTTAGCATTGACAAACACCTGTACCCGAGATGAGGCATCTCTGCAGGTTAGGCACATCATTTTTCCAATGTGGTAGTAAATCGCCACAGGGGAAGCATTGGTCTCCTTCAAGATGGCAACTGCAACTCAAAAAGCAGACACTGTCTTGTACTGACATGTTTGTTTTCCACCAACTTCAGATTGAAATTGACTTAGTCAAGTTAGTTTACACTTAGAATAGAATAAAAATTATACATTCAGTGCTAGAGCTGAACCGGTTGCTCACCGGCGTCAGAGCCAAAACCAGAAATGACGCTGGCCAGGGCTATGAAGCACATACGTGTAACACCCCCGAACGCACCATAGGTCAGCTGAAACCTCCACTCCAGAATAAAAAAAACTGGTGGAAAGAAGGAGCAGACAAGCCAGCAGTGGTGGACCAAAGTAAGACGTCCGCGATCATCTGGCTACTTATCTACTTCATGGAACAACACAGCTCACTTGGGCAGCTTGGCAGACCCTACAAGTGAAGGCTAATACCAGCTTTTCCATTTACAAAAGTACAAATTATAGTGATACGTATGGCAAACATTGTCTTTTTCTGATGATAGGGATTCTATTGAGAAGTCACCAGGCACTTTTGCTTTAGATGGTAAATACTCTGGCTACCATTTCCATTATTTATTAAATTAGCTGAAAAAACGCAATTCTGTGAGATACTCACCTGTAGAATTGGTTTTTCTGGGAATCCATTCCATACACTCCTTACTCTTGGGTTTCCTCCTCCTTGCTGATCACGTGACTGCAAGAAAGAAACAGGCGCGGCCCTCCCGGCCCATAAGTAGCAGCTGCCCCTAATCAGATCAGTTTACTTAAAAAGCAGTAAATAATTTAGAGGCAGGCCGGGAGGCCGCAATAAGAGTCCATGTTAGTACACATCAAACTCAACCAATAAATGCTCTCAAAATTAAGTCATATTACTTATATTTTTTTTTTTTTTTTTTTTCTTTTTTACCTCTTCATAAATCTCTATGCATATATATAATCTTATATATATCTTCTCTTTCTCTTTAAATGCTCTGAATTAATAATCAAAAATGATTAAACACACCATCAGAAAAGCATCGGAAGATAACATGACCCACAAAAAACGGGTGGGCCGGAGTGTATGGAATGGATTCCCAGAAAAACCAATTCTACAGGTGAGTATCTCACAGAATTGCGTTTTTTCTTCCAATCCATTCCATACACTCCTTACTCTTGGGATCTCCAAAAGCAGTGCCATCTATGGGCGGGATCCTCTAATGCAGAACGGCAGGAAGTTCACTTCACTTACTGCCTGTAGAATCTTCCGACCCACGACAGCGTCAGCTGAGGCTCTAACATCCACCTTTGTAAAACTTGGTGAAAGTATGAACAGAAGACCAGGTGGCCGCTTTGCAAACCTGTTCCACCGAAGCCTGATGCTGAAAAGCCCAGGAAGCCTCAATGGCCCTAGTGGAATGGGCCGTGACCTGAAAAGGGGGTTCTTTTCCCTTGGCCGAGTAAGCTCTAGCTACTGTCTGCTTAATCCACTTACTGACAGTGGCCTTAGCTGGCGGAAGCCCCTTTTTTGGTCCTTCTGAAATGACAAAAAGAAAAACCGTCTTGCGGAAGGCATCTGTAGCTGCCAAATAATACCTGATGGCTCTAACCACATCTAAAGAATGAAGCGCCCTTTCCTTAGCCGGAACTGGGCATAGTACCTCCTGATTAAGGTGAAAAGGAGAGATGACCTTAGGTAAAAAATCAGGCTTAAAACGAAAAACTACCTTGTCTCTGTGTAACTCAAAATAAGGAGACTCCATGCATAAAGCGGCTAACTCTGAAACACGCCGCACAGAGGAGATTGCCACTAAAAATATTACCTTAAGCGTCAAAATGCTTATTGGAGAATCAACCATAGGTTCAAAGGGAGCACCCTGAAGAGCCGTCAACACCAAATTCAAGTCCCACACCGGTAGAATAGACTTGCGTGGTGGACGAACATGAGTGACTCCCTGAAAAAAAGTCTTAATGAGTCTATTACTAGCGATAGACTTCTGGAAAAAAAATGGATAAGGCAGATATCTGTCCCTTTAGAGTGCTTAATTGTAGACCCATTTCTAAGCCATTCTGAAGGAATTCTAGAATTCTGGAAATTGAATACAATCTGCATGAGACATTCCTAGCCTCACACCAGGATATGAATGACCGCCAGATCCTGTAATAAATCATGGAAGACAACTTCTTCCGGGCCTGAATCATGGTATGAATGACCTTAGCCGATAATCCCTTCTCAATAGCCAAGCCGTCTCAATAGGTCTCAAAAGCCAAGCCGTCAAAGCCAGCATCTGTAAATTCGGGTGCCGAAGCGCCCCCCTGAGTGAGAAGATCTGGCTCGATCGGTAGGCGCCATTGGTCTACCGCCATCCTTGTTATGTCTGAGAACCAACTTCTTCTTGGCCAATGAGGAGCTACTAGAATGGTAGGTACTCCTTCCTGAATTATCCTTCTTAGTACTCGACTCAGAAGCGGAAACAGGGTAAAAATGTACAGGAGCTTGAACCTTGTCCAAGGGACCGAAAGGGTGTCCGTGGCTATGGCCAAAGGATCTCTTGACAGGGACATGAATCTCGGCTGCTTGTGATTGTGTCTGGATGCAAAGGGATCCACTTCCGGACGTCCCCAGCGAAGACAAATGGCTTGAAAAAACCTTCCAACTGAGGGACCATTCTCCCCGATGCAGAATCTTCCTGCTCAGAGCGTCGGCCTCCTGGTTTACCACCCCCGGGATGTAAACTGCCGAGATGCAGGGAACATTCTCCTCTGCCCAGATCAGAATCCGGCTTACCTCCCGAAGAGCACCCTTGTTCCGGGTACCCCCCTGATGATTGATATAAGCAACCGCCGTCCGGTTGTTCCGACTGGCCTTGGACTGCCTGTCCCTTCAAGCTGGGGGTCAGATACTGAAGAACTAGCCCGATGGCTTTTAATTCCAATACATTTATGGGAAGCTGATTTTCTCTCGGTCCCCATTGGCCCTGGACTTTGAGTCTGCCAAATGCCGCCCCATCCTGTGAGACTGGCATCCGTGGCAATGAACTGCCACTGTGGAGTCAAGAAGGACCTGCCTACAGACAGATGAAGAGGGTCCATCCACCACAGAAGGGAATGTCTTGCCAAGGGCGTTAGTACAAAGATCTGATCCAGCGACTGTGGGGCTCGATCCCAGCTCGCCAATAGATTCCATTGAAGGGGCCTCAGGTGAAACTGAGCAAAGGGCACCGCCTCAAAGCAGGCCACCATCAGGCCCATCAACTTCATACCCAGCCGAATAGTCGGCTGTCGGCAAGCCAGAAAGCACTATCTGATCTTGGATTAGTCGAGTCTTCTGTTCTGGAAGATACACCTTGACTTGGACGGTGTCCAGAATCAAACCTAAGAAGTTCCTTACTGGTGCCGGAGTGATATGAGACTTCGGGTAATTGATCACCCAGCCGAATTCCTCCAGAGCCGATCGGATCATATGTGTGTCCTTCAGGATCTGCTGCTGCAATCTGGCTGATATTAGAAGATCATCCAGATAGGGGACAATACAAATCCCCTGGCTCCTGAAAATTGCCATGAGACCTGCCAAAACCTTAGTGAAAACTCTTGGAGCCAAGGATATCCCCAACGGGAGTGCCACAAACTGGAAATGCTCGTCTTCCAGGGCAAACCTCCGGAATCTTTGATGTCCCAGAAAAATTGGCACATGCAGATATGTGTCCCTTATGTCTATGGTAGTATAAGATCCCCGGGTCGAACTACTGTTAAAGCTGAACTCACCGTTTCCATGCGGAAGTGTCTCACGCGGATATACTTGTTCAGGTCCTTCAGGTCTAAAATGGGACGAGTTGACCCATCCTTCTTGGGGATTGTAAACAGGTTGGAGTAAAACCCCTGACCTTCTTCCTGAAAGGGTACTCGAGCAATTACCCCTTTTTGAAGAAGATGCTGAATTGCGGACTTCAGGGCATCTAGCTTTGACTGGTTCCGGGATGCCCCTGACCGAAGGAACCTTGCGGGCGGTCTGGCTGCAAACTCGATCTTGTAACCTGAGGACACCACCTCTTGGATCCACTGATCCCTTACGCGGCGCCTCCAGATATGAGCAAACTGCAAAAGCCGTCCCCCCACCAGCTCGGGTGAGGGCGCCCTCTCATGCTGAAGTGGACTTGGCTGGAGGTTTAGGCCTACTTCTCCAGGATCCTCCTGCCCTATTACGCGCTCTGCCTCTACCCCAAAAATTCTTGCGGGAGGAAGGCCCCTCTGCCCCTCCGAAAGGGCCGAAAAGATGATGACCTCTGAAAATGCCTAGTCGATTTTTTCCTCTGAGGCAGTTTGCCGTCCTTAACCATACCGTCCAGCTTTTCCCCAAAAAGTCTGCTCCCTAAAAAGGGTAAATCCGTCAGTGCCTTCTTAGTGGCGGCGTCCGCTCACCATTGTCTAAGCCATAATGAACGGCGTAATGCCACAAGGAGCGCAGAAGTTCTGGCTGCCAACCTGACTGCATCCTCCATTGCAGTAATGGCAAATGCATTAAAGTCCAAACAGTCCTTAAAGTCCTTGGACTCTTGGGACAGCCTGCGCGACCTGGCCTTGGCTAGTTTCTTCTTCATCTTCTTTCTCGACGCCAGGGATACAATGGCCGTGGCACAAACCGGGCGGAGAAGGGAGCCTATCATGGCGAAGACATGGCAGGCCAACTGATCCATATGTTTCTCTGTGGGATCTCTAAGGGACCCCCATAGTAGCGGATGGCATCACTGAAGTGTTAGATAACCCTGCCACAGGGGAGTCCGCATCAGGCGGATAAGACCAAAGTTTGATTATGTCTGCCAGGAAAGGATATCTGACATCTAGAATCTTAGGAACGGCCTGTAATTTATTAGGGTTTTCCCACTCCTTAAGAAACATCCTAGAAAAGTGTGGTTGTTCAAGGAACACCTGCTTTGCCTGACAGGCTTAAACAGATCATCCTTCTTTGTTTTCACAACCTCAGGAGGGGAGATATTCCAGGTATCAAAAACTACCGAAAGTAGACCTTCAGTCTCATTCACAAGGAGAGGATCCTCATCGGATGAAAACAAAATGGAGTTACTATCCTCTTCCGATTGCAGCTTGCCCTCAGAGGCCTGCTCGTCCATATAATCCTCATCCTCTTCTTCACCGAAGGAGGCAACTACCGCCACAGGCTCTAAATGTCTTTTCTTATAGGCGGCCTCGTTTGGCAAAACCAAAGACAACTGCCTCTCCAGATTATTCAGCCTGTAAGCAAAACCTGTTTGTCCATCACTGCCTTCACCCCCTTGAGGGGAAACAGGGGATGGATGAGCCGCCGTGCTCCCTCCAGCATTCGCTGTGCTAGATACTCGATCAGCCGCTCTGTTGTGATCTAGGCCGATCATAACGGCGCAGGCGGAACATACTGTGCCAAAAGCTGCCTAGAGGATGCAGTTTGCACAAAGGGCAGATCTTTTCCTGCTCCAGAGGGATGCCGTATCGCTATCCCCAATGCCTCCCACATGGTGTTTATTATATTTATCTTTTTTATTTTCTTTTTTTTTTTTTAATATATATATATATATATATATATATATATATATATATATATATAGGCCAACCGACCCAAGAGGGCCTGAGCCTGAACCAATCCCCTAAAAAAGGGACCGGGAGGAACCGCAACCCTGTTTTTTGTCCTTCTTCCAAATCTAAAAATAAAAGAGGAGGCAAATGGATTAATAACTGATCTCTTTCCCTCTTTTCTTTTCTTCCTTCTTTAAAAGCATTCTTTCAAAAAATGAACTTACTTTTAATCGCTTATATATAAGAATTATAGTAATATCTTAAAGATATTATGACATTGTAATGATATTATAATAAATAAAAGCAATAAAAGCGATAAAATAATTATCTTATGAGTAAATACAAAATAATTAATTGATAACAAAAACAGAACACTAATTATTATTAAAGAGAAAAAAACTAATTAATAAAACATCTCATACTGTAAAAAATAAATATAATGATCATTAGTATAAAAGACACTTGGAAAAAGTTTAACAATATTTAAAAATATTTAAAATTGTTTAATAAAGGATTGATATAAAGAATCCAAACCAAAGTCAAATCCTTATATTCTATAATAATATAACCACTCACCTTGCTGAAAGTTTTCAACCTGAAAGGGAGATGGCAGAATCAAACTACACAGGCACTTATTAATGAATCAGGCCTCACCTGCAACTCACAAAACCTCCACTCACCTTGCTGCAAGTTTTCAACCTGAAAGGGAGATGGCAGAATCAAACTACACAGGCACTTATTAATGAATCAGGCCTCACCTGCAACTCACAAAACCTCCACTCACCCTGCTACAAGTTTTCAACCTTAAAGGGAGATGGCAGAATCAAACTGCACAGGCACTTATTAATAAATCAGGCCTCACCTGCAACTCACAAAACCCCCTACACGCATATCCCCCTGGCCATAGAATGGCCGCTTGAAATCTTGAAGAGGGGAGGTCTGGGGGAGAGGCGCCCGGCGCGCATATCAGGGTTTGGGGGGGGGGTAGGAGGCCCAGGCTACAACATAGGCTGCGCTGCTAAGGAGAGGAAAAAAGAGCGCACAGCCGTCCTTAATGCACACCCGAAGATAAGTGCTAGGGGAGGGGGGCATAGCACAGGTCACAGGCGTAGCTTCTTACCTGCTAAACAGAGACGGCACATCCACCTCCTTCCAGCACAAGAAGGAGAGTGAGTGAACAGCCAGGTGGTTCTGGTATACTCCACCTCCGTGACCTCAGTCAAGCTCTTAAAGGCATATACCAAAGAAAAAAATCTTTCCTAAATAAAGCCTACCTAAACTGGAAGAAGGAAGGGTTGGGTGAAAATAAAAATATCCTCAGCAGGTACACCAGAGAGAAACCTGCGGCTGACTTGCTTTCTGAGAAGCCTGCAGCCCAGAGCATATACACTCTGTATGTGCCCCAAGACCCCGGCGCTTCCACCTTACCTTCACGGACCCCAAAAACAGCCAATGCTGTGGAGGCATAAACTTGGGTCTTGAGGGATCCATGGGAATAAGGCTCTGCAGAGAGCAGACAGGGTTCAGTCCCTCGCTTGCTGCCAAAACCTTGAGAGCTACCTGAATCTTCAGTCAGTCATCTTGCCACTGCAAGAAAGAAAACTGATCTGATTAGGGGCAGCTGCTACTTATGGGCCGGGAGGGCCGCGCCTGTTTCTTTCTTGCAGTCACGTGATCAGCAAGGAGGAGGAAACCCAAGAGTAAGGAGTGTATGGAATGGATTGGAAGAAAAAGTAAAAACTGTTTTTGATTATCTTCATACACAGTGTTTAAGATTGGAGACCCAGAAAACAAGGGGTGCAGAAAAATGATATGTATTCGCTTGACGAAGCTCCGGTGGGTGGAGCAAAACGCGCATTGGCGGACCGACATCCCCTTCTGTGTGACGTGGACATACTGCGCTCTTGTGTATGCTGCTAATTTGGAGCTGCGGATAAGGAGCTGGCCAACCTCAGTACTCTGAAGGCATTTGCGCTTTGATGGGCCGTGACCTGTGATTGGGGGTGAAGAGCCTGGGAGCTACTAAGCCTGTGTCTCAGGTACTGTGCAATAACCATGGGCTAGCCTAGCTGAAAGATTTCTGAGGACTCGCTGCACTTTGAAATATTTTAGAGCATGCCATTGTTTCAAATAGGGAGGACAATTAAGCTGTGAAAGTTTTTCTTCGAGAAGACATGACCGTTTTCTGACGTTTTTTCCATTGGCCATTTTTCTCTCAGTGCAATAGCGTGGATGGGTGTGGATGCATGTGTGGTTGCACAGGTGTATGGGGGGCCCCCGTTTTCTTTTTAGCAACACAACGTTGTGTGTTATAGGAATTCTGTACAGTCTTTGAGTGTGGGTTTATGTGCAATATTATAAATAAAGTTTTTTCATTGCTTGTCATATGTGAGTTCACTTTAGTCCCTCCCTAGTGCCTGGTCCCACAGGTAACCATTTGTCGTTTGTATGTTTTCTTTTAGAGCTCTGCCACAAAGTCTACTATGAGGTGATGGGTGGCTCTGTCACAGTTTTCTATGGAGTGATAATTTCTGTCTCACTGTCTGCTATGGGGGTGATGGACGGTTGTGTCACACAGTCTACTACGGAGCAATGGAGGGGGTCTGTCACACAGTTTGCTATGGGGACGATGGGGGGGATTCTATAACACAGTCTGCTATGGAGATGATAGGGGGGATTATGTCACACAGTGCTATGGGGGTGATAGGGGATTCTGTCATGAAAGCCTGCTATAGGTTGATGGGGGGGGGGGGGGGCTCTGTCACACAGTCTGCTATGATGTGATGGGCGACCCTGTCACAGTTTGCTATGGGGTGATGAGGAGTTCTGTGTCACAGTCTTCTATGGGGGGTTGTGTCACACAGTCTGTTTTGGGGGTGATGGGGGTTGTGTCACAGTCTGCTATGGTAATGGGTGGCTCTGTCATACAGTCTACTAAAGGGGGGAGGGGCAGCTCCTGTCACCCAGTCTGCTGTGGGGTGGTGGCGGGCTCTGTCACACAGTCCACACAACCTGTTATAGTGTTATGAGGGCTTACATAATAATAACACTGTCCCTACCCCATCACCCCTGTGTTACCCCGATTTGCAGCCCTCTAGCCCTTACTATCTCCATTCTACAGCCATTTTTAAGCCCCCAAGTTCAGGTCCCTATTAACATCAATGAGGTTCGGATCAAGTTCGGGTTACCCCAACCGAATTTTGGCGTCAAGTTTGGCCCAACACTACTCATGTGTATATAGGTTTCTGTGAGGACAAGTCATCCATCAAATTTCCTGTGAGTCCCATGTGCCTAGCCGATAAGCGAGACGAGTGATGTTCACGCTAGCTGCACATGTGTCGTGGGCTCGGGGGAAAGGTGAGTTTACTGAGTGCCCTGGGGGTTCCACACAGCGAGGGAGGGAGTAAGCCTGCCTCGGAGTCTTACAGACTTCAGAGTGGGTCTTGGCCCAGCTTTGAGGCTTTTCTGAAGAGCGTCCGAGCCTTATTTTCTGAAGGGCTTTCAAGCCCTTACAGGGATACCTACTCCACTGGCCTGTTCTGCCTTCTGATATCTCCTTACTTTTTTGCCTGCATTGCTGATGACCCCGCCTGGGGCATGCAGTGCTTCTGGTTTGCTGGGGTCCTACTGACAATGAGCTGCGGCTCTGCAGCAGCTTCTTTCTCCCCTTGTGTTTGTATGTGGCTAGGGTTGGTGCAGAGCCGCCCATGATCAGCGTATCCAGCTAATGGTGTGTCGGGGTGGTGCAGAGCCAGGCAGTTAAATGTCTACCCCGCCTGGCCCATGCATGTGCCCTCCTACAGCACAAATTTAGGGCAGTACAAAACCCTGTGTGGCTGGCCTTTCCCCTGGCATCCCAAATCAGCATGCCCCTCTGTGTGACATCCAAATCGACTTTGCCCTTGCTCCCACTGTGAGCTAGACAATGCCATCCGCATCTTCCTCATCTCTCAGCTGAGGAGTGCTCCTGCTCCCTGCTATTCTAAAGGGAACTGGGTATGCAGCTGGTCCCATGCCCGATTGCCAAGCTTTGTGTCTAAACAGAGCCATATGCTCAGCATGCAGCGCTGATTGGACAAGAGTCATGGGACTGTACGTTTTTATGTGCGATTTGGGGGTTACACATAGAGAGTCATCCTAAATTGGGATGCCCCCAAGGCAAAGATCAAAACCTGGGATCTTAGGGAGCTCGGTTTTAAAAATATGAAAAACAGTGAACATTAGGAGCTGATTATTTAGTTCATTTAAGTCTGGAATATTACTTTAAACATAAAAATACAACTCTGTGAAGTACTCACCTGTAGAGTTGATACTATACGCATACAGCACGTCCTGCTCCAGTAGTAGTAATAACATGTGGGTAATCCTCCGCCTCCGGCACCGTGCACTGCAGACATGTAGAAAACATACTCCTCCCAGCCCTACATATACCGAGGGACCTCCCACAAATCCCCAGCATTGAAAAGCAGTGAGAAAGAGAGGCCAGGAGAAACAACCACCCAAAACTGGCAAAAATATCAAAGATAACAATCACCAACGGGGGATCCAGAACAAGGTGAAAACAGGGTGTGGTGGAGCAGGACGTGCTGTATGCGTATAATATCAACTCTACAGGTGAGTACTTCACAGAGTTGTATTATTCTAAGCATACAGCACGTCCTGCTCCAGTAGTAGTAATAACATGTGAGACATCCAATAGCAGTGTCCATAAAGAAGGGTGGGATCCCCAACAGAAGGCAACAGCAAGCAGTTTAAACTACTGCCGCCTGCAGAACCTTGCGGCCAAACACAGCGTCAGCTGAGGCCCGAACATCAACCTTGTAAAACTTAGTAAAGGTATGTACAGAAGACCAAGTAGCGGCCTTGCAAACTTGCTCCACAGAGGCCTGGTGCTGAAAAGCCCAAGAAGCCCCAACAGCTCTAGTAGAATGAGCAGTAAGACGAAAGGAGGGAGTCTTCCCCTTGGCAGTATAGGCTTGAACAACAGCCTGACGAATCCATTTACTGATGGTAGACTTGGCGGGAGCCAAACCCTTCCGAGAGCATCCGTCCTTCTAAAGGCCTGAGTGGTAACCAGGTAAGACTTGACACACCTGACCACATCCAAGGAATGCAAAACCCTTTCCTTAGGGTTACTAGGATTAGGGCACAAGGAAGGAAGTACAATATCTTGATTCAAATGAAATGCAGACACAACCTTAGGCAGGAAGTCTGGCTTGAAGCGAAACACCACCTTATCCTGGTGTCTCTCAAAGTAGGGAGGCTGAATAGACAAAGCAGCCAACTCAGACACACGTCTGACCGAAGTGATGGCTACCAGGAAGACAACCTTGAGCGTGAGCACAGCTAGAGCGGCCTCATGAATAGGCTCAAAGGGAGCCCCCTGCAGGGCCGACAACACCAAGTTCAGATCCCAAACAGGAACCATAGGTTTCCGAGGAGGGCGCACATGAGTGACCCCCTGAAAGAAGGTCTTGATAAGAGAGTGCCGGGCAAAGGTCTTCTGAAAGAAGATAGACAGGGCCGAAACCTGGCCCTTCAAGGTACTAAGCTTAAGACCTAAGTCTAGACCATGTTGTAAGAACTCCAGCACCCTGGAAACTAAGAATTCCCAGCAGGGAACGGACCTGGATTCACACCAGTCAATGTAAGCACGCCATACTATATAATAGAGGTCATCTTCCTGGCTTGCACCATAGTAGCCACAACAGATGCAGACAAACCCTTTTCCATCAAGATGGAGGTTTCAATAGCCAAGCCGTCAAAGCCAGCGTTAGTAAATTGGGATGGCGTAGAGACCGTTGAGTCAGAAGGTCTGGCAACCTTGGCAGATAGTACTGATCTACTGCCATTTGAACCACGTCCGTGAACCATGCTCTTCTTGGCCACCTTGGGGCCACCAGAATCGCGGGTACCCCTTCCAGAGCGATCTTGCACAGCACTCTGCCCAGAAGGGGAATTGGTGGAAACACATACAGGAGCCGAAACTCCTTCCAAGACATTGACAGGGCATCCATGGACAGAGCCAGAGGATCCTGAGACAGGGATACAAAGCTCGGTAGCTTGTGATTGTGACGTGACGCAAAGAGATCCACATCTGGCACACCCCAACGGTGACACAGGGACTGAAATACCCTGTCGCAGAGGGACCACTCCCCCTGACGGGACGACCCCCTGCTCAGAGCATCTGCTAGCAGATTCTCCGTCCCCGGAATGTAGACAGCCAATGTGCATTGTACATTGGTCTCTGCCCAAGTTAGAATCAGAGACACCTCCTGGAGAGCACCCTTGTTCTGGGTTCCTCCCTGATGATTGATGTAGGCCACCGCCGTCCTGTTGTCTGAGCGTACCTGAACCGCCAGACCCTGCAGGTGCTGGGTCAATCGTTCCAGCACCAATCGGACCGCCCTGAGTTCCAGGACATGGATAGGAAGATGGGCCTCCTGAGGGCCCCACCTCCCCTGGAAGCGCAGGGACTTCCAGAATCCCCCCCAGCCCGAAAGACTGGCATTCGTTGTGACCGTCTCCCAAGAGGGAGCCAGGAAGGATCTGCCCCTTGTCAAGTTCCTGTGGTCCAACCACCACGCAAAGGATTGTCTGACCGAGGGGGGAATCACCCAGCTGTCATCCAGAGATGCTGGGTCCTTGTTCCATACTGACAGAAGGTGAAGCTGCAGAGTTCTCAAATGAAACTGGGCAAAGGGCACCGCCTCGAAGCTTGCCACCATCGAGCCCACCAACTGCATTCCCTGCCGGATGGAGGGATGAGGGTTCGCGAGCAGGGATCTCGCCTGGGATGTCAGAGCTTCCACCTTCTGCGGAGGAAGGAATATCCTTGACTGAACCGAGTCCAGAATCATCCCCAGAAACGGGGTCACTGAGGAGGGGGACAGAGAGGACTTTGGGTAATTGATCACCCAGCCGAAGGACTCCAGGGTGGACACCACCAACCGAGTGTCCAACTCTGCCTGCCGCAGAGACTGAGAGGTGATGAGTATATTGTCCAGGTAGGGCAACACGCGTATGCCCTTTAGTCTTAGAGACATCACCCCTGCCAGCACCTTGGTGAAGACCCTGGGAGCCGACGTAAGGCCGAATGGCAGGGCCACGAACTGATAATGCTGATCCAACAGCGCAAATCTGAGGAACCTTTGGTGCCCTGAGAACACCGGAACGTGCAGGTAAGCGTCCTTGATGTCCACAGATGTCATGAAGTCCCCTGGATGCAGCGAGGCAATGGCCGAGCGCAGAGTTTCCATGCAAAAATGCCTGCTTCTGACAAACTTGTTTAGGATTTTCAAATCCAGAATGGGTCTGACTGACCCGTCCTTTTTGGGCACCGTGAACAGGTTGGAATAAAACCCCATGCCCCTGTCTCTTAAGGGGACCTCGCAGATGACCCCGAGCTCCAGAAGGTCCTGCACAGCCAGCATCAAGACTCGAGCTGAGGCAGGTAGGGGGCAGCACAGCAAATTCTATCTTGTAACCGGAGGAGACTACCTCCTGAATCCACCGGTCTGGGACAAGGCGTCTCCAGACATGCTCGAAGTGCTGTAGACGTCCCCCCACCCTGACGGGCGAGGGCGCCACTTCATGCTTGGGGGGCCTTGGGGGGGGGGGGCTTTGGGCTTGGGCCCCCAGGAGGAACCAGGACGGCGTCCTCTGTTCTTGTTCCAGGGTTCTGCGCGAGACCCAGAGAAGGACACCCCTCTACCCTGCTTGGTCCCACAGTAGGGGGTAGAATGGGAGCTTGGACCACGAAAGGGCCGAATCTGACGCTTGTGCTGGGGCAGCTTGCCACCCTTGGCAAAGATATCTAATCTTTCTCCAAACAGGTGCAGTCCTTTTAATGGAAGCCCTGTAAGGGCCTTCTTGGCGACATTGTCAGCAGCCCACTGGCGTTACCAGATCGCACGGCGTATGGCCACCACCAGAGCAGAAGATCTAGCGCTCAGCTTAATAGCATCGTCCGATGCAGATAGGATATAATTCACAAAGGTCTCACAGGTGGCCAGAGCGTTGGCGGCCTCAGAGGGCAAGTCATCCGCCCCTTCCAGGGCAGTCTTAACCACCGTCCTGAGCGCCACCGCCGTGATGGCTAAGGCGCACACCTGAAAAGGCATGACATTCCAATTGATCAACTCGCCGATCCTCTAAATCCCACAGCCTAGTAGTGTTAGGGGAGTACATAATAGAGGTGTTGGACAGACTCAGAATCGGGGAATCGACCTCGGGTGGCGATGTCCAACACTTAACCAGATTGGCAGGAAATGGATACTTCTTATCCACAGCTTTAGGAATCCCCTGGAGTTTGCTGGGACTCCTCCTGACTCCTGGACTCGTCCTCATAGGATCCTGAGTCAGAGAGCAGTTCCCCTTCCTCTGATGGGGACTGAGCATAGGAAAGCAGTAAATCATCAGATTCTACAGGGAGAATAGTAGCCTCAGGATTCAAATGGCACCTCTTGGCAGTAGCCTTGCGCACCAAGAAGTCAGCGATGAAGCTTTCCACACTAGCCAATCTAGAGGCCAAATCAGGGTGAGAATCCCCACTAGTATTGGGGGTTAGGCTCAAGCTTGGGGGAGTAGGGGAAGTAAGGCGAGGTGCGGGCCCAGCCTCGGAAGAGGTGGGGAGACCGGCTAGCGCCTGTTGAACACAAGGTGCGCAGACCCGTGTATTGTCACCGCTGCTAGGTGAAACCCCACAAGCTGCACACAGACGGGCTTGTCCCAGGGGGACCCCGTTCGCGATGTCCTGGGATGCCTCCATATGGTGATTATTAAATTCAATATGCCAGTAGGGATTGACGCTTTAAGCAACCCTGGATGCCCCAATAACCCGCTGGGAAGTGGGAGTAATTTCTGAAAAATGGTCTGGACCGGGCACTACGTCGGGCTGGGGGAAGCCACCGAGGACCGCTGTCTGAAAGACACAAGGGGAACAGGGATGTCAGAGCCGAGCGCGAAGAAGCAAGCTAGGGAAAAGATCGCCCATGAGGGCACTTAAAGGTCTGCGAGGGGAGGATCGTCTTCACCACGCGCATGCGAGAAGGAAATGGCGCCCAGCGAACCTCGAAGGGCGGGCCAGAGCGGGCGATGACGCGGAACGCGCCAGACCGAACCACGCCTCCCCCTGGAGAGCGCGAAGCTAGAAGGCGCGCAGCCAATCAGGAGAGAATGGTAGATACATCAGCATCACTTCAGAGAAGAAGTCTGACAAAGTGAGGAAGGAGATTTGAAAAACGCCATAGCTTCCCCAAACAGTGCTGCCGTATGCGCCTAGAGCACAGTAAAACGCTGCGGTCAGTTGAAAAGTAAACAAGTGAAACGTGCTCTGACACCCGGTAGCGGTAAAGCGTCTATAGTGTACTTAGGGCAAGGAGTAGGCCATCAAACACACAGCCCCTCCCCCTCTTTTTCCCCCCACTAACGGGGGAATCTTGGAAGGAAGGTGACCCGAATAGAGGGTTCACCGTTAGATGGGGCATGGGGGCACTGGTGCGGGAGGGGCATCTACTGAAGGCTCACCATTTGCCTTAACCGCCTACCCTATGGAGGGGGATTGCGGTGGAGACTAGCTCCGTAAGCACACTAGGTGCTGCCTACCTTCACCCGACCAACGCAGCCCAGGCTGGGAGGCATTAATTCACAATGAGGACGGGTGGAAATAGTCCCGCAGGGCCTCGGGCTGTCAAGCACTGCTCGCCTGCGAGAGCGTGATACTTCATGTCTTCGCAGTTCTAGCACTGCAGAGAAATCTGGGGATTTGTGGGAGGTCCCTCAGTATATGTAGGGCCGGGAGGAGCTTGTTTTCTACATGTCTGCAGTGCACGACGCTGGAGGCGGAGGATTACCCACATGTTATTACTACTACTGGAGCAGGACGTGCTGTATGCTTAGAATATGTATATGGACCACCCAATGGCGACTCATATATACATATGCACTTATCGTTTCCATTCTCCCTCTATTTCCCTGCTCCACCATGTTTGAATGCTATCCTAAAGGTGCATGGATCGCCCGCTGGTGATTTACACATACCTATGCACTAATCGCTGCCATTCTATCTTCCTTGTTTCCCCACCCCAGAATGGTCTTTATATAGATTATTACCCTCTATAATCCTATTTTCAGTCATGTACCAACACTTACACTATCTTGGCATTACGGGCCACATAGCACACACATTAAAGCACAAGCATCGGACATGAAGTGAACACCCATATATACTCAAGCAGAACATACACACACCTGATTCAGCGGAACATGTTCCATCCATACTAGGCACTGAAGCCACTAACCGGTGCCAAAGGAATGTCTTTCTTAGTGATGTACACAAAATTAGCACTATGTACTAAATTCCCTATGAAATACAGTTTATTATACCAGCTTCAATCCATACGCAGAATAGGAATCCTTTGATGAACCCAAAAACACAGTAAAATCTGTACGAACAGTTCAGTACCCCCATCGTTACTATTATGTTATATGTTACAATCTATCTGCTGCAATTATATAAGCCCACTAAAATCCAGGCACTCTATTATTTCTTAACCTACAGAAAATTAAGTTAAAACATGCACAGTGTTTTGCTTGACAGAGAAAACATGGAGTTTCACATTATCAGAAAAATACAATTCTGTGATTACTCACCTGTAGAATTGGTATTATACGTATACAGCACGTCCTGCTCCAGAGAGTAATTCCTTATGTTTGGGTTATACATCCACAAGATGGCGCTGGACTGCAGAGACAGCAAAAAAGTGGCTCCTCCCGGCCCCCTATATTCCAGGGACCTCCCACAAAAACCCCCAGTATTGACAAGAAGTTAGCAAGAGGCCGGGAGAATAATAACCATAATCAAACAATTTTAACCATGATAACAACCACCATACAGAGGCACTAAGAATAATGAAAACAAGGCGGGGTGGAGCAGGACGTGCTGTATACGTATAATACCAATTAAACTACAGGTGAGTAATCACATAATTGTATTATTCTAAGTATACAGCACGTCCTACTCCAGAGAGTAATTCCTTACGTTTGGGACATCCAATAGCAGTGTCCGTAAGGTAGGGTGGGATCCCCAAAGCAACAACATGCAGATTAAACCACTGCCGCCTGCAGAACTTTGCGGCCAAAAGCAGCATCAGCTGAGGCCCTAACATCAACCTTGTAAAACTTTGAAAAAGTATGAACAGAAGACCAAGTAGCGGCCTTGCAAACTTCTCAACAGAAGCCTGGTGCTGAAAGGCCCAAGAGGCACCAATAGCACGAGTGAAATGAGCAGTAAGGCAGAAGGGAGGATCCTTCCCTTTAGCAGAATAGGCCTGAATCACAGCCTAATGGATCCACGTGCGGATGGTAGACTTAGCTAGAGCCAGACCCTTCTTAGGACCCAAAGGGACCACAAAAAGAGCATCAGTCTTCCTGAAGGGCTCAGTAGCCACCAAATAGAACTTCAGGTTTCTAACCACATCCAAGGAATGTAGGGTTTCTAGGATTAGGGCACAGAGAAGGCAGAACAATGTCCTGACTGAGATGAAAAGCAGACACAACTTTAGGCAGAAAATCTGGTTTAAAGCGAAACACCACCTTGTCCTGGTGTCTCTCAAAGTAAGGGGGCTTGATGGAAAGCGCCGCCAACTCAGAAACACGCCTACACAGAAGTGATAGCCACCAAAAAGACTACCTTAAGCGTAAGAATGGACAAAGCAGCCTCATGCACAGGCTCAAAAGGAGACCCTGCAAGGCAGATAGTAACAAGTCCCAGACTGGTAACATAGGCTTACGTGGGGGGTGCACGAGTAACCCCCTGGAAAAAAGTCCTGACCAGATGATGCTGAGCAAAAGATCTCTGAAAGAAAACAGCCAAGGCAGACACATGACCTTTCAGAGTGCCGAGTTGAAGCCCCAGATCAAAACCATGTTGGAGAAATTCCAGAATCCTAGGAATAGAAAACACACGACAGGGAAGAGATTTAGCCTCACACCAGTCAATGTAGGTACGCCAAACCCTATAGTAGATGGAAGAAGAGGACTTTTTCCTAGCCCTGATCATGGTGTTAACAGAGGCAGGCAGCCCCTTTTCCATTAAGATGGAGGTTTCAGCAGCCAGGCCATTAAAGCCAGCGTTTGTAAATTGGGGTAGCGTAGCCACCCCTGAGTGAGCAGGTCTGGATCCTTGGGCAGGGCGTACTGATCTACCGCCAGCTGCACGATGTCTGCGAACCACACTCTTCTTGGCCAACAGGGGGCCACCAGGATTGCTGGCACCCCTTCCTGAGCTATCTTTCGCAGAACCCTGCCCAACAGGGGAAACGGGGGAAAGACATACAGTAGCTGAAAGCCCTGCCAGGGCATTGTCAGAGCATCCATGGCAAAGGCCAGAGGGTCCTGGGACAGAGACACAAAGACTGGAAGCTTGTAATTGTGACGGGACGCAAACAGATCCACATCTGGCTGACCCAAACGGTGACACAGAGAGCGAAACACCCTGTTGCTGAGGGACCATTCCCCCAGGCGAGAAGTCCCCCTGCTCAGAGAGTCTGCCTCCAGATTCTCCACCCCCGGAATGTACACAGTTGAGATGCAGGGAACATTGTCCTCTGCCCAGGACAGGATCAGAGACACTTCCTTGAGGGCCCCCTTGCTCCGGGTCCCTCCCTGATGATTGATGTAGGCAACCGCCGTCTGGTTGTCCGAGCGTACCTGAACAGCCCGACCCGAAGGTGCGGGGTCAAGCGGGCTAGAACCAACCTAATCGTCCTCAGTTCCAGAATGTTGATAGGGGTCTGGGCCTCCTAAGGGCCTCACTGCCCCTGGAATGGTAGGGATCTCCAGAAGCCCCCCCAACCTGTCATACTGGCATCCGTAGTGACTGTCGCCCAGCAAGGGGCCAGAAAGGATCTGCCCACTAACAGGTTCCTTGAGTCCAGCCACCACGAGAGGGACCGCCTGGCTAGGGGGGACAGAACCAAAACCTGATCCAGGGACACAGGGTCCCTGTCCCATACAGACAAGAGGTGGAGTTGAAGAGGCCTCATGTGAAACTGAGCATAAGGAACCGCCTTGAAGCAGGACACCATCAGGCCCACCAGCTGCATTCCCTGCCTGATTGAAGGATGAGGGCAGGACAGAAGGAGCTGAGCTTTCGCTTGCAGACTGTCCACCTTCTGCTGATTAAGAAAGATCCTGGCCCGAGCTGTATCCAGATTCATGCCTAGAAATGGCTTCACCAAAGAGGGAGACAGGGAAGATTTGGATACCTGATACCTGGATGCCTGAGGGGGCTTGGGGGAAGACTTAGACTTGGAACCCCAGGAGGGTCCAGGGCGGCCACGTCCTCTGCCCCTGCCCCAGAAATCTCCCTGGGCCCCTGCAAATGAAGATCCCCTTCTCATTCTGGACCCACGGTAGAAGGGAAGAAAGGAACCTGAACCCCGAAAGGGCCGAGACTGTCTCTTGCGCTGGGGTAACCTGCCTCCCTTAGCAAACAGGTCCAGGTGATCCCCAAATAGACGCAGCCCTTTAAAGGGGAACCCAGTGAGAGCCTTCTTGGCAGCGTTTTCAGCTGCCCACTGGCGCAGCCAAACCGAGCGGCGTATAGCCACCGCCAAGGCAGAAGCCCTGCCACACATTCTAATGGTATCATCCAAGGCAGAGAGGACATATGCAACAAATTCCTCACAACACAGAAGGGCTCTATACTCTTTACTAGCCGCATCATCAGGAGCCCCATCTAAAATACTCTTGAGCAGAGTCCTAATAGCCACAGCTGTAATGGCAGAGGCACACACAGGCGAAGGCATGGGAAGCCAGCTGATCAATGAGCCGGTCCTCACCATCCCTCAGTGTAGTAGAGTCAGGGGAATGCATGACAGAAGTGTTGGACAACCCCAGAATTGGTGCATCCAATTCTGGAGGGGGCCACCAACGCTTAACCACTTCAGCAGGAAAGGGGTACCTCTTATCCCAACTCTTAGGCACCCCAGGGAGCCTGCTCGGTCGCTCCCACTCTTTGAACACAAGATTATTAAAGTGAGTTTGCTCAGGAAACTCCAAACGTGGCTTAGCCGTGTGAAACAACTCCCCCTGCTGCCGAGGAGCAGCGGCAGGAGGAGAGATAGAAAGTACTTCAAAAATGTGAGCCAAAAGCCTGTCAGTATCATGAGCCCATGGGTCAGAGCCAGAATCAGCATAACCCTTAGGCTGCTCATCAGATGATTCTGAATCAGAAAACAATTCCCCCTCTTCCAGTGGGGTATAGCCGGCCAGGTCAAAAAATTCCTCAGCCTCCATATGAAACAAGTTAACGCCAGGTGCCGCCTCTTAGCCGAGGCCTTACGCGCCGTGGAGCCAGCAATCAGCTTCTCAATGCTAGCCACCCTGGTAGACAAATCAGGCTGAGACTCCCTCACTGGGAGTCAGATGTAAGCGTGGGGGAGTGGGCGAAGCCACACAGGGCACAGGCCCAGCCACAGGTAACCCAGATTGCAGCGCAAGCGCCCGCTGGGCACAGGGTACACAAACCCGCACATTGTCATCATTAGTAGGGGACACCCCACACGCCACACACAGCCGGGCTTGTCTCGAAGGAACCCCAAGCACATTATCCTGAGAAGCCTCTATATGGTGATTATCGTGGCCACCGGCCAATAGGGATTTACACTATAAAGTCACCCGGGATGTCCCAATAGCCTGCTAGGGAAGTGGGAGGTAAAGACAGAATAGGCCTCTAATAGCAACTAAATAGAGGGGATAGGCCGGGAGAAACCACAATTAAGTTTGACCCGCCTACAAGACAAACAGAAAGTCCCGTAAGCAGTATGCATACATAATATATATAAAAAAATAAGCCAGCTCGCAGGGGCACTTACGGACCGCGGTAGGTAGACGCCAGCCACACAGCACAAGAAGAGCAAAAAGGCGCCCGCAGATACCTCGAGGGGCAGGCCGCGGACACAGTAATGCGTAACGCGCCATCTGCAAGGTCCGCCCCCCCGAAGAGTGCGAAGGCGCCCACGTGACCATGTCAGCCAATGATGGCGCAGCAACGCCTGAGGTAAAGTCGCCGCCAACCGTGGAACACCGTACAAGCGCGCTCGGCCGCGGCGGCATTTTTAAAAAGCAACCAGTGCAACCAACACACGCGCGGCAACACAAGCCAAGCTATACCACGGAAAACAAAAAAGAGTTAATACACCTGCAAACACCCCCCCCCCCCCCCCAGAAATACCAGGGAGAGCGAGGGAGGGCAGTGGCCAACCTAACAGGAGCCCACAGATGGACAGGGGGCGAGGGGCGATCCCATAAGGCCCTCCCGCACCCAATCCGCCACTCCACAACCCTCAAAACCTTCAAAGGCGCTCTTAAAACTCACAAGCATATAATCTGGCCTAACCAATCTTCTAAAGGGCACATGCCACAAAGCTCAATACTGACTGTTTGTGATCCTTCCCCCTCGTCTTCACCCCTCTTCCTTTAGACTGTAAGCTCGCAAGGGCAGGGCTCTCTCCCCTATTGTATCTTGTACTCAGAATATCCATTGTAAAACTGCATTTGAAATAGTATATGTACCGTATGTTTCTACCCTGTCTGTAATTACTACTTTGTAAAGCGCTACAGAAGATGATGGCGCTATATAAATAAACAATAATAATAAGGCTCACCATGGGCCTATACCGCCTACCCTTTGGTGGGGGATTGCGGTCGGAGCAGCGCTCCTTAAGCACCTGACAACGGTGCTGCCTACCGTCACCCGACCAGTGCAGCCAAAGCTGGGAGGCAGGAAAAGGAGGAACGGGTGGGAATAGTCCTACAGGGCCGCAGGCTAATAGCCCCGCTCACCTGCGAGTAGAGAGAGCCATCATCTTGTCATCGCAGGGCCGACTGCAGAGAAGAACTGGGGATTTTGTGGGAGGTCCCTGGAGTATAAGGGGCCGGGAGGAGCCACATTTTTGCAGTCCAGCGCCATCTTGTGGATGTATAACCCAAATGTAAGGAATTACTCTCTGGAGCAGGACGTGCTGTATACTTAGAATAAATATTATTTGTCAACCCCATAGCAATGGCCCTTATTTTAACTTTCCTGAAGGTGTTCTGAGTGTTTAACATGCAAATGCACCCCTACAAATTAATAAAAAATAAACCATGTAAAGGAGCTAAGGGTCTAGCAGAGTTTACCTCACTGACCATCTAGATTGTTTTTGCCCCTAGGAGAAAGGGACTGTGGCTGTCATATTCGACTGGCAAGTATGATAAACAAGGCCCAAACTAAGCCAAAGCTACTCCAATCTACTATATACTAAGGCTTTAAAATGGCAACAGCAGCAGTTATCTCACTCAAGTTTTAGACTTGGATGTGAATTAAAGCTATACCCTACCCAAGTTTTTAGTGTAAGGAATTCTATCTTCAATAAAAATACAAGTCAGTTTGCCTAGATTTATCATTATAGATAAACCATGCAATGGATAATTGAGAATCTTCAGACATATTTCAAAATTTGGTTATTAAAGCAAAACAACCCCCCACATCTCATCTCAAATGTGCCGAGTGTTTTGACAAACCTGCTGTCTGCATCCCTGTAATCCCTCTAGTCGGAGTGTGTCTCACTGAAAGCCGAGAATGCGTCCACGGCTGTGAAAATGCAGCGGCAGCCCGCGAAATACTGGTGTTAACTCATTTATTTACAATAATTATTTGTGACAGTGCAGACTAGTGATATCTAGTGCTTCACCCCATGCTAAAAGAACAAACGAGACATGCCAGAATAAAAAAGGCCCGCCCCTCTGGCCCCCAGTTATGTTAATAGTAAGGACCCTAGGCGACCTAGTGCACAAAGGAAAAAATACAATTTGTATAAATACAATTGTGATTCTCAACTGTAGAATTGCTTTCTCTTTCATTATTACTTCAGGACGTCAGATGACTCAAGATACACACGAGTTAACTTCTTAGCCGAAGGGCATGGACTGCAAGAACAAAGATGTAGCTCCTCCAGGCCTATATAATTCTGGCTGCCTTTCCACAATCCAGTAATTGAAAAGCAGTAGGCCCACCCGCCCAGGAGGAAAAAGGCATCCCCATATTATTTTGGAGACAAAAAACAAACCTTCTCTGTACCTCTCTCTGTTTATCTTTCCTTTTTTATGCTGATCAACTATTTACATACATACAACCTCCACAAAGACTAGGCATGCAAGGAATGGATAGATTAACCTAGCAGACAGGGAGGGTCTGAAGTCCTGAAGTAATAATGAAAGAGAAAAAATTCTACAAGTGAGAATCACACATCTCTCATTTTACTTCAGGCTGTCAGATGATTCAGATATGTATGAGACCTTTAAAAGCAGTACCCCTACTACAAGTTGGGATCCCAGGTATTAATCTATAACTGTAAATGAAGAATAACCTATACCGAACAAAAAAACCTTTTAGCTACTACTAAGCAAAAAATCTCAGAAAAAAATTCTACAAGCAAAACCTATAATTTACACCAAATGATAACACTAATAATTGATTAATCCGCCCCCCTAAAGGTGAGGGCGTCCCTTCATGCCTGAGAGAGTTTTGACTGGGATTTTTTCTTGTTCTGCCGAAAACCTCTTACTCTATCCTGGGACCGCCAGAAGAGGCGCAACCTCTACCCCCACGAAAGGGCTGAGGATTAGATGACCCGAAAAAGGAGTAACTTTCTTTATCATGTCATCAAAGCGCTCCCCAAAAAGATGCCCCCACCTGAAAAGGGAGTCCTGTCAGATTCTTCTTTGAGGCATCATCAGCCGACTATTCCTTTAGCCATAATGAATGCCTTAAAGTCATAAACAGAGCTAAACCTCTAGCACTTAAGCTAATCAAATAATCTATAGCAGAGATGACATACCTGTTAATATCAAAACTGGTTTTAATCAACTGGGATCATGCCTTCTGTAAGCGACCCGAATGAGTCATAGAATCCAGTTGCTTTAACAACTTTCTGCTCACCAAGGATGCGGCACAGGCTGGCCATAAGGTTGATCCTACAATAGAAAAAGCATTACATGCCATCTGATCTATGTGCTAATCCACTGGATCACTTGGGGAGGCACTATCAGAGGATGGCATAACAGTAGTCTTAGAAAGGCCATAAACGGAAGCGTCTACCACAGGAGGGCGAGACCATAAATTGATGTGATCTGAGGAAAAAGGATACTAAGTATCTAATACCCTAGGAATGGGCGGAAGACTATCCAGCCATCCTGCCTCCTGCCATTCCCTTTGTCTAAGATTAGAAAAATGAGTTTGCTCTGGAAGAACCTGTCTGCTTCTCTGGATGCTAGATATTCAAAATGGAATTAATCAGACCTTCCATTTGCACGCTAACCTGAGAGCCCCCTTCTGTAGAGGACCCTGAATCCAAATCACTTCCTTCCCTATTGGAAGAAAATGAACCCTCTGATAACTCACCCTGGGAGACTACAGCAGCAAAAAATACCGTTTTGTGAGTACTCACCTTTAAAACGGGTATTATGAGTGTGCCATACACTCCACTTCGATCTTCATGACATGTGGGTAATCTCCAGTAGAGGGCGAACTTCTGCAGAGATGAATATGCAAAAAAGAAAGCCCCTCCCGGTTCATATATACCTGCGACCTCCCACCAATTTCCCAGTGTAAAAAAGCAGTAAGGGGACCAGGAAGAACCAATTATAACCTTAACAATCAAAACCAATGGTTCACCATATAAAAGCCCCAGAATACCTGAAAAAAAGGGGTGGGGCGAAGTGGAGTGTATGGCACACTCATAATACCTGTTTTAAAGGTGAGTACTCACAAAACGGTATTATTCTAAGTGTGCCATACACTCCACTTCGATCTTCATGACATGTGGGACATCCAATAGCAGTGTCCGTCATGGGTGGGAACCAGAAACAGTAAAGAATGTACCAACTCAAACCACTGCAGCTTGCAGAACCTTGCGGCCAAAAACAGCATCCGCTGAAGCCCGCACATCAACCTTGTAAAACTTGAAAAAAGTATGAACGGAAGACCAAGTAGCAGCCTTACAAACTTGTTCAACAGAAGCCTGGTGCTGAAAAGCCCAGGACGCACCAACCGCACGAGTAGAGTGCGCAGTGACCCTAAAAGGAGGAGTCCTTCCCTTAGTAGAATAGGCCCCAACAATGGCCTGACGAATCCATTTGCTAATCGTAGACTTAGCAGGCGCCAAACCTTTCCTGGGCCCGCAGGGCACCACGAAAAAAGCGTCTTGCGGAAGGAAGAAGTAGTCACCAAATAGTACTTCACACAGCGAACAACATCCAAATTGTGCACAACCCTCTCCTTGTCATTGTTAGGCTTAGGACACAAGGAAGGGAGAACAATATCCTGAATGAGGTGGAAAGCAGACACCACCTTAGGAAGGAAATTCGTCTTAAAACGAAAAACCACCTTATCCTGGTGTCTCTCAAAGTAAGGGGCCTGAATCGACAGAGCCGCCAACTCAGAGACACGCCGAACAGCAGAATAGCCACCAAGAAGGCAACCTTCTGAGTGAGAACTGAAAGAGCTATATCCTGTAGCGGCTCAAAAGTAGGACCCTGCAGAGCCGAAAGAACCAAATTCAAATCCCAGACAGGAACCACAGCCTTCCGAGGGGCCGCACATGCGCGACCCCTTGGAAAAAGGTCTTAACCAGCGGGTGTAAGGCAAAAGACTTCTGGAAGAAAACCGACAGAGCAGAAACCTGTCCTTTCAAAGTACTAAGCTGGAACCCAATATCAGATTATGCTGAAGAAACTCCAAAATCCTGGGTATCGAAAACACCCTGCAAGGCCCTAGCCTCACACCAATCAATATAGGACCTCCAAGTCCTATAGTAAATGCCAGAAGAGGACCGCTTCCTAGCCCTAATCAAGGTCTGAACAACAGCCTCAGACAAACCTTCCTCTTTCAAGATGAAGGTTTCAGCAGCCAAGCCATCAAAGCCAGCGTTAGTAAATTGGGGTAAAGTAGATGACCCTGAGATAGCAGATCCGGCAACAAGGGAAGCTGGTACTGATCTACGGCCATCCTTACCACGTCTGCGTACCAAACCCTTCTTGGCCACCTTGGAGCCACCAAAATGGCCGGTGCCCCTTCTAGAACCAGTTTGCGAACTACCTTACCCAGCATGGAGACGGGCAGAAACAGGTACAGAAAACCCAGCTCCTTCCAAGCCAGGGACAAGGCATCCACTGCCAGAGACAGAGGATCCTGAGAAAGAGACACAAAGGGCGGAAGTTTATGATGGTGCCTCGAGGCAAAGAGATCCACCCCCGGAGTCCCCCACTTGCGGCAAAGAACCAGAAAAACCTCGGGGTTGAGAGACCACTCTCCTTGGCGAGAGGATCCCCTGCTCAGGGAATCCGCCTCCGTGTTCTCCACTCCCGGAATGTAGACTGTCGAAATGCAAGGAACATTGCTCTCCGCCCAGTGCAGGATCAGAGAAACTTCCCTGAGGGCACTCCTGCTGCGAGTCCCTCCTTGGTGATTGATGTAAGCTACCGCCGTTCGGTTGTCTGAACGAACCTGAACCGGTAGACCCTGTAAATGTGAGGTCAGCCGAGCCAGAACCAGTCGGATGGCTCTGAGCTCCAAGACATTGATGGGGGTGTGAGCCTCCTGAGGACCCCACACCCCGCTGAACTGATGACTTTTCCAATAACCTCCCCAGCCCGACAGGCTGGCATCTGTGGTAACCATCTCCCAACAAGGGACCAGAAAGGATCTGCCCTTCAACAGATTGCTCGATTCCAGCCACCACCGAAGGGACTGCCGAACCCTGGGAGACATCCTGAAAGGTTGATCCAATGATTGCGGACACCTGTCCCCAATGCGTCAATAGGTGAAGTTGCAGAGATCTCATGTGAAACTGTGCAAACGGTACTGCCTCGAAGGATGATACCAACAAGCCCACCAATTTCATCCCCTTTCGGATAGAGGGACAAGGATTGGCCAGAAGGCGGATCAGACCCCGAATCCCCTGCACCTTGGTCTGGGGCAGAAACACTCTGGCCAGAATGGTATCCAGATTCATGCCCAGAAATGAAATCACACGAGACGGGGAGAGAGAAGACTTGGGGCGGTTGATCACCCACCAGAACCTCTCCAGGGTCGACACCACATGGTGGGTGTCCAGCTCCGCCTCACGGAGGGAAGAAGCTGAAATCAACAGGTCATCCAGATAAGGCACAATGTGAATGCCCTGAGCTCTGAGCAGAGCCATTATTCCCGCCAATACCTTGGTGAAGACCCTCGGCGCCGAGGTCAGACCGAAGGGAAGAGCTACAAACCGAAAATGTTGATCCTCCACCGCAAACCGGAGGAATCTCTGATGTGCCTGAAAAATCGAAACATGCAGATACGCATCCTTGATGTCTATGGATAAGATAGACCTGTAAGGGCACCACCTAAATCATGACAAAATACTATATATATGAGTGGGTGCTCCCATAAGCCCCAAGACCAACCAGTTTAAGATATACCTAAAAAATAAATGGGGTTTACAAATGGGCACTCTCACTACAAATATAGAAATTTAATTACAAATTTTATTGAATGTGCTATATACAAAAATTTAAAAACACATATATGACACAAAAATACAAGACTAATTAAAAATAATGAGGTACCTGGGATCTACTCAATATTTAGTAAATAACATATATAAATCTAAATACCAATAGAATAAATAAAGTGCAACGTGCATGAGTATATGTTGCCCCCTGATATTAAATAATCAATGACAGGGAATAAAAGGGATATCTACAAGGACAAGTAAATTGATAGATAATATATCTCACTTATGCTCAAAAAAGAAAAAACTAATTGATAAAGTTATTTAGAATATGGGATTTTTTTGATTTAAATCGGATTTTTTTTCAATAAACTGCTTTTTGAGGAAAATATTTTACCATCCAAAGGTTCTTCCATCATGAGATAAAGCTGAGTTGTTTAACTCAGTAGAATAAAGGCTGTATATGTGTAACATTCACAATGCCATGCTCTTCCAGAGGTTTCTGTAGGATTAGTGGGCAGTTTCTCTCCTATATTATCACAGACGCTCGCTTTACTTACGCAGTTCTCAAAACTGAATTTGACGTTGCACTTTATTTATTCTATTGGTATTTAGATTTATATATGTTATTTACTAAATATTGAGTAGATCCCAGGTACCTCATTATTTTTAATTAGTCTTGTATTTTTGTGTCATATATGTGTTTTTAAATTTTTGTATATAGCACATTCAATAAAATTTTTAATTAAATTTCTATATTTGTAGTGAGTGCCCATTTGTAAACCCCATTCATTTTTTAGGTATATCTTAAACTGATATCTATGGATGTCATAAAATCCCCTTGGCGAAGGGAATTGATAGCTGAGCGCAGAGTCTCCATGCGGAACTTTTTGGCTCTGATAAACCTGTTGAGAACCTTGAGATCTAGAATGGGTCTCACTGAACCCTCCTTTTTGGGAACCGTGAAAAGGTTGGAGTAGTAACCCCTGCCTCTCTCCGACGGAGGCACCGGGCATATAACCCCCATGTCCAGAAGGTTTTTCACTGCTAACAGGACCCCCTGCAGCCTGAGGGTCCGAGGGCACCCGAGACCTTAAGAATCTTGGGGGCGGCCAGTACTCGAACTCCAGTTTGTACCCGGAGGAGACCACTTCCAAGATCCAATTGTCTGTGACCTCCCGGGCCCAGACCTGGAAGAAGAGCCGCAGCCGTCCCCCCACCCTGGCGGGTGAGGGCGCCCCTTCATTGCTGAGCCGGTTTAACGGCAGGCTTGGGCTTGGAACCCCAGGCAGCCGCGGGACGTGCCCGACCTCTGCCCCTGTTCCAGGACGAGCCCCTGACACCCGAGAAGGCCAAAACCCTAGCCGCTCTGGCCCCTCGAAAGGAAGGAGTGAACGAGCCAGCCCCCCGAAAGGGGTGGCGCTGTTTCTTCCGCTGAGGTAACTTACCTCCTTTAGCAACAGCATCCAATTTATCTCCAAACAGCCGCGTACCCAAGAAGGGAAGAGCTGTGAGCGACTTCTTGGCCTCAACGTCCGCCGTCCACTGGCGGAGCCAGACCAATCTGCGCATAGCCACCAGTAAGGCTGAAGTCCTACTACACACGACAATAGAATCTTCCATAGCAGCCACGACAAAATCCATGAATTCTCATCTCTTAAGGATAGCAAACTCAGCGCAAGCTGGATCAAACTGAGCGTTATTCAGCCAGTCCCTGATAAGAGACCTGGTAGCAAGCGACACCAGGGCAAATGCGTGGCACGCCATCCTTAAGGGAAGTGGCGTCAGGGGTGTTCAGCACAGAAGAGTTGGTCAAACCTAAAACTGGCGCGTCAACCTCGGGAGGAGAAGACCAGCGCTTAACCGCCTCCACCGGAAAAGGATACTTCTTATCCCATCCCTGAGGAACACCAGGAAGCCGACTGGGCCTCTCCCATTCTCTAAGGATCAGCGCATCAAAGTGACCCTGGGTAGGGAATTCCAGACGGGGCTTGCGGACCCCAAAAAATTCCCCCTTCTTGAGAGGGGGCGCCTCAGGCGGTTCAATATCCAACACCTCCAATAGATGTGACAAAACAGTGGCCGTATCTACAGCATCCCACAGCGCCTGCCCGACATCGGCATCCCCAGACTGAACATAGTCAGCCTCTGTTTCCTGATACAATTCCCCCTCCTCTAATGGGGAATGACAAATCAACCGAATCGTCGTCAACATCCCACAAGGGCTGGGCCGACGACAAATGTTTCTTTTTAGCTTGGGCCTTCTTGCCCACCGTGCTAGCAATAATTTTCTCGATGCTGGCCAACCTAGCCCAAACATCAGAGTGTGACTCCCCGCTGGCACCAATGTCACTTGGGGTACGGATAAGGTGGGGAGGGGAAGGCGATGAAGCGGGAGGAGCCGACCCAGAAGGCTGGGTACCAGACTGCCGCATTATGGCCTTTTGTGCGCATGGTATACAGATTAGTACATTCTCCCCCGTAAGGGATACCCCACACATGGCCCGGATTGTCCCAGAGGGAGCCCGAGCCCAGTATCCTGCGGAGCCTCCATATGGTGATTTTTGTGGTCAGTCGCAAGACCACAGGGAATTTACGCCTAAGCAACCCGGGATGCCCCTTAAAGGTCCCGGTGGGAGGATTTACACTAGGGACCCCAGGACCAGGAGGAACCCCTTAATATGCACAAATACAATGCAATCTGTAACACACAAACAGGCAACATAAGTGCAATCCTACATATATAAGGCAATAACACATACCTAATTGTATATGTATATAAATATATGTATATATATATATATATATATATATATATATATATATATATATATCTATCTATATCCCAGCTCCAGACATGCGTAACCAAAACAAAAATACACACACACATGCCCACAATCAGTGGGGGCCCCCACATAAGCTAAGGAAGTAGCCATCCGGCCCTTACCACCAGGAGCGCAGCTCAGCAACAGCATCCAAATTGCCCCCCGAGAAGTGCCTCATGTAGAAAGACAGGAAGAGAAGGGGGAGGGCGGGCCAGCGCAGAACGCGCGCTCGCCAGGCCACGCCCCCCCTCCCAGCAACGTGGATCCCCTAGGAGTGAGCCACAGAATCGCGCCAAAGAAGGGGGCGGGGCTACTGTGGCCGTGCCGAGAGCCTGAGAGGGAGAAGCTCACCCAGGCTAAATCACAGCACCAGATATGGTCCCAGAAGTGAAAAAAAAAACCATCCTGTCAGTCACACCCACACACACAGGGGCATAGGAGAACGAAACCGAATTAACAGCCAGGCAACACCCCCCCCCCCCCGGAGGGGAGTAAGGGACCCAGAAGGGGGGGAACCCTGCCAGAATCCGGCCATAAGCATAGAGGGACTGGGCATCCCACACCAGGATCACCAAAACCTGGATAACCGCCTACCCCATAGTGAGGTCTCACGGTGGAGCAGTGCTCCTTCCGCACCCATAGGGTGCTGCCTACCTTCACCAGGACCCGCAGCCTAAGCTGGGAGGCTCAAATAGGGGCAATTTAGAAAGGGTCCTGGCAGCAATAGGGACAATAAACGGCCGGGCACGGGCCCGGCTTACCTGTAAGTAAAGAAGTCTTCATCTTCTGTCTTGTCGCCTTCCCTGCAGAGAAGGAACTGGGAAATTGGTGGGAGGTCCCAGGTATATATGGACCGGGAGGGGCTTTCTTTTTTGCATAT
The DNA here is from genome assembly GCA_027917425.1 of Gastrophryne carolinensis. Classification (NCBI taxonomy): domain Eukaryota; kingdom Metazoa; phylum Chordata; class Amphibia; order Anura; family Microhylidae; genus Gastrophryne; species Gastrophryne carolinensis. The sequence continues at coordinate 110,048,269 of CM051238.1, read as the reverse complement.
TCATCTCTGCAGAAGTTCGCCCTCTACTGGAGATTACCCACATGTCATGAAGATCGAAGTGGAGTGTATGGCACACTTAGAATATATACTTGTCTACATCAGAGGAAATTAAATGCTTCCTTTTCTTTGGAGCTGGTGCATTCGAATGACTCTCTAGACGATCTAACCTTTCCGCAATTTCCCGGAGGACACTGTCACACTGGTTATCAACACGAGGCTGGGTTACCAAAGGAGCCCTAGGGTCTGAGGGCCCAACGACAGGGGTTGGAACCCTTGCTGGAGGAGACATCTCCCAGAAAGCACTTCCTATTTACAGGTGGCCTCCCATATTTAGCAACTTACTACTGTAGAATCCCTACAAATAGTGCTGTCCTCATCCAGTGGCGCTTGCATGCATACGGGATATGGGATGAACCTGTCTGCTAAGAGACCAGATCAAAAGATCTGAGATGATCATGATGAAATTAATACAGTCTAAAACTCCCAGAGGGTCTGAGACCAAAGTATGCGGCCATGGCAGCTGACCCACCGATGGAGTGAGCCGGCCCAAACCAGTCAGTGGAATTAACCAGCCCGCAACCCCGCACACAGGGAAGACGAGCGCCGCAAGTTTATCCCTCCCTGCAAAAGGCTACCTGCATCAGTTTCCTTGATCTCATGCCGCTCTGATGATTGAGGTACTCTACTGTAGCAACATTGTTTGAGAAGTTCTTTAAGGGCTGTTTCTTCAAATCTTCTTGTGTAGGCCTGGTAAGACCACTGATAACTCCTTTACATTTGACGACTGCTTGCTCGTGTCTTTTGACCATAGATCCTGACAATGAGCAAACTGGCAATGTGCCCCCTCCCCAACCTAAAGCTTGCATCTGTTGTCACCAGGAGTGGATTTTGTTGTGGTTCCTGAGATAGAATGTGGAGCAACATCCACCAAGTTAAACTTGCTTCACATTTTTATAAACCAACAAAAGCTATTCTAAAGTATCTTGAGACTTGCTCCAGTTTCAATGGTAAGAGAAACATGTGAACGCCACTTCAATCGTTTGTATAGTCATATATCAGATGGGTTCCAGGATCCTTCCTGAAATTTTTTTAGAATATACAAACTCTTACCATTATTTTTCAAAGTGCAACAGGCATACTCCTACTGTACATTTTATTTCATTGCGACAGTTTGGGTGTGGAAGCCGATTTGGTGCTGTTAGATGAAAAACCTGGTGTGACTCAACCTCACCCTCCCATTGAAATCGTTCTAAATGCGTTGTGAAAGGAGTGTTGTTGAGTGAATGGCTTGTGCTTTACTGGAAATTGCTTTTTGGAGGACAAGCATTGTATTCAGGCCTGAACCAAACAGCCTGTCTCTTCAAAAGAGGACCACATAACTTGGTTTTAAATATCGTATAACCTTCGCAAACCTTGACCCAGATAGCTTACCTTGCTGATTTAACTAGTGACGTGCATCTAAGACTTAGCTGCTGAGTCAGCATAAAATAGCAATCATTTTCCCTATAACCAGCAAAAAGTAAAACATTTCGGATAAAAAGGATGCTTTTTTAATATCTTTAGGTCCTCAACCCAAACACATTGCTTGCCACACAAGTGACTGCTATTGTACAGTAGACTTATACCCCCAGGAAGAGGTCTCCCACACCCTTCGCATTAGAGAGTCTGCCTTACAAGCCAAAACATCTTTAATATTACCTGTCATTGACTTTACAAATCTTTAATTGGATACATTCAACTTAGGCAGTATGGACCAATATACTGTAATTCCTCTTGTTCAGTATAGGAAAATATGTGCTTCAAACTAAATAAAAAGCTCTCGTGTACAGGGAAAAGTTTAGGCTTCCGAGGCTGTATACCCATATGGACTTTATCTGTAGCTAAGCAGGCAAAACTGGTTCAGATAACTTTTCAGATTCTAAATATTATACCTTCATTTACCCTAGTTGGAATAAAAATCAGGAAGAATCTGTGGCAGATATGTTAAATTCATATCCCTCTGTCAAAGATACCAAACATTCCCTTTCTTCTTAAGAATCTTGGGGAAGTTAAAGCGCCAACCAACACAACAAACAGTGCTCATATGCATCCCTTCCCAGGGCAATTTAGATTGCAGCATATAGACAATGGTGAATAATTTTTTTTAACTCCTGCTGTAGTAAATGCTGAAACAATATGGTGGCTCATGCATTTGCAGGCCACCTGTAAATAGGAAGTGCTTTCTGTTACCGTGAATCCAGGCAGCAGTATGGCTGAGATGCTGGGAGAAGAAGCTCCAAAATGGCCCCTACCTTTCTTTTCCAACCGTGCCAGGCTGTTGATCTGGTTTGATGTAATGATTATCATAATCCGCTGCATAATCAGAATCTGGTAAGGCTTTTTGCAAAGGTGTGACATCTGAACCAATCTGATCTGCTGACAGCAGCTGTGATATGCTGTAAAGGGCATAGGAGGTGCAAATAGGGAGCAAACCGTGTGCCTTCCACCAGCCCTCTTTAAATAACGCACCCCTGCCCTCACCAAGTGGCGCAGAATGAAGGGACAACAATAGTTGGTGATGCAGCCTTCCACGCAACCTCAGCACTCAAAAAGTATGCTGGAACAAAGCCCTTCCTCTGAAAGCTGTTTACATACAATTATACGTACAATATTAAACCTTATGTCTCGTTTGTGTTTTCAGCAGGGGCGGAGCATTGGATATCGCTAGTGTGGACCAAAAGATGACCTGGGAAAGGCAAGTTATGCAGGCGACCCTGGAGGTTGCACACCATGGAGCATCCCAATTTGGGATGCCCCAGGAACAGCCCATTTCTGAGATTGAGTCCCCAGGCGTGCATGTGCCCTCAGATTCCTTCAATGTCCGAACAAAGCTCACTGGCATCTGCATTGGTCACGGACACTTGAGCATATTCCACTCACTGCAATCAAGGGGGCTTTCTGGTCACTGTCTTAGCATGCCCCTCTCTGTAGGAGGCTCTGGGAATGTGTGTAGATACCAGGGGGCCTGATTTCAAAACTCAGTAAGCTAGGCACAGCAGCCCCATTAAGCAACCTGGTAAAAAGACCAACACTTCCTGACTAGAAGAAAAACCTGTTTCATGAAAAAGCTCTTTCACATGAGGAATGTGAAGGGAATTTTTTAGTGTCCGGGGCTGTAATATTAGGCAGCACAAGGGGTGGGGTTGAAGCAAATAGTGCAGCTGGGAAGATATTAACTTTCCTATCTCCAGCATTCAGGTTTAGATACTGTATGCGACTCAAGTAAAAGTGACAACAGACAACAGGGACTGGAGAACTGGCCAGGAGACATTTCCTTCTACCTGTTCCATTCCATTTGGCAGCATGCTCTATTAGTTGCTACATTTCCATCTACATCAGTGGATTCTACTCACTTATCAGGGAGGTGAAATCTTGGCTCATATCATGCTGCATTGTGACACACCCCAAAGAAATCTAAAATCCTGGAGCCGGGCCTGGGTATGTATCTTTAAAACTAGTATATACAACAAGCATATACACAGTTCTGATGGCTGGGAAGAATGGACAGCCACTGGGCAGAAATTTTCCAAGTACTGAATTTTTATAAGTGTTAAGAAGAATTACAACCAAATTAAGATAATGACACCCCCCTCTCCCACCAACAGGTATGCTACAGCTTTCGCTTGATGCCTCCTGTGAAACCAACTGAAGTAGATTTCTCCATCTGCAGCAATCAGTTTTAACCCATTGCTTACTGCTGTATTCATTCTAAATCTGGGTATGCTCCAGCTTATTCTTGAGACAATAAGGTTGATTCGCAGCCTCTTTTATGTGCATGTACACAAGAAAAAGCATGTGTAATTTTTCGGTAATTTTTTGACCATTTTTGAGTTTCTCGTCTGCTTTTTTTCTTTGTATTTGCATTTTCGTGGGTGCAGTTAGTGAGAGTGTGTGCATGATTAAGAGCCCTGATTACAGGGCCAAGAAAACGGACAGTATTTCCTCATGAATTTGGGATGACGATTCTTTTGCGGAGATGGAGATTGCCCATGATCTGCATATGTCTCTTGGACTTGGAAATGCATCGGCCGCATGTGGATGTTACCCATGACATGCGTGACATTAAGCTATTTTAGCTGACCTGACTTGACTGTGTTTCCCTCCAGAAACTCTATTGTGAGTTGCGGCCATGGTTGCCCCCACCACACGCAAAGGTCCCAGCCTACACTCAGTTGCACCCTCAATAAGTTTCACGATGGCATGGCTACCTTGGTGGACAAATACATTTATTTCCCTGACACCATGGTAGCCTGGAAGTTTGGATTTTATGAGCTGACCAATATGCCTAATGTCATGGGTGCTATTGATTTCACTCATGTGGCGCTGGTGCCTCCAGTCACAGATGAATATCTTTACAAATATGTCTTTGTTTGCCCTTTTGCCTCTTTCATTTTATGCATTGTATTGTATGTTTTTAGCAGTCTAGCTTTACCATATTTAATGTGTCATTTCACATCTCCTACCCCCCCCCCCCCCCCACTCCCAATGTGTTTGGTTAGGTACATTTTTTTTTTCAAGTGAGAATGTTAGTATGATGTATGTGGCTCATTTTTTTTGTTTATTTTATTGTAGGTATTGTAGGCTGCCACAAACTTTTGTAGATCGTGCTTTTGGCTTACTGAAGACCCGGTTCCATTGCTTGAATCACACAGGGGGACCCTACAGTACTGGCATCCTGCAGAAGGTTCCCCGATATCTGGATGTTTCCCCCTCTGCACCTATGGATATGGATATTCCACAAACTGTTTATTGGGGCATGCAGAGTGCCTCTAGCCAGGCGGTCAGGAATCACCTTGTCTCATCTCATTTTAATTAATTGTTTTTTCCCAGTGTCATTCTTGTGGTGTGTCTATGTTTATATGTGTATCGGTTCATCTGCATTAGATGCAAGGCTTGCCCTTTAAAGTGTGTTCTGTATGCTTCACAGCCTATTTGCATTTATTCAATGAGATTAAACTGAAAGACAAAGGCATTTCATTGTTTACGGGTTTATTGTTGTCACTCAACTATTACATCATAGTATGTAGTGAACATTGTGGCACATCTTATACAACTGAAAAATTATTAGAAAACAATCTTTAAACTTCAAACACAAAGTATGTATAATTATTGGTAGGGTGGTTGGCCAGCTGGGACAGGTTATGACTGATCATCTGAAGCTGCCCTACCAGTGTGTCCCTCTGACGGGTGTTGTTATTGGTAGCCTTCACCAATGAATGGGTCTCTTGGTGGATCCTGCTTAAATTCTGGTCTATAGTTTGCCTGAACCGAGCACTGTTTTGCCTCTAGGCTTAGCTCTCACCTCTTCAATTTGCTTTCATCAGCGGAGGATAGCGATGTGCCTAAGCCCATTGCCCTCTTCCCCAAGTAGGGGCACTTGCAGATGGAGTTTGAGTTGGCCTTTTAACATGATTATTGCTTGTTGAGGGTAAGACCAAATCCTCTACGACAGAGCTGCCCCATTGAGGTGAGGGGTGCATCCGCTCCTTAAGCTCCACCTGCTGTTCAAGCTGGAGCTGTAGATCCAGCTGCTGATGCACAGGTAGTGGTGGAGGCTGCTGCATATGTAGCTGCTGCAGCATTGGCATATGTTGTTGCTGCTGCAGCATTGGAATCGGTTGTTGCTGCTGTTGTACTGGCATCTGTTGATGCTGCAGTGGCATCTGCAGTGGCAACTGCTGCTGCATAAACTGTTGATGCTGCTGTTGTGTTTGAGGCTGATGCATTGGCTCATACTCTTCAAGATCTTGTATGGCAGCCAGTAGCGGCGGTGTCTGTTGGGCCAGACAAATCCATTTGATTATTATATCTACACATTAAATTTTTTATTAAATATGCATGTTTGAGCATGCATCAGCAGTTACACTTACCATATCCAATTCTTCATTTGCTCCTCTCCTCGAAAAGGCATTCCTTGAAGTACTAGCACCTGTACTTGGTAGTTGGAGCTCCTGGGGGCCCATGTGTGTTTGTTGTTGTTTTTCTGCAATGATAAGAGGACTTAATGTTAATCTAGACACATTCCTTGGGTGCATAAGCATTGCGTAATCCATCTGCTTTCATGTTTGACAAGTTATTAGTGTATTGAATAGACACAATAAAAAACAGTTCTTTAAATAACTATGAGTTGCCATGTTTTTTCTTTTCTGTTATCTTGGCCTTTGATGGTCCACCAACAACACTTAGGCCATGATGGCATCATGAACTAGACAATTGTAATGAGTCATATGTCTTTAGATACCATGCAACCCAAACATTAGAACTACTTACCTACTGCAGCAGCATTCAGGTCGGAATCAATAGTCCCTGGCAAGCTCTGCAGTGTGCCAGTGTAAATTGTAATTTTAGTGGTAAACCACCTCTGGTTTTCAACCTAAAAGAAACAAAAAAAAAATGGTGTCATGCCAAGGTCACGCCTAACATTAACATCCACAACAGCACAATGCATCATTACCCCCCCGTTGCACTTGTTTTGTTTCTGGCACATGGCATAACCAATGTCCGCAAATTTTTGTTAGACCTGATCCACATCCTTTTTTTCCGGCCCTGCACTATTGAAGGCCTCCCAGATGTGGTATCTTACTGATTAAGGCGTTGCTCTTGAACTTCGGCCATCTAGCTCATCGAAATGGTCCAACACAGCAGTTGCCAAACCCATACATTTGGCATCAATAAATCTCCCACTCAGAGTGCTCCGCCGCAGGTGTCGGCCAACAAAGATTTGGGCATGATCTCCCTGGGTGCTGGGTGTAATGGGAGACATTTGGCCCTGAGGTGTGGTAGAGGAATCTGAGTGGGTGTATATTTGTGTTGCAAAAGACTGCACAGGACTTTTGCTTGCGGGCTGGGTGTGTGGTCCTGGGTGGCCCATGATGTTGCAGGAGTGGATGGTGTTGGGGAGATGGGGCTCTCCATATTTGAGCTTTCCTGCTGAGCTCCAGTGATAGAGGGGGTTGTTGGGCGCTGATGTGTCTTTCCTTACCCTTCCCTTTGCTCTTCTAATCCTTAACACTCCTGCAAGATGTTTGGCTAGGGCCAGAACTATGGGAATAGCAGTGCTTTCCCTAGTAGTAGGCCTGCCTCTGCTCTGCTTTGCCTTGCCACTTTTGCTAGAGGAGCTCTGGGCTGGACCATCCACTATGTCTGGGGCTTACAGTGATTGGCCTTGGCCTAGTCAATAGCCTCCCACTGTTCTGCTTTGCCTTCCCACCCTTGGTGTTAGTGGACTTGGATGGCTGAGCAGTAAGGTTAGGACTGCTCTGCTGTGACCTGCTAGTTGGCCTGCCCCTGCTGGCTGGTGTTTGCTGGCGTGAGCTTGCAGGCGAGCAGTGGCGGGCCCCATGGTGAGAGTTTCCAGTATCCTACGCTTCTGCCTGGTTGCGGCTTTTGTGACTGCGTTTCGTCCCTGACATTTTTCACTGATGAGAAGGAAAATTGCTGTATGGGAGTGGAGCCGGCTCCACCTTAACAACTTATACTTTCCCGCAACGTCATTGCATATGCCCACGCACCAAGGTTTCTACGCATGCTGTTAAATCTGTTCCACCCTTTAATACATGCCAACTTCTGGGAACTGCTGGGGTGCATCAGATGACGCATATATCATCCCCAAAAAGGCACCTTCGCTGTTCACCTGCAAACCAGAAAGCTACCATTATGCGCGTAAGTACACAAAAATGCCTACATTTTCACGCGCCTAGGAATAGGATTAATTATCCAGGGTTGCAAGTGCATGGTCAGACAGGCCGATTGTACATAGCTAGCCCAAGTGTCTAAGAGGGCAGGGTAAGAAGAACGCCACCATTTTCTATGTACTAACAAGTGAAAGCTAGTGCACAAATGGGCACCCTGCAGGGACTGTTTGGAGCAAGGTAGATCTATTGGTGTCTAGCTGGGTGTGGTAGCAACAAGGACGCAGAATTACATTAATGCAGACCTAAAGTGGTTGGGGGGGCTTATTTAGAATATGTATATGATGTAGTAAATTAATTCCTAGGTACTTGTTCTGCATTTTAGATGATAATGACATATAGATGACTTCCTGCCCGACATATATGCAAAGAGGTCTTGACATTGTTGCAACACCAGAGGAGGAGTCTGAGACCACCTACATGTTCGCGCAGATCGTCCAGCATTGGTCGGACCTGACATGGAGGAAAAATACAATTCTGTGAATCTCACCTGTAGAATTGTTTTTGAATATATCCAGTCCAGGTCGTCCCAGAAGTAATGACAGTTGGGTTGACCGCCATCAGGTGGCGCAGTTACTGCAAGATCCAGAGCTGTAACTCCTCCTGGCCCCGTATAAAATGAGCTGTCTCAATAGAATTCCCAGAGTGTCAAAAAAGGAGACAGGCCGGGAGGCCAAGAAACCATGTTAACTTACATAGCTTCAGCATGTACTCTCTAAAACAAAACTAAGGACAGCGGTCCATTATAAAAGTAATCAACATAAAAGGCAACAAGAGATAATGAAACCAAGGGTGGGGTGGGATGACCTGGACTGGATATATTCAAAAACAATTCTACAGGTGAGTTTCACAGAATTGTATTTTTCACTATATCCAGTCCAGGTCGTCCCAGAAGTAATGACAGTTGGGACATCCAAAAGCAGTGTCCATTAGGGCGGGATCCCCAATGTGGAACAGCAAGTAGTTCATTTCACTACCGCCTGAAGCACCTTTCGGCCAAAAGCAGCGTCAGCTGAGGCCCTAACATCAACCTTGTAAAACTTTGTAAAGGTATGAACAGAAGACCAGGTAGCGGCCTTACAAACTTGTTCAATAGAGGCCTGGTGCTGGAAAGTCCAGGAAGCACCAATAGCTCTAGTAGAATGAGCTGTAATATGAAAAGGGGGTTCCTTCCCCTTGACAGAGTAAGCTTGCACCACCGCCTGTCTAATCCACTTGGGCGGAGGCAAACCCTTTCTAGAACCTTCAGTGATAACAAAGAAAGAATCCGACTTCCTGAAGGATTCAGTCGCAACCAGGTAGTACTTAATGGCTCTGACCACATCCAAGGCATGGAGAGTTCTTTCCTTAGTACTAGACGGTTCTGGGCACAGTGAAGGCAAGACAACCTCCTCATTAAGATGAAAGGGAGAAAAGACCTTAGGCAAAAAATCAGGTTTATAGCGAAAAACCACCTTATCCTTATGCCGCTCAAAGAAAGGAGGCTTCATACAAAGAGCAGCCAGTTCTGACACCCGACGCACCGAGGTGATAGCCACCAAAAATACCACCTTTAGAGTCAAGATAGACAATGCAGCGTCGCACAAAGGCTCAAAGGGGGGACCCTGGTGAGCAGAATGCACCAAATTCAAATCCCACACCGGTAATACAGGCTTACACAGTGGATGTACATGGGTAACTCCTTGGAAAAAAGTCCTGATCAATCTATGATTAGCAAAGGATCTTTGGAAAAAGTTGGCCAAGGCCAAGACCTGGCCCTTGAGGGTGCCCAGCTGCAGACCCAAGTCTAGGCCGTGTTGTAAAAATTCCAAAATCCTAGAAATAGAAAAAGTGCAACAAGGGAAACTCTTGGACTCACACCAAGAAATGTAGGCATGCCAAACTCTGTAGTAAATCAAGGAAGAAGACTTCTTCCGCGCCTGAATCATGGTCTGAACAACTATGGTCGACAGCCCCTTTTCTGTTAGGATTGAGGTTTCAATAGCCAGGCAGTCAAAGCCAGTGTCTGTAAATTGGGGTGCCGCAGCGACCCCTGAGTGAGAAGCCCTGGGTCGTCTGGCATGATGTAGCGATCGACTGACATCTGAACTATGTCCGCAAACCAACTCCTTCTCGGTCAGCGAGGAGCCACCAGGATGGTTGGTACCCCCTCCTGGGCTATCTTGCTCAGCACTCGGCCCAGGAGTGGAAATGGAGGAAATGCATAAAGGAGCCTGAACTCCATCCACGGAATTGCCAGAGCTTCTGTGACGAAGGCCAGAGGATCTCTTGACAGGGAGACGAACCTTGGAAGCTTGTGACTGTGTCTGGACGCAAACAGGTCCACGTCCGGCTGACCCCAGCGGAGACAGAGTGCGAGAAGGCCCCAAGAGTGCACCCCTGCCCCCCCTCACAGCGCTGACAAGATGGACGGAGAAGAGGCGAGGGAACAAGGGAAGGTGAGTATCCAAGGCTGCAAGCAGTAAAAACAATGAGTAAAAAGAAAAACATGAGGTAAAAAAGGTGGAGTACAGCATGAACAACACAATGAAAATAAAGCTTGTGGGCACAGACAAGGGAAAACCCAGGTATTTTATGTTGTTCCTCCCCCCCCCATAGGCTCACCATCACCTATGGCTGGCTACCCTTTGGGAGAGGGTCTGCGGCCCAGAGCCTAGCTGACCTCGGCGTTCTCCCTACCTTCACCTTGTCCCGTCAGCCGAGGCTGGGGTGCATAAGTGGGTCCACGGGGACGGTGGTAATAGGGGTGCCTGCCCCGCTCAGCTGTTGTATCCAGAGAGAGTATTCCAGACGATCCTCGCAGCAGAGGATGATGGAGGATAGATGGACTCCGGTATGAACATACACACAGGAAGGCACAGACTAAACACACAAACACATGTGTTGTAATGTGTAATTTTGTGACATTTCCTTTTAGATGGCCAAAATGTCCCTCCGAGTGAGGAGCGAGGGGGTGGAGGTGCTCCGATCCAACCTCAAGAAGAAGGTGGGATGATGTACCACACATAAAAGAGAAGACAAGAAACACCTCAAAACACATTCACTAACTATTGTTGTATTTATCTTCTACAGACTCGGACCAGGAGGTGTGGTCCCAGTTAGGAGAGTGGCACCCCAACCCCGAAACCCCCACCAGCCTAGTAAATGTTAATACAAATGACTCTTTACTAACATGGCTTCTTCATCAGGTTGTCAGGAAGCAGAGGCTAGACACTAATTGTTGTCTTTTTTTTTTTTTTTTTTTTTTACAGTACACACACAAGAGACGCAGCTCCTGCAGGAGCTGACAGCTGCTGTGCATGGGCTAGTGGGGGACATTGAGGAGCTGGCCACAGTCATGGGGAGCCACCCACCATAAGGCACTGGGAGCCTGACACTTTCTTTTAGCCACCACCACCCCAAACATTGTACATACCTGTAAAAAAAAAAATATATATATATATATATTTTTATATGCTTTTATTTTTATAATTTTATATTTTACTAAAAAAAAAAAGTACAAAACATTTTAATCATGACAAATAAAAATTACATAAGTATTATAAATGAAAAAAAAACACAATAATAATTAAACAATGTTGTGTTGTATTTCATAGTAATGTTGACATTCTATCCATGTGGCCATCTTAAATACACAACTATCAAGGAGAATGAGCTTCACTTGAAAGAAGAAAGTGGTTCAGGTAAGCATTAGGAAGAAGAAAAGAAGAATGCATGCCAAACACGGAAGAGGTTAAGGTAAGCATTTACAAAAGGAGAAATGCATGCCAAGCATGGCATGCTAAGTAGTTTGGAACAGAAGAGGCTTGGCACAGCAATATGTAATGGGCTAGCAGGGCTAGGGTATAGGAAACAGTTAAGAAAAAGAGGTTTGCATATGCGATCAAGCTACCAAAAAAAAAACTGTGTATGCATATACATTCCACCAAAACTAAAATATTACAGGGTTTAGGGGCTAAATGAAGGGTAAAAACTGGGCTTTTTCAATGGAAATGAGTAGGACTTCATTGGAGACTGAAACATTTTATGGCAAGGTACGTGAAAAAATGCTAGAAAAACGCTAGGAGACGAGTGTTTCACATCAACGTATACAAGAGCATCGTCTGAGAAACAGGCTTTAAGAGCCATACTCGCAGCATTCTCGAAGGCTTACGCAGCTTCGAAACAATTAAGACGCGAACCCGATGGAGGCTCTGAATCATGCGAGCGCATGTTTACTTTACAAATGCTATGTGTAATGTTCACCCTGGGAGACAAAAACGAGATGGAATACAGAAGTCTCTGAATCAACCCTAATGTTTGTAATTTTAATCCGAATGATCATTGTGTAGACATGATATAATTCTATAGATCTTGTTTCTTAAGATTCATGTCGTTTTACAACCCCTCCACTTGTTTATATTATCTCTGGCATTTCCCCAGTGATAGTAAGGTCTTGTGCTTAATGATACCCAGCTATCAGGCTTTGGTCAAATCAAGGCTTCATTTCACAACTAGTATATACTCAGTTATGATGGCTAAGTGCTAATAAGATTCTGCTCGACTGAACCTTCACCTATGTTCACAATGTTAATCTTCTGCCTGACTATTGTGCTACCAATCATCCTCAGAAACACACTGGCAATGCATCCCGCTATTGGTAAGTAAGTACGTAACAAAATGACATCTGTCCATGATTTGTTCCTCACCAAATCCTTTACAGTCCTGGGCTATGCCCAAGACCTCCTCCTATCCTCAACCCTAATCACCTCCTCCCACTCCAGCATCCAGTACTTCACACACGGCGCCCCATTACTTTGGAATGCCCTCCCTCATACAATCTTCCACTCCGCAAATCTTTAAGCCTTTAAGGGTGCCCTCAAAACCCACCTATTCAAACAAGCATAACACTTGGCCTAAATAAAAGACAGCCTGAGCCACTTCAGATCCCTTGCCATCATACTGGGAGGCCGATTCATCAATAGCGCCAGGTAGCGACAGATGAGCAACTGTAGCGTGACTTTTTCTGCGCTAGCCAGTATTCGCTGTGCTTGGCCGGCATTAGCTTGATGACAGCGACTCAGTCGGTGTGCGGTAATGTTGAATACGGGCTGGGGGGTCGCTGTTTCACAGGTCCAGCGTTGTATGTGAGCGCCTGACAACGAATGGCCAGAGCGAACGGCTAGCTTCATATTCATCAAAAAATCACGCTCCGAATGTGCTGTCGCTGTCCATTCCTTGTTTAAACCCCAGAGCGCTGGCGGCGATCTGTATTAACTAGTTTTTAACCCCTAAACAACCATATTTTTTGAATGTAACATTATACATGTTTTTAGAATCATTTTGTTATATGAATACATTAATCTCAGACCTGTTAGATCAATTCTGCACATTTTTATTTTTTTTTTTTTTTGGACCTAAAAATAAATCCTAACATTGCAGAAGTGTTCTCCGATTTTTGGACATTAAAAAAATTAAAAAAAAAATTATTACCAATTAATCATGAATTATTATAGATTGCTCCATTGAAATGCATTGGACATCGCCAGGGAGCGACAGCTCATACCTGGCGCTGTGAGGGAATTTGCAGCGGCGCTGTGAGGGAATTTGCAGCGGCGCTGTTCGGTCCAGGCGGCTTCATGATGAATGCCGCGCTAGCCGTCGCTCTCGCCGGCGCTAGCCTCATTTTGCTTGATAAATGCGTCATTGTGACCGCCGCCGGGCGTACTTGAGTCGGTAGTCGCCGTTAGCTGCCGCTACCTGGCGCTCGTCGGACACTACCTGGCGCTATCGCTTGATGAATAAGGGCCTAAGTATATACTACTTGTGACCTACCTTTTGTCTCTACCCTAACTATTTAGTTTGTAAGCCTTTAGATTGTAATCTTTCCTAGAGTATTTCAGTATGACTATGTATTTGTGCTTCTCTGTCATGTGTTGTAAGTTAGCTGTTTTACCCTTTTAGACATGTTTCATGTACTGCAGGGGTACACAGGTGACATTTGGTTTTTAACTATTAAATGTTTTATTTGTATTAAATAGAGCTAATAACAGGGATTTTCACCGTATGAGATTGTTTTCCTCCAGTGGGGCACCCCGATTTGGAATGCCCCACTGTGTGTATTTCCTTACGGCGCAGGTTCAAATGAGCTTTTTAGACCGCACACAAGTATAAAGTAAAGTATAAAGTAGCTTAGAAAGCCGGATGGAGCTTAGCAACTGGAGCCAGCCATTCAGATACTATAAAATTATAGACTCTAGGGCTGGGTAATATGGTGTGTGTGTATATATATATATATATATATATATATATATATATATATATATATATATATATATATATATATATTTCCTCTGTGTGTGAATCATTGTTATGGGATATGTTGCAGACTTCCAGTGACCTGCCCATGCACCAGCTCTCTGCAATTCAGAAAGCATGCCACCGCTTATATATTTCACAGTTTATGCTCACTGTAACAATATGGCTACCATGACACATCAATTGTCTGCATTCCAGACTCGCTAAGTTAATCAGAGTCCATACTTACGTAGTTCAAAAAAGTAGCCACGCGATTGCCAGTCCCTAAACGCTTGAATACATCTGGTTCCTCTTTCTATAAAATTAAATATGAGAATAAACTGCAGACCTTAAAAATCGAAGTTAATTTAACAAGGTACTTACATAGTTAAGATATGTTGCAAGCCTATTTCCTTCCGATTTGAGATTGTGGTCAAAGGGACGCTGCAACAGATAATAACTTTAACCCAAATTCATACATATGAAAAAACATTATGATTTATTGATTACTAGATACAAAATACTATTGTACTTTGCATAGGTGTCCAGCTATACATGCGAATGCATATGTATGAAGGAAAGTCTATACAATTTGTGAGATTACATAATTTAGAAGTAGGACAATAGGCTTGATTCAGAGACACATTCGTCTGCACTTCCGTAGCTGTCTGTGAAAGTTTTAGTGGGTGTTTGTCATTTTTTTGCTTTTTTTCGTTCATTTTTCATTCGTACGAACGTTCGGGAAAATGTGTATATGCGCTTTCGATGAACGAAAGCAAATCGGAACATTTCCGTTAGTTCGGATCATTTTCCAAACAAAATCTGATATTTTTCGTTCGTTCAGATAACTTACGTTGTTGGGATGGGCTTGCGTCTGATTCAGAGAGCTGATTGCCGAGGGACCACCACCCTATAAATCTGTTTCATTTCCGATCCACTTACGAGACCTTTGAGGGCTCGGATTGCTATTGTTGAACATGTTTTGCGGCTATGTGGAGGAGTCCTTAGCATGTAAACCTTTATTTTCCCACACATCCATATAATTGCTATGTTTTTTTAGACTTAT
Source organism: Gastrophryne carolinensis (assembly GCA_027917425.1). Taxonomy (NCBI): domain Eukaryota; kingdom Metazoa; phylum Chordata; class Amphibia; order Anura; family Microhylidae; genus Gastrophryne; species Gastrophryne carolinensis. The sequence goes on along the minus strand of CM051238.1, from coordinate 110,033,197 downwards.
GTCCTTTGTGAATTATATTTGGATTGTTGAACTTGAATCTTAATTTGTTGGAGTTATTGTTTTAGTCGGTTACCTTTGCTTTGTGTAATTATTTTATATTTGGTTGCAGGAACCGCAAGATGTGCCCCTCGCACAACATACAAGCAGTGTTTGGTCCAGCTATGCGATTCCTCAGTGTTCTTGCAGGGCATCCAGGGTCGTCCCATGATGCTTATATATTGCAGAGTTCCGGCTTATTTCGTCAGTTTGAGTCAGGAGAATTATCTGGTGGATGGCTCCAGGGTAAGTTTGCTCACATTCCATCAATCCATTTTCACTGTATGGCAATGAATATAGTTGATGACTCATGTCTTAACCTATGGCTGTTTTTAGCCCTTGATGACATGTTAAACAATATTGTAGCTTAGAATGTGTATTTTATGTTAGTATTTTTAAATTCTTTCAGGGGATTCTGGATATCCACTCCTGCCCTTGCTCCTGATGCCCGTTATTTGCCTGCAGAATGCGGGCCAGGAGTTCTATAATCGGGCACTATGCAAAACCCGGGCCATGGTGGCGAGGGCCCTCTGGCTTTTGAAGTCCAGATTTTGGTGTTTGGACCATACGGGGGGGGGGGGGGGGGAAGCAGTATGACCCCAACAAGGTTATACCAATATTTTAATTTACGTTTTTCAACAGGGACCACACGTGCCAGAGTGGCACAACTGAGTGTCAGGGTCCTTCAGTTGGTGGGCGAGATGCGGGAGCTGCGCGACTCGTTGGGGACCACAGATGAAGAATAATGTTCTGTGGCCTGCCATTGCTATGTATTTTGTTTTTTATAGTTATAGTATTTGAAATTTTCAAATTTTTTTAAGATTTGATATTTTATGATGGAATAAAAAAAAAAAAGTTTCAGTGTCATTTCATTTACAAAATACATTAACACAAAACTAATGGGCCCAGAAATATTTAAAGATGAATATTCACATGACCGAGAAGTGATTTGGGTAAGTTTTAGGGGGCTAAAATGGAAGAAGAACCTAACCGCGAAGTGGTTTGGATGAGCTTTAAGGGTCCAAAAGGGAAAATGGAGGATAGTGCTAAGTGCTAAGTGCTAAGTGATTTAGCTAAACATTGTAGTAGAAGTGAGGGTGTCAAATATGTAGGCGAGCACATATTGTAAATGAGTAAAATTATTATAATACACAGAGCAAGTGATTAGTTAACAAAAAATATAATTATTATAAATTGGCCCAAATCAGCCATAAAAAATCTGATGTCAAAGTCCTTGAATTATATACATGAGTTTAATGAAGTCCCAGAAATTGACTCGTGGTGTTAAATTTTCAAATTGCAATTGATGCCGGATATCCCAAATCTCATGCAGCAGGTATTCAATAGTGCTCAAACACATAGGTACCATCCACCGCGTGCCCACCACCTATTTTTGGTACCCTTACCAGGTGGCGTATATTGGTACGCCTTAAGAATAAGTCACTCCTTGCTCCGTAGCTCTATTCACTTCAAATCTGATCCTCTTGTTGTTTAGGATGAATACCCATAGATTTTGGGCTTGAAGGTAGCTCAATGTGGGTTTTTGCATGAAAGAAATCAATGAAGGAAATATATAGCGTAATATCGCTTTTAATAATAAAAACCTCTAAAAAGGTTAAAAATGTGCACTCACATTTAAAATCCTTGATGTACAGCATATAATAACAAAGGCGAAGCTCTCACCCTATTTTCGGTTCACCTCGGCCGCTGGTGTCCACGAGGGGGAGAGGGAGTTCGCTTTCAAAAATTGCAAGATTCCTTTGTTGTATTAGTGCAGGGGTCCACCTAGTCGCCGTCAACGCGTTTCACTGCATGACCCAGCTTTATCAAGACTGGCGGCGCAGCGGGCTGTGCTGTAATTTATGATGTTGGAAAAGGGGGCAAGGTCTGTGTGATGGATGGCACGTCAGAGATTATCTTGCTCATGATTGGTTAGCTCCCTGTGTCTGTCTAAATATTTAGACTTAGACGTCAGAGGCTGCGTGCTCTATGATTGATCAAAAGTTTCTGAACTCAGCCTGTCAGCTGGCTTCGTAGCGCTGACTTGTGAGTCAGCGTGTTTGTTGTTATAGCAACGTTGTCTTAATTAGGGCTTGTCAGAGCTGCCTTGTATATCAAAGCATAGCTGTGCCTTAGAACAACAGCATCAGCCTCTCTATGACACAGCAGTGCTGACTGACAACTTCATATGTTAGCAAATGCAGCAACGTTGTCCGATCTACAGTTGCCATGTCCTCTGCATTGTAGCAATGATCTCAACCTCCACTGCTTAGAACAAACACATTAGGTGCCAATCATTATTCAGACGCTATGCTAGAGAAGCAGGGCCAGTACATTCTATGCTCCCGTTGATTTAAAGGGGCAGTAGCCTTCTAGTAGTGCAGACATGATGCAGCTGCCAAAAGGCATTGTTCCACTCTAGGTGCATTTCATTATTGTAACCCTAGAGGGCTTAGCTTACTAGATGTTAAATCTTAAATCTGTAATATCTCAATTGTTTGACAGGCTAGCCATAAAGACCTAAAGAGGATCAAAAATAGATCCTAATTGTTAGCCTGATGCTGGACTGTAGGTTAACACAGAAGGCACGTTTTAAATACTAGTTATGGACCATGGGCAGATGCCAAAACCGAAGATTGGATGAAAGCCTTTCCTTACATGAATTTCTAATAGGAAATATATTACAGCTCATTTTATATTCCATGACTTTACCAAATTACAACATTATTAGGCCTTATACATTGTGCTCCAACCTATTTTTTGGTGTTCATTGTAAATATAGGTGAAGGTATAACAATTTGATAAGGGGATAGGGAGAAAAATAATGATGATGGTGCACAGGGGAAAAAGAATGAATCGTGATGAAGGTGAACGGTGTATTAGTGGATGTAGTGCTGTTAGGAGGTGTCCAAAAAACAATTTAGATCAAACTCAACATTTAACCCATTCGGTGCTAAAGAGTCTAAAGTTTAGATCCATTAACTTTCTTTACGTGAAAGGTCCCTTGTCCAGTGTCGATCTATTTTTTCTATCCCCATAAAAAACACCAGATGGGGGTCCTGGGCATGGTGTTGCTAAAAAAATGCTCTGAAAGATTATGTGTTTCTAAACCTCTTTTTATGTTATACAAGTGTTCCCTTATATGTGTTTTAAGTGGTCGGGTGGTTCTGCCTATATATTGGAGTCCACACGGGCACCATATAAGGTAGACTACACCCGCTGCGTTGCATGATATAAATTTTGTGATTTTATATTGTGTGGCATTATTTCTACCTAAGAAAGATCTCTTCGGTTTTTCTAATGGGATGCAGGTTCTGCATCCCATACATACTCCACATCTGAAAAAGCCTTGTGGGGGATTGTTCACTAGTGCTATTGGCTTTGGAGGGTCTAGGTAGCTTTGTGTGAGCTTATCTTTAAGGTTGGGGGACTTCCTAAAAATGATCTTTGGATGGTCCGGTAGGGCTGGCCCTAATATGGCATTATTCTTAAGAATGTGCCAATGTTTCATAAAAAGATGTTTAATCTCCCCATGTACCAATATACGCCACCTGGTAAGGGTACCAAAAATAGGCGGTGGGCACGCGGTGGATGATACCTATGTGTTTGAGCACTATTGAATACCTGCTGCATGAGATTTGGGATATCCGGCATAAATTGCAGTTTGAAAGTATATACTTCATTAAACTCATGTATATAATTCAAGGACTTTGACATCAGATTTTTTATGGCTGATTTGGGCCAATTTATAATAATTGTATTTTTTGTTAACTAATCACTTGCTCTGTGTATTCCAATTATTTTACTGTTTGCTGAGCCTATTGGGGATATTGGGTTCTTACACATTTGAGCAGAATTCATACTTTCAACTAATTGTGTAAAATATCTAAATCTTTTAAGCGCGGGTTTTCATTTCCTATATTTCCAGCTATTTTGTAAATGAAATGACATTGAAACATTTTTTTTATTCCATCATAAAATATAACATTTTTAACAATTTTGAAAATTACAAACTATAAAAAACAAAATACATAGCAATGGCAGGCCACAGAACATTATTCTTCATCTGTGGTCCCCAACAAGTTACGCAGATCCTGCATCTCGCCCACCAACTGAAGGACCCTGACACTCAGTTGTGCCACTCTGGCACGTGTGGTCCCTGTTAAAAAATGTAAATTAAAATATTGGTATAACCTTGTTGGGGTCATACTGCAGTGCCCCCCCTGTATGGTCCAAACACCTAAATCTGGACTTCAAAACCCAGAGGGCCCTCGCCACCACGGCCCGGGTTTTGCATAGTGCCCGATTAGAGAACCCCTGGCCCGCATTCTGCAGGCAAAGAACGGGCATCAGGAGCAAGGGAAGGAGTGGATATCCAGAATCCCCTGAAAGAATTTAAAAATACTAACATAAAATACACATTCTAAGCTACAATATTGTTTAGCATGTCATCAAGGGCTAAAAACAGCCATAGGTTAAGACATGAGTCATCAACTATATTCATTGCCATACAGTGAAAATGGATTGATGGAATGTGAGCAAACTTACCCTGGAGCCATCCACCAGATAATTCTCCTGACTCAAACTGACGAAATATGCCAGAGCTCTGCAATATAAGCATCATGGGACGACCCTGGATGCCCTGCAAGAACACTGAGGAATCGCATAGCTGGACCAAACACTGCTTGCATGTTGTGCGAGTGGCACATCTTGTGGTTCCTACAACCAAATATAAAATAATTACACAAAGCAAAGGTAACGGACTAAAACAATAACTCCTACAACAAATTAAGATTTAAGTTCAACAATCCAAATATAATTCACAAAGGACATAAGTCTAAAAAAATATAGCAATTATATGGATGTGTGGGAAAATAAATGTTTACATGCTAAGGACTAATTAAGGTCAGCATTAAAATGCATTTATAAGGCATACATGAAATGTATTGATTCAGGTATGCAATGCTATACAATTTATGGCCTCGGCCATGCTGATACATGCAATGCCTTGGTGCTAAAGGCGCACAGACTCCTCCACATAGCAGCAAAACATGTTCAACAATAGCAATCCGAGCCCTCAAAGGTCCCGTAAGTGGATCGGAAATTAAACGGATTTATAGAGTGGTGGTCAGTCGGAAATCAGCTCTCTGAATCAGACGTAAGCCCATCCCAACAACGTAAGTTATCTGAAATATCAGATTTTGTTTGGAAAATGATCCGAACTAACGGAAATGATCCGATTTGCTTCCGTTCATCGAAAGCGCATATACACATTTTCCCGAACGTTCGTACGAATGAAAAATGAACGAAAAAAAGCAAAAAAATGACAAACACCCACCAAAACTTTCACAGACAGCTACGGAAGTGCATACGAATGTGTCTCTGAATCAATGTTTACATTGTAAGCCTTGATTAACAAAGTATCCAGCAGCAGTTTTGCTCAAGAAACAACTGCTGAAAAAGGCCATTGTAAGTCTTCTGTGCAAATCAACTCATTTCAACACAACTTATTTTAGCTAGCTTTGTAGTTTTTAGCTTTCGATCTCTATGTTTCTGTTCATTCAATAGCTATGCCGACAGCCTCTGCAGCCTGAAGTCAGCCCTCAAGTGGTCCTGGAGTAGAGAAATCCAAGTATCACTGGAAAGTGGCAATTATCAAGCAGTGCCTTCTTTCTGTATGGGCTGTCGTATGTGAAAACACAAATGACCGCCAGTGGGACTTTAAATAAAATTGTACTGACCATTGGAAGACATGTATAATATTTTCTCCTCTTCTGGGACAGACTGAGGAAATGTTTACACCACACACTCGCTCTCCTCTCCCTCTTACCAGCTTAAAATATTCTTCGCCCCATAAGAGGCACTCTTACTCCCCAAAAGGTGGGTGTGGGATAAAAATGTGCCAGTGGCCAATAGGTTAAATGTGATTGGGGGATTCTGCATCTTGCCTATTATATGGTCCTTGGGGGGGGGGGGGGAGGGGGGCGGTGTTTTAGCACAACATTTGGTTCAGAATTGTTTTTTCTTATTTTCCTGCTCCAAATCGTAGGTGAGTATTATATGGCGAAAAAAAGGTCATTTAAAAAAAAAATCTTTATCTATTTTTATCATAAATGTTACAAAAACACTTTCTGCAAAATGCATAATCTCTTAATAAGAAAAAAAATTAAACATTTGCAAGAGTAGTTATTTTTATTACAACATCAAGTTTTAAAAAAGAGCTGCTGCAGAGCCCAAATATGAAGACTAAACAAAACTAAGATGTGCAGAATGGGTGTACACAATATACAAATGCAGAGAAACTTGGCTCCCTGAGGAAACTTAAATGCACACCCTACACAATGCGAGTTAAATCTTCAAAACATATATACAAATTTATTAAGTATCCATAGTCAAATATAACCAGTACATACAACTGTTAAAAAAAAGACATTACCATCCAACAATACATTCCCACTTGGACTGGGTAGCTGATGCCTAAAAACACCCAAGAATTTAAGGATATTCTGCAATAGGCACTGTTCCCCTCTTGATTTCACTTTGGATGTCTTAACTGGGTAGCTTCCCTCCCCACCTTACCCAGCCCTCCTTTGTAACGTCTTTTGTCTATGCCCCTTTAGCTTCTTTCTTCTCTCTCTTGCCTTTCTCTACTTTTTAAAGTGGACCTTTAAAGCCCAAACCCTTATTCTCAAGCTAAATGAATATATTTTACGTTTTAACCACTTACATTTTATTCTTTCCCCCACTGGGCTGCAATTCTGTTCAGGACTCAAAGATACGGGAGCCGCCATCTTGGCTCAGTAGCATCACATACGGATGAGAGGGGGCAAAGGTGCAGGGGGTGGGGTTATAGCTGTGCTTTGCACAGACAGAGCAGAGCTGGGGTCAGGAAAGGGTGAGCAATACCAGAATGCAGAGAAGCACGGTAAGAAGACACTTCCTGTTTGCAGGCAGCCTCCGTGGGCCACCATCTTTGATGTTTAAAGACTCAGAAGAGGCAGGACATGCAGGTAGGATGATTTTTTATGTGGGCAATCTGTATTTACAGCGTGGGGGAAACATAGAAGATATGCTCTTATTTAGGGTGAAGGTCTGGTTTAAGTGCTCTCTATATTCATTTTGGCTTCTCTAATTTACGCTCTACTTTAGTAATGGCAACTTTACAGAGGCATCTCCCCCTAACGACGACTAATCAGGGACAATACATGTAGGGACTCCAGGTTAGTTCATCATATTTGATATTGTTTACAAATTGTTTATTATTGATGTACAATTGTGCTACAAATAGCGCTACACACTTTATGTTTATTGATTCTGTAAACAGGGATTATATGAAGATTATGGATAATGTGTACAGAAATTAATACAATAAAGAAATAAAAAAATAAAAAGTGGGCCAGTCTGCTAAGACTTTTGCTAGGATCTTTATATCTGTGTTAAGAAGTGAGATAAACCTATAGCTGCTAAAAGACATTGGCGCAGGGATGCTCAACCTTTTGAAGAGCGTGGGCCACAATGAATAGGTTCAGAATGTCATATTTATTGTTTTGAACAGCATAGCGATTTTCTGCATCAGGATACCCACTCATACTCCACAAATTCTATTCATTTATTGGTTTTCCTTGCACCACACTCCCCCACCCCATTACTAAATTTATAACTAACCATACCCACACACTAGCAATACACATGCTGATTGCCTTCCCTCTCCAAATATATGAATCCCATATTTATAGCCCATCCCACCATCATTCTCAATTGTAACCATATTCCCAATACGCCACCCATCTAAATGCATACCAATGATAAACATACAGTTAAAAAAATCTGTTATCTGGTTATAGTGCAAGAGATTTCACTCGGGAGTTTGGCTCCACGTTCCTCCAAACCAATGCTGCCACCTCTATTTGGCAATTCACCCCCATTCCTTATCACACCTACTTAACTACTTGTACATGCCAGTTCTATTTAATCCTCCCACTTTCCCCACAACAGGTCAGGGGCCTCATCAAATGGCCCCAGACCACATATTGAGCATATATTTGTATTTCCACAGTTTGTGGATTACTGTAATATGAGCTAATAGTGGAGCTGTATGTTTATTCACTTCTATTTTATTTCTTACACTGTTTATCAATCCCAGGAAATGAGTTCCTAATTGCAGTAATTAGTTATATAGTACCCTGAGCTATAACCATCTTGGCCAGCAATTTAGGACATTGGGCCCTTTCCCTATTGGTATACATTTTACTGCTTGCTCCAGCTTTTCTAAAGAAATTGGCATCCCCGAGTGCTCTTATATATTGTATTATCTTCTCCTTTTACTTTATCATACATTATTTTATGTAATCTTGGATATTTTAAAAATACTTGCTAAATATTATTTTCTATTGAAGAGTGTCTATAATTGTTGTAATGTAATTTAATGTTTGTATAACCTTGCTAAAAGTACACCATTCTTATCTCACCATTCATAATACAGTAGGTTCTCCTGCATCTTTTGATCATGTGCAAGGTGATCAATTTCATCTTTTCTTTTAATTGATTATGTTGTGCTTCAATCTTGTCTCCTTGTGTGATAATTTAACAGTTTATTAACTTCAATTAGGTCATTACTTTTTTAGGTCATTATCTCCTCATTTTTTCTCTGCATCTAATGCTCTAATACTACAAAAAAACAACAGGGTCTTTTTGAAAATGGATTTAAGTTTGGGACAGTGCAACATCTAGCCCAAGACAATGGGACATTTGGGCTTGGCTTTAGTATAAATGTATTGTCCTTGTTTCTTGTTTTTCCTATATCCTCCCATATATTAACGGTCATTGTTACTGGTGCATTTGTTCTATTTTAATCATACGCACCCCTGGGTAGCAAGATCATCAATCCTGGTGCAAACGTCATGTGAAATGAATAATGTTTCACTGGCAGGTTAAACATTCTCCAAATATCACATAGCTACAATTTGTGAATTAGCGTTTTGAGCTTCTTCAGTAATCTAGAGATGTGGGGACCTCCTGGTAGAGGAGTCAATCACTGGCTCCATCACTAGATTCAGGTCTCCCCTGAATCTAGTGATTTTCCCCTGAAAACTGATTATTTTCCCCAGAAGCGTTTGCAGGAAATCCAACTATCCCTAATTAGTAGCATATACAGACATGACGGCCATCAATTGGCAGTTAACTATGCAGCTACCATTATATATTGCCAGCTTGGAGAGCTTCATTGCATCTCCTTTTGTTATGTTATCTTGTGTGCAACAAGTGTATACATTTGGATATCATCTAAAAGAAAGCCTCCCAGCATCTTGTCATTTTAAATGTGTCTCTTGAATAAGGGTAATATTTGTTTTAAATCTCTTCAATTACTTAGTTAAACCGGACCTTCATCATAAATAAGAGCAAACCTTTATGCTTCCCCCACCCTGTACATACAGATCATATAAAAAAAATCATACTACTTGCGTCTACTGCATTTTCTGAGCCTCTAAACATCAGGATGGTGGCCCATGGAGTCCCAGGCTGCCTGCAAACAGGAAGTCTCTTTGAATGTGCCGCTCTGCATTCGAGCAGCAGCAGCTGGCAGCAGGTGCAGTGGCAGTAGTCTGAGCAGCAGCAGTGGCAGCAGTCTGAGCAGCAGCAGCAGTCTGAGCAGCAGTAGCAGCAGTCTGAGCAGCAGCAGCAGCAGTCTGAGCAGCAGCAGTAGCAGCAGTCTGAGCAGCAGCAGTGGCAGCAGTCTGAGCAGCAGCAGTGGCAGCAGTCTGAGCAGCAGCAGTGGCAGCAGTCTGAGCAGCAGCAGTGGCAGCAGTCTGAGCAGCAGCAGTGGCAGCAGTCTGAGCAGCAGCAGGGGCAGCAGTCTGAGCAGCAGTAGAAGCAGTCTGAGCAGCAGTAGCAGCAGTCTGAGCAGCAGCAGTAGCAGCAGTCTGAGCAGCAGCAGTAGCAGCAGTCTGAGCAGCAGCAGTAGCAGCAGTCTGAGCAGCAGCAGTAGCAGCAGTCTGAGCAGCAGCAGTAGCAGTAGTCTGAGCAGCAGCAGTAGCGGCAGTCTGAGCAGCAGTAGCAGCAGTCTGAGCAGCAGTGGCAGTAGTCTGAGCAGCAGTAGCAGCAGTAGTAGCAGTCTGAGCAGCAGTCTGAGGTGCAGTGGCAGTAGTCTGAGCAGCAGCAGTAGCAGCAGTCTGAGCAGCAGCAGTAGCAGTAGTCTGAGCAGCAGTAGCAGCAGTGGCAGCAGTCTGAGCAGCAGTGGCAGTAGTCTGAGCAGCAGTAGCGGCAGTAGCAGCAGTCTGAGGCGCAGTGGCAGTAGTCTGAGCAGCAGCAGTAGCAGCAGTCTGAGCAGCAGCAGCAGCAGTAGTCTGAGCAGCAGCAGTCTGAGTAGCAGCAGTCTGAGCAGCAGCAGTAGCAGCAGTCTGAGCAGCAGTGGCAGTAGTCTGAGCAGTGGCAGTAGTCTGAGCAGCAGTAGCAGTCTGAGCAGCAGCAGTAGCAGTAGTCTGAGCAGCAGCAGTAGCAGTAGTCTGAGCAGCAGCAGTAGCAGCAGTCTGAGCAGCAGCAGTAGCAGCAGTCTGAGCAGCAGCAGTAGCAGCAGTCTGAGCAGCAGCAGTAGCAGCAGTCTGAGCAGCAGCAGTAGCAGCAGTCTGAGCAGCAGTGGCAGTAGTCTGAGCAGCAGCAGTCTGAGCAGCAGCAGTAGCAGTAGTCTGAGCAGCAGCAGTAGCAGCAGTCTGAGGTGCAGTGGCAGTAGTCTGAGCAGCAGCAGTAGCAGCAGTCTGAGCAGCAGTAGCAGTAGTCTGAGCAGCAGTAGCAGTAGTCTGAGCAGCAGTAGCAGTAGTCTGAGCAGCAGCAGTAGCAGCAGTCTGAGCAGCAGCAGTAGCAGCAGTCTGAGCAGCAGTGGAAGTAGTCTGAGCAGCAGTAGCAGCAGTCTGAGCAGCAGCAGCAGTCTGAGCAGCAGTGGCAGTAGTCTGAGCAGTGGCAGTAGTCTGAGCAGCAGCAGCAGTCTGAGCAGCAGCAGCAGTCTGAGCAGCAGCAGTAGCAGCAGTCTGAGCAGCAGCAGTAGCAGCAGTCTGAGCAGCAGTGGCAGTAGTCTGAGCAGCAGCAGTAGCAGCAGTCAGAGCAGCAGTGGCAGCAGTCTGAGCAGCAGTGGCAGCAGTCTGAGCAGCAGTGGCAGCAGTCTGAGCAGCAGTGGCAGCAGTCTGAGCAGCAGTGGCAGCAGTCTGAGCAGCAGTGGCAGCAGTCTGAGCAGCAGCAGTGGCAGCAGTCTGAGCAGCAGCAGTGGCAGCAGTCTGAGCAGCAGCAGTGGCAGCAGTCTGAGCAGCAGTGGCAGTAGTCTGAGCAGCAGTAGCAGCAGCAGTAGCAGCAGTCTGAGGTGCAGTGGCAGTAGTCTGAGCAGCAGCAGTGGCAGTAGTCTGAGCAGCAGCAGTGGCAGTAGTCTGAGCAGCAGCAGTAGCAGCAGTCTGAGCAGCAGCAGTAGCAGCAGTCTGAGGTGCAGTGGCAGTAGTCTGAGCAGCAGCAGTGGCAGTAGTCTGAGCAGCAGCAGTGGCAGTAGTCTGAGCAGCAGCAGTGGCAGTAGTCTGAGCAGCAGCAGTAGCAGCAGTCTGAGCAGCAGCAGTAGCAGCAGTCTGAGCAGCAGCAGTAGCAGCAGTCTGAGGTGCAGTGGCAGTAGTCTGAGCAGCAGCAGTGGCAGTAGTCTGAGCAGCAGTGGCAGCAGTCTGAGCAGCAGTGGCAGCAGTCTGAGCAGCAGCAGCAGTAGCAGCAGTCTGAGCAGCAGTAGAAGCAGTCTGAGCAGCAGCAGTAGCAGCAGTCTGAGCAGCAGCAGTAGCAGCAGTCTGAGCAGCAGCAGTCTGAGCAGCAGTGGCAGCAGTCTGAGCAGCAGTGGCAGCAGTCTGAGCAGCAGCAGCAGTCTGAGCAGCAGCAGTAGCAGTAGTCTGAGCAGCAGCAGTAGCAGTAGTCTGAGCAGCAGCAGTAGCAGTAGTCTGAGCAGCAGCAGTAGCAGTAGTCTGAGCAGCAGCAGTAGCAGCAGTCTGAGCAGCAGCAGTGGCAGCAGTCTGAGCAGCAGTGGCAGTAGTCTGAGCAGCAGCAGCAGCAGTCTGAGCAGCAGTGGCAGCAGTCTGAGCAGCAGTGGCAGTAGTCTGAGCAGCAGCAGTAGCAGCAGTCTGAGGTGCAGTGGCAGTAGTCTGAGCAGCAGCAGTGGCAGTAGTCTGAGCAGCAGTGGCAGCAGTCTGAGCAGCAGTGGCAGCAGTCTGAGCAGCAGTGGCAGCAGTAGCAGCAGTCTGAGCAGCAGTAGCAGCAGTCTGAGCAGCAGTAGAAGCAGTCTGAGCAGCAGCAGTAGCAGCAGTCTGAGCAGCAGCAGTAGCAGCAGTCTGAGCAGCAGCAGTCTGAGCAGCAGTGGCAGTAGTCTGAGCAGTGGCAGTAGTCTGAGCAGCAGCAGCAGTCTGAGCAGCAGCAGTAGCAGTAGTCTGAGCAGCAGCAGTAGTCTGAGCAGCAGCAGTAGTCTGAGCAGCAGCAGTAGCAGCAGTCTGAGCAGCAGCAGTAGCAGCAGTCTAAGCAGCAGTAGCAGCAGTCTGAGTAGCAGCAGTAGCAGCAGTCTGAGCAGCAGTAGCAGCAGTCTGAGCAGCAGTAGCAGCAGTCTGAGCAGCAGAGAAAATAGTATGGCACATGGTGTATGAAAGGGGGAGAGAGAATATTATGGCAAATGGGGCATGAGAGGGGGGAATATAATGGCACAAGGGGCATGAGAGGGGGGAATATAATGGCACATGGGGCATGAGAGGGGGGAATATAATGGCACATGGGGCATGAGAGGGGGGAATATAATGGCACATGGGGCATGAGAGGGGGGAATATAATGGCACATGGGGCATGAGAGGGGGGAATATAATGGCACATGGGGCATGAGAGGGGGGAATATAATGGCACATGGGGCATGAGAGGGGGGAATATAATGGCACATGGGGCATGAGAGGGGGGAATATAATGGCACATGGAGCATGAGAGGGGGGGAATATAATGGCACATGGGGCATGAGAGGGGGGAATATAATGGCACATGGGGCATGAGAGGGGGGAATATAATGGCACATACTGTATGCCTGGAGGCTGTATGCCTGTGGGGGAACATACTGTCAGCCTAATGAGGGGGGGACTATACTACCAACGTAATAATAAAGTTATATGCAGTGTGCATAGGTATTTGTTCATAGTTTTTTTTTAAACTATAGTCCGGCCCTTCAACGGTCTGAGGGACCGTGAACTGGCCCCCTGTTTAAAAAGTTTGAGGACCCCTAGTCTAAGCTGTTTTCCATAACACGTTTTCATGGGGAGTTTTCCTCAGTCTGCCTGTGTGGGCGGAGCAGCTGTAACGAGCCAGGCTGCAGCTGTGTTGCTATGGCAACTCACTCTAAGGTAACCAGAGAATGCACATTAAAACACATTTCTAATGCACTGGTGGTTGCCATATTCAAATGGCTGTAGCTTAAACAGTATACACCCTACAGCAAAGAGCTTTATACTGTAAGAATCACAAGAGCCAGGCCTACATAGCATGTCTCTGAAATATTAAAAATGAAGGCACAGTCACAGTTTAGAAATTGCCATTCAAATTTGTGGTGTCTAGAGTGGAGTTTCAATGAATGTCAATGGGAGGTGTGAGTTGCAAACAAAAGGTCATATTGTGAAAACTGTTAGGGCTATGGCTTAGCCTTGGACATTTTTAGCGGCAGCAGGGATAGCTGAACGTTTTGATATAAGATTTGTGTAGGTGGGCTTAAAAATGAGGGAGAGGTCGCAGTTTAGAAATCATGTCCTGATTTTTCACTTCACACTCATCTCCCACTCTAGTTTTGAACATTCCTCCCATTCATTCCTATGGGAAAATTGCGCCAGAAAAACGCCAATATTTCGGAAACCGTTTGGCGAAACGTTCCATAAATTAATAATGAATATAAAATAAACCAACTTAAAACTATATGGGCACTTTAAAGTGGTTTGGGGGCTGAGAGAAAAAGAACTTCCTTTGTTAGAGGGTATGGCTCACATGATTAAATACGCAGAGATTCGCTTGCCGGCCGGCGGCCGGGGGGGGCGGGAACAATGTAGCACTTGGTTGTTGGCTTCGCTGGGGGGGAGGGGGGCTATTAGGTGCTGCTGGGATCTAATAGTGAGTGGGCCCCGCTTGGGGGTCACACTGAGATTACTTGTTGTTATAACTTAAGTTAGCCTTTGGCTTGTTGGGGAGGTTGGGGGCTTCCACCGGGGTTTGCAGTGAGTGCTTTCTTGGCGATACCAGAGGTCTGCTGCCTGGTGGATGGGCGGGGGGGGGGGGTTGGGGAGCCTGAATGGTAACCTTGAACAGATAGGGGTTAGCTCCTGAGTTGCTAGGTTACCTTCCACAACAATCTTCCCGTGCTGTCCTGTCGGGCTTTGACTGCTGGGTAGTGCGTGGTGTTTGAGGACATTGTCCTCAGTATTCTTTCTTGCCCTCCTCTATAAGGCAGGGCTTTTTTGGTTTCTTCTTCTTATTCCTCTATTCTTCTTTTGTTTTTGCACCCCATAAGGGTCTCCAATCTTTCTCTCTATTGTCTGTTTTGCACCTCTCTCTGTCCTTCCCTGGGGCTCGGTCCTCGTCTCGGATTCCGTGCATTCGGTGCCTTTTGGCCTTTAGCCCTCTTAGCTGCTGCAGTGCACCCCTCTCTGAGTTATAGCTCCAACCTTTGCGCGGGCATGGCTGGCCTCAAGGTCTGCACCTTCAACACTAGGGGGTTAAACGTCCCTGAAAAAAGAGGCGAAAATATTGTATGGATTTCACAAGGAAAGGGTGGATGTCATTATGTTGCAGGAAACGCACTTTTGTCAGGGGAAAATTCCGGAAATCAAGAACAAATACTACGATAGATGGTTTCACAGCCCTAATCCAGGAAACAAATCTAAGGGAGTCTCCACTGCATTCCACAAGGCCGTCCCTTTGGAATCGAAGGTAGATCCGAACGGCAGATACATATTCCTCCAGTTTACACTGTATGGGGCCAGATACACTCTTGCTAACTTATACTTGCCCAATCAGGCCCAAGTAGAAGTTGGTCTTGGGATCTTACGCTTGCTGGAGGAGTTTACAGAGGGCACTTTAGTAATAGGCGGAGATCTCAACCTGGTCCTTGACCCGAGACTTGATTCCTCTCAGGGTAAGTCGGTGATACCCTTCTCTAGATTAAATAGTTTTCGTGGTGCCCTCCGCGCGCTCCAGGTTGTGGATACATGGAGGATTCAACATGGGGGGGCAAGGGATTACACGTTTTTCTCTCACCCCCATAATACATACAGTAGATTAGATTACATCTTCCTTAGCCACCACGCGCTTGCGCGTGATCCTGATACCTCTATTGGGCAGATATAGTGGTCGGATCATGCCCCTGTCTTCTTGAGCCTCCCGATCCCGGAAGTAGCCCCTAGGCAATACAACTGGCATCTGAATGACAACTTGTTGAAGGACACCATATGTTTAGCTGAAATCAAGACATCCATAACCAATTTTTATTCTGACCATGTGAATGACCCAACCCCACTACCATTGCAGTGGGAGGCCCTCAAATGTGTGCTTCGTGGTGTCTTCATTAAGCACGGGTCCAGGCTCAAGAGGGAAAGGGTGAAACGGATCGGGGTTGCCCTAGTATGTATTAAGGAGCTGGAGGAGGCGCACAAGACTACCCCCACACACACTGTCTTGAGGGAGCTACTGGACGCCAGGCAGGGTTTGAAGAGCCTGTACGATCAGTGCTTCCTCAAATATCGTGATAGATTTAAAGCCTGTATTTACGAATACTCTGACAAGTGTGGCAAGATGCTAGCTAGGTCTCTCCACCCCAGACAGGGTTGCACGTTTGTTCCTACTATTAAGGGGGAGGGGGGATCGGAGCTCCACAAAACACCCTAGATAGCGGGCGAGTTCCAGGCCTTCTATTCCAAGCTTTATAACCTTGGGTGCACTCCTGCCCAGGACCTACACCAGGTGGAGGGCTCTCCGATAGCGGACTATATCAGGGACACAGCCCTCCCAACCTTACCTTCTGAAGATAGTGATTCGCTCCCCACGGGTAGAAGTCCGGGTCCCGATGGGTTTACCCCCAGATTTTATAAAACGCTGGGGACTCTGATTGCCCCCTTTCTTGTCAAGGTGTTTAACTCGATTTCAGATGGCTGCCCCTTCCCGAGACAAGCCTTGGAGGCGCACATTGCGGTCATACCTAAACTCGGTAGGGAGGCTACCCTGCCGGGAAGCTACAGGCCGATCTCATTGATCAATGTGGATCTGAAGATATACGCCAAAATTATTGCTCTCAGGAGGCAACCGCTCATCCCCTCATTGATCAATTTGGATCAAGTGGGATTTGTCTCGGGAAGGGAGGCAAGAGATAACACCATTAAAACGATCTCCCTAATGCATTACGCGCAGTCGCAGGCTATTCCAGCTTGCGTGCTGGCGGTGGATGCAGAAAAAGCATTTGACAGGGTTCACTGGGGGTTTTTGAGAGCTACACTGAACCAGGTGGGTCTGGGTCCGGTTATGTTGGCTAGAATTATGGCTCTATACCAGGAACCTACTGCAAAGGTAAAGGTCAATGGCTCCCTGTCAGGTTCCTTTCTTATCCGGAACGGCACTCGCCAGGGGTGCCCCCTGTCCCCACTGCTCTACGTGTTAGTGATGGAGCACTTTGCCAATGCGCTGAGGGCTAACCCGTCTGTCAAAGGGATCGTCTGTGGGGGGAGGAAGCACAAGCTCTCTCTCTGCTGACGACCTGCTCATGTATATAACCTCGCCCCACATATCCATGCCCTCTATTCTGACGGAGTTCAAGCGCTTTAGTGAATTGAGCAATTTCAAGGTGAACTTGTCCAAAACAGAGATCCTGAACGTCTCGCTGGATGCACAGACTCAGCACCTCATACAAGCAAACTTTCCCTTTAAGTGGCAGGGAGAGGCCATAAAGTACCTGGGGGTTCAGTTGCCCTCTGATTTGGGGAAGCTATACAAACTTAATTATGCCCCGCTCCTGCATTCCACGGTCACTAACCTTAACTCATATAGCAAGAAACAGCACTCATGGTTAGGTCGCATAAATATCCTTAAAATGGACATCCTTCCCCGGTATCTTTATCTCTTTCAGGCAGTCCCTCTAGCCCCGGAACGGGGTTTCTTCCAGTCTCTTCAGAGGACCTTTTTTGAATTCATCTGGGGCAGTGGGAGGCCCAGAATTCGGAGGGCAATACAGTCCTTAGGACCTACCACGCTGCTTCAGTGCTGGTGCATCTTTCGAACTGGTTCCATCATAAAGATGATAAATGTTGGGTTGGCATTGAGAGAGACATCTCCCCCCTTAGTCTGGTGGCCCTGCCTTGGGTGGATCCTTCACGCAGGCCTGGGGTTCAGGGGCTGCCCTATCTGGTTGGGCCTCTGCTGACTGTATGGGATAAGTTCTTGAGGCGGGGGAAACTCTCACTCAGACCGGGTCCCCTCACCCCATTATTTGATAATCCGGCCTTTCCTCCAGGTCTTTCCTTATATGGGAAGCATCTCAAGATACCAGACTGGGAGATATAGTGACGAGGGAGGGTCCCCCCTCCCTTTCTGACTTACGGGCCCGAGGGGGGCGTGGGAATATCTCCTGGTTTTTACATGCTCAGTTGGTTGCTTTTGTCAAATCCCTTGCGCCGGCCTCGAGCCTCTCTTGCCCCCTCACGCCTTTGGAGAGGGTCCTGCGTGACCCCTCGCCCCCTAAGCACGTGATTTCTACTCTCTACAAGATTCTCAGGGACAGGGAGGAGGGGGGGAGCTACCCCGGTTCTGCAGGAGGTGGAAGGAAGACATGGGACAAACCTTTGAGCCCGACGACTGGGTAAAGTCCTTTGCGCTAACCCACAAATTGTCTGTGGCATCTAGGGCCCAGGAACGGAACTATAAAATCCTGGCAAGATGGTATAGATGCCCATCAGACCTTGTGAAGTTTGGGGGGGCGGACACTGGGGACTGCTGGAGGTGCGGGGGGGCTCTGGGGACCATGTTACATATCTGGTGGGAATGTCCGATGGTGAAGGCCTTTTGGGAGGGAGTACTAGGAGTTTATGAACACCTGACACTCGAAAGGGTCCCACGCACACCGCAGGTGGCACTCTTATCGATGATCCCAGGGTCGGTGTCAGCAAACAAGAAGGGGCTGTTGCGGCATTTTCTCACGGCCGCTAGGCCGGTGATCCCCAGGCACTGGTGTACCAATGATGTCCCATCCATGCTTGAATGGTATGGGGAGGTTGAGAACATTAAGAGGATGGAGGAGTTGACTATGGAGGGGATTGAGGGAGGTGCCCAGAGGTTCCCCAGGACTTGGACACTTTGGGAGGTCTCTCGGGTCTCTCCTGACTTTCAGACGCTACTGGAACGTGGGTGATGATGGGGAGGGGGGGTGGGTTTCGGGTGAGGGCCTGACCCTTAGTAGATGTTACGGGATCTGGCGAGATCGGGGGGAGTTCGGGATGCGGGACGCTGGGCCCTAGGGTTGCCTTGTTTGCCTTTTCTTTTTCCTCCTTTCCTTCCTTCCTTCTGCTATCTTTTCCTTATTTTTGCCCCCTCTCTGTTCGTTTCTTCTTCTGGTTCTCTCCTTTCTCTACTCCTCTTTTGGTTTTTTCTCTGTTACTATTCTTCTCATTCGAATGCGGACCTCGGCACCAGATTTGCAGACCCCTGCCCTGACAGCCCTGCACTCAGTTGCTTCTGTGTTGCCATGCTCAGAGCTGCCCCCTTGATCGGCGATGTAGTACTTAGTCTCTCTGCCAGTGTCATGGCTCCCTGGTAACTAGCAATATGAAGTACTGTATGGGCGGGAAGTGGCATTGCAAGGTATATACAAACATTGTTTCTTGGTCTCTTTGCCTCATCCAATCCTTACCCCACCCCAGCCCCATCTATCCCTGTCCCACCATCTCGCTCTGCCCCATCCATGTAGGTTCTGTGGGGCCAAATAAAATCTCCTGTTTCTTCCCAGTGCCCAATAGGATTTTTGGGGTGGGGCAAACAGCCTTTTTTAGTTTTGCCTGGGAAATCTATAGCCACTCTCCCCCAGTGCGCTGATTTCTAACTATCCTCCTCCTGCGTCAGCCCTCCACCTGGACCTTCACCTCTCACCAGATGCGTTTAAATGGACCTTTACAAGAAGTGGTTGAGTACCCCTGATCTAGATGGATACAGAGGTTGGAATGGGCACTTAGATTTACTTTGCCTGCCATTATGGTAAGGGATTTATACTATAAAACTGCAGTCTACAGCAGATCTCTGCAACAGAACATAAAACGCTAAACAGAACATAAAGAGACTGATTAAATATGATGCCTGTCATTTTTATAATAGCAATGTGAGCTACAGAAAGGAAGAGCCGACAACAACCTGGAAAATGGGACTAAAAGCACAAGTGAGTAACTGACAAGAACTAATACAAATGCAAACTCTGCATGTGTGACACATACTTATGCTGTCTGTTTGTTTGGTTTCCCTTATCTATTGGGTCAATACAGCAGCATTACTGCAGCCATTGATATTTCTCTGAGCGAAACTTGTCGGAAAAGGAAAAAGTGAGAAATAATAATGTTATCTGAACCAATCCAAGTTTTCAAATACTATCTATATCTATAGTGTTGATGTTACTATACATGCACAAGGCATAGGTTGAGATAATGGTGATAATTCTATTCTTGAACCATGGAGTAACCGCTCTTTACTCACTTTTTCTTTTGTAGTTTCTGTGATGAGCAAGAGGTAGGTGGCAGGCCATAGCAGTGGTGATCAGGTAGAGAATCCACAGCTATGTTCAGGAGATCCCTCCTAGGCTGCATGTAGTATTAAAAGCCATGTGACTTTTGTCCCAGCATCTAAGCCACACCCCCGAAAATGTATTTATGTATTAAGATGCCGAAAAAAACCTGCACAGTAAAAGTATTGCATCAACAGCACACACATGCAGCTAGCCCTAAGGAAATAAAAATGGTGGAGGAGAGGGGGACTCATTGGACCCCCGTGTGTGAAAAAAAAAAAAGCTGGCCCTCTCAAGACGAGTGCCCTTGATAGTAAAGGGGATTTTGGCTCCTTAATCCAATAACACTGGCTAACTGCCAAGGACTAGCATGGGGCCCATAACAGCCCTTGTAACTGGACTTTCCATCAGTTTTGTGTCCCCTGAAGGCAGCAGATGGGAAAACATGTGTGAAAGTGCTGCCCTAACACTGCTGTGAAAAAACAGTACAGCTCTAACAACAAAATACTTATGCTGCCCTGTCCTAATGGAGACTAGAGCAAAGTTGGGAAATGTATCAGCATGCTGGGACTCATACCTGCAGATGGGGGATGGCTCATGGCTCTCTTCCTATTCTAGTCCCACCTTCGGCTCTGAGCAATACCCAATGCTAATGAAGTGGTATCCCTGTATGGGCAGGTTGTCAGGGAAATAATATAATTAATATAATAATTATATATCCGAGATCGGGATGTCCCGCGGGGTGAAACCCCCCCCAAAAGCCCCCAAAAACCTTACCTTATCGGCGACGGATCAGCCGCCGCCTCCCGCGCGCACTCCTAGAGAGCCGGCGCGGGCGCGCGCCCTGTATGAGGGACGCGCGGGAGGCGGCGGCGGCTTGTCCCTTGGCGAAAAGGTAAGTTTTTTGGGGCTTTTGGGGGGGTTTCACACTGTGGGGCATCCTGATCTCGGATGCCCCGCTGAAGTGGATCAACACCCAGGATAGTGAAAATCCTGGGTGTTGGTCCACTTTAACTGCTGATAAGTCATATGACAAAAAGGGAAGCTTGCTTATGCAGCTGTGGACATGTTGACTGCACAAAGAGAATACACGGTGTTTACAAAATGTGTAGGTTAGAAAACATTTACAAACAGTTTTTAGCAACTTCTAATAAGGAAGTCACCAAAAAAGAAATAGAGCTTTATTGCATTAAGCCAGAAAGTTTAATGTGAAAAGCCTAACTGCACCTTGTTGTACTCAATACCTCTAGCACTACTACCATCAATAAGCAAATACTCAAGACATTTGGCACTATTTCAAAAGTATAATGGCAGTGCAAAAGGTGTAATCTCAGAAATAATTGTATTTTATGACTGATTAAGCTTTGGTTCCTGATACAGAGACCCTTTGAGGTTTGGACATTTTTCTGTTAAAATACACTAAAGTATCAGATTTGCAATGTACTTTAAAACAGCACTGTAAAATACAGAAACTTTTATACATGCAATATAAGGGCATAGGCTTTTATGTCCGTTTGATGCATACAGATTGCTTCTAACATCCGAAAATACTTGCTTCCACTTTTTAATAGGACAAACAAGTTCTTTAGGTTTGAAGATTAATTTTCCCATTTTTTATTCAAATATGTCCTCATCTTCCTTGGTGGTCATAAAATACCCACCACTAGCAATATGCCTATTTCATATCTAGAAGTTTTTTGTGCAGTTCTGCTTTGCCTGCAGTAAGCAAAACAAAAAAAAATACGGGTTCTTTCATACTTCCCTCAATACAATGCTTTGCATCATGATTGTGTTGCATTTTAATGGGAAATTTAATAAAAATGCCTTATTTTAACTATATAGTCAATAAAGCTAGCAAAGGAACAAAATGCAAGTGCCGGTAAAAGCAACACAAACAACACAAGAATAGACCACTTCCCACAAGCGCAAAGGTGTGAACAGAGCAATAAAATCCACAAATTTTATCAAGGAATGACTGGAGGGAATCCTCTAAGATATTCTCGTGGTGTCTGCCTTATGGTGGTCAACATTGCACCAGAAGTACAGCGGAAATCTACCTGCAACTCCCCATATAATCTTCTAGGCAACAATCACCTATTTTGTTGCTGCCTCACATGTTTTTTTTACACAAATGGTTATTGTGTTCAGACGAGTCACTAAACATCAATGGCCCCTGAACACACTTCCCTATTTTCTACTGAAGGTCCTCACTTAAAGCGGTCCACTCTGGATAAGAGTCTATTTTATATGTTTTCCACACCCTGTACATACAGATTGTTCACAGCCTGCAAACAGTAAGTGCCTTCTGACTGTGTTGCTCTGCATTCTGGGACTGCTGACCTTTTCCTGACCCCAGCTCTGCTCTGTCTGAGCAAAGCACAACTATAACCTGCCCCCCTGTACTTTATCCCACTCTCCTCTCCTCAGTAAGTGTAATGCTTCTGAGTCAAGATGGCGGTGCCCATATCCTAAGGTCCTTAACAGAGTTGCAGCCCAGTGGGGGAAAGAATAATAAGTGACTAAAAACTTATATTAATTTTAGATGCTGGGGAATAGTTTTTTAAGGGTTTGGGCTTTTCAATAAATCATGGTGAATGTCCGGTTTAACAGGTTGCGAGGTGACTTGGATAGGCAGTCTTCACTCCAATTATTGAAATAACATTGTCATTAAAAAGCAGTCCTTTTTAAAATTCCTTACATGTGTACTGTACTAATAGGGACTTGGATGACCCTTCCTTGGGACAGGTGTCGAGCCATAGATGTTACTGATCAGCACCATGGATGAAGACTGTGCTATATAAATAAACAAAAATCATACCGCAGAGAATGATCAAGCCTGCTCATTTGGGTTATGGATCCAAGATTCTCTCAAGCAGTATTATGCATATCATGTGTTGCTAGTGTCAGGACAGGGACTATACTCTCCCCATGATGAGGGATGATCTCCACTGCAAAAAGCGTGAGACTTCCACACCAAAAGAGGTTCCACTCTAACCCAGCCATAACAGAGTATATTTGAGGAAGAAAAAGGAGAGTGGATCCGCACTTCCTTAAAAGATCACTTCTTTATTGAATCCAGATAAAATCATTATAAATGTCTCCCACACATGGTGCAGACTGCCACAGCAATACAATCATGAGATGACACGGGTCAAAAGATACAGAGGGGTCCTGACGCGTTTCGGGTCCTTCACTGACCCTTAGTCATAGTTAAAGTTACCCCAACACATTACCTATATTTATATTAACAATAGTAAAACAAAAGAAAAGACTCACCTGTAGCAGCAGCGCAGCCCGCCCGCCCCGAGTGCCGAGGGGCGGATGTGACGTCAGGGGTGAGAGCGGACGCCACCGCCAATCACAAGCCAGAGTTCCCGACCAATCAGGGGAGGAAAGAAGCCTCCCGAGCTGTCAGAGACCCGGCCAGTGACAGCGGGAGCGCCGCTCGCAACCCCGCAGCCACATGCAGATAAAATAACCACACTGCGGCCCAGCACGCAGAGCTGGGAAGTGGAAGGGACCGGGCAAAGGCATACCAGCGGAAAACCCGCTGGGGTCCATCAGGCATAGTGCTGCTGAAACAGGTGGACCTCATAACTGGGAAAAGGAAAAAAGGAAATTCTCAAAACAGGGATAGGCTATCATGGCTCCGGAATTAACCATACTACGGCCATACAGATTCAATATCAGGTATTAACCATTAAAGACTTAGCATTAATTGGTCCTTGGCCATAGGTATAAAACGCACATATATCGGTGCATATATAATCCAAAATCTATAGTAGACATGGTGTATAAATAAAAGATTATACTAGGTGAAGCATAGACTAGTGAAATCAATGCAAGCATTATATAAACGAAGCCAGCCCAACCAAAATCAATAATCCATTGAGACCCCATGTCGCTGGAGATGGCACAACCTATCATCCTAATATATAACAATAACATGTATTGAGAAAGATGGTATATGTATATAAATAGATAGAGGTGGTAGTAACCATCCATAATATAGAAGCATATAAGAATAGATCAAAAAGAGGGACAACACTCCCCAGTTATCTATTAGTGATTAAAGAGACATCCCATTTATGATTCATGCCCTGGGGAACTCTGGTTGCTAAAGTAAAGATCCAATAGGCCTCTCTTGCTATTAACTTTCTATGTAAATCCCCTCCTCTGGGGCCCAGTGAAACCTTTTCAATCACACTGATTTTATATTTGAGGAACCCCTTCAGCCACTCCAGGAAAACAACGATTTTGTGGTAAGTGATTAAATTCTTGGTTTGCTTATTTTACTACTGTAGAACAAAATATGCACTAGCTGGCACCAACACGTAACCTGCCACTCTGTGAATAAATGTCTAGTCAGCCAATTAGTGTGCACTGATCCCATTGCTGCCAAACTAAATGGCTTATTAGGTACCCACATAGTCACTGACTGGTTGGGCAGTATCCCAGCAACTGCCATTGATCAGTGAAGGAGCTTCAAGAAAGGCTGCTTTAAGAAAACTAATTACATTCTTTATTTTGTACAAGTAGTTTATTTCTCTAAAGTGGACAGGTCACCCCCTGCGGTCAGCCTTAAATCGAAAAGTTTCCAGGATGGACCTCTAGCCTACCGGATGCCCCGCTGTCTGAAACCTGGATGCACTGGTAATCTTACCTGATCCTGGTGCTCCAGTGACATGGCCTCCGTTGGCGTCCGCATGCCTGACATTCAGATAGGCTGGGTGTGTGGGAGTGCGCACTCCGTAGGGGACATGGGGATGCGACCACCAGCGCAAATTTCAAATCAGTGGCTTTATGAAGCGCATTAGTATGCAACACATAAGGCGCTGATCAGGCGAGCACGCATGCATGCGCTGTGGGAATGGGGAAAGGTGAGTGAAAGTGGGTGATACCAATTACCAGCATAGTTGAAATCCTGGTTATTGGTTCACTTTAAATCATCTTACCTGAATGCATACATATTAAGCGGACCAAGACCCAAGCAGCCTGGCCCTATATTGGAATACCCCATTATCTGAAAGCCCCGGGATCTCCTGTAAATCTTACCCTTTTCCTTGTGCGGGCCTCCGACAACATCCTTAGCACCCTTTTATCTGATATGTGTACCCTGGCCAGGCATCTGAATAGCAGGCGGTCAATGTGCACAGCAATGTATTCATTCAGCATTGATTCTCAAGCAATCAACACTAATTAGAGTGCGTGCATCCGGTACTCAGCAGCATAAAGTTTTGTTGTTTAAAGATAGCAGTATCCATAACAACTTCAACAACTAATCATCATCATGTAACACTCCTTGGTCCACTTGCAACATGAATTATCCCACTCCTTCCCCACCAACAGCTAAGCCTAATTTCAGGAGTGAGGGCAAAAAATCCTGTCCTTGCTCACTGCAAGCCAGGGGTGGAGCAATGTATGCATGTATGCTCTTTATCCAACTTCTATGTAGCCACCCTACCAGTCACTCCTTAAATCAGATTAGAGGAAGTGGAGGGGAGTGACTTTAAAACTATTTTAAACTACAATATAGACAATTTCAAAGCAGACATTTACATGATTTATACACCTACCCTTGAAAAATCGAAGTGGGGCTCATACTGTCCTCCCATACCATAATTTGCGACCTATAAAGTGTGAAAAGGGTGTTAGAAGTTAAATCAAAATAAGAAAGTAGAAAACAAAAACATCTGCATCTTTCACTTTACTATACATTTTAAAAGGCAACCAAAAATAACATAAAATAGCACAGTAAGTGAAGTTACGAAAAAGAAAATGGCACCTGGTAGGCTAAGCAAGAGCCTCAACACCAATTTTCTATTTAGTTTCATCTTTGGTTTTTATATATTTTAGTATACAATTTTAGCCCCAAGGTCAGCACTCTAGGTTCACTTTGTCACAGAATGCTGCTACTGGTGGAAGGAAAGGATCCCAGTAAATAAGATTTTTTTAAAGTGACTTGGGAGCTTTTGCGTGCGGATCTAACCATAAGTGATTAAGATAAGACAATTCTGTGAGTAGTCACCTGTAGAATTGCTTTTACTATGCATGGCACGGCCTGCTTCCAGAAGTCCTTACGTATTGAGTTATTCCGCCACAAGGTGGCGCAGTGTACTGCAGAAGAGTTGTGGCTCCTCTCGGTACCATATAAAAACGGAATCACCATAGGCTTATCCAGTGTTGACAAGTAGATATTCAAGAAACCGGGAGATAATAAAGGTAAAAAAGGTACCGTATATACTCGAGTATAGGCCGACCCGAATATAAGCCGAGGCACCTAATTTTACCATAAAAAAATGGAACAAGTTATTGACTCGAGTATAAGCCGAGGCGGCTTTTTTCAGCTTATACTCGAGTATATACGGTATACACACTTGCCTCTTGTCCGTAGAAGCCGGCCCGAGGGAGGGCCCCCCCGGAGACGCTGAGCGGCATCCCGTCGATGGCAGCGGAGGAACAGCTGCAAGTGAGAGGGTGAGTGCGGGAGCCGGCCCAGAACGTGCGCGTCACCGCCCCCGGCCGGCGTGCCCTGCCCTCCGTCGCTGCGCGACCAGAACCAAGCTGGACCCGTTTACCCTTTCCTGCCACCGTCCAGGCCGGCCCAAGGGAGGCCCCCCCGGAGACGATGAGCGGCATCCCGTCGACGGCACATGAGGTGCGGGCAGCAGCGGAGGAACAGCTGCAAGTGAGAAGGTGAGTGCGGGAGCCGGCACGGGGGCGGGAAATTAATGGGCATGTCGCCTGGCCCCTTTTTCTCCTCCATTTCGGCACTGACTCGAGTATAAGCCGAGGCGGCTTTTTTCAGCCCAAAAAGTGGGCTGAAAAACTCGGCTTATACTCGAGTATATACGGTAACAAACCCCAACTAACTTGGAACAATCACCATAAAGAGGCAACCAAGAATAACAATAACAAGGGTGGGGTGAAGCAGGCCATGCCATGCATAGTAAAAGCAATTCTACAGGTGAGTACTCACAGAATTGTCTTTTTCCTATTGCATGGCACGGCCTGCTTCCAGAAGTCCTTACGTATAGGACGTCCAACAGCGGTATCCTTAAAGTAGGGTGGGATCCCAAAAGAGTAACAACAGGCAGTTTAAACCACTACCGCCTGAAGTACCTTGCGGCCAAAAGCAGCATCAGCTGAGGCCTTAACATCAACCTTGTAAAACATGGAAAAAGTATGAACAGAAGACCAAGTTGTGGCCTTACAAACTTGTTCAACAGAAGCTTGGTGCTGAAAAGCCCAAGACGCATCAATAGCACGAGTGAGCAGTAACCCTAAAAGGAGGAACCTTCCCCCTGGCAGAATAGGCCTGCTCCACCGCATGACGGATCCACTTGCTGATAGTGGATTTAGCAGAAGGCAAGCCCTTACTAGGTCCAGCAGGAAGAACAAAACGAGTGTCAGACTTCCTGAAAGACTCAGTAGCAACCAAATAAAACTTCAGAGTCCTGACAACATCCAAGGAGTGAAGGGTCCGCTCCTTGGAATTAGCAGGGTTAGGACACAAAGAAGGCAAAACAATGTCCTGATTGAGATGAAAAGCAGACACAACCTTAGGCAAGAAATCCGGCTTAAGCCGAAACACCACCTTATCCTGATGCCTCTCAAAATAAGGAGGTTTGATGGAAAGCACCGCCAGCTCAGAAACTTGCCTGACAGAAGTAATGGCCACCAAAAAGGCCACCTTAAGAGTCAGAATGGGCAAAGCAGCCCCACGGATAGGCTCAAAGGGAGGACCCTGCAGAGCAGACAACACCAGATTCAGGTCCCAAACTGGTAGCATAGGCTTACGTGGTGGACGCTCATGAGTAACTCCCTGGAAAAAAGTCTTAACCAACCGGTAATTGGCAAAGGATCTTTGGAAAACAATTGCCAGAGCTGACACCTGTCCCCTGGAGGGTACTAAGCTGAAGGCCCGAATCCAAACCATGTTGCAAAAATTCCAGAGTCCTGGGGATAGAAAACATCCGACAAGGAAGAGACTTGGACTCACACCAGGCAATATAAGCATGCCAGATCCTGTTGTGTGCCGTGCGACCAAGGTATATGGTGATTCCGTTTTTATATGGTACCGGGAGGAGCCACAACACGTCTGCAGTACACTGCGCCACCTTGTGGCGGAATAACCCCATACGTAAGGACTTCTGGAAGCAGGCCATGCCATGCAATAGGAAAATATGTGTGTGTGGGTCACTTGTTGTGGTGGCAGTGGCTGTATCTAAGAGGAGGATTTGCAGCGCTCTCCTAGGCTGGAATACTGCCCAAAGATCCAGATTTACCCTGCTCAGCGACAGAAGGTGAGAAGCGACCCCACCCCCCATCTTGCGGAGGCTGTTTGGGACTCCCTCTTTGAGAAGGGAGGCTACTGCCTAGCCCCCTGATATGCCTCTGTCCCTGGGTGCTCACGGAGGGGTCTGTTAAAGTGTACCTATACCCAGATACAAAAGAGTGGTGGCAGCCGCTCAGACCATTTTATAACTAACTAGGGAGGTGCACATTAGCAGGGCAATTAGAATACAAAAGTCTTAAAGGGGCCACAGCACTCAAACCAGTTAGCTTGCTGACCAACCTACAATCTGTCTCTAAACTAGGTTAAAAACAGGGGGCTCGGTCACACACATCTGCAGAAGTATGCTTAAGCTGCACCACCAGCGCCAAGGTGCCCCTGTGAGGTGCAGTCCTAACTCTAGTACTAATTCTAGTCTCTAAGAGCCCCATTTGGGACATACAATGCAATAGATAAATTGGGAGCAGGCTTACCTGAGGTTGCCCTAAACCTCAAGTGCAAGCCATGGGGTGCAAGTATGCTTAAGCTGCACCACCAGCACCAAGGTGCCCCTGTGAGGTGCAGTCCTAACTCTAGTACTAATTCTAGTCTCTAAGAGCCCCATTTGGGACATACAATGCAATAGATAAATTGGGAGCAGGCTTACCTGAGGTTGCCCTAAACCTCAAGTGCAAGCCATGGGGTGCATACTTCTGCAGATGTGTGTGACCGAGCCCCCTGTTTTTATTTTTATTTCAATATGTCTTTATTAAGATTTTACAAATTATACAGAACAGTAGGAAACACAATATCAAAGAGGGTCGCAGGGTGAGAATGACACGGAGGCTCAGCAACTGGGTCACTATCTCAGTCGATATAGGAGGGCTCGGGCGAGTATCGTTCCCATCTGGGCCCACTGAAGGATCAGGCGCAGGGTGATCATGAACAACCATCGATATTGCCCAGCTTATCGACCGGGTCTGCCCTCCTAAAAGAAGGCACTCCCCTATCCATAGGCCCGTCCCCTCCTCCAGTTCCAGTGTATAGCAACCGTAGCCATCCCCCCGCGGACCGAGAGAAGAAAGTGGAAATGGAGAAAAAAGGGAAGTAACTAACAAGAAAAGGAGTTTACCTAGGAAAGATTTCAAAAGGAAGGGTAGAATAAGACAGGGAAAGGGAACAAGACACCTGGGCTTCAGGGACCCAGCGGCCCCATCTCCGACCTCCCCCCCTCCAGCCAGACCCCACTGTCACCACCCAAGGGTCCCACCCCCACCCAAGGCCCCCCCTCCCCCCCAGCTCAACCACTCTCCAGCAGTATCTGAAAGTCGGGGGAAACCCGTGAGACCTCCCAAAGGGTCCACGTCCTTAGAAACCTCTGAGTACCCCCCTCTACCCCCTCCAAAGTCAACTCCTCCATCCTCTTAATGCTCTCGACCTCCCCGTACCACTCCAGCAGGGACGGGACAACATCAGTACGCCAATGCCTGGGTATCACTGACCTAGCGGCCGTGAGTAGATGTCTCAGTAGCCCCTTCTTATTTGTTGACACCGATCCAGGGATCATCGACAGGAGGGTAACCTGCGGAGTGTATGGGACCTTCTCAAGTGTCAGGTGTTCATAAATTCCCAGCACTCCCTCCCAAAAGGCCTTCACCCACGGGCACTCCCACCAAATATGCAACATGGTCCCCGGGGCCCCGCCGCACCTCCAGCAATCTCCAGTGTCCGCCCCCCCAAATTTCACAAGATCCGATGGGCATCTATACCATCTCGCTAAGATTTTGTAATTTCGTTCCTGAGCTCTGGACGCCACAGACAGTTTGTGAGTGAGCGCAAACGATTTTTCCCACTCACCGGGCTCAAATGTTTGTCCCAGGTCCTCCTCCCACCTCTCACAGTACCGGGGCGACTCCCCTTCCTCCTCCCCGTCCCGAAGAATCCTATAGAGAAGAGAGATCACATGCTTAAAGGGAGAAGGGTCCCGCAAGACCCTTTCCAGAGGCGTGAGAGGGCAGGAGAGGTCCGAGACCGGCGCAAGTGACTTGATATAGGCGACCAGCTGGGCATGTAGAAACCAGGAGATATTCCCATGTTCTCCTCGGGCCCGCAGATCAGAAAGGGAGGGGGGACCCACCCCCGACACTATATCACCCAACCTGGTATCATGAGATATATCCCATATAAGGAAGGACTTAACGTTCACCCCTGGTGGGAAGGACGGATTGTCAAATAGTGGGGTGAGTGGACCCGGTCTGCGTGACAGTCTTCCCCTCTTCAAGAACCTATCCCAAATCTTCAGCAAAGGGCCCACCAGTTAAGGTAAGCCCTGAGTCCCAGGCCTGCGCGCGGGGTCCACCCAGGGCAGGGCCACCAGACCAAGGGGGGAAACATCTCCCTCGATGCCGACCCAACATTTATCATCTTTATGGTGAAACCAATCTGAAAGACGTATCAGCACCGAGGCAGCATGGTAGGTCCGAAGGTCCGGAACCCCAAGTCCCCCCCCCCCTCAATTTAGACCTGAGAAGCGTCTCCCTCCGGATCCTGGGTCTCCCGCTGCCCCAGACAAATTTGAAGAAGACCCGCTGAAGGGATTGGAAGAAACCCTGTTCCGGTGCTAAAGGGACTGCTTGGAAAAGATAAAGAAACCTGGGGAGGATATCCATTTTAAGGACATTGATACGGCCCAACCATGAATATGGTTTCTTATTATAGGAGTTAAGGCTAGTAACCGTGGAGTGCCAGAGCGGGGCATAGTTGAGTTTGTATAACTTCCCCAGATCAGAAGGTAACTGAACACCTAAGTACTTTATAGCTTCTTCCTGCCACTTGAAGGGAAAGTTTACTTGTAAGAGACGTTGAGTCTCTGCGTCTAGTGAGATATTCAGGATCTCTGTTTTGGATAAGTTTACCTTGAAATTGCTCAATTCACCAAAGCGTTGGAACTCCGCCAAAACAGAGGGCATGGACGTGTGAGGTGAGGTTATATACATGAGCAGGTCATCGGCAAAGAGAGAGAGCTTGTGTTCCCTTCCCCCGCAGACGACCCCTTTAATATTTGGGTTAGCCCTCAGCGCATTGGCCAGGTGCTCCATCACTAGCACGCAGAGCAGCGGAGACAGGGGGCACCCCTGCCGCGTGCCATTACGAATATGAAAGGCACCAGACAGGGAGCCATTCACCTTTACTTTTGCAGTGGGTTCCTGGTATAGAGCCATGATTCTCGCTAACATATTCGGGTCTAAGCCCAAATGGTCTAATGTAGCTCTCAGGAAACCCCAATCCACCCTGTCGAATGCTTTTTCTGCATCTACTGCCAGCACGCACGCTGGAATAGCCTGTGACTGTGCGTAGTGTATTAGGGAGATCGTTTTGATGGTGTTATCTCTCGCTTCCCTTCCCGAGACAAACCCCACCTGGTCAAAGTTAATCAAAGAAGGAAGTAGCGGCTGCAGCCTGAGGGCAATAATTTTGGCATATATCTTCAGATCAACATTGATCAAAGAGATTGGCCTATAGCTGCCCGGCAGGGTGGTGTCCCTGCCAGGTTTAGGTATGACCGCAATGTGTGCCTCTAAGGCCTGTCTCGGGTAGGAACAGTCGCTTGAGATCGAGTTGAATACCCTAACCAGGAAAGGGGCAATCAGGGCCCCCAATGTTTTATAAAATCTGGGGGTGAACCCATCGGGGCCTGGGCTTTTACCCGCAGGGGTCTTTCCTATCGCTTTAATTACCTCCTCCAGGTCAAACGGGCCTTCAAGCAAATCACTGTCCTCCACGGGCAGGGTTGGAAGAGCCGTGTCTCTGATATACTCTACTATCGGGGCGCCCTCCATCTGGAGCAGGTCCTGGGCAGGAGCGGGACCAAGGTTATAGAGCCTGGAGTAGAAGGCCTGAAACTCGCCCGCTATCTGGGGAGTCTTATGGAGCTCCAATCCCCCCCCCCCCGATCATAGGGATAAACGTGCCACCCTGTCTGGGATGGAGGGACCTAGCCAGCATCTTACCACACTTGCCGCTGTGCTCGTAGATACAGGCCTTGAATCTGTCACGATATTTGAGGAAGCACTGGTCGTACAGGCCCCTCAGACCCTGCCTAGCGTCCAGTAACTCCCGCAGAACAGCTTGCGTGGGGGCGGCCTTATGTGTCTCCTCCAGTTCCCCGATGCGCGCCAGGGCAGCCCCAATCTGTTTCGCCCTGTCCCTCTTGAGTCTGGACCCGTGCTTAATGAAGACCCCACAAAGCACACATTTGAGGGCCTCCCACTGCAATGGAAGTGGAGTTGGGTCGTTAACATGGTCAGACTGGAAATTCGTTATGGAAGTCTTAATTTCAGCTAGACACCCAGCGTCTTTCAGCAGGTTATCGTTTAAGCGCCAGCTGTATTGCCTAGGGGCGACTTCCGGGATCGGGAGGCTCAAGAAGACAGGGGCGTGATCTGACCACATCATCTGTCCAATAGAGGTATCAGGGTCGCGCAGCAGCGCATGGTGGCTAAGGAAGATGTAGTCTAATCTGCTATATGTGTTGTGGGGGTGGGAAAAGAATGTGTAGTCCCTTGCCCCTCCATGTTGAACCCTCCAGGTATCTACTACCTGAAGAGCGCGGAGTGCATCACGGAACCTACGCAATTTGGAGAAAGGTATCCCTGATTTACCCTGGGAGGAGTCAAGGCGCGGGTCAAGGGCCAGATTCAGGTCCCCCCCTATTACCAGGGTGCCCTCTGAAAACTCCCCTAGTATACGCAGTATCCCGAGACCAACCTCCACCTGGGCCTGATTTGGTAAATACAAATTAGCAAGGGTGTACCTAGCCCCATAGAGTGTGAACCGGAGAAAAAGGTATCTGCCATCCGGATCCACCTTCGACTCCAGTGGCTCCAGGGGGACACCCCTATGAACTGCGATGGAGACCCCCTTAGATTTGTTTTTTGGATTAGAGCTGTGGAACCATCTGTCATAGTATTTATTCCTAAGCTCCGGAATTTTCCCCTGACAAAAGTGAGTCTCCTGCAGCAGAACGATATCCACCCTTTCCCTATGAAGTCCGTACAATATTTTGGCTCTTTTCTCGGGGACGTTCAACCCCTTAGCATTGAAGGTGCAGATCTTAATACCCGCCATGGTAACTCAAAGCTGCGGCCACAACTCGGGGGAGGGTACACTGCGAGGTCAGAGATGAGGGCCGGGCCCCAAGGAAGACAGCAGTAGGTACAAGACAAATGGCAGAAAAAGAGATCGGAAACCCCAATGGGGTATAGAGATAAAAGAGGAGATAGAAAGGAGGTAGAGGGGTATAAATTGGAGACCCCAATGGGGCCCGGAGACAAGAAAGAGAAGAGTGAAGAGGTGAGAGAAAGAAACCCAAAAAAAGCCCTTACAGAGGAGGGCAGGCAAGAATACTGAGGACAATGTCCTCAAACGCCACACGCTATCTGCCGGTCAAGGTCCGACAGGGCAGCGCAGGAAAATTTGTTGTGGAAGGTGGCCTAGCAACTCAGGAGCCTGCCCCTCACTATTCAAGGTTATAGGTCAGGTCCCTCCACCCCCCCACAGAGCAGGAGATTCCGGTACAGCTCAATAAACACTCAATACAACCCACGGAAATGCCCCAATTCCCAACAAGCCATAAACCAACACATGTAACAATAACAATAACCGCAGGGTAAACCCTTAAACCAGGCCCACCCACCACTGAACCACTGGCAACACCAGAAAGCCTCCCCCCCCCCCCAGCGGGGCCAACAATGTAACGCCATATTGCATCCACCCCCGGCGGCCATATTGCATCCACCCCCGGCGGCCGCCCGCGACAGGCAGGCAACCCCCCCCCCGCTCAACGCGACAAACGCGCGGCAGACGGGACGGGGGGAGCCAGCCCGCCCCCGACGCCCGGGAGAGGGCACACCCAGACAGCCCAACCCCAACCCCACCCAAAAGCCAGAGAACCAAAGTCACTGTGCTGTGCAGAAGTCATTCTTGAACACGAAGCTCGTAATAGAATGTCAATAAGGTGTGGGAGGCGGGGCGGGGGGGCACCAGGGAAACCAACCAGCCAGCACTCACCGGGAGCGGGGGGGGGACAATGAAAAGGCACCAGGGAAGGCTCAACAACCCCGGACCGGCCCAGGGGCGCCTCTCCCCCGGCCTCCGGCCATCCGGGGCCTCCGGGGAACCCTCTGTGGCAGGGGGTGTGGGGGGTCAAACGCCAGCCAGTCCACGCCAGCCAGTCTGGAACCAGGAAAGGATCCAAACCCAAGAAGACAAACACTCCCGGGAGGTCCGCCCTGCTTCTGAGGGCAAACGTGGAGTTATCTTTGCGTACTACAAGATGAAATGGGTGTCCCCATTTGTAGGAGGCACCGACTTCCCGTATCCTGTCGAGGAGGGGTCTCAACGCACGTCTCATCTGAAGGGTGCGACGCGACACGTCTGGCAGAATCGTGATTTGTGAGCCCCTCCATCCAATTCCTCCCCTCTCCCAGGCCAGGCGCAGGATATCCTCCTTAATAAGGAAAAAATGAACTCTGCACAGGACGTCTCTGGGGGCCTAAGGGTCTCCAGCTGGGCGCCCGTTCACTCTGTGGATCCGGTCCAGAATCAACTCGGCATCAGGTGGTCTACCCAGCAGGCCGTTGAACAACTCCGTCGCCCATGAGCGCAGGTCTTCCGATCTGATCGATTCCGGGACACCTCGGAGCTTCAGATTATTACGTCTGTTTCTGTTCTCCTGGTCGTCCGTCTGGAGTCTAATGTCAACCAGTTGTTGATGGTGCAGCTCTTGGTTTCTTTCAAGGGTCGCCAGGCGCGTCTCGTAGTCTGAGCGGGAATCCTCAAGCGACGCTATTCTAGTATCCAAGGCAGAAGATTTTTGTTGCAGATCCTCTATTTCTCTGCGCAGGGCTCGCTCAGTTCTGGTAGCAACCGCCTCTAGATCTGCCTTTCGCTCAGCTTTAGTCGGGAGGCACTGGAGAAGGTCTCGAAGACTAGAATCATCAGAGGGCCGAGGGAGCAGCTGTTTAGACGGAGCCTGGGCTGAGGGTATCCCATGTCTGGAGTCGCAAGGTATCACGTCAGCATTAAGTGATCCAGCAGGGCTCAGGCCTCCTGAGTCATCCCCAGAGTCACGAACAGGGGACAAGCCGCTTGGGAGGTCAATGCTGGACCCCGGGGACCACTCCAAGGGCAAAGCTTCCATGGATGGCGGGGGTGGGGCCGCTCAGCTCCAGAACCCCCAGGGGCTGAGTGGATGTCCGCCCAGACTATCTGTCTGCCCTGCTCCGGGCTATCTCCCCAGGTGCGGAACGTACGGTTTGGCTGTACCGGTTATGGCCACTCAGGGGTTAACGGGTTTAGCCCGGAAGGTGATGCCAAGATGTCATGCCCCTTTAATTCCCCATGCCTGGATTGTGACTTTGCACATGGGCTGCATTCACTGTTACTGCTATGCAGGGGAAGGTCAGTAGTGCTTGACTGTGTGGGTGCACGTATGAGTGAGGGCTCAGTACAGCCCGATCGTCGAGGCTCCAGTCCCTCTGCAGCGGTGACGTGCTGCTCCGCCGGCACCCGCCCCCGACCTCAGCAGAGGCTCTTCCCGGCGGGGCCGAAGCAGGCTCGAAACAACGCGCCGCCTCTGGGGAAAGCCCCGAGCCGCTGCGAGACTCCCCACGGCTCTCCCCCAGCTCACCAGCATGTGCACGGTCCGGTGACGTCACTCCCGTCCCCGGGCAGGTCCCGGTCACACCGCCCGTCGGATTCGCCGCCAGAGGACCGGGCTCCAAGGTATGCTGCAGGGTATTTGTGTTGAGGGGCTCCCCGCGCTCCATTACAGCTCCCGTCTTCTTGCCGCGGTCCCCAAGGCGCTCCTCTCCCCCATGGGGCCGGCTGGGCGCCATCTTGGCTGGCTGGGCTCTCTGTCCGGCCAGGTCCCGGCTGCAGAAAAAGGTGCCTATGTCCTTCTTAGGGGGCTTTCTGGTTGATGCCCCTGCTCTCTTTTTTCTTCCGCTCCCCATCACGTCGGGTTAGGAGGGTCCAGGGAGCCTTGATCAACTGATAGATCCGGGGTTAAGGCAGAGCACAAAGCTTCACGTCCTTACTGGCCAGGCCACGCCCCCGAGCCCCCTGTTTTTAACCTAGTTTAGAGACAGATTGTAGGTTGGTCAGCAAGCTAACTGGTTTGAGTGCTGTGGCCCCTTTAAGACTTTTGTATTCTAATTGCCCTGCTAATGTGCACCTCCCTGGTTAGTTATAAAATGGTCTGAGCGGCTGCCACCCCTCTTTTGTTTCTTTTGAATTTGTGCAAGCACATGGAGTGTGGGGTCTAGGCTGTATTGCAAGGTCTTTGACCCTTCCACCCCATGGCTTGCACTTGAGGTTTAGGGCAACCTCAGGTAAGCCTGCTCCCAATTTATCTATTGCATTGTATGTCCCAAATCGGGCTCTTAGAGACTAGAATTAGTACTAGAGTTAGGACTGCACCTCACAGGGGCACCTTGGCGCTGGTGGTGCAGCTTAAGCATACTTCTGCAGATGTGTGTGACCGAGCCCCCTGGTATTAACCTAGTTTAGAGACAGATTGTAGGTTGGTCAGCAAGCTAACTGGTTTGAGTGCTGTGGCCCCTTTAAGACTTTTGTATCCTATACCCAGATACCCATATGCTAGTTAGTTCAGTTACAACTAAACTGGCACATTAGGGCTGATTCAACACAGTGAGACTTTCTCATGTTTTTAGGGAAAAAAGTTTTTATAATGATTTATTAATTAATTTATATTAATTATTCGGCACCATTTAAGCTTTGCACATTTATGAATATTTTGCAAAGTTAAAAATAATGCTAAATTGCAGTAAACAAACTTTTTATCTGCACAGCACAATGTATATCTATACTGGATGCTGGCTGAGGTGGACCAAAACCACCCGAAACTCGGGCGAAATTGAGACTACAAGAAAGGGGAAACCGCCAGCTCGGATCCCAAAGTCCACATACTCAGCCGCTCAACAGAAATATCAATACTTTGTCAAATATAACAATCAAAAAGATTTTATTGAATAATAGCTTGACATGAACCTAAAAACAATTAAAAACATAAGGGCTGGGCCAGGAGGTGGCGGACTGTTAATATTAATACTTAGTAATTATTCATAATTAATACAACCTGAATATTACAGTACATATATCTATGCCCAGGATTGCAGTAAATTGCAGTAAAGACGAAAATCATTAAAAAAAAAGCGAGAATAAAATGTAATCTTGATTTTTTTCCACAGTGTAATTCAGCATCTTTTTTTTAGCTAAAAACAATGCTGAATTACACTGTGGAAAAAATAAGGATTACATTTTTTTCTCACTTTTTTGTGAGACTTTTTTTAAATGATTAGTGCTGAATTGACATGGAGGAAAAAATACAATTCTGTGATTACTCACCTGTAGAATTGGTATTATATGTATACAGCACGTCCTGTTCCAGAAGATATTCCTTACACTTGGGATATACTCCAGTAGATGGCGCTGGACTGCAGAGCCAGAAAAGTGGCTCCTCCCGGCCCCATATATACCAGGGACCTCCCACAAAATCCCCAGTATTGAAAAGCAGTTAGCAAGAGACCAGGAGAACTATAACCATTATATGAAAATTTGAACATAAGAACAATCACCATAAAGAGGTAACTAAAGATAATGATAACAAGGGTGGGGTGGAACAGGACGTGCTGTATATATATAATACCAATTCTACAGGTGAGTAATCACAGAATTGTATTATTTTAAGTATACAGCACGTCCTGTTCCAGAAGATATTCCTTACACTTGGGACATCCAATAGCAGTGTCCGTAAGGTAGGGTGGGATCCCCAAAAGTAACAGCAGACAGTTTAAACCACTAGCCGCCTGCAGAACCTTGTGGCCAAAAGCAGAATTAGCTGAGGTCCTAACATCAACCTTGTAAAACTTTGAAAAGGTATGAACAGAAGACCAAGTAGCGGCCTTGCAAACTTGTTCAACAGAAGCTTGGTGCTGAAAAGCCCAAGAGGCACCATTAGCACGAGTAGAATGAGCAGTAAGGCGGAAGGGAGGCTCCTTCCCTTTAGCAGAGTAGGCCTGTATTACAGCCTGACATATCCACTTGCTGATAGTGGACTTAGCCGGAGCCAGACCTTTCTTAGGTCCAGACGGAAGCACAAAAAGAGCATCAGACTTCCTGAATGATTCAGTAGCCACCAAATAGAACTTCAGAGTTCTGACTACGTCCAAAGAATGCAAAACCCTTTCCTTAGGGTTACTAGGATTAGGACACAGATAAGGCAAAACAATGTCCTGATTGAGATGAAAGGCAGAAACAACCTTAGGCAGAAAAATACCATTTTGTGAATACTCACCTGTAAAATGGGTATTATAAGTATGTCACACACCCCGCTTCAGATAGTCATTACACTTGGATTATACTGACCTGTAGATGGCGATCTTGCAGAGATGTCAATAAAAAAAGGAAGGCCCTCCCAGTCCATAAATACCTGGTACCTCCCACTCATTCCCCAGTATTAGAACAGCAGTAAGGAAACAAAGGGACCAGGAAGAGCCAAAATAACCAGTAGCAGTAAAAAGGTTCACCATATAAAGGAACCAGAATACCAAAGAGCGGGGTGAAGCGGGGTGTGCGACATACTTATAATACCCATTTTTCAGGTGAGTATTCACAAAATGGTATTATTCTAAGTATGTCACACACCCAGCTTCAGATAGTCATTACACTTGGGACATACAATAGCAGTGTCCATAAAGGGTGGGGATCCAAAAACAAGGCAACAATGCACAACTTAAACCACTGCAGCTTGCAGAACTTTGCGGCCAAACACAGCATCCGCTGAAGCCCGCACATCAACCTTGTAAAACTTGGAAAAAGTGTGAACAGAAGACCAAGGCCTGGTGCTGAAAAGCCCAGGACGCCCCAACAGCACAAGTAGAATGAGCAGTAGCACGAAAAGGGTGAATCTTCCCCTTAGCAGAATAGGCCCCAACAATGGCCTGGTGAATCCATTTACTAATGGAAGACTTGGAGGGAGCCAAACCTTTCCTAGGCCCAGAGGGCACCACAAAAAGGGCATCAGCCCTACGAAAAGAGGAAGTAGCCACCAAATAGTACTTCACACAGCGAACCACATCCAAAGAATGCAAAACCCTCTCCTTGTCATTGCTAGGCTTAGGACACAAGGAGGGCAGAACAATGTCCTGATTAAGATGAAAAGCAGAGACCACCTTAGGAAGGAAATCTGGCTTGAAGCGGAAAACAACCTTGTCCTCATGCCTCTCAAAGTAAGGGGCCTTAATGGACAAGGCCGCCAACTCCGATACACGCCGAACGGAAGTGATGGCAACCAGAAAAACAACCTTCTGAGTAAGCGTAGAAAGTGCAATATCCCGCAAAGGTTCAAAAGGAGGACCCTGCAAGGCCGAAAGAATCAAATTCAAATCCCAAACTGGGAGCAAAGGCTTCCTAGGAGGCCGCACATGCGTAACCCCCTGGAAAAAGGTCTTAACCAGAGGATGAAGAGCAAAAGACTTTGGAAAGAAAACCGCCAGGGCAGAAACATGCTGTCACGCTCGGGGTAACTCCAGCCCTCTTAATAAGCTCACAACCCCCAATCTCCACAGCCAGCTTCACCTGTAGGAGCCCCCGCTTGCCGGGACGCAAGATACGCCTACCCGGGATCGGTTGCCCCCAGGACTTAATGGCTCAAAGGATGTAAGCTTATATGTGGGAGGACTGGAGAACCAATAGCAAGAGCGTGAGTGACGGAAGTCCAGAGACAGGCAATAGGTCGATAACGGGAAGGCAGAGATCGTAGCGGCACCAGGGGTCAGGCAAGACGTAATCGGGGTTCAGGCAGAGGTCAGCAACTGGGGATCAGGATCTAGAAGCGTCAGTTCAGGCAAAGGTCGGCAACAAGGATTCAGGATCGAGAGGCGTCAATTCAGGCAGAGGTCGGCAACAAGTATTCAGGATCGAGAATGGTCGTACAATCAAATCGGCAACAGGCTAGACTTCACAGGAGTAGGTAACACAGGGTTCTGAGCGCTATCACAGGCAATTCACAACTGAGAGGGAATTGCCTTTATAGGAACAGGTCTGAGGGAAGCAGTGTACTGATTGGAGCACATAGGATTCCAAGGGTAATTGGCTGCAGAGCAGAAGAGGGCGAAGCCCTCAATCCCCTAGGATTCATTAACCCTTTAATTGATCCTCCGGCGGGTGCGCGCCGCACAGCGCCGCCGGAGGGCATAACAGACACGTGCTCGCAGCAGCGCGCGAGCACGTCTCCCGGAGGAGGAAGCGGGGGGCGTGGCTGAGCTGGGCGCCGCTCGAGCCGACGCTGCTGGAGCCGACGCCGCTCGGCGCGGTCGCCGCACAGTGACAGCTGCAGCTGGCCGCCTGGAGACGTCGCTGGAACGGGGATCAGGTAAGCGGTTCCTGACACTACCCCCCCCTTCACGAGGGGCCTCCGGACCCTCACCCGGTTTCCCTGGATTGTCACGATGGAACCTTCTTACAAGAGCCTTGGCATGAACATTCCTCGCTGCCACCCAGCATCTTTCCTCCGGACCATAGCCAACCCAATCCACCAAATACTGTAAAGAATTACGCACTTTACGTGAATCCAAGATCTTATTCACTTCATACTCGGGCTCATTATTAAGAAGAATTGGTGCAGGACCAGCAAGAGGAGCATTCTTCGCCGGTTTTAACAGTGAAACGTGAAAGGAATTAGGTATTTTCATAGTTGGCGGGAGTTGAACTTTAAAAGACACATTATTCAACTTCTTGACGATTGGAAAAGGACCAATAAATTTTGGACCTAATTTGCTAGATGGCTGACGGAGCGCAATATTTTTAGTGGAGACCCAAACTAGATCGCCTACTCGAAGAGTAGGTTCCTGTGATCTGCGGCGGTCGGCAAATTTCTTATACCTCAAACCAGTGGTCTTAAGAATCTCCTGAACGTGTGTCCAGATATTCTTCCGTTCTTGAAGCCACTCCTCCAACGCCGGCAGATTGGAAGGTGACCCTGAAAGGGAAGAAGCTCTAGGATTTTTCCCTAAGTTACAATAAAAAGGAGATACCTTGGTACTCTCACTAGGCGCGTTATTGTAAGCAAACTCGGCGAAATCAATAAATTCCGCCCATTGTTCTTGGGCATCAGAAACATAACACCTTAAGTATTGTTCCAAAGTTTGATTAGTTCTTTCCGTCTGCCCATTAGTCTGGGGATGGTAGGCAGAAGAAAGAGAGATCTGTATTCCCAACCGCGAACAGAAGTGTTTCCAAAAACGGGAAGTAAATTGAACACCCCGATCAGAGACTATATTGGACGGAATACCATGAATACGAAAAATATGCGAAGTAAACAGCCGCGAAAGCTCAGGTGCAGAAGGAAGTTTGGCCAAAGGAACGAAATGTGCCATCTTACTGAAACGATCTACGACCACCCAAATGACAGTATTACCATGTGAGAGAGGCAAATCTACAATAAAATCCATAGAAATATGGGTCCATGGCTCAGCAGGAATTTCAAGAGGAACCAAACTGCCACTAGGAGCCTTGTGAACTCCTTTACTTCGAGCACAAATAGCACAAGCGTCGATAAAGGCAGTGATATCGCGTCTCATGGTAGGCCACCATACATGACGACGGGCAAGCATAAACGTCTTACGGTTACCCAAATGACCAGCAGTTTTGGCATCGTGAAATTCGCGAATTACATCCGAACGCAGGTGCGGCGGAACAAACTGGCATCCCAAGGGTACATCACTAGGAGATTCATCTTGAAACGGCGCCAAGGTATTGGACAGATCAGGAAGTAACGCCCCCACCACACAACCTGTGGGTAAAATTGGTTCACCAGAATCACCCCGATCCTTACATTCACCGAACATGCGAGCATCAGCTTTAGTATTTTTTACACCCGGCTTGAAAGTTATAATAAAATTGAAACGCGAGAAGAATAATGCCCAACGTGCCTGATGAGAGTTCAGCCTCTTGGCAGAACCTATGTATTCGAGATTTTTATGATCGGTATACACAGTTATAGGATGTAATGAACCCTCCAACCAGTGTCGCCATTCATCAAATGCCAGTTTAATAGCTAATAGTTCCCTATTGCCAACATCATAATTTTGTTCCGCGGTACTGAATTTACGCGAAAAATAAGCGCATGGATGGAGACGCTCAGGGTTACCAGAATATTGTGACAAAACTGCACCCACTCCCAGCTCAGAAGCATCCACTTCAATAATAAAAGCTTTATGAATATCTGGATGCACTAAGACAGGTGCCGAAGTAAAGGCCCGTTTCAAGGTTAGAAAGGCCTCACAGGCAGAGGGGGACCAGTTAGCAGTAAAAGCCCCCTTGCGGGTAAGGTTGGTAAGGGGTGCAACAACATGGGAAAAGCCTTTTATGAAACGCCGATAAAAATTTGCAAAACCTAGAAAACGTTGCAATTCCTTTAAAGTTTTGGGTTGGACCCAATCCTGAACTGCTGAAACCTTCCCCGCGTCCATCTCCAAACCCTGGTTGGTAATAACATACCCTAGGAAGGGAACTGTAGTGACTTCAAACACACACTTAGACAGTTTAGCAAATAAGTTGTTCTCTCTTAATTTTTGTAGCACCAACTTAACATGGTGTCTGTGCTCCGGTAAAGAATTAGAAAAAATGAGAATATCATCCAAGTAGATGACTACAAATCTACCGAGATATTCCCTGAATATATCATTAACAAAATCTTGGAAAACGGCTGGCGCATTACAAAGACCGAAGGGCATGACCAGGTACTCATAGTGCCCATCCTTCACATTAAATGCAGTTTTCCACTCGTCCCCCTGTCGGATGCGAATCAGATTGTAAGCCCCTCTCAAATCCAATTTGGAGAAAATTCGAGCTCCTGTGACTTGATTGAACAGATCCCCAATCAAGGGTAAGGGGTATCGTTTTTTTACAGTGATCTTATTCAAGGCTCGATAATCTATGCACGGTCTCAAGCCACCATCTTTTTTCTCTACAAAAAAGAATCCGGCCCCAGCAGGCGAGGTAGAGGGACGGATAAATCCTTTCCTAAGATTTTCGGTAATATATTCCCTCATTGCTTGCTCCTCGGGCAGGGTAAGGTTATAAATCTTTCCCCTCGGGGGAATTGTGCCAGGCAGCAAGTCAATGGGGCAGTCATAGGACCGATGTGGAGGAAGAGTTTCAGCAGAGCGTTCAGAGAATACATCGATCCAATCAGCGTATGGCTGAGGTAATTCCTGTGGTAAGACTTGAACGCTTCTGAGGCCTGTATTAAAACAGTGACCTTTACAGTGGTCACTCCACTTGACCAACTCCCCAGCCCGCCAATCTAACACCGGGTTATGGAGTTGCAACCAGGGGTATCCCAAAACCACCGGAGTTTCCGGACAATCAAAAATAAAGAATTCTAAGAATTCAGAGTGAGAAGAGCCGACAATTAGTCTGAGAGGTGGGGTCTTGGTATTTATAGGACCTCCCTGGATTGCCTTTCCATTGATAGCTAAAACTTGTAGGGATCTTTCAAGAGGAACTACAGGGATCCCTAAGGTGGAGATCATGCTCCTGTCCAAAAAGTTTCCAGCCGCACCACTGTCTATGAAGGCGGAAACTGTCTGCTTAGAGGACCCCCAAAACAAATCAATAGGTACAAGCATCTTATTCTGGCGAGAGTTACAAACTGACTCACCCAGATCAGTACTCTCTACCTGGTCTGGGTGCGGAAGTTTTCCGCCGGTTTCCCCTTGTTGGGACAGGACCCTGCAAAATGACCAGAATTCCCGCAATACAGGCATAACCCCTCGGATCGCCTACGCTGTTTCTCCTCTTGGGATAAGCGGGTTCTCCCTAATTGCATAGGTTCTTCCTGGGAAGATGGTGAGGTATTTTCTCCACGGGGAACCGGGGATCTATGACTCTGGACTGGTCTAAAGGACGTGGGAGCCCCGACTCTCTCCCTGGCCCTTTCTCTAAGACGTCGGTCTATTTTAATGGAGACCTGCATTAATTGATCTAGGTCCGCTGGCGGGGGAAAATTGACTAAGGCATCCTTGATGCTATCCGACAGTCCCACCCAGAACTGACTACACAAAGCTGGATCGTTCCACCTAGCTTCGATAGCCCAGCGGCGGAATTCAGCACAGTAGTCTTCAGCCGAATTCCGTCCTTGTTTTAAGGCCCGAAGCCTATTCTCTGCGGTAGACTGTATATCTGGATCGGCGTATAAAACGCCCATAGCATTGAAGAAGGCAGTCACTGATTGTAGAGCAATGTCATGGGACGGTAAAGTAAAGGCCCAGGACTGTGGGTCTCCTTGAAGCAAGGAAATGACTAGGCCTACTCGTTGGACCTCTGTGCCAGAGGAGATAGGTCTTAACTTAAAATATAGTTCGCAGGCATTCTTGAAATTGGAAAATTTTGCTCGTTCTCCAAAAAATTTCTCAGGCAATGGAATCTTAGGTTCGGAGAAATGAGGTGGTACAGAGGAAGTTGGCACTTGACGAGATTCCTGAGTGGCCACTCTTTGAG
Organism: Gastrophryne carolinensis; assembly: GCA_027917425.1. Lineage (NCBI taxonomy): Eukaryota > Metazoa > Chordata > Amphibia > Anura > Microhylidae > Gastrophryne > Gastrophryne carolinensis. The sequence goes on along the minus strand of CM051238.1, from coordinate 109,988,528 downwards.
CGAGTTGGTTGATCGCTGTGGCCATAGCTTGCACCTGCTGTACCAGGTCATCCATTTTTAGGCCTGTGATAATGTCACGCTCGGGGTAACTCCAGCCCTCTTAATAAGCTCACAACCCCCAATCTCCACAGCCAGCTTCACCTGTAGGAGCCCCCGCTTGCCGGGACGCAAGATACGCCTACCCGGGATCGGTTGCCCCCAGGACTTAATGGCTCAAAGGATGTAAGCTTATATGTGGGAGGACTGGAGAACCAATAGCAAGAGCGTGAGTGACGGAAGTCCAGAGACAGGCAATAGGTCGATAACGGGAAGGCAGAGATCGTAGCGGCACCAGGGGTCAGGCAAGACGTAATCGGGGTTCAGGCAGAGGTCAGCAACTGGGGATCAGGATCTAGAAGCGTCAGTTCAGGCAAAGGTCGGCAACAAGGATTCAGGATCGAGAGGCGTCAATTCAGGCAGAGGTCGGCAACAAGGATTCAGGATCGAGAATGGTCGTACAATCAAATCGGCAACAGGCTAGACTTCACAGGAGTAGGTAACACAGGGTTCTGAGCGCTATCACAGGCAATTCACAACTGAGAGGGAATTGCCTTTATAGGAACAGGTCTGAGGGAAGCAGTGTACTGATTGGAGCACATAGGATTCCAAGGGTAATTGGCTGCAGAGCAGAAGAGGGCGAAGCCCTCAATCCCCTAGGATTCATTAACCCTTTAATTGATCCTCCGGCGGGTGCGCGCCGCACAGCGCCGCCGGAGGGCATAACAGACACGTGCTCGCAGCAGCGCGCGAGCACGTCTCCCGGAGGAGGAAGCGGGGGGCGTGGCTGAGCTGGGCGCCGCTCGAGCCGACGCTGCTGGAGCCGACGCCGCTCGGCGCGGTCGCCGCACAGTGACAGCTGCAGCTGGCCGCCTGGAGACGTCGCTGGAACGGGGATCAGGTAAGCGGTTCCTGACACATGCCCTTTCAGTGTACTAAGCTGCAAACCTAGGTCCAGACCATGTTGCAGAAATTCCAAAACCCTAGGGATAGAAAACGCCCTGCAAGGCAAGGCCCGGACTTCACACCAATCAATATAAGACCTCCAAATCCTATAGTAGATGGCAGAGGAAGACTTCTTTTTTAGCCCTAACCAGAGACTGAATGACAGCATCAGAAAGACCTTCCTCCTTCAAGATGGAGGTTTCAGCAGCCACGCCGTCAAAGCCAGCGTTGGTAAACTGGGGTAGAGCAGTAGACCCTGAGTGAGCAGATCCGGCAGAAGGGGCAGGTCTAACTGATCCTCTGCCCACCTTACCACGTCTGCGAACCAAACCTGTCTTGGCCACCTTGGAGCCACCAGGATTGCTGACGCGCCCTCTAGGGCCAGCTTGCGCACCACTTTGCCCACCATGGGAAACGGAGGGAACAGGTACAGAAACCCCAGATCCCTCCAGTTCAGAGACATGGCATCCGCTGCCAGAGCCAACGGATCCCGTGAGAGAGACACACGATGCAAGCTTGTGACGAGAGACAAAGAGGTCCACCTCCGGAGTCCCCCACCGGTGGCAAAGTGACCGAAACACCTTGGGGCTGAGCGACCATTCCCCCCGGCGAGATGACCCCCTGCTCAGGGAGTCCGCCTCCATGTTCTCCACTCCCGGAATGTACACTGCCGAGATGCACGGGACATTGCCCTCTGCCCAATCCAGGATCAAAGACACTTCCCTGAGGGTACGCCTGCTGCGAGTCCCTCCCTGGTGATTGATGTAGGCGACTGCCGTCCGATTATCCGACCGAACTTGAACCAATAGTCCCCGCAACTGATGAGTCAAGTGAGCCAAAACCAACCTGGTGGCTCTCAACTCCAGAACATTGATGGGATTGTGGGCCTCCTGAGGCCCCCACAGTCCCTGAAACTGGGGATCCTTCCAAAATCCCCCCCAACCAGACAGACTGGCATCCATGGTGACCGTCTCCCAACAAGGGGTCAGAAATGACCTGCCCCTCATCAAATTGCTTGGTTTCAGCCACCACCGAAGGGAACGCCGTACCCGGGGGGACATCAGAAAGGACTGATCCAATGACAGCGGGGACCCGTCCCAGGCCGCCAAGAGATGGAGCTGGAGCGTCCTTGTGTGATACTGGGGAAAGGGAACCACCTCGAACGATGCCACCATCAATCCCACCAGTCGCATCACCAGCTGGATGGCCGGGCGAGGGATAGATAGGAGACGCTGAGTCAATTCTTGAATCAGAAGAACCTTGGCTCGGGGGAGGAACACCCTGGCCTGAGAAGTATCCAGAGACATTCCCAGGAACTCCACCACCCTGGAGGGAGAAAGGCAGGACTTGGGATAGTTGATCACCCAACCAAAACTCTCCAGAGAGGACACCACGGTCCTGGTATCCAGCTGCGCCTGACTGAGGGAAGACGCCATGATGAGAAGATCATCCAGATATGGCACGATGCGGATACCCCTGGCTCTGAGAATGGCCATCACTCCTGCCAACACCTTGGTTAAAAACCCTTGGAGCCGAGGTAAGGCCAAACGGAAGAGCCACAAACTAAAAATGTTGATTTTCCACAACGAACCTGAGAAATCTCTGGTGTGCCGGAAATATTGGAATATGCAGGTAAGCATCCTTGATGTCTATGGACGACATGAAGTCCCCCTGACGAAGTGAGAGGATGGCTGAGTGCAGAGTTTCCATACGAAACTTCCGGGGACGGACGAACCTGTTGAGCAACTTCAGATCCAGAATGGGACGAACGGAACCGTCCTTCTTGGGCACCATGAACAAATTGGAATAGAAGCCCAGGCCCCGGTCTGAGGGGGGCACTGGACAGATGACAGCCATGTCCAAGATACTTGCTACCGCCGCCTGAAGTCCCTGAGCGGCCAGAGGATCTGACGGCACCCGAGACCTGAAGAATCTTGGAGGGGGCCGGCACTCGAACTCCAGCTTGTAACCGGAAGACACCACTTCCTTAATCCACCTGTCCGAGACCGCTTGGACCCAGACCCGGGAGAAGAGTTGCAGCCGTCCCCCCACCCGCAAGGGTGAGGGTGCCCCTCACTGCTGAGCAGGCTTGGCAGCGGCTTTAGGCTTAGAGCCCCAACTATGTCCTGGACGGGCCCGGCCCCTGCCCCTTGACCAGGAATCACCTCTGGACGAGAGGAAAGCCGAACCCCTGCCAACTCTAGCCCCACGGAAGGACTGAGTGAAGGATGCCGCCCCCCGAAAGGGGAGACGCTGCTTCTTACGCTGAGGTAACTTACCTCCCACCACCGAATCCAATTTCTCTCCAAAGAGCCGCAATCCCACAAAGGGAAGGGCCGTAAGCGACATTTTGGACACAAAATCAGCCGCCCACTGGCGTAACCAAACTGACCGCTGGATAGCCACAAGCAAGGCCGAAGCCCTGCCACACATCACCAATGTGTCATCCAAGGCGGTCAGCACAAAGGCCAAAAATAACTCACATCGCTTAAGGGCGGCAAACTCCTCACTAGCCGGGTCAAGCCCGGAAGAGGTCAACAGTCCTATAACCACCGACCTGGCAGCTACCAATAAAAGCGCCGAAGCACAAACCGGCCGCATGGCCGACCCAACACTGGCAAAACCATGACAAGCCATCTGGTCAATGCGTTTATCCTCACCATCCTTGAGAGTAGTGCACTCCGGAGAATGCAGGACTGAGGAGCTGGACAACCCTAAAACAGGAGCATCCACCTCGGGGAGGGGGGGGGGGGATGACCAGTGCTTCACCGCGTCCGCCAGAAAGGGATATTTTTTGTCCCAACCCGGAGGGACACCCGGAAGCCGAGTCGGCCTCTGCCATTTCTTGAGAATGATACCATCAAAATGCTTTTGATAAGTAAATTCTAAATGCGGCTTGGTCACCTCAAAGAACCCCCCCTTCAGCGGAGGAGCCGCCTCGGGGGGAGAAAATACCATTTTGTGAGTACTCACCTGTAAAATGGATATTGTCAGTGTGTCACACACCCCGCTTCCCTTTAATTCTTACGATCGGGTTACTCCACCAGCAGGTGGCGACGTTGCAGAGAGAAGTCTTGAAAACGAGCCCCTTCCGGCCTATATATACCTGGGACCTCCCACTTAACACCCAGTGAATACAAACAGCAGTAAGACAAGGTACCAGGAAATCCAATGGTAACCTCAAAATAAAAATAAAGAAAAGCTTCACCATATAGAGGATCCAGGATACCAAAAAAGGGCGGGTGAAGCGGGGTGTGTGACACACTGACAATATCCATTTTACAGGTGAGTACTCACAAAATCCACAAGGGATGGGTATCCGAAGGCAAAATGAAGCATAACTTAAATGACTGCAGTCTGCAGAACCTTGCGGCCAAACACAGCACCCGCTGAAAAAAACTTAGAAAAAGTATGAACAGAAGACCAGGTTGCAGCCTTACAAACTTGTTCAACAGAAGCTTGGTGCTGAAAAGCCCAAGACGCTCCAACGGCGCGAGTAGAATGAGCAGTGATACGAAAAGGGGGAACTTTCCCCTTAGCAGAATAGGCCCCAATAATGGCCTGACATATCCATTTGCTAATGGAAGACTTGGCTGGAGCCAAACCCTTCCTAGGCCCACAGGGCACAACAAAAAAGGCATCAGTCTTACGAAAAGGAGAAGTAGTAATCAAATAGTACTTAACACAGCGTACTACATCCAAACAATGCAAAACCCTCTCCTTGTCATTCTTAGGCTTAGGACACAAGGAGGGAAGAACAATATCCTGATTCAAATGAAAAGCAGAAACAACCTTAGGAAGAAAGTCCGGTTTGAAATGAAAGACCACCTTGTCCTGATGCCTCTCAAAGTAGGGCACCTGAATCGACAAGGCCGCCAACTCCGAGACACGCCGAACCGAAGTGATAGCCACCAAGAAGGCAGTCTTCTGAGTCAAGGTAGACAGAGCAATATCCTGCAAGGGCTCAAAGGGAGGAGCCTGAAGAGCAGAAAGAACCAAATTCAAGTCCCAAACAGGGAGTAATGGTTTCCTGCGAGGCCGCACATGCGTAACCCCCTGGAAAAAAGTTTTAACTAAAGGATGAAGTGCAAAATGCTTCTGAAAAAAGATAGACAGGGCAGAAACCTGCCCTTTCAAAGTACTCAGCTGGAGACCAGAGTCCAGCCCTGATTGCAAAAACTCCAGAATCCTGGAAACCGAAAAGACCCTACAGGGCAAAGACCTCACACCAAGCGATATAGGCTTTCCAAGTCCTATAGTAGATGGTAGAAGAAGACCTCTTCCGGGCACAGATCAGAGTCTAACAACCGAGTCAGAAAGACCCTCCTCCTTCAAGATGAAGGTTTCAGCAGCCAAGCCGTCAAACCCAGCGTTGGTAGATTGGGGTAACACAGCCGACCCTGAGTGAGCAGATCGGGCCGAAGAGGCAGAACGATCTGATCCACCGCCAGTCGAACGATGTCTGCGAACCATACTCGCCTTGGCCACCTTGGAGCCACGAGAATGGCGGACACCCTTCCCAGAGCCAGCTTCCGTACCACCTTGCCTAGCATGGGTATCGGAGGAAAAAGGTACAGAAACCCCAGATCCCGCCAGCTCAGGGACATGGCGTCCACCGCCAGAGCCAGAGGATCCTGGGAGAGCGACACAAAGTTCGGAAGCCTGCAATTGTGACGAGAGGCAAACAGATCCACCTCCGGTGTCCCCCACCGGAGACACAGCGACCGAAAAACTTGAGGATGAGGAGCCCATTCTCCCAGACGGGAAGAGCACCTGCTCAACAGATCCGCTTCCCTGTTTTCCACACCCGGAATGTAAACTGCCGAGAGACAAGGAACATGGGCCTACGCCCAGGTCAGGATCAGGGAGACCTCTCTGAGGGCACCCAGACTGCGAGTCCCTCCTTGATGATTGATGTAAGCAACCGCTGTTCGATTGTCCGAACGAACCTGAACCGGAAGGCCCAGAACACGTTGAGTCAAAAGAACAAGAACCAGATGGATGGCTCTCAGTTCCAGAACATTGATGGGCAAGTGGGCCTCTCGAGGTCCCCACTGCCCCCGGAACTGAAGATCCTTCCAGAATCCCCCCCATCCCGAAAGACTGGCGTCCGTGGTGACAATTTCCCAGAGAGGAGTCAGAAAAGACCTGCCCCTCAAGAGATTGGTCGAGACCAACCACCATTGAAGGGACTGCCGGACCCGGGAGGACAACTGGAAGGGCCCATCCAACGAACATGGTCGCCGGTCCCAAGACGCCAACAGATGAAGCTGAAGCGTCCTTGTGTGAAATTGAGCAAAAGGAACTGCCTCGAAAGAGGCAATCATCAACCCTACCAGTCTCATCCCCAGACGGATGGACGGCCGAGGATTGGAAAGAAGGAACCGAGCCAACTCCTGAATCAGACAAATCTTGGACTGAGGCAGGAACACCCTGTGTTGACAAGAATCCAACCGCATTCCCAGAAAGGACACCACCCTGGACGGGGCGAGGGAGGACTTGGGAAAGTTGATCACCCAACCAAAGCTTTCCAGCATGGAGATCAACGTCCTGGTGTCCGTCTCCGATTGATTCAGAGAAGGAGCCATGATGAGAAGGTCGTCCAGATAAGGTATGACACGAATGCCCCGAGATCTGAGAATGGCCATCACCCCTGCCAGCACCTTGGTGAACACTCTTGAAGCCGAGGTAAGGCCAAATGGAAGTGCCACGAATTGAAAATGCCGATCCTTCATCACGAACCGAAGAAAACGTTGATGAGCCTGGCAGATGGAAACATGAAGATAAGCATCCTTGATGTCTATGGACGTCATGAAGTCCCCCTGCCGAAGAGAACCGATGGCCGACCGCAGAGTTTCCATGCGAAACTTCAGAGTACGGATGAACCTGTTGAGGAACTTCAGATCCAGGACGGGGCGAACCGACCCGTCCTTCTTGGGGACTGTGAAAAGACTGGAGTAAAAACCGAGGCCCACCTCCAAGTGCGGCACCGGCCGGATGACCGCCATTTCCAGAAGATTCCTTACTGACGCCAGGAGCCCCTGCGCGGCCAAAGGATCGGTGGGCACCCCATACCGGAAAAAACGTGAAGGAGGGCGAGACTCGAACTCCAGCTTGTAACCGGATGACACCACCTCCTGGATCCATCTGTCCGGAACCTCCTGGTCCCAAACCAGGGAGAAGTGTCGCAATCGTCCCCCCACCCGCACGGGTGAGGGCACCCCCTCATTGCTGAGCGGGTTTACCAGCAGGCTTGGGCTTGGCACCCCAGGACTGACCGGGACGGCCACGACCCCTCCCCCGGGTCCAACCTGCACCCCTGGTAGCGGGAAAGGAGGCCCCTCTGCCCGCTCTGACTCCCCGAATGGAGGGACTGAAGGAAGTCGCACCCCGAAAGGAACGACAAGGCTTCTTGCTTTGAGGCAACTTACCACCCCTGGTAACTGAATCCAATTTATCGCCAAACAGGTGCAAACCTACAAAAGGAAGAGCTGTAAGCGACTTCTTAGAGTTAAAGTCCGCCGTCCACTGACGCAGCCACACTGACGAATAGCAACCAACAGCGCCGCTGTCCTGCTACTCATCGCAAGTGCATCGTCCTGGGCGGTCATGACAAAGGAAATAAACGAGTCACACTGCTTGAGAGAACTGAACTCATCACAAGTGGGATCAAGACCTGCGTATAAATCTCTAATAATGGACCTAACTGCCATCAGAAGAAGCGCCGAAGCACACACCGGTCGCAGTGCTGATCCAGCACTGATAAAACCATGGCGAGCCAATTGATCAATCAGACGATCCTCACCATCCTTAATGGTAGTATTGTCAGGGGAGTGCAACACAGCCGTATTTGACAGCCCTAACACAGGGGCATCGACATCAGGGGGAACAGACCAAAGCTTCACCAAATCCTCCGGAAAGGCATAACGTTTATCCCAACTAGGAGGAACTCCAACCAGACGCGTGGGTTGTTCCCATTCCTTAAGGACAACCCTCACAAAGTGTTGTTGCCTGGGAAACACCAAACGCGGCTGGGGCACATCAAACAACTCACCTTTTGGCGGGGGGACCACCTCGGGCAGATCCAAAGCCAAAATTTCAAACATTTGAGCCAAAATGGAAGGAGTGTCAAAGGACACCCCAGCAGCCTGATAGCCAGCGGTGCCAACCAATTGCTGGTCTGCAGGCTCATCCGACTCCTCAAGGAGTTCCCCCTCCTCAGCAGGGGGACAATCGAACCAATCCAATACTTCAAACACCTCATCCTCCAGAACAGGCAATGCCGGAGAAAGGTGCTTCCGCTTAGCCGTAGCCTTCTGAGCTACAGTGGCGGAAACTATTTTCTCGAGGTTGGCCAATCGCGCACACACCTCGGATTGCGAATCCCCCCTTTTGACAATGTCACACGTGGGTCCGGAACAGGGGAGGGGGGGTAGGAGATGACGGAAGTTGCGAAGAGCCAGAAGCCAGAGTGCCGGACTGGCGCGCAATATTCTGCTTTGCACATGGAATACATAATATGACATCATCGCCTGGGAGCGGAGTCCCACAACCCCTACACAGCCTGGATAGCCCCGAAGAGCCATTTCCGGTAATGTCGGAAGCCTCCATATGGTGAAATTATGGTATTCGCAACAACCCAGGGATTTACGCATTAAGCAACCCGGGATGCCCCCTTTTATAATTAAAGTCCCGGGAGTGGGAGGATTTTTAAGCCTAGGAGAATCCCAATTTGGAGAATAAGACTAGCCAGGTATATCAGACCGGGAGAGCCACTGCAGTGAGGGAATCCCAGAATCTGTAAGGGAAAAGAGACCACAATCAGTCCCCCAAGAAAATTTGCCAGCATGCGCCAAACACATACACCAAACAAAAAGTAATGGTAAAATATATTAACAATATATACAACCCATGAAGAAATATATATATATATACACAAATAAAAACAATAAGTGCCTCCAGGAGCTATACTCAAGTGCCAGGGAAACTCACAAGCACAAGCACTACACAGCAACAATGTGAGACTAATCAAACAAACAAACAAACACAGCTTTGAATGACGGCCCCTCCTGAGCCGAGGCAGGGACCGCTAACCTGTTACTGAGAGCCTCTGTGTAGTAGTGGTGCCGCTGAAAACTGAACACAGTATCTCCTGTTGGAAAAGCACTTTCCCCAGCTAAGCCCCAGCACCTGTCTCCGTGATGAGGCAGAGGGAGGAAGGCGGGCCGGGCCCAGCGAGCGACGCGCTCCGGCCACGCCCCCCGCCAATGAGTCACACAGCGAGGGCCGAAAGGGAGCGCGGCCCCGCCCCCAAGACCCGAGCAGCGCGGCCCGCCGGATGGCGGCGTGCAAACGGGCGCCACAGACGCCCTCAGTCCCCCAAGCCAGCAGGCGGGAAGTAAAAAAATAAGTAGAAGGAGCCCCAGCAGCCCAGGACACGCGCCCGCATGCTGCGGCGCTGACCCTGCGGCTGCCAGCGCTCCCCAAACACACACATGACATAAGTGAAAAGCACCCCATACAAACCACCCCCCCCCCCAAAGCGAAGGGAGAAGGTGGCCAAGGGGAACATCGGGGCAGGGGCATCCCAAATCCGGATCACCATGCCGGATAGCCGCATTGCCCTACGCGTGGGGACGAGCGGAGGAGATAAGCTCCTAGGCTCCATATAGTGCCATCTACCGTTGCCCAGCCAGCAGCCTAGGCTGGGAGGCTTCTGTTATCAATCTAGGCATATTAAACAATTGACTGGGCAGAAATAGACCAAAAAGGGATGCTGGGGTTTGACCCCGGCTACCTGCAAGCAGGAGAATTCTTTCTTCTGTCTTGTTGCATCTTGCAGAGAGAAAACACTGGGTGTTAAGTGGGAGGTCCCGGGTATATATAGGCCGGAAGGGGCTCGTTTTCAAGACTTCTCTCTGCAACGTCGCCACCTGCTGGTGGAGTAACCCGATCGTAAGAATTAAAGGGGAAGCGGGGTGTGTGACACACTGAGAATATAGCCAGAACCTCAAACATATGAGCCAGGACCCTAGAGGTATCCAAGGAATCCCCCTGGCCCTGCTCGGTATCAGCACCCACAAACTGCTGGTCATCGGAGCCCTCAGACTCCTCACACAGCTCCCCTTCCTCAAATGGGGAACAATCAGACCAATCCAGGGAGTCAAACTCCTCCGTATCAAAGGCCTGTGTGGCTGTATACAAATGTTTTCGCTTTGCCGTGGCCTTTTTGGCAACAGCACTGGAAAACAATTTTTCAAGATTGGCCAATCTGGCACCCACCTCAGATTGCGACTCCCCGCCAATGACCACATGGGGTACGTGTCAAGCGAGGGGGAGACGGAGAGGAAACTGGCGGAGCAGAACCAGACGCCTGAGATCCGGACTGCCGCGTAATAGACCGTTGTGCACAGGGTACACAAAGAAATACATCATCCCCCAAAAGGGATACCCCACACCCCAAACACAGCCTGGATTGCCCGAGGGGGGCACAAGCCCAGTATCCGGGAAAGCCTCCATATGGTGATTTTTAATATATATATATATATATATATATATATATATATATATATATATATATATATCTATATATATATATATAATGCCCCGAGGGAATTATGCAGTAATGCAACCCGGGATGCCCCTTTAAGTCCCGAGTGGGAGGAATTTTAAGCCAACTAAATTTAACCAGGGACCCTAGGACCGGGAGGACCCCCCTTTAACAGGATCGATGGTCCACCTGGAACACACAAACAACACACAATCAGACCAACATAGCAAATGTCCAAAGAGTTAACAGAACATTGCCCAGCAACCCCAGGGAGGAGCATAATCAATAAAGAAAACTGATGGGCCACTCACCCAACCGTCACCCCTCCGGAGTCCCGCACGCCAGAGAGTAGGGGGAGGGAAGGCGCTCCCGGCCAGAAGCCGGGACCTGAAAACGCGGCGCCCGCAGCACGGGGGCGGGCCGTAGACGCGCGAGCGCCCGTCCCCGCCCTGAGGGGAAGAAGCTCCTCTTGGGCGCCTTACAGCCGCCATGACAAAACGCTGGAGGCCGGCGCCGCGGGACCACCGGCGCCGGTCTGTGTAGTAAAACCATGCAAAGTAAGGCACCTCTCACACAGACACACACACACACACTTATAATAAATAAGATGAATCCATAAGGGACCCGGCCCCCCCCCCAAGGGTATCCGGGAGAGGGGGAATCCATGCTAGGGTAGGGGCCAAGGGACGGGGCATCCCAAACCGGGGTCACCAACCGGTTAGCCGCCTACCCCTTTTTATGGGGTCTCACGGCTCCTGAGCACCTAGGGTGCCATCTACCACTGCCCGGACCAGCAGCCTAGGCTGGGAGGCAAGTGACGTAAATAAAGGGATCCGGGCAGGAATAGAACAATAAAGGGCCGGGGGTCATCCCGACTACCTGTAAGGAGGAGACATCCATCTTCTGACTTGCTCGCCTCTGCAGAGATGAACGACTGGGGGATGAGTGGGAGGTACCAAGTATTTATGGACTGGGAGGGCCTTCCTTTTTTTATTGACATCTCTGCAAGATTGCCATCTACAGGTCAGTATAACCCAAGTGTAATGACTATCTGAAGCGGGGTGTGTGACATACTTAGAATATCTGGCTAAAACAAAACACCGCCTTGTCCTGGTGTCTTTCAAAATAAGCAGGCTTGATGGAAAGCGCCGCCAACTCAGAATCACGCCTAACAGAAGTGATAGCCATCAAAAAGACCACCTTAAGCGTAAGAATGGACAAAGGAGCCCCTTGCAAGGGCTCAAAGGGAGACCCCTGCAGGGCAGATAAGACCAAGTTCAAGTCCCAGACTGGTAACATAGGCTTACGTGGGGGACGCACGTTGAGTAACCCCCTGGAAAAAGGTCTTGACCAGGGAATGCTGCGCAAAGGATCTTTGGAAAAAAATAGCCAACACAGACACATGGCCTTTCAGAGTACTGAGCTGAAGACCCAGATCCAAACCATGTTGGAGAAACTCCAGAATCCTAGGAATAGAAAACACACGACAGGGAAGCGAGTGGGACTCGCACCAGTCAATGTAAGTACGCCAAACCCTGTAATAGATGGAAGAAGAGGACCTCTTCCTAGCCCTGATCATAGTATTCACCACCGAGGCAGGCAGCCCTTTTTCCATCAAGATGGAGGTTTCAACAGCCAGGCCGTCAAAGCCAGCGTTTGTAAATTGGGGTGGCGTAGATGTCCCTGAGTGAGCAGATCTGGAACCGGTGGCAGCGCGTACTGATCTACTGCCAATTGCACAATGTCTGCGAACCACACTCTTCTTGGCCAACAGGGGGCCACCAGGATGGTTGGCACCCCTTCCTGAACTATCTTGCGTAGCACCCTGCCCAGCAGTGGAAACGGGGGAAACACATACAGAAGCTGGAACCTCGTCCAAGACATTGCCAGGGCATCAGTGGCCAAGGCAAGAGGATCCTGGGACAGAGAGACAAAGACTGGAAGCTTGTGATTGTGACGGGACGCAAATAGATCCACGTCCGGCTGATCCCAGCGACGAGAGGTCCCCCTGCTCAGAGAGTTTGCCTCCAGATTCTCCACCCCCGGGATGTACACAGCTGAGATGCAGGGAACATTTTCCTCCGCCCAGGACAGTATCAGGGACATTTACTTGAGGGCCCTCTTGCTCCGGGTCCCTCCCTGATGATTGATGTAGGCAACCACCGTCTGGTTGTCCGAGACCTGAACAGACCTGAACAGCCCGACCCCTCAGGTGTGGGGTTAAGTGGGCGAGAACCAACCTGATTGCCCTCAATTCCAGAATGTTGATAGGGGCATGGGCCTCTTGAGGGCCCCACTGACCCTGGAATTTCAGGGACTTCCAGAATCCTCCCCAACCTGTCAGGCTGTCATCCGTGATGACAGTCTCCCAGCAGGGGCCCAGAAAGGACCTGCCCCCCAGTAGGTTCCCTGAGACCAGCCACCACTCTAGAGACCGCCTGACCTGAGGGGACAAGACAAACACCTGATCCAGGGACACAGGGTCCCGATCCCATACTGACAAGAGGTGAAGCTGAAGAGGCCTCATGTGGATCTGAGCATATGGAACCGCCTCGAAGCAAGACACCATCAGGCCCACCGGCTGCATTCCCTGCCTGATGGATAGGGACAAGACAGCAGGAGCTGAACTTTCTCTTGAAGGACCTCTACCTTCTGCTGAGGAAGAAAGATCTTGACCTGAGCTGAATCCAGAATCATGCCCAGAAAAGACTTCACCATGGAAGGAGACAGGGAAGATTTGGGGTGACTGATCACCCAGCCGAATGATTCCAGTGTGGACACCACCCTCTGAGTGTCCAGTTCTGCCTGATGGAAGGACTGAGAAGCGATAAGCATGTCGTCCAGGTAGGGAAGAATGCGAATGCCCTGAGATCTCAGCAGGACCATCACTCCAGCTAGCACCTTGGTGAATACCCTGGGGGCAAAGGTGAGGCCGAAGGGCAAGGCCGCCAATTGGTAGTGCTGATCCTCCAGAGCGAACCTGAGGAACCTCTGATGACCTGGAAAGATAGGAACATGAAGGTAAGCATCCTTGATCCTCTGTCTACAGAGGTCATGAAGTCCCCTGGGCGTAGGAAGGTCACAACTGAGCGCAGAGTCTCCATGCGAAAGTGTCTGGATCTGACAAACTTTAAATCCAGGATAGGTCTGATGGACCCATCCTTTTTGGGCACAATGAAAAGATTGGAATAATAGCCTTTGCCCCTTTCCTTCAAGGGCACCCGGCAGATGACACCAAGGTCTAGAAGGCCTTGTACAGCCAGGGAGAGACACTGAGCTGACAAGGGGTTTTGAACTAAACGAGATTTGATGAATCTTGGGGGCGGCCAGGCTGCAAACTCTATCTTGTAACCGGAGGATACTACTTCCTGAATCCACCAGTCTGAGACATGACGCCTCCAGACGTGAGCCAAGAGCCAAAGCCGTCCCCCCACCCGGATGGGTGAGGGCGCCCCTTCATGCCTGAGGGGGCTTGGGGGAGGACTTAGTCTTGGGACCCCAGGGGGGGCCAGGGCGGCCACATCCTCTGCCCCTGCCCCAAAAATTTCCATGGGCTCCAGCAAAGGAAGCTCCCCGTCCAATTCTGGAGCCCCTGAAGGAAGCAGAAAAGACACCTGAACCCCCAAAGGACCAGGGCTGCCTTCTACGCTGAGGTAACTTACCACCTTTAGCAAACAAGTCCAAACGTTCCCCAAAGAGGCGCAGCCCCTTGAAGGGACACCCAGTGAGGGCCTTTTTGGCAGCATTGTCAGCTGCCCACTGGTGCAGCCAGACCGAGCGGCGTATCGCCACCAACAAGGCAGATGCCCTGCCACACATTCTAATGGTATCATCCAGGGCAGAGAGAACATATGCAACAAATTCCTCACAACCCAGAAGAGCTCTATACTCTTCACTACTAGCATCATCAGGGGCCCCATCTAAGAGACCCCTGAGCAGGCTTTTAATAGCAACAGCCGTGATAGCAGAGGCACAGACCAGACGGAGCGCGGTCCCAACACAGGCAAAGGCATGGCTTTCAGCAGGAAAGGGATACCTCTAATTCCAACTCTTTGGTACCCCGGGAAGCCGGCTAGGCCGTTCCCACTCCTTGAGAATCAGATTATTAAAGTGAGTTTGTTCAGGAAACTCCAAACGTGGCTTAACAGTATGAAACAGCTCCCCCTGCTGCCGCGGGGCCACGGCAGGAGGAGAGATACAGAGCACTTCAAAAATGGGAGCCAAAAGTTTGTCAGTATCATCTGAAGCCCATGTGTCAGATCCAGACTCAGCATAACCCCTAGGCTGATCCTCAGATGATTCTGAATCAGAGAATAATTCCCCTTCTTCCAGGAGGGTATACCCAGTAATATCAAAAAACTCCTCAGCTTCCACAGGAAAGAGAGTAACATCGGGTGCCAGATGCCGCCCCTTAGCACGAGCCTTACGCGGACCAGATCCAGCAATATGCCTTTCAATGCTGGCTACCCGGGTAGCCAAATCAGGTTGAGACTCCCTACTGGTATGCACCTCACTGGTAGTCAGATGTAAGCGTGGGGGGGTAGGCGAAGCCAGAGGGGGCGCAGCACTAGGCCCAGCTGCAGGTAACCCAGACTGCAGCGCAAGTACCTGCTGGGCGCAGGGTACACACACCCTGACATCATCACTTATAAGGGATACCCTACACGCCACACACAGCCGGCTTGTCCCCAAGGTACCCCCAGCACATTATCCTGAGAAGCCTCCATATGGTGATTATCACAGCACAACAGGCCAATAGGGATTGACGCTAATAAAAGCAACCCGGGATGCCGCAATAACCCGCTAGGGAAGTGGGAGTAATGGTATGTAATAGCCCTTCAATAAGAGTTAACACTAAATCGAGGGGATAGGACTGGGAGAAACCACAAAGTTTGAACCGCCTGCAAGACATAAGCAAAAGATCCCATAAGCGATATGCAATACAGATAAATATAAAATAAATCAGCCCGCAGGGGCACTTATGGACCGGGATAGGGAGACGCCAGGCACACGCAGCAGAGAACTAAAATGGCGCCCGAATATACCTCGAGGGGCGGGCTGCGGAGACAGTGATGCAGAACGCGTCATCCGCAAGGCCCGCCCATCCCGAAGAGCGCGAAAACGCGCCCACCTGACAAGGCCAGCCAATGATGGCGCAGCAGCGCCTGAGGCAATGTCGCCGCCGACCGCGGAGCGTAGTACAAACGTGCGTCGGCAAAAGAAACCAGTGCAATCAATTCAAAAGGGATCAAAACACAACACACAACATATAGCAAAGACATGCACCCCCCCTCCCTGAGATCTACAAGGGAGAGCGAGGGGGAAGTGACGGCCAGCCTAAAGGGAGCCAACTGCGGGGACAGGGGGCGAGGGGCATAAAATGCGGGAGGGGCATCCCATAAGGCTCACCATGGGCTTATACCGCCTACCCTTTGGTGGGGAACTGCGGTTGGAGCAGCGCTCCAGAGCACCTGACAGCGGTGCTGCCTACCTTCCCCCGAACCAGAGCAGCCTGAGCTGGGAGGCAGTGAAAGGAAATGGGTGGGAATAGTCCTACAGGGCCACAGGCTAATAGCACCGCTCACCTGCGAGTAGAGAGAGGCATCTTCTAGTCATCGCAGCCAGGACTGCAGAGAAGAACTGGGGATTTTGTGGGTGGTCCCTGGTATAGATGGTGCCGAGAGGAGCCACTTTTCTGTCTCTGCAGTCCAGCACCATCTACTGGAGTATATCCCAAGTGTAAGGAATATATTCTGGAACAGGACGTGCTGTATACTTAGAATAAAATCATGATACATTTTTTTTCACAAAAAACCTGAGAAAATAAATTCTCACGGTGCTGAATCAGCCCCAATGGCGGTAAGCTTGAAGGGCTGCTCATTGCTAAGCTGTGTGTACTGTGACTGAAAGCATAATAGCTGGGGTTGGGGCTACTTAGATCTTAGAAGCAACGCACCTGACTACAGAGTTGCAGCACTCAGATTATGCATACCTTTCCTGACCAGGACGCTGCCACCTCTAATCCTGACACAGCTGCTCTAATGGTGAGTGTCCTCACCGCCAGATGGGGGATTATTTGCATCTGTGCACCTGTTTTAGTGGGAGGTGCTCTGGGACAGACACACTTGCCTGGCGGAAGGTCCTCCCAACATGTACTAAATATTTTTGTACTGATTGATTATGACTTGTAAAATAATCTCTTGGAACGTATGAGGTCTCAATGATAGAATTAAGAGAACTAAAGTTCTAAGTTTGAAATGTCATAACCCTAGCATTGCAATTCTGCAGGAAACACATCTAACAAAACCAATGCCATTAAGAGGCCTTGGATCTCCCAGGGATACAACTTGCAATATACCAACTACGCCGGGGGGGCAGTTCTGGTGGTCAGGAGCTTTCCTTTCAAACTATTTTTGGTGATCCGAAAGGATGCTGTGTTATTGTGAAAATTTTGGATATCAATATTGTAGGTGTATATGTTTCTGCCCTTTGATCTTCAGGTCCTCCGCTTGCTGTTAGATAAAAGGAGACTTCAATATGGTTTTGGATAGGGGCCTGGACCGGATACCCCACTGGCAAGCTGGGTGGACACAATGCGGCTCATGGAGATCTGGAGATGGAAACTTCCCATGAACAGATGTTTTTGTGTCACTCGAGTGCTGAGCTCTCTTTTGCCTCACAGTGCCTCCTGAACTACATCACTGCCTGCCTATTGGATCAGTCATCAATGCTGATAATGATAACATTTACAGCAGTGATTAGGAGTAGTGCTATTGGTGCCATTGCTGGGGTGAGGAGGTAGGACACACAAGACCTTGAGCAGAAATTGGCTGAAGTGCATTCATACTTTCTAAAGCGGTTAGTGACCATGACACCCTCAAATCCTTACAGAGGAAATAACATTTAGCGCAAACAGATTCTGCTAGGAAACTGCTTTTATTTAAACAGCAGACAATTTTCAAAAAGAGGGACAAAAATGGTTGGATCTGAGTTTTTCAACAATTCTATATATTTCTATGTTTCTCTATATTCCAAGACCTGTTATGACTCCACAGAGCTATCCCACTATCTAGACTCCATATCTCTCTCTCCCTGCCTTGTCTCAGGCAGACCAAGAACTCATCCTCTCCTTAACCCTTTAAGTGCCAGCCTACCTAGATTTTTTGTTACACTCTGTTGCCAGAATACTTTTCACTTTTTTGTGCTACACATGTTCAACCTTTTGAAGGGATTTCCAGGGATTTTCCAGGAAAATTATATATTGTTTTTTTTTAGCAGAGTCTGGGCTTCAAACATGAAATGTCTTGTTTGGCCTTTTTTTAGTGTATTCTCAATACTTTTGGGTGAAATATGTGCAAAAGAATTTAAAAAATCTATTTTTTACAATTTGTAGTATTTTTTGTAATAAAAAATGTAAGTTTGTTAATAAAATCTTATTGCGTGTGAAAGCCCCATTTCTCCCGGTTACAACGGTACCACATATGTATTGGTAGACAACCTTTCCTGCCCATTAGTTGTATAGATTGCATAGTTGTAAGGGGTTAATTTAAAAAGAAAAAGGACATAGGGTCCCCCCTCCCAGGGTTAAAAACCCTTAAAATCCCCCCCAAAAATGACGTAGGGTCCCCCTTACTGAGCATTACCGACCCTGACCAGCTATGGGGGCCTGTAGAACAGTTAAAAGTAAAAAAGACACCAGACAAAAAATATTTTATTATTCTTTTTTTCACTTATACTTACCTCCCATCCAGTGTCCCGCGCGGCTGCAGATGACAGTTGTCGGTAGTGATCGGATCAGGACTGGTGGGAGGCAGGGGATCAGAGCCTCCCTGCCTCCCACTCTCCCTGCTCCGTTCGCTACCGACAACTAACAGATCGGAGCCGGGTGCCGGTATACAAGGTCGTATATGACATCATCCCGCTCCTCCGACAAGTGGGCGGGGCCAGCGCCGCCCGAAGAGGTTGGTGAGGGGTCAGGTAAGTCGGTATCTTTTTTACTTTTTTTTTATGGGGCTCTAAATTCAGCTACGCGAGTCTCACGTAGCTGGCACTTAACGGTTGGAGAGGCAGCTAGGTGAGACTCACGTAGCTGGCACTAGAAGAGTTAATAGGCCCTGACCAATCAGGCTTTATACCGGGATGCACAACCAGTATCACTGGTGGAGGCTTTTCAGAAATTTGCAAATCAACCATGACAGCCCTGGCAGTAGGGTTGTAATCTCACTAGATAATGAAAAGGCCTTTAACTGTTGAATGGCCAAATCTTTGAACGGTTCTTGAGAAATTTGGGATCCACTCACTATTTATTAGCTATGTGAAGCTCCTATTATATTATAATCCGATAGCTGGAGTTCAGGTGAATGGGGCCTCCACGGATGTTTTCTCTCCCCATGGGGGATGGGGCAGGACTGTCTATTATGCCATTTGCCCTAGCTATAGAATCCCTGGCCTCACTCATCAGGGAGTCTCCCTTAGTGGAGGGCTGGCCGCTCGGGTAGGTGGTGGAAAAGCTTTCCATGTATGCTGACAACACCTTAGTATATCTAGCGGATGCCAGGGGCTCATTCGAAGCACTTCTGGAAATAATTTGGATCTTACTCAGGTCTTAGAGTAAATTGGTAGAAAGCTATCTTATATAAATATATATAGTTGATCAGCCAGAGTTAGTGCTGATCTCACGACAATCAACCCTACAAATAGTAGATCAATTCAAATACTTAGGCATAGGTATTCACAAACATCTTGCAAAGTTGCTGTAACTTACAATTTACCCTCTGAACGCCAAATTGAAAGTCAAATCAGCCCAATGGGCAAATCTACCTTTGTCGGTCATAGGGCAAATTAATATCTTCAAATGGTGTTCCTACCTACATTTCTGTATATTTACCAAGCTTCCCCAGTAGTCTCGCCATCATCACACATTACAACGCTGGACTCTATTCTGTTTGGTTTTATTTGGGGTAACTCCCCCCACCAGGATGAACAGATCTATCCTACGAACTCCAGCAGCAAGGAGGGGGGCTAGCGATACCTTATATGCGGCTATACTTCTATGCGGCTCAAATGGTTTATGCTCACTGGTGGATGTGTCCTTCCCCTGCTAATCTGGTTACTAATCTGATACCATCTATTCTTGGCTCATTAGCCATGTTGCAGGCACGGATCTATAAAGGGGTCAAGGGGCTCCCTATAGTATGCTGCATGAAGACCAAGTGTGGAATAAAGTTGGTGGGATGAATGGCAAGATCCCACAAATCTTAGCTATCTGGTCCTCCAATACGCCACTGTGGAACAACCCCAATTTGCCGGGCCTGATATCCTTGCCCAATACTTCTTCTGGAAGAGTGGATGACTGCTTTAGGCCAAGTGTATAGGGAGGGACCACTGGAATCATTGATGAGGCAACCGGATCTCCAGAAACCTACCTTGTCAATACATATTGCTCTGGTTTCTGACCTTCCCTCTACTCTGGATAAAGCATTTGAGAAGTGGCAGATGCTAATCCCAGGGCTGGATGGGGAGGACTGGGAGGAGGCAGTCAAGAACAATTCAACGGTAATTGACTGCAGAGACAGGCTTATTCAATCTAAATGGCTCCACCAAGCATTGGCCATTGGGTCCAGCAATTCGCCCCACACATGCAGTGAGGAGAGAGAGAGCGTGGAGGACTGTCAGTGTGCGTTTCACCCCACCCACCGTCCCTGACAAAGCTCCGGTGGGCAGGACGAAACACGCGTCAGTGGATGGGATCTGCTATTGGGATTTGCTGTATTTATATGTGTGCCAGTGGGCAAGTGCAATAAAGCTTAATAAAGTATGGTGTTCTCTGGCAATTTGCTAGTTTCCCCATAGGGACCCTCGGCTGTAATGTGCCAAGAGGTGGAGGTGGCACCGAGAGCTTGTGAACATATCTGTCATCAGGTGTTCGATCAGGACCTGAAGTCTCTCCTTACTCTTCCCACTAAAGCAGATCTGGGGGAGATGCCAACTAAAGCAGACCTAGAAGCAATGGTCACCAGGGTTGAAAAATCCTTCTGGAAAGAGATAGAGACTATTCAACACAAATTGGCTGCAGTGGAGGACAGGGTGACGGCCCAGGAGAATGCGAAGGAGTCCACAGAGGAATGACTCTCCTGGCTGGAATAAACAAGCGCTTCCCAGGTGGCTCAGATATCTAACCTGAAGCTGCATTATGACGACTTTGAAAATAGAAGCCGCTGGAACAACCTGCAACTTTGGGGGGATACCGAAGAACCCCTAGAATGCAGACCTCGAATCCGTAGCCCTCTCCATCTTTAACAAGCTATTAGGGAACCCTCCTGATTCAACTATCAAGTTGGACAGAATCCATAGAGTGGCAGGGCGCCCACCGGGGGAACTCGGAGCTCCCCAAGATATGCTATGTAGGGTAGACAACTACAAGACCAAGGAAGACATCCTAAAAAAAAGCCTGGGATGCCAGTCAAGTCACCTATGACGCCAGATCGATCACCATCCTAAATCTAGGCCATTCTACGCTGTGGATGAAGGGACAGCTGAAGCCCCTTCTACAGAAAATAAGGGACAGCGGAGCAGTTTTGGGATTCCCAGCCAATGGAGAACCCAAACTGGTGGGACTTCCCTGTTTACCAGCCACTTCCACATAGGATCCATCGCAGAAGAGTGCCGGGCGGTAGTGGTCCTCCGCAAGCTCCCCTGAAAGAATAAGCAACAAGTGGAAAAATAACTTTTTTTAAATTAAAAAAAAAATGGATTTTTCTTCTTCTGCATTCTAAGACTTAATTGGACTTGTCCCGAGCCTAGAGCGAGGAGTACGTGGGGGGGGGGGAAAGTGTATCCATGCCGGGAGGTGCGGGGGTTGGTCAGTGTCTAGTAGGGGCAACACGGGCTGGGGCCATTGGCTGTTTGTGAATTTGGGGAGGCTTCCTGAGGCTACCGCATAGGACGAGCGGCTAGACCACCGGGCTTGCCCAATGGCTGCCGCGGACTGGTCTCAGTTTTAACGGGATGGACAACCTGGTCTGTGGGGCCCGGGGGGGGGGCATGCTGGAAGTGAGATGTGAGTGGCTCTGACATGGAGATAACACTGGGGGCTCGGGGTGGAGGGGGGCACCCTAGTAGGGGGGCCTGCCCCGGAGATATAGAGCGATCGGTTGGCGGCTGATTGACCTCCGTGGGTAAGTGTACTCTCTGCCCCGCTGGACCCATCATTCGCAAGAAGATGGGACTGGGTCGTGACTGTGGCCAAATGTTTTGCCGTGGGCCTGAGTCTATGGGCATGGGCCCTCCTCCCACCCGTGCTCCCTTCTGCCCCCCCCTGTTGGGGAGGCCTACGATGTGAGCCTCTGCATCAGAGGGACAGGTGGGGCCCGAGGGGCTGGACTCTGTTGGATTGGGGGCCAAGGACCCCCTGGGCCCTCATCATGGGATGGGGGTGGGAGATGAGAAATGCTGGGAAGGAAGCTCTCTGGTGCCCGCCGAGTGAAGGATGAACTGACGACGGCTGATTCTAGACCCCTGTACTTGATTCTAGGGGGCGGGGTCTGTGTGCTGGCCTTGGGATCTGTGCCGGCATTGCCTGGTTCTGCTGTGGGGGAGGCTGCCCATTTGAGTGCACTCCGGCAGCGGTGGGCCCTGGGATGGCTCAGTCGGCCCTTCTGGATGCTTTGAGCCCAAGTTGGGGTAGCCGCGGGCCTGTGACGGGGGGCAGGGACAAGATGGAAGTTCATGGAGATGGATAGGTTACTCTATTTAGCGGATGTTTAATATGCAATGTTTTGATGTGCTTTTTGTAGTGTTTATCTGGTTTTGCCCCATGAAAGGGGACTGTTTTAGGCTGGGAAGGGCAGAAAGCTCTGCAGCCGTGTCGCGCCACAGTTTTAGACCCCCACATAGGCCAGTCCGCTGGGATCTAGAGAGACCAGAAGAGGCAGACGAAGTTGTGTTCTTCTGTTGCTTTTCCGCTTTATTTTTTATTTTTTTTAACTTTCCTGCAGATTTTTACATCCCCTGTACTTCTAACTCCTTCAACTCAACCTCGCCCATTCAACCCCCCACTAGAGTGACCCTCTCGCTTCGGCCCTCGGCTCTTCAGCCCCTTCCCCATGTCTGCCCCTGTTCCCTTCGGATCTGACGCCAGGCTCATGACGGAGCTCAAAATTGTATCCCTGAACACTAAGGGCCTTAACACCCCTGAGAAAAGGAAACTGTGCCTGAATGTGTTTTGGAAAAAGAGAGCACATGTGGTGTTTTTACAGGGGACGCACTTCCAGAAGGGCAGAGCCCCAAAGTTCTTCGAGAGGCGTTTCCCCATGGGTTTGTACTCGGACTCCCCAGACTCCAGGTCAAGGGGGATGGGCATTCTGATGGCAGCAGCACTTCCCTGGACCCTACTGGATAGCCTGGCGTATGAAGAGGGGGGGGGGGGTTATTCCTTAAAGGGAAGATCAGTAACCTTGTGTGCACATTTGCAAACATATATGCACCCAATACGGACCAAGTGTGCTTCATAGAGAAAGCCTTGACCACCCTTCAGGCTTTCTCGGAAGGAATGGTAATCTTTGGAGGGTACCTCAATGTGGCTATTGACCCCCTACTGGACATATTTAGGAAGCCCTCCCACTTGTCTTACTCCACACTCAATAAACTAAAGAATGTGCTTAGGCCCTGCCAGTTTGTGGACCCATGGAGGATACAGAACCCTAGAGTACGGGACTAAACTTTTTATTCCCCCCAACACAAATCGTACTCTAGAATAGACTAACTTTTTTTAGAACATAGGCACCTGCAACTGATTGCAAGTGATTCCATTACAATCTCAGATCATGCCTTGATCACCATGACCAGGCTGAGTACATGGATACTCAATGAGTCACTTCTACAGGACCCGTTCATAAAGGAGATCACAAGTAAACTGAGAACGTACTTTGATTTGCTAGACAGAGACGTCCCATCTGAATTAGTGGGCCGCACATAAGTGCTACATTAGTGGGATTATCCTGAAGATATCCTCTAAAAGAAAGAGAAGGGGAGGGCCATCAGAGACCTGCTGGAGAGAATAGCCAGCCTCAAAGCAGAGCACAAAAAGAAGCAGGCATTAAGGGTTGGGCAAGAACTGGGCACAGTACGGGATAAATTGAAAGATGTCTTTATGGTCAATGCCAAAGCTACCCTCTTGAGAACCAGGTGCTCTATTTATGAGTAAGGTAATAAATGCGGCTCACTGGCCTTGCACACTGTCAAGGGCACTTAGGCAACAGAGGGCTAGGAACTTCATACAGCAGATACTGAGTCAAAGTGGCCAACAGCTATCCACCCCAGAAAGCATAGCAAAGGCATTCAGAGAACTATACAACCTGGCAGAGAAAGGGAGCAATAGGGCGGACACTCTCCTGACAGCGAAGAGGTACATCGCATCATCCGGCCTCCCAGTGCTAGATCGGGAGCTGGTGAAGGCACTGGAGGTGCCATTATCGGAACAAGAGTGGACACAAGCAGTTAAATCCTCTGAACTAGGTAAATCTCCTGATCTAAATGCGTTTACCCTGTCCTATTATAAGTGGTCAAGTGATATTCTAACCTCGCATGCAGCGGCAGCCTTCAACTCCCCCTCTCCGAGGGGCAGGCCACCCCACCAGACATGTTGAGAGCTCAGATCATGGTTATCCACAAGCAGGGCCAATTTCACTCCTAAATGTAGATTTGAAGCTTTTTTATGAAAATTCTGGCCTCCAGGCTAGCTCCTAGCCTATGCTTATTAATACATAATGACCAAGTGGGATTTACCCCAGGGAGAGAGGCCAGGGACAATGTGACCAGAATAATCATCTGATACACCGGATCCACACAGATAAGGTACCAGCCATGTTACTATCCACGGACGCAGATAAAACATTTAATAGGGTACATTGGGACCTAATTCAAGCCACACTGGAACACATAGGATTGCAAGAGAATATGCAGACCTGGATCCTGTCTCTATACTCCTCTCCCTCAGCCTGTATTAAAGTAAATGGGGTACTTTCAGGGCCCCCGGCCATAACAAATTGTACAAAGCAGGGTTGCCCGCTTTCCCCAATTATTGTTATTTTATTGCTGGAATCAATGGCCCAGCCAGGGTTTGCCCCTATCACCACTCCTGTACATTCTTACCATGGAGCATCTAGGAGTAATCCAGACATAAAAGGGATAGAGGTGGGAGAAAGGCAACACAAGTTGTATCTTTAAGCAGACAGCTTATTCTATTCTATTATCTAAATGCCCCCATTACTTCATTCCCACTTGTGTGAAAAATAACTTTTCTTTTAAATGGCAGCCAGCCTCCATTAAATATCTAGAAGTCTAGATATCAAGTGACCTGACAAGAATATATAAACACTGATGAATAAGAAAACTAGTGAACTTAAACAATACGATAGAAGGTTTCACTCATGGTTTGGGAGAATATAGAAATCTAAAATATAAATAAAAAAGATAATTCTGTGATACTTACCTGTAAAATTGATTTCTCTTCCATTATTACTTCAGGACATCAGAGGAACTCAGTAACTATTGGGTTAACTCCTTGGCCGTTGGGTGAGAACAGCAAGAACAAAGGTGTGGTTGCTCCAGGCCTTCTTGCAGCTGACTTCATACCATCCAGTTTAATTGAAAAGCAGTAGATCCAGCTGCCCGGGAGGCATTCCTATATATTTTGTTGGAGACCATTTCATTTTTTTTTTTTTTTTTTATGCTGATCAACTATTTACATTTATACATTATATATACAACCCTCCACTAGGACCTAGGCATCCAAGGAATGGATATAATAACCTAGCAACAGGGAGGGTCTGATGTCCTGAAGTAATAATGGAAGAGAAATCAATTCTACAGGTAAGTATCACAGAATTATATTTTCTATTCTATTTTGCTTCAGGCCAACAGAAAATTCAGTAACTATGGGAACCTTCAAAAGCAGTAACCTTACTTCAGGGTGGGATATTAACCTGTAACTTCAAATGAAGAATAATCTATACCAAACAATGTATACCTTTTAGCGTACTATTCATCAAAGTAAAATCTCTAAAAAAGTTCTACAAGCAAAAAGTTCTACTTTACACAAAGTGATAATACCCCAAAGTAATTTATTGATGAAGGTGTCCCTCCCCCCATAGGTGAGGACGTCACCTCATACCTGAGAGGGCCAAAAACCTCTTACCCTTTTCCTGGAACTCTGGAGTATTCCAAAATTATTTTCGGTATCTCGAGGAGGCGGAAACTCTACCCCAACAAAAGGGCAGAGGATTAGATGACCTGCAAGGAAAAACGAAAAAACCTTTCCCTGGGGTAGTTCAGTAGACTTACCTCCAGTAGCTTCCTTTACCATGTCATCCAAGTGCTCCCCAAACAAATGTCCCCCCCTGAAAAATTCTTCCTTGAGGCAGCATCAGCCGACCATTCCTTTAGCCATAAAGCACACTTTAAAACTAATAACAGAGCTAAACCTCTGGCACTTATGCTAATTAAATCATCCATAGCTAAAATAACATACCTGTTAATATCCAAACCGCTCTCAATCAACTGGGAGCATATCTTCCGTGAGCGATCCAAAGTCTTGGAATCCAGTTGCTTAAACAATTTTCTGCTCCCCAAAAGATGCTATGGATGTGGCACAGGCTGGTCGTAAGGTCAATCGTACAACATAAAAAGCATGACGTGCCACATGATCTATATGCTTATACACTGGATCACTTGGGGATTCACTATTCAAGGGTGGCATAACATTAGTCTTTGAAAGACCAAAAAATGATGAGTCTACCACAGGAGAGCCTTCTTTTTTTTTTAAACACAAACCCACCAGCAAACAGTGTACATAGGTCCGAAGCAGTGGGCTGCACAAGTGCAGCGTACAAGAAGCAGTTCAGGGCATTAGGTACTTTGCTCAAAGGCACTTCAGTCATGTCCCAGAATGGTATTCAAACTGCCACCCTCCAGTCACAAGACTGCTTTCTCAAACACTAGGCCACACTGGATAACGAGCCATAAATCAGTTTGATCTGAGGAAAAAAGGATACTTAGCATATAATACCTTAGGGATGGGCAGAAGACTATCTGGCCCCTGTCATTCCTTTCGGATAAAATTGGAAGAATGAGTTTGTTCCTGGAAAAATACCATTTTGTGATTACGCGCTTGTAAAATGGGTATTATAAGTATGTCTCACACCCTGCTTTGGAATGATTAATAACACGTAGGTTATAGTCCAGTAGAGGGCGAACTTCTGCAGAGAAGACTAGAAAAAAAGAAGCCCCTCCCAGTCCATAAATACCTGACCTCCCACACATTCCCCAGTAAAAGAAAGCAGTAAGGGGACCAGGAAGAGCCAATAAAATCTATGAGAAAAAAATTTCACCAAAAAGAGGATCCAAGATACAACTCAGGGTGGGACGAAGCAGGGTGTGAGACATACTTATAATACCCATTTTACTGGTGAGTAATCACAAAATGGTATTATTCCAAGTATGTCTCATACCCTGCTTCGGAAAGATTAATAACACGTGGGACATCCAATAGCAGTGTCCAAAAAGGGTAGGGATCCCAACAGGCAATAAAGCACAAATTAAACCACTGCAGCTTGCAGAACCTTGCGGCCAAAAACAGCATCCGCTGAGGCCCGCACATCAACCTTATAAAACTTGGAAAAAGTATGAACAGAAGACCAAGTAGCAGCCTTACGAACTTGTTCAACAGAAGCTTGGTGCTGAAACGCCCAGGAAGCCCCAACAGCACGAGTAGAATGAGCAGTGATCTGGAAAGGGGGATCCCTCCCATTAGCAGAATAGGCCCTAATAACGGCCTGACGAATCCATTTACTAATGGTAGACTTGACGGGCGCCAAACCCTTCTTGGGCCCAGAGGGCACCACAAAAAAGGCGTCTGTCTTCCGGAATGGTGAAGTAGCCACCAGATAGTACTGTACCCATCTAACGACGTCCAGAGAGTGAAAGGCCCTCTCCTTGTCATTGCTAGGTTTAGGACACAATGAAGGAAGCACAATGTCCTCATTGAGGTGAAAGGCAGAGACAACCTTTGGAAAGAAGTCTGGTTTAAAATGGAAAACCACCTTGTCTTGATGTCTCTCAAAGTAGGGGGCCTGAATGGACAGAGCCGCCAACTCAGAAACACGTCGAACAGAGGTGATAGCCACCAAAAAGGCAACTTTTAAGGTGAAAATGGATAGTGCAGAATCCTGCACCGGTTCAAAAGGAGGACCCTGAAGGGCAGACAACACCAAATTTAAATCCCAAACAGGTAACATGGGTTTGCGAGGAGGGTGCACATGACTGACCCCCTGAAGAAAGGTCTCAACCAAAGGATGAAGAGCGAAAGATCTCTGAGAGAAAACAGCCAGAGCGGACACATGCTCCTTAAGAGTGCTAAGCTGAAAACCCATGTCCAGACCATTCTGAAGAAACTCCAAAATCCGAGGAATGGAAAACACCCGACAAGGAAAGGCCCTAGCCTCACACCAATCAATGTAGGTCCGCCAGATCCTGTAGTAGATATTAGAGGAAGATTTCTTCCTAGCCCTGACAAGAGTCTGGACAACGGCTTCAGACAAACCCTTTTCCTTTAAGATGAAGGTTTCAGCAGCCACGCCGGCAAAGCCAGCGTTTGTAAATTGGGGTTACAAAGCTGACCTTGTGTGATCAGATCCGGAACCAGAGGCAGCCTGAATTGATTGACCGCCAGCCGGACGACGTCTGTGAACCACACCTGTCTTGGCCACCTTGGGGCCACCAGGATCACTGGCACACCCTCTTGAGCCAGCTTGCGTACCACCTTGCCCACCATGGGAAAGGGAGGAAACAGATACAGGAGACCGAGCTCCTGCCAGGACAGGGACATGGCATCCACTGCCAGAGCCAGAGGGTCCTGGGACAGAGACACAAATGCCGGAAGCTTGTGACGAGAGGCAAACAGATCCACCTCCGGACTACCCCACCTGCGACAGAGGGATAGAAATATCTTGTTGCTGAGGGACCATTCCCCCCGGCGAGAGGTCCCTCTGCTCAGGGAGTCTGCTACCAGGTTCTCCACCCCTGGAATGTAGACTGCCGAGATGCACAGAACATTGCTCTCGGCCCAAGCAAGAATCACAGACACCTCCCGGAGGGCACTCCGGCTGCGAGTCCCTCCTTGGTGATTGATGTAAGCAACCGCTGTCCGATTGTCGGAGCGAACCTGAACTGGTAAGCCCTGAAGGTGATGTGTCAGGTGCGATAGCACCAACCGAACCGCCCTCAGCTCCAGAATGTTGATAGGGATATGGGCCTCCTGAGGACCCCACAGCTCCTGGAACTGATGTTCCCTCCAGAAGCCTCCCCAGCCTGACAGACTGGCATCCGTGGTGACCGTCTCCCAACAGGGCACAAGAAAGGACCTGCCCCCCAGGAGATTCCTCTGGTCCAGCCACCACTGGAAGGACCGCCGGACAAGAGGGGACAGAACACAAGTCTGATCCAGAGACAGAGGACATTTGTCCCAAACCGATAGAAGATGGAGCTGAAGGGGTCTCATGTGAAACTGAGCAAATGGCACTGCCACGAAGCAAGCCACCATCAAACCTACCAGCCTCATGCATAGCCTGATGGACGGACGAGGGCTGGACTGAAGAAAACGAATAAGAGCCTGAAGAACATCCACCTTCGGCTGGGGTAGGAACACCCTGGTCTGAATAGTGTCCAGAGTCATGCCCAGGAACGAAGCCACCCTTGACGGGGATAGAGAGGACTTGGGGTAATTGATTACCCACCCGAACCTCTCCAGCGTCGTCACCACCGTTCTGGTGTCCAGCTCCACCTGGTGGAGAGAGGATAACTTAATGAGAAGGTTGTCCAGGTAAGGCAAGATACGAATGCCCTGGACTCTGAGAAGGGCCAAAACCTGAAGGTAAGCATCCTTGATGTCTATTGAGGTCATAAAGTCCCCCGGACGAACGGAGTAGACCGCAGAGTCTCTATGCAAAATTTCTTTAAGTCTTTAAGTCCAAAATGTACCTTATGGATCCATCCTTTTTGGGCACCGTAAAGAGGTTGGAGTAGTAACCCTGACCTCTCCCTATGGGGGGAACCGTAGAAACGACCCCCATATCCCAAAGGTTTTGCACCACCAGGAAAAGTCCCTGTGCGGTCCGAGAGTCCGCAGGAACCCGAGACCTGAGGAATCTGGGAGGAGGCCGGTATGCGAACTCCAGCTTTTACCCAGAGGAGACCACCTCCCGGATCCAGTTGTCTGTGACCTCCAGAGTCCAGACCTGGGCAAAGAGCCGCAGCCGTCCCCCCACCCGTGAGGGTGAGGGCGCCCCCTCAATGCTGACTGGGCTTGGCAGCGGCTTTGGGTTTGGCACCCCAGGAAGTCCCGGGCCGGGCACGTCCTCCGCCCCTACCCCAGGAATCTCCTCTGAACGCAGGGAAGGAAATTCCCCTGCTCGTCCAAGAACCACGAAAGGAGGGATTGAATGAGCCTGAACCCCGAAAGGGCCGGCGCTGCTTTTTGCACTGAGGTAACTCACCTCCTTTCGACACTGAGTCTAATTTATCACTAAACAGGCGCAGACCTACGAAGGGTAGCCCTGTGAGTGCCTCCTTTGCAGCGATATCGGCCGCCCATTGGCGCAACCAGAACGATCGGCGTATAGCAACAAGCAATGGCGAAGTCCTGCTACACATACGGATCAAGGCTGATAAGACAATGCAATGAACATCTCACAATGCGTCAATGCTGTAAATTCCTCACTGGAAGGATTCAGTTGGGAACCATCCAACAGGCCCCTGATTAATGCTCTAGTAGCCACGGCCGTGAGAGCAGAGGCACAAACCGGGCGCAAGGCCGAACCCACACCGGCAAAGGCATACGAAGCCATTTGGTCGAGCCGTCGGTCCTCACTATCCTTCAAGGTAATGGAATCCGTGGTGTCGATCAACGCTTAACAACATCAACAGGGAAGGGATACTTCCTATCCCACCCCTGAGGGATACCAGGGAGCCGGCTAGGCTTATCCCATTCTTTAAGGATCAGGTTGTTAACGTGTTTCTGATCCGGGAACTCCAAACGAGGTTTGGCAGTCCCCAAAAAATTCCCCCCCGTTGCGGAGGGGCCCCCGCAGAAGGGGAAATAGCAAGCACCTCAAAAAATACCATTTTGTGAATACTCACCTGTAAAATGGGTATTATAAGTATGTCACACACCCCGCTTCAAGACATTCATTACATGTGGGTATACTGACCTGTAGATGGCGATCTTGCAGAGATGATATCAAAAAAATGTAAGACCCTCCCGGCCCATAAATATCTGGGAACTCCCACTCATTACCCAGTATAAAGATAGCAGTAAGATCAAGGGACCAGGAAAGCCAATTACAACTAACAAAGGTTCACCATATAAAGGATCCAGAATACAAAAGGGCAGGGTGAAGCGGGGTGTGTGACATACTTATAATACCCATTTTACAGGTGAGTATTCACAAAATGGTATTATTCTAAGTATGTCACACACCCCGCTTCAAGACATTCATTACATGTGGAACATCCAATAGCAGTGTCCATAAAGGGCGGGGATCCAAAAAAAAGGCAACAAGGCACAAACTTAAACCACTGCAGCCTGCAGAACTTTGCGGCCAAAAACAGCATCCGCTGAGGCCCGAACATCAACCTTGTAAAACTTGGAAAAAGTGTGAACCGAAGACCAAGTAGCAGCCTTACAAACCTGCTCAACAGAAGCCTGGTGCTGGAAGGCCCAGGACGCCCCAACAGCACGAGTAGAATGAGCAGTAACACGAAAAGGGGAAACCTTCCCCTTGGCAGAATAGGCCCCAACAATGGCCTGGCAAATACATTTACTAATGGAAGACTTGGCAGGAGCCAAATCCTACCTAGGCCCAGAGGGCACCACAAAAAGGGAGTCAGTCCTACGAAAAGGAGAAGTAGCCACCAAATAGTACTTCAGACAGTGAACCACATCCAAAGAATGCAAAACCCTCTCCTTGTCATTGCTGGACTTAGGACACAAGGAGGGAAGAACAACCAGCAATAAAAAATTAGACGGATGCATTACTGCAGGAACTAATACTATACCCCAATGTGTCAAACTAGATAGGAACATAAAGTGTATGTTCACAAATGCCAGAAGTCTGGCAAGTAAAGTGGGGGAGCTTGAGGCTCTGGTGCTGGCAGAGAATATTGATGTTGTTGGTGTGGCTGAGACATGGCTGGATTCCACACATGACTGGACTGTCAATCTACAAGGTTTTGCTCTTTTTCGGAAAGACAGAGCAAAAAGGAAAGGGGGTGGCGTGTGTCTTTATGTAAAGCAAGAACTCAAAGCATATATTAATGAGGGGATACTAGCAGAAGATTGTGAGGATGTAGAATCCTTGTGGGTAGAAGTAGGGGGCGATATAAACAATGCTAAAATGCAGTTTGGTGTAATCTATAGGCCCCCAAATATAACTGAGGAAATAGAGGGTCAACTGCATAAACAGATAGAGCGGGCATCACAGGCTGGTACAGTGGTGGTGATGGGGGACTTCAACTATCCAGGAATCGACTGGAGACATGGTTCTGCTTCCACTACAAGGGGGAGAGCATTCCTCCGCTTGCTACAAGATAATTATATGAATCAGTTCGTGGAGGCACCAACTAGGGGTGATGCTATTCTAGATCTTGTAATATCAAATAATGATGACCTGATGGGGGCACTAACAGTCCGTGAAAATCTTGGTAACAGTGACCACAATATAATTGTATTTAACATAAACTGTAAGAAAGATTTTCTTCCTGGGAAGGCAAAAACATTAAATTTTAGAAAGGCCAACTTCCCCAGGCTCAGAGCTGCACTCAAGGACATAGACTGGGAGCATCTGTTCAGGAATAAGGATACAGATGCCAAATGGGAGTGCTTTAAATCAATTGTGAATAGCAACGTTGCAAAATGTATTCCTACGGGTAACAAATATAAGCGGCTAAAGTTAAACCCCTCATGGCTGACACCTGCGGTTAAAAGGGCAATAAAGAACAAAAAAAGGGCATTTAAACATTACAAGGCGGAACTCTCAGCTGTAACACTTGAACAGTATAAACTAGTAAATAAAGTGTGTAAGAAAGAAATAAGGTTGGCAAAAGCACAAAATGAACGAGATGTGGCCAAAGAAAGCAAAACAAACCCTAAACGATTTTTCAAATATATTAATTCGAAGAAAACTAAATCAGAACAGGTAGGTGCCCTAATTAATGATAATGGGGAAATGGTCACTGGGGATGAAGATAAGGCAGAGCTGTTAAATGGATTCTTTAGCTCTGTGTACACAAGAGAAGCGCAAGGAGCCAACACAGGAGATGCCACTGATAGTAATAGCCCGAGTATAATAATTAACAAGCTAAACGTGGATATCATCCTAGAAAAACTCAATAATTTAAATGTGAATAAGACTGGAGGACCAGATGGACTTCACCCAAGAGTTCTCAAAGAACTCAGTTCCGTTATCTCGTCACCTCTGTTGTTGATCTTTAAAGACTCACTAGCAACTGGTATAGTGCCAAGGGACTGGCACAGGGCAAATGTGGTGCCCATTTTTAAAAAGGGCTCTAGGTCTTCTCCGGGCAATTACAGACCTGTTAGCTTAACATCCATTGTGGGGAAATTGCTTGAGGGACTATTAAGGGACAACATACACGAATATGTAACTATCCATAATATTATAAGTGACAACCAACACGGTTTTACTAAGGACAGAAACTGCCAAACTAACCTGATTGGCTTCTATGAGGGGGTAAGTAGAAGCCTGGACAGAAGGGCGGCTGTGGATATAGTTTTTCTGGATTTTGCAAAAGCATTTGACACTGTCCCCCATAGACGCTTATTGGGGAAATTGAGATCTTCAGGATTAGAAAACGCAGTTTGTAACTGGATTGAAAACTGGCTGAAGGATCGTGTGCAGAGAGTTGTGGTTAATGATACCTACTCTGAATGGTTACCAGTTGTAAGCGGTGTACCCCAGGGTTCAGTGCTGGGCCCACTATTATTCAACTTGTTTATAAACGACATAGAATATGGAATTAAAAGCACTGTCTCTATTTTTGCAGATGACACAAAGATATGTAGCACAGTGCAGTCTATTGAAGATGTTCACAAGCTTCAGGCTGACTTGGACACATTGAGTGTCTGGGCATCCACTTGGCAAATGAAGTTCAATGTGGAAAAATGTAAAGTCATGCACTTGGGGTCTAATAACCCGAAGGCAACATATGTCCTCGGGGGAGTAAAACTGGGAGAGTCACTTGTTGAGAAGGATCTGGGGGTACTAGTAGATCACAGACTAAATAACAGCATGCAATGCCAAGCAGCTGCTTCCAAGGCCACCAAGATACTATCGTGCATTAAAAGAGGCATGGAATCACGGGATAGAGATGTAATTTTGCCTCTTTACAAGGCACTGGTGCGCCCTCACCTGGAATATGCCGTCCAGTTCTGGGCACCGTTCATAGAAAGGACGCCCTGACTCTGGAAAGGGTGCAAAGGAGAGCCACCAAACTAATAAAGGGAATGAAAGATCTTAGTTATGAGGAAAGATTACGAGAATTAAATCTGTTTAGTCTTGAGAGGAGGCGATTGCGGGGGGACATGATTAACTTGTATAAATATATAAATGGACCATACAAAAAATATGGGGGAACACTATTTCACGTAAAATCCTCTCTAAGGACAAGGGGGCACTGCCTTCGATTGGAAAAAAAGAAATTTAGTCTCCGGAGGCGACAATCGTTTTTTACCATAAGAACTATATATCTATGGAATAGCCTCCCACAGAAGCTTGTTACAGCATCAACCGCTGACAGCTTCAAAAAAGGATTAGATGCTTATTTTGAAGAAAATAACATTAACAGTTACTACTAGTGGTTATCAATAACAAAAAATAAAGACAAAAAATAAAATAAATAGCTTCCCCTATGAAATAAAAATAACTTCCCCCTACCCCAACACCCTTGGTTGAACTTGATGGACATATGTCTTTTTTCAACCGTATTAACTATGTAACTATGTAACAATATCCTGATTCAAATGAAAAGCAGAGACCACCTTAGGAAGGAAATCTGATTTGAAGCGGAAAACAACCTTGTCCTGATGCCTCTCAAAATAAGTAGCCTTAATAGACAAGGCTCCCAACTCCGAAACACGCCAAACAGAAGTGATGGCAACCAGAAAAACAACCTTCTGAGTAAGCGTAGAAAGTGCAATATCCTGCAAAGGTTCAAAAGGAGGACCCTGCAAGGCAGACAAAACCAAATTCAAATCCCAAACTGGGAGCAAAGGCTTCCTAGGAGGCCGCACATGCGTAACCCCCTAGGAAAAAGGTCTTAACCAGAGGATGAAGAGCAAAAGACTTTTGAAAGAAAACCGTCAGGGCAGAAACCTGCCCCTTCAGCGTACTAAGCTGCAAATCTTGGTCCAGACCATGTTGCAGAAATTCCAAGACCCTAGGGATAGAAAACGCCCTGCAAGGCAAGGCCCTGGCCTCACACCAATCAATATAAGACCTCCAAGTCCTATAATAGATGGCAGAAGAAGACTGCTTCCTAGCCTTAACCAGAGTCTGAATGACAGCATCAGAAAGACCTTCCTCCCTCAAGATGGAGGTTTCAGCAACCACGCCGTCAAAGCCAGCGTTGGTAAATTGGGGTAGAGCAGTGGCCCCTGAGTGAGCAGATCCGGCAGAAGGGGCAGGTTTAACTGATCCTCCGCCTACCTTACCACGTCTGCGAACCAAACTACCTTGGAGCCACCAGGATTGCTGACGCGCCCTCTAGGGTCAGCTTGCGCACCACTCTGCCCACCATGGGAAACGGAGGGAACAGATACAGAAACCCCAGATCCCTCCAGTTCAGAGACATGGCATCCGCTGCCAGAGCCAGCGGATCCCGCGAGAGAGACACAAATGCCGGAAGCTTGTGATTGTGACAAGAGGCAAAGAGGTCCACCTCCGGAGCCCCCCACCGGTGGCAAAGCGACCGAAACACCTTGGGGCTGAGCGACCATTCCCCCCGGCGAGATGACCCCCTGCTCAGGGGGTACACCGCCGAGATTCATGGGACATTGCTCTCTGCCCAAGCAAGGATCAAGGACACTTCCCTGAGGGCACGCCTGCTGTGAGTCCCTCCCTGGTGATTGATGTAGGTGACCGAACTTGAACCGGTAAGCCCCGCAACTGATGAGTCAAGTGAGCCAGAACCAGCTTGATGGCTCTCAACTCCAGAACATTGATGGGATCGTGAGCCTCCAGAGGTCCCCACAGTCCCTGAAACTGAAGATCCTTCCAAAATCCCCCCCAACCTGACAGGCTGGCATCCGTGGTGACAGTCTCCCAACGAGGGGTCAGAAAGGATCTGCCCCTCTTCAGATTGCTTGGTTTTAGCCACCACCGAAGGGAACGCCGCACCCGGGGGGGACATCAGAAAGGACTGATCCAATGACAGCGGGGGCCCGTCCCAGGCCGCCTAGAGATGTAGCTGGAGCGTCCTTGGGTGAAACTGGGCAAAGGGAACCGCCTTCGAACTACGCCACCATCAATCCCACGAGTCGCATCCCTAGCCGGATGGACGGGCGGGGAATGGATAGAAGACGCTGAGTCAATTCCTGAATCAGAAGAACCTTGGCTCGGGGGAGAAACACCCTGGCCTGAGAAGTATCCAGAGACATTCCCAGGAACTCCACCACCCTGGAGGGAATGAAGCAGAACTTGGGATAGTTGATCACCCAACCGAAACTCTCCAGAGTGGACACCACTGTCCTGGTATCCAGCTGCACCTGACTGCGAGAAGACGCCATGATGAGAAGATCGTCCAGATAGGGCACGATGCGTTTACCCCTGGCTCAGAGGATGGCCATCACTCCTGCCAACACCTTGGTAAAAACCCTTGGAGCCGAGGTAAGGCCAAACGGAAGAGCCACAAACTGAAAATGTCGATTGTCCACAACGAACCTAAGGAATCTCTGGTGTGTCGGAAATATTGGAATATGCAGGTAAGCATCCTTGATGTCTATGGACGTCATGAAGTCCCCCTGACAAAGTGAATGGATGGCTGAGTGCAGAGTTTCCATACGGAACTTCCGGGGACGGACGAACCTGTTGAGCAACTTCAGATCCAGAATGGGACGAACGGAACCGTCCTTCTTGGGCACCATGAACAAATTGGAATAGAAGCCCAGGCTCCGGTCTGAGAGGGGCACCGGACAGATGACAGCCATGTCCACGAGACTTGCTACTGCCGCCCGAAGCCTCTGGGCGGCCAGAGGATCTGACGGCACCCGAGATCTGAAGAATCTGGGAGGGGGCCAGAACTCGAACTCCAGCTTGTTACCGGGAGACACTACTTCCTGAATCCACCTGTCCGAGACCTCTTGGACCCAGACCTGGGAGAAGAGTTGCAACCGTCCCCCCACCCGCAAGAGCCTGCTTGGCAGCGGCTCTAGGCTTGGAGCCCCAACTGTGTCCTGGACGGGCCCGACCCCTGCCCCTAGGCCAGGAATCACCTCTGGACGAAGGGAAGGCCGAACCCCTGCCAACTCTAGCCCCACGAAAGGACTGAGAGAAGGAAGCCGCCCCCCGAAAGGGGCAACGCTGCTTCTTACGCTGAGGTAACTTACCTCCCTTTGCCACCGAATCCAATTTTTCTCCAAAGAGCCACAATCCCACAAAGGGAAGGGCCGTGAGCGACTTTTTGGACACAAAATCAGCCGCCCACTGGCGTAACCAAACCGACCAGCGGATAGCCACAAGCAGGGCCGCAGCTCTGCTACACATCACCAATGTGTCATCCAGGGCGGACAGCACAAAGGACAAAAATAACTCACATCGCTTAAGGTCGGCAAATTCCCTACTAGCCGGGTCAAGCCCGGAAGAGGTCAACAATCCTCTAACAACCGACCTGGCAGCTACCAATACAAGCGCCGAAGCACAAACCGGCCGCAAGGCCGATCCAACACTGGCAAAACCATCACAAGCCATCTGGTCAATGCGTTTATCCTCATCATCCTTGAGGGTAGTGCACTCCGGAGAATGGAGGACTGAGGAACTGGACAACCCCAAAACAGGAGCATCCACCTTGGGGGGAGACGACCAGTGCTTCACTGCGTTCGCCGGAAAGGGATATTTCTTGTCCCAACCCGGTGGGACACCCGGAAGCCGTGTCGGCCTCTCCCATTCCTTGCGAATGACACCATCAAAATGCTTTTGATAAGGAAATTCCAAGCGCGGCTTGGTCACTTCAAAGAACTCCCCCTTCAGTGGAGGAGCCGCGAGAAATAGACAGGACCTCAAACATATGAGCCTATCCTCAAACATAGAGGTATCCGAGGAATCCCCCTGGCCCTGCTCGGTATCGGCGCCCAGTCATCAGACTCCTCATACAGCTCCCCTTCCTCACGCGGGGAACAATCAGACCAATCCAGGGAGTCAAAATCCTCCATATCAAAGGCCTGCGCAGCCGTATACAAATGTTTTCTCTTTGCCGTGGCCTTTTTTGCGATGGCACTGGAAAACAATTTTTCAAGATTGGCCAATCTGGCACACATCTCAGATTGCGACTCCCCGCTAATGACCACATCACAAGCACGTGTCAAGTGAGGGGGAGACGGGGAGGAGACTGGCGGAGCAGAACCAGATGCCTGAGATCCGTTCTGCCGCGTAATAGATCGCTGCGCAAAGGGTACACATAGAAATACATCATCCCCCAAAAGGGATACCCCACACCCCAAACACAGCCTGGATTGCCCCGAGGGGGGCACAAGCCCAGTATCCGGGGAAGCCTCCATATGGTGATTTTTTAATAATATATTTATATAAATATATGTGTACAATGCTCCGAGGGAATTACACAATAATGCAACCCGGGATGCCCCTTTAAGTCCCGAGTGGGAGGATTTTTAAGTCAGCTAAATTTTAACCAGGGACCCTGGACCGGGAGAACCCCCCTTTAATATGAGCAATGGTCCACCTGGAACACAAAGAAACACAAGCACACGCTCAGACCATGCTAGGATGCATAACTAGTGAATAACAGATGAAAAAGATGGCCATCAGGCCACTTATCCGACCTATGGTACCGCAAGTGGAGGACGTGTTTGCAGTAGCAGGAGGGAGGGCGGACCGGCGCGGTTTGCACCCCGCCCCTCCCCCGTCTCTCCCGGCCAGAAGCCGGGACATGAGAAAATGTGCCCGTATCACGGGGACGAGCCGTAGGCGCTCGCGCGAGTGCCCCCGCCCAGAGGAGACGAATCCCTCATGGGCGCTTCACCGCCGCCATGCAGCACGCCGGAGGCCGGCGCCAGGCAAACAGTGGAAAATACACACACAGTCAAAGCACACACACACACACTATAAAGAGAGGAATCCATAATGGACCCGCCCCCCCCTCTCTAAGGGTATCCGGGAGAGGGGGAATCCATGCGAGGGTAGGGGCAAGGGACGGGGCATCCCAAACCGGGATCACCAACCCGGATAGCCGCCTACCCCTTGTTATGGGGTCTCACGGCAACTACCTTTGCCCGGACCAGCAGCCTAGGCTGGGAGGCAAGTAATTAAAATAAGGGGATCCGGGCAGAAATAAGAAGGCCGGGAGTCATCCCGGCTACCTGCAAGGAGGAGACATCATCTTCTGACTTGCTCGCCACTGCAGAGATGGAAGACTGGGTAATGAGAGGCAGGTCCCAGGTATTTATGGGCCGGGAGGGTCTTACATTTTTTTGATATCATCTCTGCAAGATCGCCATCTACAGGTCAGTATACCCACATGTAATGAATGTCTTGAAGCGGGGTGTGTGACTCCGTACCGGCATCAGCATCCAGGTACTGCTGATCGTCAGAGCCTTCAGATTCTGAAAACAATTCCCCTTCCTCAAGCGGGGAATAATAAGACCAAACAAAAGAGTCATAATCGTCATAATCAAAGGCCGGCGCAGCGTGCGCCAAATGCCGTCTCTTAGCTGGGGCCTTCCTGGCCGCAGAGCTAGCAATCATCTTCTCAATGTTGGCCAGTCTAGCACAGACTTTGGATTGCGACTCCCCGCTAATGACAACGTAACCTGGGGTCAAAGCCAGGTGTGGGGGTGTAGGTGATGAGGCCAGTTGCCGCACGGGGTCCGGATTGCCGCGTAACGGCCTGCTGTGCACATGGTGCACAAATTTGCACATTGTCTCCCACAAGGGATAACCACAGACCACACACTGCCGGGGTTGCCCCGAAGGGTAAGGCATTCATTCTTAATAAAAAGCTATAAACACAATATAATACAAAAATACAATCCCGGAGCTAAGAAAACCCAAGGGTTAAAAAGTATCCCCCAGCGCTAGTGGTCATTAATCAAGGCATGAATAACAGTATAAAATAAAACCATAGCCCCGCAGGGCACTCACAGCGACCGTAGGGATAATGGCGTCTCACAGGGCCAGTCTTAGGAGGAAGGGCGGGCCAGCGCGGATCGCGCGCCGTGCATGGCCCCGCCCCCTCCCGACCTGGGAAGAGAAGGCAGCTCCCTGCCAAAGGCAGAGGCCGCAGCAGAGTGCCAGAGGAGGGAGGGCGGGCTGCAACAAGCGCGCAGAGTGCCCGGCCCCGCCCCCTCCCCTGACTGGAAAATGATGAGGAGGCCGCGCTCCCAGCCATGCTGAGGAGCCGGCAAAGGAGACCGACCCGCCGCCGCTGTAAACAGCGGGCATGGTTGCCGGCATACCAGAGCACCAGTGCCCCAAAACACACACACAAACTGCCACTCACAACACAGCCATGCTGGCAGAGCCAGCAATTGAAGCACACACAGCACACAAGAAAAAACCAACAATAAAGGTCAAAATGGAGGGTAAAGCCCCCCCCCCTACTAACCGGGAACGGGGAGTAATGGAGGGGATCCCCAAGCTACTCAAGCTATACAGCGAGGGTAATAAACGGACAGGGCATCCCACACCAGAATCAGCCGCCTACCCCTTGGAGGGGGTCTCACGGATGAGCATGGCTCCTATGCAGTACACATCTAAGGTGTACCCTACCCTTGCCTGGACCCACAGCCAAGGCTGGGAGGCATAGGGACTTAAAAACACAAGGTCAGGGCGGAAATAGGAAAAAATTGGCCGGGTGTGCACCCGGCTTACCTGCAAAGGAAAGAGACATCCATCTTCTTGACTTGCTTCGCCGTCTGCAGAGACTTATCTGGGGAATGTGTGGGAGGTCCCAGGTATTTATGGACTGGGAGGGGCTTCTTTTTTTCTAGTCATCTCTGCAGAAGTTCGCCCTCTACTGGACTATAACCCACGTGTTAGTAATCATTCCGAAGCAGGGTGTGAGACATACTTGGAATAAAGAGGATTCTGTGAGTACTCACCTGCAGAATGAATTTCTCTTCCATTATTACTTCAGGACATCAGAAGAATTCAGAGACAAGTGGGTTAACCTTTCCCGAAGGGTGTGGTCTGCAAGAACAAAGGTGTGTCTCCACCTCCCGGGCCTATAACCACCGGGCTGACTTGATGCACTTCAGTTTAATTGAAAAGCAGTAGAACCAACCGCCCGGGAGGCATACCTATCCTATTGGAAACAAAAGGCTGGAGACAAAATACAAGACTCCTCTCTCCAATAATCTTTTTTTTTTTTTTCCTTTTTCGTAATGCTGATCATTATTTACAGCAATTATTTACATATTTACTACTCCACTAAAACTAGGCATCCTAGCAGACAGGGAGGGTCTGATGTCCTGAAGTAATAATGGAAGAGAAATTAAGAAGAATGGGACCTCCAAAATCAGTAACCTAATTCGGGTGGGATCCCCAAACTTTATTCCTTTCAGGAATAAGACATTCCAAAAACCCTTATTCCTTTCAGGAATAAGACATTCCAAAAACCCTTATTCCTTTCAGGAATAAGACATTCCAAAAACCCTTATTCCTTTCAGGAATAAGACATTCCAAAAACCCTTATTCCTTTCAGGAATAAGACATTCCAAAAACCCTTATTCCTTTAAGGAATAAGACATTCCAAAACCATCTAATTACCACTGTACGTAATTCCTTCCTACCAAAGGCTCTACCTTATAGAGTTTGGTAAATGTATGATCTGAAAACCAAGTAGCGGCTTTGCATACTTGTTCTATTGAAGCTTGATGCTAAAAAGCTCAAGAAGCTCCAATAGCTCTTGTCAAATGAGCAGTAGTCCTAAAAGAAGAATGCTTTCCCTTAGGGAATATAGGCTCTTACCACTGCCTGTCTAATCCATCGCTGATGGTAGACTTAGATGGTGGAAGACCTTTTCGTGGACCCTCAGGTATGACAAAATAAATGAGATAGTATCTTAGTGATTTTCCCTACATCCAGCAA
The DNA here is from genome assembly GCA_027917425.1 of Gastrophryne carolinensis. Lineage (NCBI taxonomy): Eukaryota > Metazoa > Chordata > Amphibia > Anura > Microhylidae > Gastrophryne > Gastrophryne carolinensis. The sequence continues at coordinate 109,946,606 of CM051238.1, read as the reverse complement.
TGAAGAATCCTTTCTCTATCGGACACTGGAGTAGGATATAAGGAAGGCAATTCACCTCTTCATTAAGATGGAACCACCTTAGGAAGAACATCCTTTAAAGCAGAAGACTACCTTGTCCTTATGTAACACTAAATAAGGAGACTATAACTATAGCTGGAGACAAAATACAAGACTCCTCTCTCCAATAATCTTTTTTTTTTTTTTTCCTTTTTCGTAATGCTGATCATTATTTACAGCAATTATTTACATATTTACTACTCCACTAAAACTAGGCATCCTAGCAGACAGGGAGGGTCTGATGTCCTGAAGTAATAATGGAAGAGAAATTAAGAAGAATGGGACCTCCAAAATCAGTAACCTAATTCGGGTGGGATCCCCAAACTTTATTCCTTTCAGGAATAAGACATTCCAAAAACCCTTATTCCTTTCAGGAATAAGACATTCCAAAAACCCTTATTCCTTTCAGGAATAAGACATTCCAAAAACCCTTATTCCTTTCAGGAATAAGACATTCCAAAAACCCTTATTCCTTTCAGGAATAAGACATTCCAAAAACCCTTATTCCTTTAAGGAATAAGACATTCCAAAACCATCTAATTACCACTGTACGTAATTCCTTCCTACCAAAGGCTCTACCTTATAGAGTTTGGTAAATGTATGATCTGAAAACCAAGTAGCGGCTTTGCATACTTGTTCTATTGAAGCTTGATGCTAAAAAGCTCAAGAAGCTCCAATAGCTCTTGTCAAATGAGCAGTAGTCCTAAAAGAAGAATGCTTTCCCTTAGGGAATATAGGCTCTTACCACTGCCTGTCTAATCCATCGCTGATGGTAGACTTAGATGGTGGAAGACCTTTTCGTGGACCCTCAGGTATGACAAAATAAATGAGATAGTATCTTAGTGATTTTCCCTACATCCAGCAATGAAGAATCCTTTCTCTATCGGACACTGGAGTAGGATATAAGGAAGGCAATTCACCTCTTCATTAAGATGGAACCACCTTAGGAAGAACATCCTTTAAAGCAGAAGACTACCTTGTCCTTATGTAACACTAAATAAGGAGACTATAACTGATAAGATAAGAAAAGCAGAGCCAGCCAGCGATTGAGAGTAAAATCCTTTTGTAGTTTATTTCATTCGTATTAAAAATAGTCAGAATAAGCAGTGTAAAAGCATGTATATCACATCAAAGGCCCCAGCGTCAACGTGTTTTGGACTCGGGGTCCTTATTCACTTAACTGATGAGCTGCTAATTCAGAAACCTCCTTACTGAGGTTATTGCCACTAAAAAAGATCATCTTAAGAGTCAATAAACTTAATGATGCATCTGCCAATAGTTCAAAAGGAGGACGCTGATAAAACTAAGTTTAGGTCCCAATCCGGCAGAAGTAGCTCACGAGGAGGCCGCACATGAGCGACTCCCTATACAAAAAAAGTTGATACATTTATTCACAGCAATGGGTTTCTGAATAAAAAGATAAAGCAGATATCTGTCCCTTTAAAGTACTCAATTGAAAACCTTCATCAAGACCTTTCTGCCAAAAAATCAAATATTCTGGGAACAGAAAAATTCTACCAGCAAACCTTCTGGATTTGCACCAAGCGATAATGCTTGCCAGACTCTATAGTAGATCATTTATGAAGGGTTCTTCCTGGCCTGAATCATAGTCCACATGACTATGACAGAAGAACCCCCTTTCTGCCAAGATAAAGGATTCAATAGCCAGTCTGTCCAAGCCAGAATATGTGAATTGGGATGCTTTAGAGGCCCCTGTGTGAGAAGATCCAGATCGTCGGGTAACCTCCACAAGTTGCCCTCTGAGAACCAGCTTCTTCTTGGCCACTGAGGAGCCACCAAAATGGTGGGGACTCCCTTGTGAGCTAATCTTTCTTTGTACTTGACCCAGGAGTGCATAAAGAAGCTTGAATGCTGACCCCTGAAGAGTCAGGACATCTGTTGCTATAGTTAGAGGATCCCTGGACCGAGACACAAACCTTGTAACCTTCCAATTGTGTCATGATGCACAAGAGATCTATGTCTGGAACCCCCCAGCGCATGCATAGGGATTGAAAAAACCCTCTAAGAGACCATTCCCTCTGATACAGGACCATTCTGCTGAGATGATCGGCCTGCAAGTTGTCCACTCCAGGTATGTGTACAGCCGAAATGCATGAAACCTGTTTCTCAGCCCAAAGTAAAAACCAGCTCACTTCCATGATGGCTTCAATGCTTCAGGTGCCCCCATGGTGGTTGATATATACCACGGCCGTCCGATTGTCTGTTTAAATACAGACGGGATGCCCCTTCAGATTGTATGTCCAATGTCTGAGATACAATAGAATCTCTCTCAGTTCCAGGATATTTATGGAGAGTTTGCTCTCCTTCAGACTCCTCTGTCCCTGGAGCGATGGTGACTCCATGACACTCCCCCAACCCGATAGACTGGCATCCGTGGTGATGATCTTCCACTGTACTGGAAGAGAGGATTTGCCAGTCTGAAAAGGCTGAGGACCAGGCTAGAGACTGACTTGTTGACTGTGTCATGCAAAAAGAGTGATCCAGAGTGTGTGGGTCTCGATCACAGATTGTGAGCAATTCCATCTGCAGGGGTCTTGTGTGAACAGTGCAAAATGTACGGACTCAAAGCAAGATATCATCAGGCCCAACAGACATATTCCTTGATGAATCGTTGGGCGAGGGCAAGACAAGAGACCCTGTACCCTGGCCTGAAGCAAGAGTCACGTCTGTGTTGGAAAAACACTTTTGCCTGAGACGTGTCTAATGACAGTCCCAGAAAAAAATTAACTCTTGAAGCTATATGATATGATATTTGACTTAAGAATTCGACTGGATAGTCAATCATTCAATGTTGATCAGACAGTCTGTGTATCCTTTTGGGCCCCCGGACATGATGGGGCCCATATCAACAGTCTAAGTAAGGGATTATATGTATACCCTGACTTCTAAGAGAAAACATGAGACCTGCCAACACCTTGGTAAACACCCTTGGTGCTGAAGATAGACTGAAGGGTAACGCCACAAACTGAAGATGTAGGCCACCTACAGCAATGTAGGTATGTATCCTTATATATACACTGCCTGGTTGGAGTAACTTCACTGTGGATCAACAACTCCAATATCTAAAAAGGCGAGATACGGCAGATCTCAATGCTTCTGCTTTCTGCGGAATTTGGGAAACCCCTGACCAAGAGAATCTCAAAGGGGGTCTGGCTCCTAATTTGATCCTGTAACCCGAGGACACAACTTCCTGTATCCAAATATCTGTTACATGAAGCCTCCAAACATGAGCAAAATGCAGAAGTGGTCCCCCCACACCTGCCTGAGCAGGCTTTGAAGGGGGTCTGGCTTTATTCTGACACCTGTTGCCTTAATTTGGAACTTTGTCTTATTCCACAAATCTCTTCGGTATCCCGAAGATGCCGAACCTCTAGCCGGAACCACGGAGTATTAGAGCCCCTGTGGAAGCAGTATTAGACTCCGGCTTCTGTGGCATATTAGATGATTTACTACTAGTAGCATGCTTTACCATGTCAACCAAGCACTCCCCAAACAGATGCCCCACCTTAAAGGGGAGTTCTGTCATATCAGCTGGCCATTGCTTAAGCCATAAAGCACGCCTTAAGGCTAACACCAGAGCTAGGCCACTGGCACTTATCCTGCTTAATCCTCCATAGCCCGTATCATATACCTATTGTAGCCAAACTGGTCTTGATCACCTGGGAGCATGACTTCCATGAATGACCCCTACGAGTCCAGTTGTTTTAACAACCTTCTCCTCCCAAATATGCTATGGATGTAGCCCAGGCCGGCCGCAAGGTCGACTCCATAATAGAATAAGCATGACATGCCTCCTGATCCACTCGCTTATTCGCTGGATCCTTTGGAGAAGCACTATCCAAGGATGGCATAACCAAAATCTTAAGAAGACCTGGCCCCAGAGCGTCCACCACAGGAGGGTAAGACCATAATTCAATCTGATCTGGAGGAAAGGGATACATAGTATCTAGTACTTTAGGAATGGGTGGAAGAAAACCTGAATTCTGCCATTCCCTATTGATCAGATTAGAATAATGTGTATGCTCTGCAACATCCTCCAGAATGGAGGAAATCAAACCATCCATCCCTCTTAACTGAGCACCCCCATGTGTAGAGGACTCTGAATACGAGTCTCTACTGGATGAATCCTCCCCAACGAAAAACTTCCTGGGAGACTATGGCAGCTACAATATCCTCTTCAAGTTAGAGGATAAATCTTTTCTTTAAAAACCTTTTTAGTAGCCAATCCTTCTAAATGACTTTCTAAAGGTTTAGGACCCCTTTAGGGCTGCCGACAGAGTTTAAAGACTCAGAAGGAGGCTATGGCAGCCACAATACCCTCTTAAAAATTCAGAGGAATTTTTTTTGTTCAAAACCTTCTTAGTAGCCATATGACTTACTAAATGTTTTAGGTCCGCATGAAAGCTGCCGGGGGGGGGGGGAGGGGTTTAAGCTCAGAGGGCACCGGCAACAAGGGTCAGAGCCCTTGCATGGAGGAGACAATTGTCTTCCATATCCACTACTACCATAGCATAACCCTGCACATTAGTGCTATCGTCGTCCAGTGTCTGTTTGCATACTGGACATGGGGTGAATCTATCTGCTAAAGGACCAGATCCGTTTACCCCAGATGCCTCCGACATGGTGATTAATACTAGATTACCTCCCAGGGGGTCTAAAACCTAGTATGTGAACAGTTCCCGATAGTCGCAAGACTATTCTGAGAGCTCAGAGGGTGAACCACATTAATATATTGCCAGTCTTATCCCACAATCATATATATTTCTTTTAAAAACAATTAAAAAAAACATTAATTTACATATGAATGAAATATCATATTAATACACATAATCATTAAAAAATTACCTACCTAAAGATTTAGGTCCGCTTGAGGGTGGCCGTGCAGCGGCTCAGAAGCAGCCCTTTTTGCCGGCCAACAACCCCAGTATCCTCTCTACAGCCTGCTCTGCGGGAGGATATATGTGAGGGGAATGACCATGTGGAGTCTGTATGGGTAGAAATACATGGAGGGGGAGTGCGCATGCGTGCGGGGAGCGGATGACACCTCCGGTCCGCGCTCCGTGAGTACCTGGCTCCCCGGCCCCTTACAGCCTCCTGCGACCAGCGGTTTTGGCCTCCACCGGCTGGGGCGCCCCTCAGGACCCCACACACCAACTTCCAGCCAGATCCGAGGTGGGTCCCAAAACGCTCCTGCCAGACAGGCACAGAGGTGCGCTCGCCGCCATTCTCAATCCGGCGGCTGCCTGACTCCCTGGCCCCCCTAGCCCTCAAGCGTTGGCGATATCGGGCATCTCCAACTGGGGCAGTCCCCAAGGCACCATCTACCTACCCTCAGCTTGTTCTGAGTGGGGCCCCGGATCTGCATAGGACGGCAGGCAAGGAGGAATGGTCGCCGCCATTTTGATTTCTCTAGCTGCCAGGCTCCCAGGCTCCTCACAGTCCCTAGGGACAGGCGGTTTTACACCCTGCTGATTGGGGCAATCCCCGGGACCCCATACATTCGATCCCATTCACAAATAGTTGAAACCCCCTAAATGTATTGGGCAGCAAACTGAACAGAGCAGCCCCCCTGACATCTTGGACTTTGCCCTTATTTAAGCTGCCAGAGTCATTCATGGTCCAGATACCATATTAAGAGAGCAGGCTCCGTCTAATTGGGGGCTCAGGTGAATGCATCTGCGACGACCTCCTGCAATATGTTTTATAAAGCACCTCATAATTCCCAAGGGATGCCACACTAGCCTCATGATCGGTTTCATATCTCTGGATAAGTGCACAAGTTGAGCGCACAAGCTTACAGCTAACCCGCCAGTTCTGATACACTTATGGGACATTATGCCTGGCTAAATTAATTACTCACTTCAGCATTGAAGGGGCAATATTCCTTGGCTGACTGCAACGCAGCCCCTAGTAAGCGCAGTAAGTACCATCAGTTTCTCCCCTTCGTGTCTTTTGTTATCGCTCACTATAGAAGTGACTTTATACTAGTCTTTGAAGAAGTAAAGTTCTCATATGTATCCTGATGAATGCGGGTCTTCCTTTGGCTCTCTTTTAAGGTCCGCCGCACTTCTTCAATTTCCCCACCTATTTAAGCTATTCACAAAATCTGACGGCATTGCAAGTCTTTTTTTTTCCGTGACCTTGCTACGTGGCCCCAATCTTCATCAGCATCAAACCTACCTGCGCCCTACCCCAACCCAGCGGCAGAGGAATGCTCCACCTGGGCCTGCCTGGCCTTGCGACCGGCCACCGGCGAGAAGGGGGGGAACAATGACACCAGCTTCATATGGTGGGGCGGGGGCTCCCGTTGTCACGAGCCCTGGCCGGTCCCCACTGCCTGGGGTCTCGGGATGCCCCCGGGGCTCCTTTCAGTGCGACCTCGCTGGGGTGAGAGCAGCGCACCAACTCCAGAGTGATACCCCCTGCGTTGCCTACGTGCCCCAGGCGGCGCTTCACCCCTCATTGGATCCAGTCCTTGCGGCTCTGAAGTCAGAGCTAAAAATTTTACCTACCAGAGATGACCTAGAATCCTTCATCCTGAGGGTGGAGGGCGCCTTTAAAAAGGATATCTCGGATCTGCAGCAGGCGGTGGGCAATCTTGATACCAGAGTCGACTCGCTGGAGCAATTTCGGGCTGCGACCACCCAGAGGCTGGAGGCGATGGAGAGAGATCTGGCCCATCAGAAGGCAGTTGCGCAGGCGGCGGTTCTGCACCTAGATGACCTAGAAAATAGGAGCCGACGCAATAACATCCATGTCAGAGGTCTCCCCGAGGCGACGGGCCCAGACCAGCTTCGCCCTACCATAATCGGCATTTTCAACGACATACTCCGCCGCCCGCCGGATACCGAGATAGTGATAGACCGCGTACACCGGGCCCTTGGTCCCAGACCTGCAGACCCATCCCGCCCACGCGATGTCATATGCCGCCTGCACTATTACGCTGTGAAAGAGGACATCCTGGCAAAGGCTTGGGAGCAGGGCCGAATATGCTTCGATGGGGCCCCTCTGCAGCTGTTTCCGGACGTGTCACGTAGATCCCTCATGATGAGGCGAGTCCTGAAGCCATTGCTCTCCAAGATACGGGACTGTGGGGGTTCCTACCGCTGGGGCTACCCCTTTCATCTTGTGGTCCGCAAGAACCAACGCTCCTTCACCGTGAAAACCCACGCGGACCTGTCGGGCCTGTTCGCCTTTCTGGACTCCCCCCCGATAGAGGTCCCGGATTGGAGAGACATCTCGCTTCCTGTGGGTCCCTTGCAGCCCCCGGAGGGACAGCCGCAGAGGATTCGGCGGCCGAGAGGTGGGGGGACGGCTCGCGGCAGGCTTGTCGTGGGTCCATCCAGAGACCCCCGTCGTGGGGCCAATGAAGATTAGACGTGCCTTGCCGATACCGCTGATATCCTTGCATGGAACGATGCCTTGATAATCATAACCTGTCTCCTATTTAGAATTGTGAACTTCTCAACGTTTTTCTTTTGAATGTGTTTGCTTGCTCTGGCTGGCTCGGGCTCGCTGGGCTGCTCCCCCGTATACTCTGGCGGTTGGTGGAGTGCGGGACCGGGGCTGGCGCCCTCGGGTGCAGCATCCTCCTCCCCCTCAGTGGTCAGTCCACCGAGCTGGACACAGTCGCCGGATTTGGCGTGGTCCCTTATGCGGGGGCGGACCAGGTGAGCCACGAGTCTCCGCCATGCTTGCTTAAGCTGCGCTTGGGCGCCTATGCGGTCCTGGTTGCCCACTTTGTGATTGGTTGCGGTTAGCTAGTCGGCTGCCCGGGCGCCGCTTATTTCTGCCACCGGGCCCCCGACTACTGGCCGCCGGGGTTAGACGTATTTAACTATTGGCTGTGTACTTAACTATCGATTAAAAGTTTTTTGTGGGTACTTCCCTGCGACGGAGACCTCCGCCGACAGTTCGGTCGGCGGGGGCTCCCCCAGTAGGTCAGCAGTAGGGACGGCCAGGGGACCCTCCCTCTGTCTCTCAGACCCGTTTCGCCCCCACCATAGGCCTGAACCCCCGGGCTCCCTGGGGTGACGTTTTGGTTGCCTGGGGTGCCTATGGTTCGATTCTGGGAAAGAAGGTATTCTTCCCACTCTTAGATTCTCCCCGATTTCTCCCCCTTCTCTTTTTTCTTTTTTTGTTACGTAAATTTCACCCTTTACGCCCCAGTTGGGTGTTTGCCCCTCCTCAGTGTGACTCCCTTTGTCTAGTGTGCCTGTCGATTTGTGTGTTCCTGGTGTATTTACCCCCCCCTCCCTCTGCATCCCCCCCCCGTCTTTCCTCCCCTCCCCACTTGCCCCTCTTGTAGGCTTAGGGCCCACCCCCCCTGGTGTCATTGCCTGTTGAGTCAGGGGTGACATCAATTGGCTTAAAATGGCTAAAGTCCAATGTACGTCCTTGAATGTAAAGGGCCTGAACTCCCCCGTTAAGCGGTCCACCGTATTGAGCGAGCTGAAGCGGTTGGGAGCGGGGATCGCCTTCCTCCAGGAGACCCACCTTAAGGAGGGGAGAGTGCATAATCTATCCAGCCGCCACTTCCGCCACCAGTACCATGGCTTATCCCCTGATTCCAAGTCAAGGGGGGTAGCCATCGTCCTGGCGGGTCACCTCCCTTGGACAATGGAGGAGGTGACCCATGACACTGAAGGTAGATACCTCTTTGTGCGGGGCACTCTTTATACTCAGAAGGTGACGCTGGCGACCTGTTATGGTCCAAGCTCAAACCAAGCCAAGTTCCTGAGGTCTTCCTTGGAGAGGTTGGCGGAGTTTGCTACCGACATTCTCCTCCTGGGAGGCGATTTCAACTGTGTTCTGGACCCCCAACTCGACACCTCCAAGGGGACCTCCAGTGTTCCCTATTCAGCTCTGAGGAGAATTAAAGCCCTCCTGTTCGAGCATCAACTCCTAGATGTATGGCGGATCGTGAACCCTAGAGCAAGGGATTACACTTACTTCTCCCCCCCTCACAACACTTACTCACGTATTGACTGGTTCCTGGTCCCCCACCGTTACGTGCATCTTATATCGCGGCCCTCCATAGGCTCAATTTCAGTCTCCGATCACGCTCCCATTTCTATCATTTTGTCGATCCCGGACTCCCCCCCCCCCCCCCCCCCCCATCGGGACATTGGAGGCTTAATGGCTCCCTCCTCCAGGACCCTGACTTCAGGGCGGAAATTTGTTCGGCAATCACCGAATTTTTCTCGGTAAACGACACCCCCGATGTTCCTCGCCTATCACAATGGGAGGCCCACAAGTGCGTGATTCGTGGCCTGCTGATTAGAAGGGGTGCGTACCTTAAAAAGGAGAGGGAGAAACAGACTGCCCACCTGCTGCAGGAGATTCGGAGCCTGGAAACCCGGCATAAACAATCTCTAGACCCCGCTGAGGGTGCAAGACTAGCTGAACTCCGAGAGGCCCTTCGGGATGCGAGTTTCGTGAAGGTTAGGGGCCAGATAGCTAGATGCCGTAGGTTTTTTTACGAATTCAGCAACAAATGCGGCAGAGCCTTAGCTAGAGCTCTGCGGGGGCAGCGGGCTAGAAACGTTATCCCTAGCATACTTGACTCGGGCGGTACTAGACACCACAACATAGGGGACATAGCTAAGACCTTTAGGGACTTTTACGCCGATCTGTATAATCTCCCGCAAAATAAGTCCCAGGCTCACTTACAAAAAATTAGGGCATATATCCGGAAATCGGGCCTTCCCCGCATCGAGCGGCGCGTGGCGGAGGCTCTGGAGGAGGAGATTGACGCGGGGGAATTTACGAGGGCCATCAAAGGAATGAAGCCTGGAAAGGCCCCCGGCCCAGATGGCTTCAGCTTGGAGTATTATAAGGACCTGGCGGGCATTTTGGGCCCCCACTTTATTTCGTCCTTTAGCTCCTTGAGCGATGGAATCCTCCCCCAGCGCGATACCCTCCGAGCTAGCATTGCAGTCATCCCTAAACCAGGCAAGGACCCAGCACAGTGCGGCAGTTATAGGCCCATATCCCTGTTAAACTGCGACCTCAAGATTTATAACAAAATCCTGGCGGACAGAATAGCTCCTCTCCTCCCGGACCTCGTACATTGGGATCAGGTGGGCTTTGTTCCGAATCGCGAGGGAAGAGACAACACGACAAGAGTTATGGGGGTGATTCACCACACGCAGCGAATGGTGGGGGCTGCGCTGCTTCTCTCCACGGATGCCGAGAAGGCCTTTGATAGGGTGAGCTGGGCCTTCCTAGAGGAGACCCTTAGGCACATCGGGCTGGGCGACAAGATGCTTCGCCGGGTCCTGGCCTCATACACCCGCCCCTCGGCATCCGTGGTGGTGAACGGCCTGCCCTCTCAGGCTTTCCAACTATTTAATGGAACGCGGCAGGGCTGTCCACTGTCCCCGCTTATTTTCATTCTTTCGCTGGAACCATTCCTTCGGTTGATCAGACGAAATGTAGACGTTACGGGCGTGAGGATAGGCGGGACCGAGCACAAGGTGGCGGCGTACGCTGACGACCTGATGTTCTTTCTTACAAAGCCAGAGGTCACCCTGCCGAATTTGCTTGCAGAGCTTAGGAGCTTCCAGGAGGTCGCCAATTATAAAATCAACTTCCAAAAATCCTCTGCTTTGAACATTAATATCCCCGCAGAGAGACTGAGCCACATCATGAAAAATTTCCACTTTAACTGGGAGCGGGAGGCTGTTACGTATCTGGGCACGCGGATCCCTTCCAAACTTCAAGAAACGTTCGCATTGAATTTTCCCCCACTGTTAAAAAGGCTGGAGGAAGACGTCAAAATGAACATCCTCCCCAGGGTACTGTATTTGTTCCAGGCCCTCCCAATAGATGTCCCTTCTACCTTCTTTAAACAACTCACGAGGTTGTGCACCAGGTTTGTTTGGGCTGGTCGGGCCCATCGCATGGCGGCTTCCCTCTTGACGGTCTCCAAAGCTAGGGGGGGGGTTGGGCCTGCCGGATTGGAGGTGCTATCACGCAGCGGCCCATCTGAGCTGAGTTATTGACTGGTGCCGACACTCCGCCTTGAAGCAGTGGGTCCAGTCGGAACAAGCTGCTTCCCCTTGCCCCCTCCCGGGTTTACCATGGGTCCCGCTGAATAGACTTCCGCAGCTAAACAAGCACCCTACAATTGGCCCGTCTAGGAGAGTGGTGGATAGATTTTTTTCAAGGCCGGGCCTCTCCCCCGGGCAGTCCCCCTTGGCGCCGGTCCTGGGCCACCCCGACTTCCCGGGGGAGATAGCCGGGGGCCCTTTTAAAGCTTGGATTCAGCAGAACTGCTTCAGAAGGCTCCATATGCAGGCCGGGGGCGAGTGGAGGAGACCGGAGGCTCTAGTCGAGGACCTCGCACTCAGACCCATTACGCAGTTACAGACCCTACAGCTTCTGCATTATCAGCGGTCTGTTGGGTCTGCGGCTGACGCGCCTAGACGGCCAACACAATTTGAGCAGACCTGCCTAGGGGTCGGTCACTTTCGGGGAGCCTTGTCATACTCGTACTCGTTGCTGGTGGAACCTCCAGACGACTTTGTTCCACCCTACGTGAGGGGCTGGGAGAAGGAACTGAACAGAACCTTTACGGATGAGCAGAGGTGCGCCATGATTCAGTTGGCGCATAAGAGCTCCATCTCCTGCAAGTATCAGGAGACTACTTTCAAAGTACTTTCCCGCTGGTACCGTGTCCCGGCACGCCTGGCGGCTATGTTCCCTTCCTCCTCCCCCCTCTGCTGGAGGTGCATGCGAAGTAGAGGGACTATGCTGCATGTCTTTTGGGAGTGCGAGGGGTTGGACGGTTTCTGGAGGGGGGTGAGGGAGGTCGTCAGGAAACTGACGGGGGTTGACCTGGGAGAGGATCCCGCGTGCTATCTGCTTAACTTGGCCCCAGCCTCTATGGGACTGAGGCGTAAATCCCTCCTTGCCCCACTGCTGAGTGCTGCCAGATCATGCATACCAGCCAAATGGAAGTCCACAGACCCCCCCACCACAGCGCAGTGGCTGGCCACTGTCCAGGAGATTTGTAGGATGGAAGAACTCACTGCTTCACTTAAGGGGACTCATGAAAAGCACAGACGGATTTGGCAGGAGTGGGATCGTTTCACCTTCTCGTCAGACTTCCCCCTCTACACGTAGCATGGCCTGGGTGGGCTTCTGGTGGGGTGACCTCTCCGCCCCTCCCCTTCTCTCCTTGTATCTACACAGTCCTCTCCCTCCTGCCTCTTCCTTGATTGTGTCCGTGTCGTTTCACCCCCTTTCCCCTCCTCCTCCCCGTTACTTACTCCAGAATGGTTCGGTTTCGCTTTGTTATACTTTTTGAAAGGAAAAATGGAGGCGCGGGTTGCAGCAGATAAAGTATGCCACTGAATGGGGCCGCTGCCCAGGGTCTTGAGGTGAGGGGCCTACTCTGGCCCAGCACCTCTATCGTTTGGTTCCTTGACCGCGCATTGTCGTCATCAAGCGACCCCGCTCATGTTTAGCTTCATGTTTAGATATACGTTTATGTACTAATTGTTACATGTATATACCCGTGGCACTGCGTTGCCAGGCACTGTAATTTTTGCACTGTAACTCTCGCTTCCTTCAATAAAAACATTATAAAAAAAAAAAAAAAAAAAAAAAAGAATCAGGGGTATCCCAGAATCTGTTGTTGATTTACAGTCCACAGCAACGGCCCTCTTCCAGGAGCTTGCCCCGTCCATCCCACTTCAGAGATTAGAATTCGACAGAATACATTGAGCCTTGCAAAAAAAAAAAGAATAGATGGTCTTCCGCGGGACGTTTTGGTAAAATTCCATTTTTTCCGCACAAAAGAATTGATTACGACGACTGCGAGGGATCAAGCCTCACTTAAATTTCAGAACTTTGACTACCAATTGTTTGCCGACATCTCTCCACAAAACCATCAGTAGGAGGCGGGCTATGAAACCATCTCTTGAAATTTTGCAGACCAAAGGAATCCGATACAAATGGGGGTTTCCTTTCAAAATCTCATTTTTATACTCCGACCAGAGGTATGAGGCATCCACGCCACAAGAGTTGGAGAACATTCTGACATCATTGGGTTTGAAAGCCCATGTTGTAGTACCAACCCCCCCCCCCCCCCCACAGAAGAAGAGAGCACTTTCCTTCTCGCCAGTGCCGAAGGACAAACGCGGTCCAAGGAGAAGCACCCCCTCTACGAGCAAGTCAGCGACTGGACTGTGCCATAAGTTCACTAAGCCGGCTTCAGGTGAGGGGTGATGAGTGAGAATCTCGGTGTGTTTTGCAGGGGCTCTCACTCTTTCCTCGACCCTTGGGAGATCGTGCCATGCGTTTATCCTGTTGTTCCTGTTGAGTGATGATTACATTTTATTCTAGTTATGGTTTTAAGATTGGAAAATATCCTTACAACTGTACCCTAGCCTTAAGTTCTATAATTCAGTTTTATGAACAAAGGAGCTTCCTAAAATTTAAATTCTATACTCAGACGAGTAACACTACCCTTATCCTATAGATTGATGTTAATATAAATTGATGCAGTTTAAAGTTATGCAATTGTTATGCGGGCCGGAAGTCCAGGTTCTAGGCCTTGCGCACTCCAAGCTCCCCAACCCGTCGGTTCTCGCCGAGTTGGGAAGTTATTGATACTGACCCCCTTTTGTGGGTCAGCAAATCCGCAAGTTTTGATTGTAACCTCTTCGGAGGACTATTATTGTGATAGCATTCCCCATTGGGGCTGAAGCCTTATAGCCCCAGTGGGAAATCCAGTTCTCAAGTTGGGAGACATTCCTCCCTCTCTTAGGTTTATTTTTATAATATGTCTACATTATACTTTTCCCTTCTTTCTTCCTTTTCGGCTTTTCCTTTTTTTCGTCCTAGGGTGTCCATCCTCTACATAGTAACAGCTCTTAAATTGCTTCAAAATCGCAGTTAAAGTGGTTTCGCTTAATGTACAAGGCTTAAATGTTCCCCAGAAAAGAGTTAAAGCCTTTCGACAGATGAGATCCCTTCATGCGGATATTGTATGCTTTCAGGAGACGCACTTCACCAAAAACAATACCCCCAAATTTCTAAGTGCGGATTACCCCCTCTTCTTTACGGCCTCTGCCGATGCCAAAAAAAGAGGAGTTCTTATCGCCTTTAAGCGCTCGCTTCCCTTCTCATTGGAGCAGACAATACGAGACCCACAGGGTCGCTTTCTTATAATTGTAGGTACAATCCAAGATCAACCAATTACGATAGCTACGTACTACGCTCCGAACCATAGGCAGAACGCCTTTTTCGAGGAGTTTCTTTTACAAAGATTTTATTGGGTTTTACAAATAAAAACATATACAGTAGTGCATTCACAGAAATCTAGAAGCACAGGCGCTACAACATACATTGCGTATTCATACAAAAGATCCGAGACATAGTTATCGTCAATGGTGTCAACCAGATATGTAGGAGAGGGAGAGGCATTTACGTGAAGACAACATGAGACATAATTCTAGAGATAGTCAGTCTTGAGATAACTACAGAAAATTGCTAGTAACCATATGTAACAATCCAATATAAGGATGAGAAACCAGAAATTATTAACGCTGTTTGAATACTCATTAAATACTATCATGGAAGCTGCAAGTGTGTTTGTAAGTGAGCCTAGCTGTATTTTACTAGATTGAGAAAACCTTCTTAGGGGGGAGTGAGACAGACAAACAGCAGGGTAACCGGGTAGGAAAGAGGGGGGAGGGGAAACGTTGTGGGGCCGATAAGTCCAAGCGGGTTCAGAACATTCTATCCTCATAAAAGACCCTAGCGGGTCACACGAACAAACCTTCAAACTGGGAATACGGGGTCGGTCTGGCCTTTAGGTACGCTTATATGGTCCAGCCACGGGGACCAAACTTCAAGAAACTGGTCATATTGGTCTCTGAATATTGCAGTGAGTTTTCCATTGCACATAGTGTTTGAGACTCTGCCTTGTATCTCAGTCCAGGGCAAAGTGTGAAGTTTCCAGTTCCTCGCTATCGTAAGTCTAACGGCTGAGAGGACGTGTTGGGTCAATCTCCATTGGGTTTTAGTGTATTTATTAGTTCTAAGCGAGAGGAGTGCTTCCCAGGGATCTCCAACAAGTGTTAACTCCAGGACATCGGCCAAGAGCCTATATGTTTTGTTCCATATCTCCTGGACAAGTGGGCATTCCCACCATATATAGAGCATCGTCCCCGTGTCCTGGCAGCCTCTGAAGCAGAGGGGGGAGGAGGAGGGGGAGAATCTGTTGACACGTTCAGGGGTGTAATACCACCTGAAAAGTATTTTGTAGGCATTCTCTTGGATCAAAGCGTTATACGAGGTTTTGATTGTGTTCCTTAGAATTGCCCGCCAGGCTTCCCAGTCCCTCTCAACTCCCAGCTCCGCCTCCCATTTAAGCATGTATGTGTGTTTTATTTTGGGAGGGGGGGCTGTCAGCGAAGCATAAAGATTAGAGATCAGCCCACCTGCAAACTGGTCCTTGATGCAGCGTAGTTCAAACCCAGTGGTTCTGTATGGGGGGATGATTTTTTGAGGAGTGTTTGGATGTAGTGTTGCAATTGTAATGATCTAAAGGTTTCAGCAGGGGGGAACCCTTCGTTAAGGGCCAATTGCTGCTGGGATTTCATCCCCCACGGGGTGCAAAAATCGTATAACAGTGTGAGTTGTTTACGCTTCCACCATTTAAATCCCATCTGGTGAGACAGACCTGGCGGGAACAGAGGGTTGCCGAACACAGGGGAGGCAGGCAAGTGGGGGGGGAGGTGAAGAGGTGCTTTATTGTGTCCCAAATATTCAGGGAGAAATTAAGTATACTGGAGATGGTCTTCGGTCTGGAGGATTTGGGGATCCATAGGAGCGAGGCTGGTGTCACCGGGCTGCATTCAGCTATATCATTTAACACCCAGAGTGGCCTGTCCCCCGGGGCATGAAGAAGGGTGAGTGGCGCAACCTGGGCGGCTAGATAGTATTTGTGAAGGGATGGAAAAGCCAATCCACCGTCCTCTTTTTTACAGTAAAGAATATTCCTCCTGAGCCGTGGTTTGGACTTATTCCATGAGAAGGAGAGGATCTTCCGCTGGAGGGTATCCAGCTGGCGCCTCGGCACAGGCACAGGGAGGACCCGAAAAAGATATAAAATTTTCGGTAGATATGTCATCTTCAAAGCGGCGATCCTCCTCAACCATGACAGTCTTAAGAAGCTCCACGACTGCAGTAGTGCGGCCAGAGATTTAATCATCTCCGGGTAGTTGGCGTTGTAGAGGTCCCTATAGTCTTTGGTCAATTTAATCCCCAAATATGGAAGTCTCTGCACCCAGGTCCAAGAGAAATTTTGGGCCAGTTGTTGTCTAGTGGTATCAGTTAGTGAAACGTCTAAGGCCATAGATTTGGAGGCGTTCAGCTTCAAGCCCGAAATTTCGCTAAAGGAGGATAATGTGCGGATTGCATTAGGGGCCAATACGTGGGGGGAAGTAAGCATAAGGAGCATGTCGTCCGCGAAAAGTGAGATTTTGTGGTCTCTACCAGTCCATGGTATGCCTCGGATGGAGGCTCAAGTGCCAATATAAAGAGTATTGGGGATAGTGGGCATCCCTGCCTAGTTCCCCTCTTTATCTGGAAATCGATAGAGCTATAACCCGCGTACTTCACATGGGCCATGGGTTTCGAGTAAATGGCTGTAATCCAAGATAGTAGCCCCAGGCCAAACCCCCACTTCTGCAAGGAAAACCGGAGGTATTGCCAAGAGAGGGAGTCGAAGGCCTTCTCCACATCCAAAGAGAGCAGGAAAGCTTCCGAACTCCGGGAGCGAGCTCCCTCCAGCAACTGTAGGATCCGCCTCCCTCCATCCCCCGCCTGTCTTTTAGGGACAAATCCCACCTGGTCCCTCCCTACCATCCCCCCCAAGAAGGTGTTTATCCTGTTGGAGATGATTTTGGCAAGGATCTTCAAGTCCAGATTCAACAGGGAGATGGGTCTATAGTTCGTCCAGGATTGGAGATCCTTACCTGGTTTTGGAATCATCACCACAGAGGCCCGAAGCATGTCCGGATCAATGGGGTTGCCCTGCTTTATATGGTTCAATACTCTTGCCAACCGAGGGGCTATGATCGGGGCCAATTTTTTATAAAATGAAGCCGTGAAACCGTCAGGTCCGGGTCTCTTGTTGGACTTGAGGTCCTTGATCACTTTAAGTACCTCTTCCACCCCTATATCCTCATCGACTTTCAGTTTATGGGTGTCCGAAATTGGGGACATGTTAATATCTTCAAAAAAGGCCCGGATCTGAGGTTCGGTACAGGGGGGGGGGGGGAGCATCATACAATCCAGACAGACCCGTGGAGAATTCCTCCACAATATTTATCGGGTTGTTAGTGATAAGGCCGGCACTGGTCTTCAATTTAATGGGCTTCATCATGCGGGGTTGACATTTAAGTTGCGAGGCCAACAGGGTGCCGGGTTTGTTAGCTGAGATGTAATATTTTTGTTTGGAGCGGCGGTACCTTCCTTCAGCTTCCTCCGTTTGTAGGAGGTTCAGTTTGGTTCTGGCCATCTCCAAAGCGCGAAGGTTTCTAGAGCTGGGGTTGGTTTTAAAATTTTTAGCCGCTAACTCATAGTTTATCTGAAGTGTTTTGGACATGGCCAGCCTCTCCTTCTTCTTTCTGGAGGCGAGACCAACAAAATAGCCCCTCATGACCGATTTGAAGGCTCCCCAAACCATGGTGGGTGCCGCATTCGGGGTGTCTCATTAAGTGAAAAGTAATCTGAAGCAGCCCTGTTGGCCTCCTCCACCAGAAGTCTGGAGGAAAGAAGCGAGTCATTGAGCAGCCAAGAGGATGGCCTAGGCTTTGTGATTAAAGAAGTGCAGGTTATAGAGACCATGTCATGGTCAGACCAGGGGATTGGATGTATGTCAGCCCGATCTATGCAGGGGATGAATACAGAGGAGACAAAAATGTGGTCAATTCTGGTAGATAGGTTGTGGGGGGCTGAGAAGTGGGTATAGTCTTTTGCATGTGGGTGAAGGGCCCGCCATATGTCTAATAATTGGTAGGTGTCCAATAATTCTCCAAAGCGTTTCCCCTCGCTGGCCACCTGAGAGCTGGGGGGGAGGGACCGGTCCAGACGGGGATGGATCGTCAAGTTGGAGTCCCCACTTACAAAGACGACTCCCCTTTGATGGTCCTTTAAGATAGAGAATAGATGTGTTAAAAACTGGATTTGTTTGGTATTAGGGGCGTAATAGTTAAGGAAGGTGACCTCAGTGTCTTGGAGAGTTCCTTGGAGTAACAGATATCTGCCGTCAGGGTCTGCTAACTGAGTGTGACATGTGAATGATATTCCATTGCGGAAGGCTATGAGCACCCCCTTTTGTTTGCGTTTACTAGTGGCCTGGTAGAATTGGGAGAATTTATGATGGATCTGTTTTCGGAGATGAAGTTGGGGTATAGTGTGTCTCCTGAAGGCAGACCACGTCTGCATGCTGGGAGTCAAACAGTTTAAACGCTCTTGATCGCTTGTTGGGGGAGTTCAGGCCCTGGACATTTACAGAAACTACTTTAAGCGCCATGTGAGGTCAGATGGACGGAGGTGTGTAGCACGTGGTTGGTTGTTCGTGACCTATAGGCCGGAACCCTTAGAAAGTGGGGTATTGGGGTTGAGGTGAAGGGTGGAAGAGGGGTAGAGGGGAGGGGAAGTAAAGACAACAAACATGTATACTGGGGTATATAAAACATTTTACCGTCAACCTGTGACAGAACAAGGGCTTCCAGACCCACAGGAGAGGAAAACAAAAAGATTCCCTCCCGGCTGGAAGTGGTGGAGCGCACGTGACCTGTCGGGAGGCCACTCACGGTGATTGCAACAAAGGGTGTAGTCTGACCCATGAGAAAATTATTACGGGAAGGTGCGCCGGGCGGTGCGCCCGACCCCCAACCCCCCGCCACCCCGACCCCCAAACCAACGAGGCCCAGGCCACAAGACCGGGGACCCCCCGGGGAGGAGGGACGGGACGGCCGGGAGCAAGGAGCCAAGCCAGCGCCAGCAACGTCAACAACTGATGAAATGGTTTGAACTATTGTACATAACAAAAAATGCTATATCCCTGAGGGGCCTTTAAGAGGCCTAAGCATTCCAGTTAGAACTGGTACACAAGATTACGGTCGGTAACAACCAAAAGGAGCCAGGGGCATATAAACATATATTACTCTAATACTTGACCTGAGGGAATAAAGGGTTAAAGGACCTAAACGGTGCAATAAACAGCATAACATTATAAACTGTCAAACTGAAAAGTCACTGTACTCACGACCCCGTGGTGGGGTGGCGTTCAGTCCTCAAGCGGGAAAGTATCCCGAGGTGTCGTCAGACCAGGAGCGCTGAAACGGCCCGAGCCACAAGAAAGGGAAGAGGAGAGGGAGCCGAGGGGTGAGTCCCGCCCCCGCATCACAGCTTATGGGGCATCCCGCGCTTGTGCGGGAGAGGTTCTGAAGCAATACCGGCCGCTCATACCACTCCTGTCTCCCGGCGGGGTCCGAGAACGGAAGAAAAAGGGAGCTAGATGCTCAAACTGGCACGAATTTCTGTGAAATGAGTCTCCTCGGTGCTTGAGAGCTTTGTTGTTGCTTGCGGTGTTTCAGAAGCGGGGAAGGTTGTGCAGTGGCCCTCTGGCTTGTTTTCGGGGTCCTCGGGGTGGAAGGAAGTGAGGAGGGGGACACCTCAGAGTCCGGGATCTTTAGTCCCAGACCCCTGAATCTCTCCAGAAGCTCAGGGACAGTGGAGACCTGGATTTGTCTACCTTGATGGGAAAAAGAGAGTTTGAAGGGGAATCCCCATCTGTAGCGTATGCCATTAGCCTGGAGCGTTTGTAGGTAAGGTCGGAATGATCTTCTCTTAAGGATGGTCGTCTGGGAAAGATCAGTGAATATTTGGTAGCTGTGGCCCTGGAAGGCCAGGGGCGCTTTCTCTCTGGACGCTTTAAGGACCGCTTCTTTCGTCTGGTAAAAGTGGAACTTAACTATAATGTCCCGAGGGGGCCCGTCCACTGGTTTCTTGGAGAGGGCCATGTGTGCTCTGTCTAGCTCCAGCCTGGCAACCGGGATTTCGGGGGTTAACTCCTGTAGGAGGGCTATGATGGTTCCATTAGCATCCTCCATAGACTCTGGGATACCCCTAAAACGTAAATTGGACCTCCGGTTCCGGTTCTCCAGCTCTTCGTTTAAGCCCTTCAATAAGGTAATCTCGTCCAGGAGCTTTTCCATCTGGGAGCCCTGTTCCTCCAGGACCACCGTGGAGTCATCCATCCTGGATTCCAGCGCATCGGTTCTGCCCCCCAGTTCCCTGATCTCCCAGCTCTCCTCCGTCAGGCACCGCAAGATGCTCCCTCTCCCCCTCGCTCCCCGCCGCCGCCGCCATTTTGACCGCCGCCATCATGGACCTGCGGCCGTCCCTGCCGCCCTTCTTCCTCCCCGCCTGGAGGCTCATAGTGACCCGCCGCCGGTACAGCAGGTAATCGCCGGGCGGTATGGGGGTTCTGTGGGGTCCGATCGCCCGCTCGTGGGCTGTAAGCTGCTGCAGGGCCTCCCGACAGTGCGGAGCCGAGGGGTCAGGCGTCCATTGCTCTCCTTTCAAGGAGTTTCTGAAAACCCTGGACCCCTTAGTGAAGGGGTTCTTGATTGTTGCTGGGGATTCTAACCAAATTCTGCACCCGACCCTAGATCGCTATGCGGTCGATCGTCCGGTGGTTGCGGGCAAGGATGGCTCCTCGGGAAAGGCATTTTGCTCACTACTTAGCCATTATCATTTAGCTGATGCATGGCGGGAACTCCACCCCACTAAGAGAGACTATACTCACTATTCTAGTCCACATAAGGTGTTCACTAGAATTGACCACATTTTACTACAACTTCCCTCCTTACCTCTCTTGGCCCATTCCTCTATAGTACCAATTGTTTGGTCTGATCACAACTTAGTCTTGGTCGAATTAAACTCTCTTACGCAGAGATCCCCACAAAAATCATGGAAGTTGTATGATCCTATGCTATCAGATGAGATCCTGCTTGAACGCACAAGAAAGGTGATTGAGGATTTCTATTCGGATAATATAGGGTCTGTAAACTCAGATGTACTGCTTTGGGAAGCCCATAAGGCTGTCCTCCGGGGTCATTTTATTCAAGAATCAGCTAGAAGAAAAGCTATGTATAAGAAGCAACTCAATACATTACTTGATGCATACCTCTTCTGACTATAAGACCCGCCCATCCAGGCGAAATAGGGTCGCCCTTAACAAGGCCAGCGACCGGCTCAATATGTACCTCTCAAGTGAGGCCGAACGTCAAATTAATAGATCAAGGTTCAAGTGGTATCGTCTGAGTAATAAACCTAATACCCCCCTGGCTAGAAGGCTCAGAGGAGTTACACAGAGGGTTAAACCTCTCCGTATCAAAACCCTGGATGGCTCAATTTCAAGCAACCCTGCCAAGGTAGTAGCGACGTTTAGTAAGCACCTTGAGGACCTTTATAAGCCTAAGGCAGCACTGGATGAGCGCCTTGCTGAGAAAATCTTGGACCAATTACAGCTACCCTCCCTTTCTGAAGCAGACAGAGCATCATTAGAGAGGCCGGTTCAGCTCACTGAGGTCCATGATGCAAATAGTTCTTTAAAAATTGGGAAGCAGCCGGGACCGGATGGTTTCACCGCCCTCTATTATAAAAAATTCTCCCAAATACTTTCCCCACGTCTGGTTTGTACTTTTAACTCCCTTAGGGAAGGCGAATCGTGGAGTACGGATGCGCTTACCGCAGCCGTCTGTATGATACCCAAACCTAACGCTGACTCGACCCTTTGGTCCAATCATAGACCCATTTCTCTGCTAAATATTGATGTTAAGCTTCTCGCCAAAGTTTTGGCGACAAGACTTAACAAGTTCATAGGGACTCTAATCTCCAAAGAGCAGACAGGATTTATTCCCCACCGTCAGGTGGGGGATAATATCCGTAAGGCTATTAATCTAATTCATCATGCTAGGAGGGAAGGCAGTAGGGCTATGTTACTGACACTGGATGTCCGCAAAGCATTCGATACTGTGGCATGGGACTACTTACACTTTATATTAAAGAAGTGGGGTATGGGTTCCTCCTTTACGACATGGATTGCCTCGTTGTATTCCAATCCGGGAGCTTATATCAAATATTCGGGTTATTCCTCCAATAGGTTTACCCTTGGCAGAGGCACGAGACAAGGTTGCCCCCTTTCCCCTATATTATTTGCCCTCGCCATCGAGCCCCTCTCCAAATTGCTGCAGAATAATAACATTAAGGGGATAGAGATAGGAGGATATGACCATAAAATTTCCCTATTTGCAGACGACATTTTAATATTGGTGTCCGACCCAATAACGTCCCTTCCAAACCTTCTCCACACCTTAGATGAATTTACCAGAATATCTGGACTACAAATTAATGCCTCAAAATCTCAAGCGCTCAACATCTCTCTTCCCGAGGGTACACTGACCACGCTTAAATCTTCCTTTAGCTTCTCCTGGCAAGAACACCACATCAAATACCTAGGGGTCCACCTTACAGCAAATTATGATTCCCTTTTCGCCGCCAACTACCCTGCCATGGCCAAGGATCTTCGCGACCTTCTGGCCGCATGGACCAGACTGAATTTGTCATGGCTGGGAAGGATAACGGCGGTCAAAATGACCTGGCTCCCTAAACTGCTCTATTTTTTTTTCGGGTTCTCCCAATCTCAATTCCGGCTCTCTTCATTAGAGGTCTCCAGGCATCTTTGAACTCCTTTATTTGGGGGAAGCAGAAACCGAGGGTTAATCGGGGGACACTATACAAATCGAAGCATCAGGGGGGCCTTGGGGTTCCCAATTTAATACGATATTACTCTGCTTGTCAGATCGCCCAATTGTCTGCCCTCCATGCTGGTATAGATAGACCACTGTGGGTGGACATCGAGCAGACTAGCTGCTCTCCGATAGGCATAGCGAACTTGTTATGGCTTCCACCAGCGACCCACAAGAATATTGACAACCCCGTCCTGAATCACTCCCTCAAAATATGGAACACAAATAGAGTGAAAGCTAACCTTTCCTCCCCTCAGACCCCCCTGCTCTCCATATTTGGTAACCCTGAATTTCTCCCAGCCTTTCAAGAGCCGCCAGCTTTCTCCTGGTGGAGGACACACAACTTAACAAAAGTTAAGGATTTTTTATCGCACAGGGGTATGATAACCTTTTCCGACCTCCAATCGCTTAGGGACGTTTCGAGTAAGGAGTTTCTACGCTTTCTGCAAATTACTCATTATATCGGGACAAAAAAAATATTGGGGTCAGAACCAAACCCCTCCTCGCCCTTTGAAGCCATATGCGAGAAGCAGCCTCTCGGCAAAGGGACGGTATCAACGCTGTATCAGGTATTAGGTGAGACAGATGGGAAATCCCCCCCGGCCTATACCACTAGATGGACTAAGGACCTTGGTATAAATCTTTCGGATGCGGACTGGAAGGTAATATGGAGGAACTCATTTACCAAATTTCTACACACAGGCGCCCAGGAGACTAATACCAAGGTTCTACTCCGCTGGTACTTGGTTCCAGAGCGGATTCATAAGTTTTGTCCTACGTACTCTGCAGAATGCTTTAGAAACTGTCGTGAGCAAGGAACCTATATCCATGTCTGGTGGGAGTGTAGGCTGGTGAAACAGTTTTGGGCTAAGGTATTCTATCTCATATGTAAGGCGACAGGCTTGCATTTGACCCCCACACCCCAATTAGCTCTCCTAAATCTAAGACCTTCCGACTGCCCCAAAACTCAGTTTGAACTAGTGAGACATATCCTAACAGCAGCTAAAATGATTATCGCACGGTCATGGTCATATCACCAGTGGTAGCCTCATACCTCGTATTAACGAGGTAATGCTATTTGAAAAAATGGCTGCCTCAATACAGGGGGACCTTACTCACCCATTTCCAGCCTAAAAACTTCGACCGTCACCTATTTGTACCATAGTTTCCACCTTCCGTAACCTAATGTTACCATTTCGACTTGGTAGTAGAATGGACACCCACCCCGTTTCTTTTTTCCCTCCTACCCTTTCCCCAACTATCTCCTTTATCTTTGTACTATGTTATGTATTCGACTTATCAGCCATTGTTGTTTCCAAAATGTGTTGAAGGCTCTGTATATAATTACGTTTGGTCTCTATTATCTCTGATAATGCTTTCGTCTGGACGCGGTTCTTATAAATTGAAATATAAGCTGTTTTTGGTTGTAACAAATGCTTATCTTCAATAAAAATATTGTGAAAAAAAAAAGAAATACATGGAGGGAGAAACAAAAATAAAATACTGATGGGGGTTTGCTATAAACCTCCAGATATATCCGAATCCATAGAAAATATGATGCTAAGGCAAATAGATATAGCCGCTAAACTAAATGAGGTAGTAATTATGGGGGACTTTAACTACCCAGATATAGACTGGGATGCTGAAACATGTGTTTCACATAAAAGTAATAGTTTTTTTATCTAAAACAAAAGATGGCTACCTTTCCCAACAAGTACAAGCTCCAACAAGGGGGAAAGCCATATTGGACCTAATACTAACCAATGTACCAGACAAAGTAATAAAGGTACAGGTTGGGGGACACCTTGGAAGCAGTGATCATAATATCATTAATTTCCAATTAGCAGTCACTAGGGTGCCTTATCAAGGAGCCACAAAAACGCGGGACTTCAAAAAGGCAAAGTTTGACCAACTTAGAGATGCCCTACACTGCATTGACTGGGAAAATGTCCTTAAAAACAAAAGCATGGACGCTAAATGGGATACTTTCAAAGGAATCCTTAATTTTCATTGTGACAGATATATACCTTACAGGAATAAAACTATTAGACACACATGTAAACCGA
Source organism: Gastrophryne carolinensis (assembly GCA_027917425.1). NCBI lineage: Eukaryota > Metazoa > Chordata > Amphibia > Anura > Microhylidae > Gastrophryne > Gastrophryne carolinensis. The sequence goes on along the minus strand of CM051238.1, from coordinate 109,921,618 downwards.
TGTGGCTAAATAAAAAGGTTAAGGGGGCAATAAACAACAAAAAAAAGGCATTTAAACGTTTAAAGCAGGAAGGGACAGCGGAAGCGTTAAAAAAATATAAAGAAGAAAATAAACAATGTAAACAACAGATAAGGGCAGCTAAGCTGGAGACAGAAAGACTGGTCGCGAAAGAGAGTAAAACTAACCTCAAATTATTCTTCAGCTACATAAACCATAAAAAGGTACAAACCTGAGAGTGTGGGCCCCCTGAAAAGCAAGGAAGGGACCCCTATAGAGGGAAATGAGGAGAAAGCTAATTTGCTTAACAACTTCTTTGCTTCTATATTCACAAAAGAATTTGACATGCCGAGTGAAATGCAGGGGAATAACCGAAACCCTCCATTAAATGTCACTGGTCTAACCAAGGAAGAAGTCCAGCATCGTCTCAAGCAGATAAAAAACGATAAATCACCGTTTTAAGGGAGTTATGTACAGTAATAGACAAGCTGTTATTTCTAATATTTGTGGATTCCATAACTACAGGGTCTGTTCCGATGGATTGGCGCTTGGCAAATGTGGTGCCAATATTCAAAAAGGGATCTAGGGGGGAACCTGGGAACTACAGACCGGTAAGCTTAACATCTGTGGTGGGCAAGCTGTTTGAAGGTTTCTTAAGGGATACTATCCTGGAGCACCTTGGGGAAAATGACCTTATTACTCCATATCAGCATGGATTTATGAGGAATCGCTCCTGCCAGACAAACCTGATCAGCTTTTATGAGGAGGTAAGTTCAAGATTGGATCAGGGGGAGTCATTGGATATCATATATCTTGACTTTTCTAAAGCATTTGATACTGTGCCACATAAAAGGCTGGTACAAAAGATGAGAATGCTTGGACTGGGGGAAAACGTGTGTAGATGGGTGGGAAATTGGCTTAATGATCGGAAGCAGAGGGTGGTTATCAATGGTACACACTCAGATTGGGTCACTGTTACTAGTGGAGTACCACAAGGGTCAGTTCTGGGACCAATTCTCTTCAATATATATATATATAAATGACATTGGGTATGGATTAAACAGTAAAGTCTCAATCTTTGCAGATGATACTAAGCTGAGTAAAGTAATTAAAACAAAAGAGGACAACAGGCAGCTACAAACAGATTTAGATAAATTGGAAGCATGGGCAGTTAAATGGCAAATGAAGTTTAACACAGATAAATGTAAGGTTATGCACATGGGAAGGAGAAATCTGTGTCATGATTACACATTAAATAAAGAAACACTTGGTAAAACAACAATGGAAAAGGACCTAGGGGTTTTAGTTGACGATAAGCTCAACTGTAGTAATCAATGCCAGGCAGCTGCTGCCAAGGCAAATAGGATCATGGGGTGCATCAGGAGGGGCATAGGTGCTCATGACCAGAGCATCATTTTACCCCTGTACAAGTCACTGGTCAGACCCCATATGGAATACTGTGTACAGTTCTGGGCACCTGTGCTTAAGAAGGACATATCAGAACTGGAGCGCGTTCAAAGAAGGGCAACAAAGTTAATAAAAGGAGTGCGGGGGCTAGAGTACCCGGAAAGATTGTCCAAATTAGGCTTATTTAGTCTAGAAAAAAGATGATTGAGGGGTGATCTAATAACTATGTATAAATATATTCGGGGTCAATACAAGGATCTGTCCCACAATCTATTTTTACCCCGGAGTGTAACCATAACCCGGGGGCATCCACTAAGGTTAGAGGAAAGGTGCTTTCTCCACTGACATAGGAGGGGATTCTTCTCTGTAAGAGCAGTGAGACTATGGAACTCGCTGCCAGAGGAGGTAGTAATGATGGATACAGTAAAAACGTTCAAAAGTGGCCTTGATGTCTTCCTGGCATGTAATAACATTTCCAGCTATGGCTACTAGACCACTGGAAGGAGTTAAACAGGCTGAACTGGATGGACTAAAGTCTTTATTTAGCCTTACATACTATGTTACTATGTGCTGCCGGAGAAGAACCCTGAAGTCGGTGGTATTTTTGTGCTTCCCCAGCCGAAAATCTTCCCGTGAAGGCGGGCGGAGAAGAACCGCGATCTCAGCGGTATTTGCCACTTCATCCGGCCGAAAATCATCCAGTGAGAGTGGCCGGAGGAATACCGCAATGTTAGCGGTACTTGCCGCTTCGCCCCGCCGAAAATGTTCCAGTGAGAGTGGCCGGGGAAGAACCGCGATGTTAGCGGTACTTGCCGCTTCGCCCAGCTGAAAATCTTCCAGTGAGAGCGGGGTAAGAAAAGAGCCGCACACCGGTGCTTGCGGCTATGCCAAGCTGAAAATGTTTCCTTAGCGGAGGGTAGAATGCTTTGAGTCGGAGGAGGCGAACACTCCTCATTGATCGCCGGAAAGGAGCCTTTTGCTCCCTTCTTGCCGCAAATTTTGAATTATTCAACCAGTAAAAACACATGGGAAGAGCAATAAAGGGGAAATTAATTCCCCTGGATCCCCTCAATCAGGCTCACCAGACAAAAACCTTATGGCTGCTTTTTCCTGTGGCGGAATTCTCAGCAAGGAGTGTCAAACAAAAAGGTGACACCCCACAGTGCCCCCAAGACCCTGGCGCTTACCTTACCATCCTGTGGGTCCATTCAGATCCAAGGATTATAAGGGCCAAGGAACAGTCAGGTTTCCATTACTTCTGCTTACAAGGCATAATTCCTTTAAAACAAAAAGTAAATGGGAGAGGAGTTCAGATAAGTCCTTGCAGTTCCACTGCAAGAAAGAAAACTGAAGTGCATCAAGTCAGCCAGGTGGTTATAGGCCCAGGAGGTGGAGACACACCTTTGTTCTTGCAGACCACACCCTTCGGGAAAGGTTAACTCATTCATCTCTGAATTCTTCTGATGGCCTGAAGTAAAATGGAAGAGAAAAACATGTTATTCCAGATTAAAACATCCTGGAAGTTTACAGCAGCAAAAATATGCTCTTCCACATCAGAGGGAATTAAATGCTTCCTTTTCTCTGTAGCTGGTGGATTGAAAGGACTCTCTAGCCGATCCAACCCTGGGCTACCGAACGGGCCCTAGAGTGAGGGTCAGAAACCTCTGTCTCCCATATATAGCAACTACTAATAGTGCTGTCCTCGTCCATTGCCACTTGCATGCAAGGGTGAGCCTGTCCACTAAAAGGCCAGATCCGCTTACCCCAGATGCCTCCGTCATGGTGAAAATCATACAGTCTAAGACCAGAGTTTATAACAGGTCCTCAATAGTTAAAAGTGATTACTCTGAGGCCTTGGGCTGAACCACACCAATTATTGCTTCCCCAATTCCACAAACTACCAGACAAAATGAATAAGAAAGCATTGATAAAAATGACAATATCAAAAATAATAATAGCATCAATAGTAATATCAATAATAAAACCATCAATAATATCAATACTAATAATATCTATATTAGTAACAACATTAATAATGCTTATAAATAAAAACAATACAAATGTTAAAAAATCATATTTAAACCTAACAGCTTTAGATCCGCTTGAAGCCGGCTGCAGTCGCAGCTCGGGAGGCGGCCCCGCTGCTGGCGGTCCCCCTGGAGCAGCCCCCGCGTCCGGCTGAGGCAATGGAAGAAGCCAGCTGGGATACAAGGGGCGACACTGCCGACGAAACGACTAAGCTCGCAGGGAAGATGAGCACAGCAAGCCGGAGAAAGACCCGACGGCAAGCACTTAGCAAAGCCGAAAAGAGAACCAAAGGCGGAGGGCGATGCAGCGAACTTCCCACACTCCGCCGGCAGCGCTAAACACTTAGCCAAGGCAAAAAGAGAACCACAGTCGGAGGACGATGCAGCGAACTTCCCACGCTCCGCCAGCAGCGCTAAACACTTAGCCAAGCTGAAAAGAGAACCATAGGCGGCAGACGATGCAGCGAACTTCCCACGCTGTGCCGGTGGAAGAAAGCTTTCTGTCTTTTCCTGCCGCCTTAGCTCAAAACTTTAAAGTAAGATACACCAATACACAATAAGTCACCATTGAAAAAGAGCTGTCTCCCCTACCACTGGTCTCTCTGCCTTGAACAAAGCCTCAGCCTCAACGATTAATCAGGACTCTGCCCCAACATCTTCTCACAATTTGGGACCGCCTGACTGCCAGAGTCAAGATAATACAGCGACCGGGACCAGATTTCTGCCCAGTCATTGGGGTCTCGTCTTTTCTGGGCTGGAGTTTGGCAGTTGGCCCGAGAATATGGCACGTACTGAGTGAGTCGGGCCTTCCGACATTGGGGGAAATAAGGGAGCGGAACCCTGGAGTATACATATCCTAGTTCCTACACAGACAGTTGGCTAATTTTATATCTCCCCAGCAGCTGGGGGAGGACAGTAACGGCTGCTGACAGTGGTGGAGAGGCCCCTCTCATCTGTGACACCTGTACCTCATGTGCTCTCCAAAATATACTCTGCACTGGTGAGCAGTGTCAACCCTTTGGGGTATATATCTAGGAGGGGGGGTGAGATGAGCCAGTCCTTCTCAGAGGAGGAGCAACTTAAAATGTTTAGCTTAACACACAAATCTGCTGTAGAAAGGGTCGCTCAGGAGAGGAACTTTAGAATAATCTCTAGATAATAGAGATGCCCAGTATACATTCAAAAATGTGTGCCTCTCTTTCTGTTTCTCTTTTTCTCAGTTCCTATCTTACACTTTTAGGGGCTTTTCTTTAGTAATATATAGCCGTGTGCCATGCCCTTTCTTTGGGAGGAGGTCCTAGTAGGAAGATTAAACAAGCTGCATGATACTAGTACTGAAGCACCACTTTAGACCAGTGTGGACAGTGCTGTCAGTTGCAGGTATGAGCAGAAGTCCCTTGAAAGGGGTGCTATCATGTTATCCGCTGCTGCTTGAGTTCTGCGCTGGTGTGTCGGGTGATGGGGGGAGGTCAGGTGCACGCATGGGCTGGCACCCGGCAACCTTGTAAGCTGTTCTGTCTGGGTGCAAATGGATACCCAAGATGGTGGGCTTACTCTAGTTTAGCAGTCTGTGCCCGGGGTTCCCCCCTGTCTGGGGGGTAAGCTTAGATGGTGGGATATCTACCGATACTGGGCGCGTCGGTGGCCCCCTCTCTGTACCGGCAGGCACATTCATGTAGACACTGGACACTAGGCATCCTCCGGTGGTAGCGCTCCTTGAAATCTGGCACGGGACATATGATGGTATTAAGCCATGTACGAGGGGCTTGGTGGTGTCGACTTGGGCACCTAAGATATATTGTCATTCTATTTGAACATGATATTATGCACGGCACTGGATGGCGCTGTATGCCCATGGTGAAATATGGGGTTCGGGATGGATGTTTCTTTAAGGCATTACTCATAATACTGTTTGCAGTAATTTGCTACTAATGTGCTTTTGTATGAATGATGTATTGTATTATTGTATGACGTTCTATGCCCACGCAACGCGTCAATGTGATTTTGGTTGATCTCGAGGGGGGCCTTCATAATATGATGATATAAATACTTTATTTGTTTATTTCCTGCCCTCAGCCTTTAACTACACAGCTATTTCCCTTACCATATGGCTTTATTGAGCACTGTATATCTCTATAGGTCACTTTTATTATAATTAAATTCTCAGCACATAGCACTTTATATATATTTTGTAAATAAGTGTTGGTTGGTAGTTTTTGCTTGCACTATGTCTAAAGAAATAATTATTGTATTTTTGCACAAACTCTTTATAAGCTTTGCAGGAGCAACACATTTTTGAATTTCACTACCTTGTAACATATGTTTCAGAGTTGTAATGAGACTTTGTAATATATGAGGAGGGCAGTGTGCAATAACATACATTTTTTGATTGTAGTTAATTGAGTCCCATTATCCTTGGCAACTTTTGTGTGGTTTTAATTGTTTTTAAAATTGTCTGTATCTGTGTGATGTGTTTTATGTATTTGATTGAATTTTGAATTATTAAAGATTTTCATAATTTTTTGACATGTTACCTTGGTTGTGCGGCTTTCAATTTATAAGGACCATATTGGGCTGATCTGGTGGCCCTACCTTTGTTGTATTTTTGTATGATGCTTGTACCTTTTCTTGAACTTTAATAAAAACTGTTTAAACAAAATAATAATAATAATAATTTACAACTACCAACCCAGCTGGGTCCACCTTAAAGCAGCCCTGCCAGACGAACCAAGCCACAACGACCCCTGGAGCAGCCCCGAATCCGAGCGAAGAGGCAGAGGTATGCGGGCAGGGAAGCCAACCCGTCGTTGGAGGAAGTCATCAGAAGTCACAGTGGAAATAAGCGGCGGCGCGGCTGGAGAAGCGACCCTGCAGGAGTGAGCACCGATGGTGGCGGAATAACCAGCTTAGCCTCTGAGACCAGGCAGCGATTTTCCCTCGCTCCACCCCCTCGGTCGAAAGAGCGTGGAATTCAAACATTTTAGCAATAAAAGAGGAAAATTCTTCTCTTGTTCCCCCCCTGCAGGCTTACCAGATAAAACATGTGGCTGACCTTTCCTTAAAGCAGAACTGCAGCCCCAGAGAGACAACTATTTTAAAAAACAAAAGTGACACCTCAAAGACCCTGGTGCATATCCTTATCACCCTGATCCGTATCACAGCATAGCTGGGGAGGCATAATGGGTCCATCAGATCAGTGGGATATAAGGGCCCGGAAGATAGACACAGTAAAATTCTACCACTTCCTAAGTAAATACTATAAAAAAATAATGAAATAGGGGAGTGGATGGGATATGCTTAGCAACAGCAGCATCATTTTGATTTTCAGCTTCCATGTTGATGAGATATTAAGAAATATATTGAAATTCTTGTTTTTATAAGAATATAGGATAACTAGTCTGGGCGTGCAGCCAGGAGAGGCCCCACAAGGCTTGTGTAACAGATTAATGGATGGGTAAGCAAGGAGTGTACTGAAATATTGTGAGAAATGGTCAAACCAGTAAGATATATTATTTCTCTGATAAGTGTGGAATGCATTACTAAACCTTCTACGTGATAGACTATGGATGCATTCCTATTCTGGGGGTCAGAGTACTCACTCTCTTTTTGACATGTTAATATAACCATGCAAATGATCTCTAAATAAACTCAGATAGTTCCTTCAACCACATCTCGTGTGCATCATGGTTCTTGGAAGCTATCTCCAGCAGCTGCTGACCGTACACTGACAGACCTTGGTTGTACATGGGAGGCCAGACAACCCTTAGACCCCAATAGGGAGTTCCAGGTACACCGTGCAGTCCAGTTCCAGTTGCAATAATGAAACTGGATCATAGAAGAGCAGTATATAGGCCAGGAGGAGCCACACTTTGGCCTTGCAGTACAAGCCCTTCGGTCGAGAGGTTAACCCATTCGTTACTGAATGCTGATGGCCTGAAGTGGATCGGGAGAGAAATCAATACTTCTAAGTCTTCCTAGACTGCGATCAAAGTTCATTTGAATCAATTGTCTATCAGTCCTCACACTTTTCCCTATTACCAACGAACCAATGGAGCGGGCGTCACTGTTAATGGTAAGAATTCAGTATTTGCGGATGGCTATTCTGTGGCTCACCTTATTCCCAGCTTCTGACCCCTCCTCTATTGGCCAGAGTGATTGGAGTCACCCACTGTGGGATTTGTTCATATGGGATTCTCTATCTTTTGGTAGGTTGGTCCAAATGATATCTGTCCTGGAATTCCAAAGGGAAGATGGACAAGGAGGACATTGCAAGCTCTTTAACCCAGTGGCTCCTGACTAACTGACACTGGACCAGCATGGACCCCAATGTATGGGGAGCAAAACAGCCCTTGTATCTGGATAAATCATTCACCTCTAAGTCCAATGTTACTTGGGGTTAGGCATCAGAATCTTTTTGTGCCCCGGGGGCAGCTGATGCTAGGGCCTGGGTGCCTGGTGTGACCCCCGCAGCCCGAAATACTGTGAATCTCAAATAAGAGCATACAGCTCACAGTGCAGAGCCTAAGATAAGGAATCCCAGTTGGAAGGAAGTGCAAAAGCGATTTCCTCCTAGCCGACAAAAAAAAAAATCTCTTTCAGCCAGCACAGCCCCCTCCACCTAAGTGCAAACACATCACACTGTAGCCACCCCAATCCAGCCCCAGGGAAGCCATTAAGCTAGTGAAGAGGGGGAATAGGGCATTGGCACTTCAAGAAACCTGGTCAGTGGTAGGATAGAGGTGGAAAAGATCAAGAACAAACTAGAATGTAATACCAACAACATCTACATGATGTGTACCAATGCTTGCAACTGAGGCAAAAAGCTGTGAATTAATGGCTATCATATCCAGAGATGAATTGGATCTTGTTTCAATAACAGAAACTTGGTTCAAGGATCACAATGACTGGGAGATAGCCATACCTGGATAAACATTGTACAGAAAAGACAGTGGTTACTATTAAAAATGGCCATCTTAAAGGCAACTAAGTAATATGTGAAACAAACTAGCAAGAATAAAATAAGAAGAAACCGCTATGGTTTACTCGGGAAATCAGAAAAGAAAAGTAAAAGAAAAGATAATTCTGTGAGTACTCACCTGTAGAATTGATTTCTCTTTCATTATTACTTCAGGACTTCAGAGTAATTCAGTCATGATTGGGTTAACATCTCGGCTGAAGCGCGTGGACTGCAAGAACAAAAGGTGTGGCTCCTCCTCCTGGGCCTATATCTTTCCCACAATCCAGTTTAATTAAAAAGCAGTAGAATCAGTCGCCCGGGAGGCATACCTATATCTCTTGTTGGAGACAAAAGGCAAGACTCTCTCTCAGTTTAATATATATATATATATATATTTTTTTTTTGTTGATCAAACTATTTACATTTTTACCACTCCACTAAGACTAGGCATCCAAGGCATGGATATAGCAACCTAGCAGACAGGGGAGGTCTGATGTCCTGATGTAATAATGAAAGAGAAATCAATTCTACAGGTGAGTACTTACAGAATTATCTTTTCACTTTCATTTTACTTCAGGCTATCAGAGTAATTCAGTCACGATTGGGAACTCCAAAAGCAGTACTAGAAATAAGTCATTCCAAAAACATTTAGTTTACTATTGTATGTAATTCCTTCCTACCAAAGGTGGCATCCACTGAGGCTCTAACATCTACCCTCTAAAATTTGGTAAATGTATGAACTAAGCCCAAGCAGCAACTTTGCATACTTGTTCTACTGAAGCTTGATGCTGAAAAGCCCAAGAAGCTCCAATAGCGCTTGTCAAATGAGCAGCAATCCTAAAGGGAGGATCATTCACTTTGGAGACATTGGCACTTACCACTGCTTGCCTAATCCATCGACTAGACTTCCTTATCTGACACTGGAGCAGGACATAAAGAAGGCAAAACCACCCCTTCATCAAGATGAAAAGGGGAATGCACTTTAGGAAAAACATTCTGTTAAAAGTGGAAGACGTCCTTGTCCTTAAAAGTCCACTAAATAAGGAGACTTAGCCGATAAAACTGCTAATTCAGAAACCCTTCTTACTGAGGTTATTGCCACTAAAAAGATAACCTTAAGAGTCAATAATATTACTTACTGATGCATCAATCACCAATGGTTCAAAAGAAGGACCATGAAGAGCTGATAAAACTAAGTTCAGGACCCAAACCAGAAGCAGTGGCTTACTAGGAGGCCACACATAAGTGACTCCATGTACAAAAGTTTTGATAAATTTATTCTCAGCAATGGGTTTCTGAAAAAAGATAGATAAAGCAGATATCTGCCAATTGAAAGTACTCAATTGAAGACCTTCATTAAGACCTTTCTGCAAAAAAATACCATTTTGTGAGTACTCACCTGAAAAATGGATATTGTTGGTGTGCCACACACCCCGCTTCACTTCTTAAATATTCATCCATTATTGGGTTAATCCACCGCCAGGTGACGTAGTGCAGAGAGGAAGTCTTGTAACGAGCCCCCTTCCGGCCTATATATACCTGGTACCTCCCTTCAATCACCAGTATATTTAAAAAGCAGTAATACAAGGTACCAGTATTCCACCAGTAACCTCAAAAATCAATTTTGATGTAAATAAAAAAGGGCTTCACCATATAAATGCTTCGGTAATACCGAAAAGGGTGGGGGTGAAGCGGGGTGTGTGGCACACCAACAATATCCATTTTTCAGGTGAGTACCCACAAAATGGTATTATTCTTGGTGTGCCACACACCCCGCTTCACTTCTTAAATATTCATCCATTATTGGGACATCCAAAAGCAGTGTCCACAAGGGAAGGGCATCTCAAGGCCAGGTGAAGCATAACTTAAATGACTGCAGTCTGCAGAACTTTGCGGCCAAAAACAGCATCCGCTGAGGCCCGCACATCAACTTTGTAAAACTTAGAAAAAGTGTGAACAGAAGACCAAGTGGCGGCCTTACAAACTTGTTCAACAGAAGCTTGGTGCTGAAATGTCCAAGACGCCCCAACAGCGCGAGTGGAATGAGCAGTGATACGAAAAGGGGGAACTCTTCCCTTAGCAGAATAGGCCGCAGTAACGGCCTGACGTATCCACTTGCTAATGGCAGATTTGGCTGGTGCCAAACCCTTCTTAGGCCCATGGGGCACAACAAAAAAGGAATCCGTCCTACGAAAAGGAGACGTGATAATCAAGTAGTACTTAACACAGCGTACTACATCCAAACAATGCAAAACCCTCTCTTTGTCATTCTTAGGATTAGGACACAAGGAGGGAAGAACAATATCTTGGTTCAAATGAAAAGCAGAAACAACCTTAGGAAGAAAGTCTGGCTTGAACCGAAAGACCACTTTATCCTGATGCCTCTCAAAGTAAGGCGCCTGGATAGTTAAGGCCGCCAACTCTGAGACACGCCGGACAGAAGTGATAGCTACCAAGAAGACAATCTTCTCAGGGTAGACAAAGCAATATCTTGCAAAGGCTCAAAAGGAGGAGCCTGAAGAGCAGAAAGAACCAAATTCAAATCCCAAACAGGGAGTAATGGTTTCCTGGGAGGCCAACTAAAGGTTTAAGCGCAACACGCTTCTGAAAAAAGATAGATAAGGCAGAGACCTGCCCTTTCAACATACTTAGCTGGAGACCAGAGTCCAGCCCTGATTGTAAAAACTCCAGAATCCTGGAGACCGAAAAGACCCTACAAGGAAAAGATCTTATCTCACACCAAGCGATATAGGCTTTCCAAGTCCTATAGTAGGTGATGGAAGAAGACTTCTTCCGGGCACTGATCAGAGTCTTAATGACTGAATCAGAAAGACCCTCCTCCTTCAGGATGGAGGTTTCAGCAGCCAGGCCATCAAACCCAGCGCTGGTAAATTGGGGTAACACAATCGACCCTGAGTGCGCAGACCGGGCCGAAGAGGCAGAACGAACTGGTCCACTGCCAGCCGAACGACGTCTGCGAACCTTACTCGTCTTGGCCACCTTGGGGCCACGAGAACGGCGTACACCTTTTCCAAAGCCAAATTCTGAAGAACCCTGCCCAGCATGGGCATCGGAGGAAACAGGTATAGAAATCCCAGAACTCCCCAGATCAGGGACATGGCGTCCACTGCCAGAGCCAGAGGATCCTGGGAGAGCGACACGAAGTTCGGGAGCCTGTGATAGTGATGAGGGGCCAACAGGTCCACCTCCGGGGTCTCCCATTGGAGACACAGTAAGCGAACCACCCGAGGATGGAGAGCCTATTCTTCCAGACGGGGAGAGCCCTTGCTCAACCGGCCCGCTACCTGTTTCATCACCTCTGGAATGTAAACCGCCGAGAGACAGGGAACATGGAACACTGCCCATGTCCGGATCAGGGACACTTCTCTGAGAGTACTCAGACTGCGCGTCCTTCCCTGAAGACCGACGTAAGCAACAGCTGATCGATTGTCTGAACACATCTGGACCAGAAGGCCCAGAACGTACTGAGTCAGGAGAGCAAGCACCTGACGAATGGTTCTCAGATTCCGAATATTGATGGGTAAGTGGGGCCTCCACAGCTCCTTCCAGAATCTGCCCCATCCTGACAGACTGGCGTCCGTGGTGACAATTTTCCAAAGGGGGGTCAGGAAAGGCCTGCCCTACACAAGATTGGTCGAGACCAAGCACCACAGGAGGGACTGCCGTACACGGGAGGACAACTGGAAGGACTGATCCAGCGACTGAGGTTGCTGGTCCTAACACGCTAACAGAAATAGCTGAAGCGTTCTCGTGTGAATTTGGGCAAAAGAAAGACACACTCTGTCTTGATGAGAGTTCAGGCCGGGATGAACCGACCCATCAACGGACCGTGAAGGAGGGTGAGACTCGAATTCCAGGTCGTACCCGGGCGATACTACCTCCTGGATCCATCTGCCTGGAACCACTTGGTTCCAATGGTAGAAGTGTCGCAATAGTCCCCCCACCCGCACGGGTGAGGGCAGCCCCTCATTGCTGAGTGAGCTTATCAGCAGGTTTGGGCTTGGTACCCCAGGACTGAGTGGGCCGGCCACGGCCCCTCCCCCGAGTCCAACCTGCGCCACTGGTAGCGGGAAAGGACGCACCCCTGCCCGCTCTGAATCCTCGAAAGGAAGGCCTACCGGAACTTGCCCCCCTAAAGGGGCCACGAGGCCTCTTGCGTTGTGGCATCTTACCACCCTTTGCGACTGAATCAATTTTCTCCCCGAAAAGACGCAACCCCAAAAAGGGGAGAGCTGTGAGCAACTTTTTGGAAGCCGTGTCCGCTGACCATTGATGCAGCCATACTGACCTGCGAATAGCCACCAGCATAGCTGCTGCCTTGCTACTCATAGTCAGCGCATCGTCCTGAGCAGCCAGGACATAAGCCACAAAAGATTCACACTGCTTAAGCGCAGTGAACTGTTTGCAAGCGGGATTAAGATCCTCATATAGCCCCTGAATTAAGGACTTAATTGCCAATAGTAGAAGGGCTGAAGCACATACCGGGCGCAACGCTGACCCGGAATAGATAAAACCATGTCGAGCGTATTGGTCAATCCGACGATCTTCCCCATCTTTAGGGACAGTGGTCTCAGCAGATTGTACCATAGCCGGAGAGCCCTAGTACAGGGGTATCGACGTCAGGAGGGACAGACCAAAGCTTCACCAATTCTGGTGGAAAAGGATAACGCTTTTCCCAACTGGAAGGAATTCCAGATAACCGTGTGGGATGTTCCCATTCCTTAAGAACCACCCTCTCAAAGTGGTGTTGTCTGGGAAAAACCAAACGCGGCTGAGGCTCTTTAAACAACTGACCCTTTGGCGGGGCGGCCGCCTCAGGCGTATCTAAACTCAAAATTTTAAACATTTGAGCCAGAATGGAGGGGGTGTCAAAAACAACCCCCTCTGACCAATCGCCAATCTCATCAGCCACAAGCTGACCTGTCGGCTTATCTGACTCCGACGGGAATTCATCCTCGTCCGGGGATCCATCGGACCATTCCACAGGTTCACAAAACTGGTCCTGTGGAGCCGAAGGTACCGGAGTCAGGTGCCTTCGTTTTGCAGCGGCCTTCAACGCTGCTTTAACGGGCATTACTTTCCGGGGGCTGGGCTGTGCTGCCGCCTCGGAATGCGAATCCCCACTTTTGACAGTGTCATGCGGGGTCCGGAATAGGTAGGGAGAGGTAGGAGATGATGAAGGATGCGATGGCCCCGCAGCCGAAGCAACGGACTGGCGCGCAATAGTCTGTTTTGCACAAGGGATGCAAATAAAGACATCATCAGCTGGGAGTGGAACCCCACAACCTACGCACCCCCCGAACGGCTCAGCAGAACAGTTTCCGGAAATTACGGAAGCCTCCATATGGTGATTTATGGTATTCGCAATACTGGGACTTTTAAGGCATAAGCCAACCCGGGATGCCCCTTTATTAGTAATGTCCCGGAAGGGAGGATTTTTTTATTTTTTTATTTTTTTTATTTTTTTAAGTTAAGGTCCCCTTTAATAAACTGTATATATATATTTATATATAGTCTATGTATATATACATTAAAAAGCTATCCCAATAATTAGCCAGGCACATAGAGCCGGAGGGCCACCATAAGCAGGGATCCCAGGATCTGCAAGGAAAAGAAAAACCATCAGATCCTCACATGTGTATAAAAAAACATATAAGCATGGCACCAAAGTGCCCTTAAATAAGAGCCAAATCACGCCCCCTTAATACAAAGTGACTCCCCACTTTATTACTGCAAGGAAATGCATTCCCCATTTAACGGCCCCAACGGGAGGGGCCGCTTACCTGGTCAGCGAAGGCAGCAGCCGGAACAAGACTGCAGCCAGCATGGACGACAAAGTGCGGCCGTAAGCCCACGCGACTTCCTGCATTTGAAGGAAGCAAACGCTGGGCCCGCCGCAAGACGCCGCATGACGTCGGCGCCGCACCCCTGACGCCGCATCAGCGGGACCCGCCCCCCCCCCTACGCCGATCAGCTGGAAATCACTCTCAGCTGGGCCACTACACGTGCGCCCAGGCGGCGGAGGGGGGAGGGTAAAGACCGCATGGCGCTGTCTAATGAATACATAAAATGCCAGGCGGGGAGAGGGGAGAGGAGAGGGGGGAGGGGGCCACAAAGCAACAGTCTGCAAAGAAAAGTGGCCAGCCCCTACCCAGCGCAGCCTGCCCTTCAAGCAGACCAAAAGTATACACATGCTGAATACAGTGAATGCATAATCATGAACACACACACATGTTGAAATGAAGTGATACAAGTGAAACACATACTTAAAGCACACCCTCACACCCCCTCCCCCCATAGTGAAGGGAGAAGGGACCATAACGGGAGAGTAAGGGGCTACGTGGACCCTCGGGACAGGGGCATCCCATTTCCGGATCACCATGCCGGATAGCCGCATTGCCCCACGCATGAGGTCGAGCGGTAGGAGATAAGCTCCTAGGCACTTAAAGTGCCATCTACCATTTGCTCGGTGAGCAGCCTAGGCTGGGAGGCTTCCATTTCACCATAAAGGTATACAAACTCAAACCGGGCAGAAATAGACCAAAAGGGGGGTGGCGGGGTAAGAATACCCCGGCCTACCTGTAAGCAGGAGACTTCCATCTTCTGACTTGTCAGCAAGCAGAGAGAAAAAATACTGGTGATTGAAGGGAGGTACCAGGTATATATAGGCCGGAAGGGGGCTCGTTACAAGACTTCCTCTCTGCACTACGTCACCTGGCGGTGGATTAACCCAATAATGGATGAATATTTAAGAAGTGAAGCGGGGTGTGTGGCACAACAAGAATATCCATTATTCTGGGAACAGAAAAAGTTCTACAAGCGAAAACACTGGTTTAGCACCAAGCGATAAATGCTCGCCAGACTCTATAGTGGATCATTGATGAAGACTTCTGCCTGGCCTGAATCATAATCTGGATGACTGTCAGAAAATAAGCCTTTTCTGTCAAAATGAAGGATTCAATAGCCAGACAGTCAAAGCCAGAACTCGGCTGGAGTAACATCACTGTGGATCAAACTACTCCAATCTGTAGAAGGTGAGATATGGGATACATGGGATACCCCTGGCCAAGAGAATCTCTGAGGATGTCTGGCACCCAATTCGATCTTGTAACCAGAGGATACAACTTCCTGTATCCAAATATCTGTTACATGAAACCTCCAAATGTGAGCAAAATACAGAAGCTGTCCCCCACACCTGCAAGGGCAGGGGCGTCCATTCATGCCTGAGCAGGCTTTGAAGGGGGCTTGGCTTTAATCTGCCACACACGTTGCCTTAATTTGTGACTTTGTCTTATTCCAAAAATCTCTTTGGTATCAGAACCTTTATCCCCCAAGAAAAGCCAAAAGATTAGAGGCCCTGCGGAAGCAGTATTAGACTTCGGCTTCTGTAGCAAATTAGTAGATTTACCACCAGTAGTCTCCTTTCCAAGCACTCCCTAAACAGACGCCCCCTTAAAGGGGAGTCCCACAGATTCTTTTTAGAGGCTGTGTCAGCTGCCCATTGCTTATGCCATAAAGCACACCTTAAGGCTACCACCAGAGCTAGGCCTCTGGCACTTAACCTGATCAAATCCTCCATAGCCAAGATCACTTGATGAACTGGGAGAATGACTTTCGTGAACAACCTGTATGAGTCCAGTTGTTTTAACAACCTCCTGCTCGACAAAGATGGTTTAGAAGTAGCACAGGCCGGCCACAAGGTCGGTCCCATAATAGAATAAGCATGATGTGCCACCTGATCTACTGGATCCTTTGATAGAAGCACTATCAGAGGATGGCATAACCTCTTAGAACACCTGGCACCAGAAAGTCCACCACAGGAGAGTGAGACCATAATTCAATCTGATCTGGAGGAAAGGGATATATAGTATCCAGTAATTTAGGAATGGGCAGAAGACTATCTGGCTTCTGTCATTCCCTATTAATCAGATTAGAGCAATGCGTATGCACTGCAACAACTGCCAGCCACCCATTCATCTTCTCCTTAACTGAGAGCCCCTTCTGTAGAGGACTCTGAATCCGAGTACCTATTGGATGAATCCTTCCCAACGGATAACTCTTCCTGGGAGACTATGGCAGCCACAATATCCTCTTCAAACTCAGAGGAAACTTTTCTCTAAAGCCTTCTTAGTAGGCGATACTTCTTGAATGACTCTCTAATGGTTTAGGACCGCTTGAGGGCTGCCAATGGAATTCTAAGACTCAGAGGGAGACTATGGCAGCCACAAGATCCTCTTCAAAACTCAGAGGACATTTTTTCATTAAAACCTTCTTAGTAGCCGATACTTCTTGAACGTAACTTTCTTTGTGGGAAATTCCCACTAATAAAGCCGTGCTAGCTATAAATGACCAAAGAAGTGTCAGTCCAGTTTCCAATGATATCAAGTACAACTATGTAAACATAGAAACGACTCAGCGGGAAATATGTAGGTAAATATTCACTTTTCTTAAATTCAATATGAAGGGTAGTTCCACCAGTAGTGCTCTACTTCACTGTGTAAAACCAGCCACCAAAATCACAATGCACGTACCTGATATTAGCTTAATTCAGGTCATCAATTTAGTTCAGCTTCAGAAGTAAAACACTCTCTTCCTTAGGGTCTCCTTTTTCACTTATGTGAACTCACCAAAGTTATTCAATAAGGCATTTATAAGGAGAAAACCAAAGGAGCAAACATAGCGTGATACAGTTTTATATTGTAAAAGCAACGTTTTTTTTATTTGCGCTTACCAAAGGAACATCTTGAGTTAATACTCATAAAATCAACTGGGATAGTTGCCGCAGTATTGCCTTCCACCTCCATTCTCCCAAGTAATTGCTCCGAGCAAGGGAAGAAACCTCGCCGCCCCGGCTGCGGTCTGCAAAGCGACAGAGGATCCAGCCGCAGCTACCAAAGAACGTGATGACAATGTGGAAGGGTTCCGCCCAACACGTTTCGTATATTTAGACTTAGTAAGTGGGCTGCGGGCCCTCCACATCGTCATTAATTTATTCACCTCACACGGTGACGTAGCCTACAAGAGTTAACTCCTTCACTGCCAAAATTAATCATAGTAGTAAAGCACGGCAGGAATGTCATTTCTCCAGCTGTCACTATGCTGCGAGAAAAAAAGATCTTTTATTTTATTTTTAACCACTTTACTTTGTTTGCAATCCCTCAACAGTAATACATACGTTTTAAACATCCATATACAGATATAATAAATAAAATGTGAATAACACTCCACAGATAATCATGTTACTACCATGCAACAATCTAATTGATACTCATTAATTTACTTGTACTGGTAGTCATCTTAAAAAATTATACGCTTGTTTAAAATGTGCTGTTACACTATGTGTGTCTAGTCCTTTCCTGGTATTATAAAGGTGTTCCCTAATTCTTATTTTAAGGGGTCTGCCCATCCTTCCTATATACTGTTTACCGCATTGGCATTCAAGTAAACATACGACATTGGTACTGTTACAGGTTAAAAAATGGTTCACTTTAAATCTCTCTTCCGTCACCTTTGATGTAAAATCCTTAAAAGACCTGGGTAAATAAACCCCGCACAATTTACATGCCATGCACATCCTGCATCTATAGAACCCTTCATATTAATAAGCCTACCCTCACATTGTCTTTTCTCTGGTTCTACATAGCTTTTAACTAATCTGGTTCCCAATGTGGGAGGTCTCTGATAAATGATTCTAGGTCTGTCCGGTAGCACTGGCCCTAAAATCCCATCAATATATACCAATGTTTGGTATATATATTTTTTAGATTTTTGTAATTCCCGTATTGTGCAATTAGCGCAAATTCTGCTGAATTAGCGGGGTGTGTGACATACTTATAATACCCATTTTAAAGGTGAGTAATCACAAAATGGTATTATTTCAAGTATGTCACACACCCCGCTTCCACTATTCATGACATATGGGACATCCAATAGCAGTGTCCGTCATGGGTGGGGATCCAAATACAGCAAAAAAATGCACCAATTTAAACCACTGCAGCTTGCAGAATCTTGCGGCCAAAAACAGCATCCGCTGAGGCCCGCACATCAGCCTTATAAAACTTGGAAAAAGTATGAACGGAAGACCAAGTAGCAGCCTTACAAACTTGTTCAACAGAAGCCTGGTGCTGAAAAGCCCAGGAAGCCCCAACAGCACGAGTAGAATGAGCAGTGATTTTAAAAGTTGGAACCCTCCCCTTAGCAGAATAGGCCCCAACAATGGCCTGGCGTATCCATTTACTAATGGTAGACTTGGCGGGCGCCAAACCTTTTCTGGGCCCAGAAGGCACCATGAACAAGGCATCCGTCTTACGAAAAGGAGAAGTAGCAACCAAATAGTACTTCACACAACGAACCACATCCAAAGAGTGCAAAACCCTCTCCTTGTCATTGCTAGGCCTAGGACACAAGGAAGGGAGAACTACATCCTGATTGAGATGGAAGGCAGAAACCACCTTAGGAAGGAAATCTGGTTTAAAGCGAAAAACCACCTTATCCTGGTGTCTAAGTAAGGGGCCTGAATAGACAGAGCCGCCAACTCAGAAACACGCCGAACAGAGGTAATAGCCACCAAAAAGGCAACCTTTTGATTGAGTCAGTCAAAGTACTGAGCTGGAACCCCAGATCCAGACCGCGTTGTAGAAACTCCAAAATCCTAGGAATCGAAAACACCCTGCAAGGTAAGGCCCTAGCCTCACACCAGTCAATATAGGACCGGCAAGTCCTATAGTAAATGGTAGAGGAAGACCTCTTCCTAGCTCTAATCAAGGTTTAAATAACCGCCTCAGACAAACCTTCCTCCCTCAGGATGAAGGTTTCAGCAGCCACACCGTCAAAGCAAGCGTTTGTAAATTGGGGTAGCGTAGTTGACCCTGAGAGATCAGATCCAGAGACAGGGGCAGCCTGTACTGATCTACTGCCAATCTTACGACGTCTGCGACCCAAACCTGTCTTGGCCACCTTGGGGCCACCAGAATTGCTGGTGCCCCCTCTAGAGCCAGCTTGCGCACTACCTTGCCCACCATGGAGAAGGGGGGAAACAGGTACAGAAACCCCAGATCCCTCCAGGCAAGGGACAAGGCATCCACTGCCAGGGCCAGAGGATCCTGAGACAGAGATACAAAGGTTGGGAGCTTGTGATTGTGCCGAGAGGCAAAGAGATCCACCTTCGGAGTCCCCCACTTGTGACACAGGGCCCGAAACACCCTGTGGTTGAGAGACCATTCCCCTCGGTGAGAGAATCCCCTGCTCAGGGAGTCCGCCTCCGTGTTCTCCACTCCGGAATGTATACTGTCGAGATGCAAGGAACGTTGCTCTCCGCCCATGTCAGAATCAGAGAGACTTCCCTGAGGGCACTCCTGCTGCAAGTCCCGCCTTAGTGATTGATGTAAGCTACCGCAGTACGATTGTCTGATCGAACCTGAACCGGTAAACCCTGTAGTGAAGTGAAGTGTCAGACGCGACAGAACCAAACGGATAGCTCTGAGCTCCACGACATTGATGGGGTTGTGAGCCTCCTGAGGACCCCACAACCCCCGGAACTGATGATCTTTCCAGAAACCTCCCCAGCACGACAGGCTGGCATCCGTGGTAACCGTCTCCCAACCTCATGTGGAATAGAGCAAAGGGGACTGCCTCAAAGGAGGCCACCATCAAACCCACCAGAGTCATCCCTAGCCGAAGGGCGAGGGTTGGTCAGGAGAACACGTATCAGATCCTGAACCCTCTGCACCTTTGGCTGAGGTAGGAACACTCTGGCCTAACTGGTATCCAGATTAATGCCCAGAAAGGAGATCTCCCTTGATGGGGAGAGAGAAGACTTGGGGTGGTTGATCACCCATCCGAACCTTTCCAGCGTCGCCACCACCGTCCTGGTGTCCAACTCCGCCTGGCAGAGGGAAGAAGCTGTAATGAGAAGGTCGTCCAAATACGGCACAATGCGAATGCCCTGGGCTCTGAGCAGGGCCATTATGCCCGCCAGAACCTTGGTAAACACCCTCGGTGCAGAGGTCAGCCCGAACGGGAGGGCCACAAACTGAAAATGCTGATCTCCCACCACGAACCTGAGAAATCTCTGGTGTGCTGGGAAAATTAGTACATGAAGGTAAGCATCCTTGATGTCTATGGACGCCATGAAAGCCCCCTGACGAAGGGAACCGATGGCTGAACGCAGAGTCTCCATGCGGAACTTCTTGGTTCTGATGAACCTGTTGAGAAGCTTCAAATCCAGGATGGGTCTTATGGAGCCATCCTTTTTGGGAACCGTGAAGAGGTTGGAATAATAGCCCCGGCATCTCTCTGAAAGAGGCACCAGGCATATGACCGCCATGTCCAGGAGATTCTTTAAAGCCAACTGGTGCCCCTGCGCCACCCGAGGATCCGATGGCACCCGAGACCTTAGGAATCTGGGAGGAGGCCGGGACTCGAACTCCAGTTTGTACCCCGACGAGACCACTTCCAATATCCACTTGTCTGTGACCTCCTGGGCCCAGACCTGGAAGAAGAGCCGCAGCCGTCCCCCCACCCGCAAGGGTGAGGGCGCCTCCTCATTGTTGAGCTGGCTTGGCAGTGGGCTTGGGCCTGGAACCCCAGGTAGAGGCTGGATGAGCACGTCCTCTACCCTTGTTCCAGGAATGACCTC
Source organism: Gastrophryne carolinensis (assembly GCA_027917425.1). Lineage (NCBI taxonomy): Eukaryota > Metazoa > Chordata > Amphibia > Anura > Microhylidae > Gastrophryne > Gastrophryne carolinensis. The sequence goes on along the minus strand of CM051238.1, from coordinate 109,900,572 downwards.
TAAACCCGGTAGCCACTACCATGAGTGCCGATGCACAGACAGGCCGCAAGGCAGAACCCACACTGGCAAAGACATGACATGCCATCTGATCAATGCGCTTGTCCTCGCCATCCTTAAGGGTAGTGGCGTCAGGAGTATGTACAATGGAGGTGTTGGACAATCCTAAAATGGGCGCGTCAACCTCGGGAGGGGAAGACCAGTGCTTCACCGGGTCCAAAGGAAAGGGATACTTCCTATTCTATCCCTGAGGGACACCGTGAAGGCGACTCGGGTTCTCCCATTCTCTAAGAATCATGCTGTCAAAATGATCCTGATTTGGAAACTCCAAGCGGGGCTTAGAGAACCCAAAGAATTCCCCCTTCTTCGGAGGGGCCTCCGCTGGTGGGGAAATATCCAGAACTTCTGGAGATGGGTCAGGATCGTGGGGGTATCAACAGCATCCCCCAGCGCTCGCCCAGCATCAGAATCAAAGAACTGCAATTCCTCAGTCTCAGATTCCTCAAACAATTCCCCCTCCTCAAGCCCAATCAGGGGAGTCATAATCATCAAAATCAATTACCGGCGTAGCCAGTGACAGATGCCTTTTCTTAGCAGTGGCCTTTCTGCCCACTGAGCTAGAAATAATTTTCTCAAGGTTGGCCAGCCTGGCACATACATCCGAGTGCGACTCCCCACTAATGGCAGTGTCACTTGGGGTACGGATGATGTGGGGTGGGGTAGGAGTGGCGGGCGGCACTAACCCAGACGCCTGGGGTCCTGACTGCCACGTTATGGCCTGCTGCGCACATGGTATGCAAATAAGTACATTCTCCCCCGTAAGGGATACCCCACAACCCACACATAGCCGGGATTGTCCCAAGGGAAGCCCGAGCCCGGTATCCTGTGGAGCCTCCATATGGTGATTTTAAGGTAGTTGCAATGACCCGAGGGAATTACGCTAGTAAGCAACCCGGGATGCCCCTTAAGTCCCAAGTGCCCCAAATTTCTGCTAGGGACCCTAGGACCGGGACACCCCCTTTTAAGCAAAGCACAGCAAAGCACAGCCCTCCTGAAAGACACAAAGGAGTGGCCATAAGCACATGCACACACACCTATATAAATATACATATCAAATATATACCATCAAAAATCAATGGAAAAAGTGACAAGTACTAACGCTGTCCCCTGACAGAATGGGGCACTTGGCCAATTCAGGAACATAAAAGGGGGAGCCCGGGAGGGCACTCATGTGTCTTGTTTAATGGCTGCCACTGCTCATCAGCTCAGAAGAGGGAGAAGAAGGGGCGGGCCAGCGCGGATCGCGCGCCTGGCCCCGCCCCCCCTACACTCAACCAACAGCGCAGTTCCCAGCCATGGCATGGGCGCGTAGCGCCCGGCCCCGCCCCTTAGACGCTCCCCTCAGCAGCGGCAGAAAAAAAAAAAACGGCGACAAGCCAGTAAAGTGAAGCATCAAGCGCCATACACAAACACATTCACACTGAAAGAAAAGGAAAAGTAAAGGAAAAGTCCCCCCCCCCCACTGGAGGGTTAACAGAGGGCCCCGGAAGGGGGATAATCCCGCACCAAGTATGGTGTAAGGGATATATATATATATATATATATATATATATATATATATGGACAGGGCATCCAAAACCGGGATTACCAACCCGGATTCCACCTACCCCTTTATATGGGATCTCACGGGGGAGCATGGCTCCCTGAACACCTATTAAGGTGATTCCTACTCCCACCCGCACCTGCAGCCAAGGCTGGGAGGCTAATAGTGGGCTTAAAGAATAAAGGTGTGGGCAGAAATAGGGCAAAGAATGGCCGGGCGTAAGCCCGGCTTACCTGCAAGGAAGAGAAGCAGACATCTTCTGACTTGCTCGCCGTCCTGCAGAGAAGGAACTGGGGAATGTGTGGGAGGTCCCAGGTATTTATGGAACGGGAGGGGCTTCTTTTTTGCTTTCATCTCTGCAGAAGTTCGCCCTCTACTGGACCATAACCCATATGTCATGAATAGTGGAAACGGGGTGTGTTACATACTTGGAATAATACAATTCTGTGATTACTCACCTGTAGAATTGGTATTATGAGTATACGGTACATCCTGCTCCAAATCTAATACTTACAGTTGGGATATACTCCGCCAGATGGCGCTGGACTGCAGAGAAATCGAAAATAGGCTCCTCCCGGCCCCTCAAATACCCGGGGACCTCCCACAAATCCCCAGCATTGAAAAGCAGTTAATGAGAAGCCGGGAGAATTAAACAACCCAAACTATCAACTATAACAATGATAACAATCACCATACACGGGATCCAAGATAATGCAAAACAAGGGTGGGTTGGAGCAGGTTGTACTGTATACTCATAATACCAATTCTACAGGTGAGTAATCACAGAATTGTATTATTCTTAGTATACAGTACGTCATGCTCCAAATCTAATACTTACAGTTGGGACATCCAATAGCAGTGTCCATAAAGTAGGGTGGGATCCCCAAGAAAAATCAGCAGCAGTTTAAACCACTGCCGCCTGCAAAACCTTTCGGCCAAAAGCAGCATCGGCTGATGCCCTAACATCAACCTTGTAAGACTTTGAAAAGGTATGAACAGAAGACCAAGTAGCGGCCTTGCAAACTTGTTCAACAGAAGCCTGGTGCTGAAAAGCCCAAGAGGCACCAATAGCACGACTGGAATGAGCAGTAAGGTGGAAGGGAGGATTCTTCCCCTTAGCAGAGTAGACCTGAATCACAGCCTGACGAATCCACTTGCTGAGAGTAGACTTGGCAGGAGCCAAACCCTTCCTAGGACCAGAAGGGACCACAAAAGGAGCATCAGTTTTCCTGAAAGGTGCAGTAGCCACCAGATAGTACTTCAGACACCTAACCACATCCAAAGAGTGCAAAACCCTCTCCTTAGCATTGCTAGGATTAGGGCACAAAGAAGGAGAAACAATATCCTGATTCAAATGAAAGGCAGACACTACCTTAGGCAGAAAGTCAGGTTTGAAAAGAAACACCACCTTGTCCTGGTGTCTCTCATAGTAGGGGGGCTGAATGGAAAGCGCCGCCAACTCAGACACATGCCTGACAGAAGTGATAGCCACCAGAAATACAACCTTGAGCATAAGAATGGCCAAGGCAGCATCCTGCACAGGTTCAAAGGGAGCACCCTGCAAAGCTGGCAGAACCAAGTTCAGATCCCAAACAGGCACCATAGGCTTACGTGGGGGGCGCACATGAGTGACCCCCTGGAAAAAAGTCCTGATCAGAGGGTGCTGAGCAAAGGACTTCTGGAAGAAAATAGCCAGGGCAGAAACCTGACCCTTCAGAGTACTGAGTTGGAGCCCCATCTCCAACCCATGCTGCAGGAACTCCAGAATCCTGGGAATAGAGAACACACGACAGGGAAGAGACTTAGACTCACACCAGTCAATGTAGGCACGCCAAACCCTGTAATAAATGGAAGAGGAAGACTTCTTCCTAGCTTTAATCAAACTATCCACAACCGAGGAAGACAGCCTCTTCTCCATCAAGATGGAGGTTTCAGCAGCCAAGCCGTCAAAGCCAGAGTTTGTAAATTGGGATGGCGTAGTGAGCCCTGCGTGAGCAGATCTGGCACCAAGGGCAGAGCGTACTGATCTACCGCCAGCTGTACCACGTCTGCGAACCACACTCTTCTTGGCCACCTGGGGGCCGCCAGAATTGCTGGCACCCTTCCTAGAGCAATCTTGCGCAGAACCCTGCCCAGCAGGGGGATTGGAGGGAAGACATACAGGAACTGAAAGTCCTGCCATGAGATTGCTAGCGCATCCGAGGTCAAGGCCAGAGGATCCTGGGACAGAGAGACAAAGGCTGGGAGCTTGTGATTGTGGCGGGACGCAAACAGATCCACATCTGGTTGGCCCCAGTGGAGAGACAGAGATTGAAACACCCTGCTGCATAGGGACCAATCTCCCTGGCGAGAGGTCCCCCTGCTCAAAGAGTCCGCCAGGTGATTTTCCACCTCCGGGATGTACACAGCTGATATGCAGGGGACACTGGCCTCCGCCCAAGTCAGGATCAGAGACGCTTCCTGGAGGGCCCCCTTGCTCCGGGTCCCTCCCTGATGATTCATGTAAGCAACTGCCGTCTGGTTGTCCGAGCGCACCTGAACAGGCAGGCCCCGAAGGTGAGTAGTCAAGTAAGCCAGAACTAGCCTGATCGCCCGCAGTTCCAAGACATTGATAGGTGTGTGGGCCTCCTGAGGGCTCCACCTCTCCTGGAACCGCAGGGACTTCCAGAACCCCCCCCCCCCATCCGTGGTGACCGTCTCCCAGGAAGGGGCAAGAAATGATCTGCCCACCAACAGGTTCCTTGAGTCCATCCACCACGAGAGGGAGCTCCTGACCCGGGGGGAGAGCACACAGACCCTGTCCAGGGACGCTGGATCCTTGTCTCATACTGACAATAGTTGAAGTTGCAGGGGCCTCAAGTGGAACTGAGAATAAGGGACCGCTTCGAAGCATGCCACCATCAGGCCCACCAGCTGCATCCCCTGCCTGATGGAGGGATGGGGACAAGCTAGGAGGGACTGAGCCTGTGCAATCAGACTGTCCACCTTCTGTTGAGGAAGGAAGATCCTTGCCTGAACTGCATCCAGATTCATTCCTAGGAATGGAGTTACCAAGGAAGGGGACAGTGAGGACTTGGGGTGGTTGATCACCCATCCAAATGACTCCAGAGTGGACACCACCAGCTGAGTATCCAACTCTGCCTGATGTAGAGACTGGGAAGTGATGAGAATGTCGTCCAGATAGGGAAGCACGCGGACGCCCTGACATCTAAGCAGAGACATCACGCCAGCCAGCACCTTGATGAACAAACTGGGAGCTGAAGTGAGGCCGAAGGGCAAGGCCACGAGCTGGTAGTGTTGATCCATCAGAGCAAACCTGAGGAACCTTTGATGACCTGGGAACACAGGAATATGAAGATAAGCATCTTTGATGTTCACAGAAGTCATGAAATCCCCTTGGCGCAGGGGACTGATGGCAGAGCGCAGAGTTTCCATGCAAAAGCGCCTGCCCCTGACAAACTTGTTGAGAATCTTTAAGTCCAGGATGGGCCTGACTGAACCATCTTTTTTGGGTACTGTTAATAGGTTGGAATAAAAGCCCTTGCCCTTTTCTCTTAAGGGGACCTGGCAGATGACCCCCAGCTCCAGGAGGCCTTGCACTGCTTGCACTAGCTCCTGAGCTGACACAGGGTCCTGAGGAATCCGGGATCTGATGAATCTTGGAGGGGGATCGGCAGCAAACTCCAACTTGTAACCGGTGGACACTACCTCCTGAATCCACCGGTCTGAGACATGAAGCCTCCAGACGTGAGCGAAGTGCTGCAGCTGTCCCCCCACCCGGATGGGTGAGGGCGCCCCATCATGCCTGAGGGTGCTTGGGAGAGGACTTTGCTTTGGGACCCCAGGAGGAGCCAGGATGTCCACGTCCTCTGCCTCTACCCCAGAAATCTCCCTGGGCCCCAGGAAAGGAAACCCCCCTTCCCTGTCTTGCACCACGGTAAGGGGAGGAGAAAGAAGCCTGACCCCGAAAGGGCCAAGATTGCCGCCTGCGCTGGGGTAACCTGCCTCCCTTAGCAAAAAGATCCAGGCGGTCCCCAAACAGACGCAGTCCTTTAAAGAGAAACCCAGTGAGGGCCTTCTTGGCAGTGTTGTCAGCAGCCCACTGGCGCAGCCAAACCGAGCGGCGTATAGCCACTACAAGGGCCGAAGTTCTGACACACATTCTGATGGTGTCATCCAATGCTGAGAGGACAAAATTTACAAAAACATCACAACTGGAGAGTGCATTAAACACCTCACAAGACAAATCATCAGGGGCACTATCAAGCATATTTCTGATAAGGGTTCTAGTGGCCACAGCAGTAATGGCACAGACTGGGCGCAGCGCTGTCCCTGCACATGCAAAGCCGTGGGACGCCAGCTGGTCAATGCGCCGCGCCTCAGCATCCCGCAGGGTAGTAGAGTCAGGGGAATGCATGACAGAGGTGTTAGATAGCCCTAGGATCGGGGCATCCACCTCGGGGGGGATGACCAACATTTAACCACCTCAGCCGGAAAGGGATACTTCCTATCCCAACTTTTTGGAACCCCGAAAAATTACTGGGGCGCTCCCATTCCTTGAGCACAAGGTTATGGAAATGTGCCTGCTCGGGAAATTCCAAACGTGATTTTGCTGCATGGAAAAGCTCCCCTCTTTGCCTGGGAGCCGCAACAGGGAGAGAGATGGACAGAACCTCAAAAATCTGGGTCAATAATCTGTCAGTGTCATCTGGGGCCCAGGGGTCAGAGCCAGAATCGTCATGACCCCTTGGTCTCTCATCAGATGAGCCTGAATCAGAAAAGAGTTCCCCTTCATCAGACGGGGTATAGCCACAAAGTATCCAAAACTCCTCAGTTCCCATAGGGAAGACAGTGACCTGAGGCGTCAAGTGCCGCTTCTTAGCAGGGGCCTTACACGCTAAGGACTTAGCAATCAACTGCTCAACAGTAGCCAGTCTAGAAGACACATCAGGCTGAGAATCCCCACTAGTATGCAACTCAGCAGGAGTGAGGTTTAAGCTTGGGGGAGTAGGTGAAGTGAAACGAGGTGCAGCCACTGGCAGGCCAGATTGCAATGCAAGCACCTGCTCAGCACAGGGTACACAGACCCGCGCCTTGTCAGCGTCAGCATGAGGCTGCCCACACGCTACACACAGCCGGTCTTGTCCCGAAGGGACCCCGGTCACATTATCCTGGGATGCCTCCATATGGTGATTATAGCGGAGATATACGCCGATAGGGAATAATGCTATATAGCAACCCCGGATGCCCCAATAACCCGCTAGGGAAGAGGGAGTATTATTTTTACAAAGCCTACACGTTATATACTAATACAGGGCCGGGAGAAGCCAAAAAGTTTCGCCCCGCCTGAAAGACATAAGCAGACAAGACCTGTAAGCACACAGTAACAAAAGCGCCTGAGGTAATGCTGCCGCCAAGCGCGGAACCAAGTCAGTGCGCGGCGGCAATTTTAAAAGACCGTAAAGCCAGCGCGGCGGCTGACACAAGACTAACAGAATGGAAAAAAAGGTGTAAAACACAGAATGCATAGCATACATATTTACACCCCCCCCCCTTTTCCCCCGAAGACTACAAGGAGGATGAGGGAGGACAGCGGCCACTTAAACAGGGCCCACCGATGGGCAGGGGCAAGGGGGCACTAGTGCGGGAGAGGCATCCCATAGAGGCTCACCATAAGCCTGAACCACCTACCCTTTGGTGGGGGATTGCGGTGGAGCAGCGCTCCTAAGCACCTAACAGCGGTGCTGTCTACTTTCACCCGACCAGCGCAGCCAAGGCTGGGAGGCTTATTACTAGTGGAATGGGTGGGAATAGTCCTGCAGGGCCGCGGGCTAATAGCCCCGCTAACCTGTGAGTAGAGAGCCATTTCTCGTCCTTCACAGCCAGACTGCAGAGAAATTCTGGGGATTTGTGGGAGGTCCCCGAGTTTCCGGGAGGAGCCTATTTTCGATGTCTCTGCAGTCCAGCGCCATCTGGCGGAGTATATCCCAACTGTAAGTATTAGATTTGGAGCAGGACGTACTGTATACTAAGAATATAAAGCTTTTACGATGATATATGAAACCATGGCTGTGTTTTCCTTTTCTATATCAAACAGTGGATTAGCATTTATCATCATAAGTTACCCATGTGATTGTTGCATGCACTCTTGTCTACCCCATGGATTCACTTTGTCAAGGTGAGGGCTGCCACACCCCAGCGACATTTCTCCCAGTAAGATCCACCGGGTTATCTCCTACCATCGTTCTAGTCAGATACCATGTGGTGTCTCTAAATGTTTGATATAATTTCTGCTTGACTTAGGTAAGGTGTCAATAAAGCTTTCCCACGTTTTGAAAAAATTGGGCGTCTTTTTCTCCTTGTCCAATGTTGCGTCTGTCCAATCAAATTTAAAAACCTGTTGTAACTTTTCCATGAAGTGTCGGAAGGGGGGGGGGGGGGGTTGGCACCAATCCAATTCTGGAGAATGACTTTTTTTTGCAACCGCTGATACTATCAGTATTAACCTTTTAGTACGGCTATCCACTCTCAGGGTGACTGAATCTATTGAGCCAAATATTGCCCATTTTGGTGTTAAAGGTAAATAATTTATAAATTTCGTGGTCATGTATATATGTATTGTTCTCCAAAATTGGTTGATGACGGGGCATTCCCACAGACAGTGGTATAGATTTGCCCCCTCCTCCCCACACTTTTTACATTTGTCCGAATCCGATAGTCCCATCTGTACCGATCGGGCAGGTGACACATAGTTGTAATGATATAGTCTGAGGAGCATTTCCCTATATGTAGAGGCCTGTAAGGTTGCCCAAGAATATTTGTACATTCTGGGGCGTGGCTTGGCTATGGTGGCGTGAGGACGCAAAAGAAGGAGCTCTGCACTATCACATTAAATCTTCTAAAATACCGCAATAAAAGACCCACCTTATAGGACGGCGGCATCCAGAGGTGGGCGATCGGGTGGCAGTGGCAAGATTAGCCGCTTTTTCGCCGCGGAGAGGAAGGAGGAGGACGGCGCGTCCGGGAGCAAGATTGGGGAAGTGGCGGGATCGGCAGAGGAGCGGCAGATGAGGGGTGACCGGAGCCCTCTACATGGCGGGGAAGAAACCCCAGCTTGGGCTGACTCTCAGCCATGGAGTCCGCAGGGCGCAGATGGCCCGATGCCAGGTGAGGAAAGACCGGCAGAGCTGTCAGCCGGGGCCAGCGGAGAGAGAAGAGGGGAGGCGGCACGGCGCGCACGTGCTGCGTCCTCACCCGGCAGTGACCGTGCAGAAGAGGTACCCGGGAGCACGGATGGAGGGGGGGGGGGACCGGGCCCCCTGCTGATCGTGATTGCGCTCGGCCTGCAGAGAGGAAGACAGAGGCAGGGGGAATCACACAGTGCAGCCTCTCGCAGGACAGCAAAAGTGCGGGAGCCGGACTGGGAAAACTGGGACGGGGAGATTACCCGGCGGAACCCAGTGCATTTGAGCTGCTGGATGGGGGCAAATGGTGTACCTCAGGAGGCCAACTACAGGAGTGGCAAGACCCTGAACAGGGGGGATCCCAGACACTAGGGGAGGCTCGATCCCTCGGCAATCTAAAAGCAGCACACCGCAGCAGGTCCTGCCAAGTGCACGCAGAATAAGGCACCTCTCCGGTCCAGATAATAAGTGTTCGCCGGGGGGAAATTGGATGGAGTGCAGGGGCCTCCGGACTGGGGCTCCGCATAACAACAGCTGCAGAAGTGCATGCCCCGCTCGGAAACAGCCTAGCTGAGTCCAATAGTAATGGGGGGCTCCAGGGGGATGGCGCCAGAGTGGTCAGTGGGTGCATCCCAGAAGATGAGGGGCTCGTTCCCAGATCCGCTAGAACAGTGATCCCCAACCTTTTTTTCACTGTGGACCGGTTCAGGATTTGGTAATTTTACCGCGGCCCGGTGGGGCACTGGGGGGGGGCTGACTGGGGGCGGGGCTGGGGGTTGATTGTTAATATTGTTTTGATTCAATCATTTTAATGTTAACGTATTTAAACATGCCTTCGAAATAAAATACAGTGGCATGACAATGGCAATGGGCACGGAGGGCAGCAGGGCGAGAGCAGGGTGGACAATGGAAATGGGCACAGACGGCAGCAGGGAGAGAGCAGGGTGGACAATGGCAATGGGCACAGAGGGCAGCAGGGAGAGAGCAGGGTGGACAATGGGAATGAGCACAGAGGGCAGCAGGGAGAGAGCAGGGTAGGAAGCAGTAAGGAATACAGAGGGTAGCAGTAAGGAATACATGGGGCAGCAGGAAGAGGCAGAATGGGCAATATAAGGGGCTGTAAGGCAGTAATTTGCAGCTAGAAAGAAGCACAGTGGACTGGGAGGTAGAAAAGGCAGACTGCTGCAGTATCACACAATTCAAACATGGTCAGCACAAGCAGCAGCAGACTGCACACATCTAATAAAACTTACACATCTACTATCCACTACTCCAGCTCCATCACATGTGCTGCAATTCTGATAAATTCAAAGTCAGGAAACAACAGTAGAAGAACCCTGATGATGATGATGATGTGTGTGTGTGTGTGTGGGGGGGGGGGGATTCTAACAGGGTATGAACTCTGCCCAGCAAATTAGGCAGAGCCATGAGAGCAGGACCAAGAGGGGAGGAGGAGGTAGGACACGGACCTGGCAATCAGCAGCACAGCTTTGCTCTCATGTCGCTCTACTCTCCTCCTTAGCTAGAAGACAGGGGCGATCACAGAAAGCTTCCTTCTGGTGAGGATGCCGTTATTTCCCGCCTCCTGTTCCAGATCAGCAGCAAGTGATGTTCTCCCCCCAGGACCACACCGAGCAGCCCTTTGGATACATCCTGCTCTGCTGCTGTTGAGTGTTCTCCTGGATTTGGAGTAAACAAACTCCCGGGCGGCTCGGCAGCCCACCCATCCCCTCCTCCGCTTGCTTGCACGCACCTTTGCTCAGACTCACAGTCACTGGATCCTCAATGTCCCGACAGCAGCAGCTGCAGCTGACAAATACGGCCCTGTGCAGGGATGATGTAAGGGGCGGGGGTTTGCAGCGCGGAGCGCGATAGCCTCAGAGCCCGGTACCATTTGAGCAACGGGCCGGTAGCGGTCCACGGCCCGGGGGTTGGGGACCACTGCGCTAGAACAACCGCCTGGGGGACGCCCACGGGGGGCCCAGTCCCGACTAGCCCTGGAGGGCAACCATTCGATTTCTCTGAGACCCGACCAACGGGGGCGATGAGCCCAGCCTTCTCTGAGGGCCCAGCAGCAGTGCATCGCTGAGATCTCCCATCCGGCCCGGGCGACAGTGGACTCCCCAGAACACGTAGACCACAGATCTCAATTTAGAGAACAATACAATCTCGACATACTATTGAAATTTCTCCCATCCCGAAAGGATTTTGAGAATTACAGCAATAGGATGGAATCCCTACTGAGAAGAGAGCTTGAGGAGGTCACTGGAGCAGTTTCCGAGGTCACTAACAGGGTGAGCTCCCTGGAACAACAGCAAACAACCACGGATCAGCGCCTGGGAGCATTGGAGAGAGCACAAGCAGCGGCACAGCAGGCTATAGTGGATTCTAACCAACAAACCACTAAAGTTTCGATGCATTTGGATGACTTGGAGAATCGAAGCCGCAGGAATAACATCCGGATCCATGGGCTGCCAGAGGGGCCCGACACCAGCGACCTCAGAGATGTAGTCACCAAGATATTCAACAGCGTCTTGGACAACAGGGCCTTGGGCCCACGCTCCATTGATCCTGCAAGACCAAGAGATGTGGTGTGCCGGGTGCATTTTTTTTTAGAGTGAAAGAGGACATAATGAGGAAAGCGTGGGAGAAGCGGCCTATTATATACAAAGGGTCGCAGGTCATCCTCCTCCCCGACTTGGCCAGACGCACCCTTCAAATGCGCCGCGTGATGAAACCACTACTGGAGGCTATCAAATCCACTGGGGCCACGTACAGGTGGGGTCACCCTTTTCACTTAGTGATCACGAGGAGAGGCCGATCATTTATGCTACAATCCCATGCACAGCTCCTGGAACTCTTTCGCTTTCTGGAAATACTAGGTATGCAGTTGGAGGACTGGCTGTCTCCCTCGCTTGGGGATAACAGGGAGCCGGGCCCGCGGCCGGGTCGTGGTGAACCTCCTCACCACTTCATCAGGTAGCTGATGAGGAGGTTCACCACGCAACGCGTCGTGTGTTTATTCTGTCGGATGGGGTCTATCATACGGTGATGTATTAAAACGGCATATCATACTAGATTATTAGTTCCCAGTATACTTTGAATACTTCTGTCTTTTTCTTATTAAACTCACTGTTAATAGTGAGTGTTTGCAATATTCCCCAATTATTTGGGACGGTAATAGCACTAGTCACTTTAAATAGCTTAATAACACTTGTCACTTTACTGCACAGGACACTTACCTTGTTGATAAATTGTTGTATATACATGTATTGCACTTTATTCTCCTTATATTGTTTATCACAATCTCAAAAAATTCTTTAGTTTTTAGATCAATACTTGTGAGGGAACTTTGTGATATATTGTATAGATATTAACCACCTGATAGTCACCCCCACCCCAAATGTTTGGGGCTTTTTAACTGTGTTTTTAGATGTATGTATCTTTGTATGTGGGACTGGGATGTGATTAAATAAACCATTATACGTTAATTCAACATTTACAGTGTGCGGCACATTTTATATGGGCAGTCATGTTGTGTGTGGTTGTCTGGTAACCCATATACATATTCCATTGTAGTACAATGTTGAACTGTTGTTTATTTGATGCAAAACTTCAATAAAAAGATATTGAACTATATTTGTACATTCTTAGCAGATTGTCAATTTCTAGCTCCGGGAAGTGAGTGCACCATTTGATCATCCCTGTATTGAGTTCCTCATATTGTAATGGCTGTCTTAAGAAATTATAGCATAGTGCTATAGCTCTACGATTCGGTGGGGTTGTATTTAAGAGTGTGTCCAGTTCATTGTCCCAGTCCCTAGCGGAGAATTTTTAAATTGTTTTTTTTTACATACGATGATATTTGGAACCATGCAAAAGTATGTGAGGCCATAAATGGGAATTTTTCTTTGAGTTCTTGGTAGGTGAGCATTTTCTCTCTACTTGGTACTAATAGTTGTCTAATTTGAGTGATTCCTGCCCTTTCCCAATCTGTATATGGGCGTGTCGTGTCCCCATTTAAGAAATCTAAATTTCCCGTTATGGGTAGAAGCGTAGATGAGTGGGGGTTCAGATTGTGTCTTTTCCTTAATTTTTGCCAGAGTTCCCAGATAGACATTAATAGTGGGTTCAAGGTAACGTGTTCAGGTAGCATCGCTTTGTGCATGTGTATTAGGTAGGTTAGTTTGATATTTGGCATCATGTTTTGGTCTAACTGCGGGTTTGTGTATGTTTGAGTATTTTTAATCCAATCTCTTAATACACCAAGTAACGCCGCTGCATTATAATTATAAAGGTCTGGTAGGCTTATTGTTGCCCTTTTCTTAGCCCAGATGAACTCTCTGAATTTTTTGTTTAGTTCCGTAATCTCCTTATCTCTTAAGAGTATAGGGAGCGTTTGTATATAGAACAGCAGCTTTGGAAATGCGATCATTTTTATTAGGGAAACACGACCCAAATATGAGAGTGTCAAACTGGACCAGGTTTGCAAATCCTGTTGAATTTCTCTTATTACGGGTTTAATGTTGATGTCATAGAGTTTTTGCTGGTTTTTAGGCAGCAAGAATCCCAGGTATTTTATATGCTGTTTATTCCACTTAAATGGAAAATTGTTCCCCCAGCTGGGCTTTGTGCATCTGCTCAGGTACAGGGCAGCTGATTTTTCCAAGTTTATCGAGTAACCTGTAATCGAGCCAAATTGGGCTATAATTTCCAGTATCCGTGGTAGTGTGTTTCTGGGATTTGCAATATACAAGAGGACATCGTCTGCAAAGGCTGTTATCTTTATCTCCTCTCCTCCTACCTTTATGCCCTGAAATGTAGCTTCCCCTTCCAATAGTCGAAAGAGCGGATCAATGGCCAAGTTAAACAATAATGGTGAAAGGGGGCATCCCTGTCTGACTCCCCTACCCAGTGAGATGTTGTCTGTGAGTTGCCCGTTAACTATTAGTTGGCATGTTGGTGCCCTGTATATATATTATATAAATAAGGTGAACAACTTACCAAAGGCTCTTTCCATTAGTAGAGCATTTAGCCATGGCCATGATATCTTATCGAAAGCTTTCTCAGCATCTAAACTGAGAAGTAGTTCTTTCGAGTTTCTTTTAGTAGTAATCGCTGTTAATGCAGTTCTTATGCCTATTGAAATATGTTTGCAACTAACAAAGCCCAGCTGGTGTTTAGTAAGTAGCTTCGGGAGAAAACACCGATCAGTCGATCCGTCATTATCTTGGATAGTATTTTATAGTCTGTGTTCAATAGTGAAATTGGTCTGTAAGACTTAACCAGCTCTGGGTCTCGGTCTGGTTTTGGCAATAGAATTGTATAGGATTCAGTAAATCGAGGCATCTGGGTTCCATGGTGTATTATTTTATGAAATACCTCTGAGTGTGGGAACCTTTGACGCGTGTCTGTGTCCTTTATATTTATAGTTCTTTTATGTCCCCTTGGTTTTGCCATGTTGGCTAACAATGCACCCGCTTTGTTCCCGAATCTAAAATATTTTCCTCTTTGAAAATGTAGTTTGCTCTTGGCCTCCGCTCCTAGGTGTGTGTCCAATATCAAGGGCGCCTCCATCCATCGCTTCTTGTTTTCTGCTGTATTGTTTTCTAAGTATGTTTTGTATGCCTTCGTAAGTGTATTGCATACGATTGGGTGTTTTTCCCCTGCTTCCTTCTTTTTTCTGGCTGTGTAGGCTATGATTTGCCCCCTCAAAACAGCCTTCGCCGTTTCCCATAATAATGTTGGATTGTCCATGTGTTGTATGTTATCATCCATGAAGTCTGCCCAACTTTTCGTTATAAACTCTTTGAAGTTTGGGGAGGTATATAAATGGTTTGGAAATCTCCATATTTTTGAGTATGATTGTGTGTAGTCCAGCTTGAATGTCAATGAGATTGGTGCATGGTCTGATAGAGTAATTGGCTTAATGGACATGTCCAGAACCTCACTCATCAGATGGTCGTCTATTAGGATGTAATCGATTGACAGTGTTTTGTGGGCTACTGAGTAGCATGTGCATTTTCTAGCTGTTGGGTATAGCAGTCTCCATGGATCTATCAATTTTGTGTTTTGCAATAATAAGTTGAGAGGGCTCCCCCCTGTTTGAGTGTTTCTTGATTCTTGCCTATCCATTTTGGGGTCAATGACTGCATTGAAGTCTTCCATCACAATTAAATTAAGAACCTGCATTGTTAGTAGCCTTTGCATGAGCTCTGTGTAAAAATCTGTGTTGGGTGCATTAGGTGCGTAAATATTGACTAAGGAGATATTTTGTCCTGCTATATTGAGTTTTAAGATTATGTACCTGCTGTCAGGATCAATGTATTTTTCAGTTATGCTATATTGGATATTTTTGTTAATCAGTATGGCCACTCCTCTTTTCTTTTGTGAGTATGTAGTAGCAATCTCCTCCCCTATCCAGCTAGCTCTGAGGTTGCCTTTTTCCCCCTCCTTCCAATGTGTTTCCTGTAAAACTATTATGTCGGGGTTGAATCGTCGAATGGATGTCAACGTTTTTCTACATTTGATGGGGTGATTTAAGCCCCCTACATTCCATGAGACAATCTTGAGTGTATTTTTTGCTATTGTTTGAGAGGTTGTGCCGTCAGTGGTCATATGTCAAATAAGAATGTTGTTTAGCTGAACATACCTGGGAGTTTCATGGTATTGATTTGGTTTTTTGTTCTCCCCCGTGCCGGGTGTTTAGTTGTCGCAGCCCCCACCCCGAGTGATGCATACAGCCAAAGCTAGTACACTTTTCATCATTGTATTCCAGACGTCCCACAGTGGTTCGAGCTGTAAAATTGCCTATGTAACTTTGTTGAGTAGAAACAAAAACAACGATTAGACCCAATTGCGATTTTGGATCTGTAAATCTCCGCCAGAATGGCCAGGACAGGCCCAGGACCCCCCGCGGGGAGATTGCTATTCCCAGCTTCCCGCGATGAGCCCCAAGGCATGCCAGAGAGATCCACAAACATTAACCTTAACATAATACGAGTATTTTTCTTCATGAATGCTTGTCTTACTCTTAAAATACTTTTAACATTCCAAACTGTTTCAAACTGTTTACCTTGGTAAAGGTAGCCCCTATTATCCCTCAATCTATGCATATTTTGCCTTGGGATCAGGGGTGACTAAGTGATACCATGACCCTTTGCCCTTTTGGGTCATCATCATATAGTTTTGTTTCTCCAGAGATGGAGACTCTCAGTTTTGCTGGGTACAGCAAGGCGAACCTAATTCCCTGCTGCACCAGGTGTTTGCATATAGGGGTGAATTCTTTGCGTTTGAGTCACTGCCACCGAGAAATCTTGGAAAATTAGAATCCTATTACCTGCCACCACCACCTCCTTCTGTTTACGGTATGCAGTTAAAATTGTTTCTTTATCTTCAAACTGCAAGTATTTGGCTATTGTTGCTCTCGGCCTATTGCCCTCAGTCTGCCTTCCTGGGCCCAGTCTGTGAGCTCTTTCAATCTTTCTGGGATCACACGCCGGCAGCTGTAGCGCCGTCATGAGGTCTCCTGTTAAAGGTCTCGGCCCTTGGCCTTTATAGGTTTCCGGGATGCCCAAAAATCTGAGTTTTGATCTGCGACTTCTGTTTTCCAGGTCTTCCTGTTTCTCACTTAGACTGGCCAGCAGCTTTTCTTGTGAGTTAATTTTAGTACTGTATGTCGCGTTACAATCCTCCAGGTCACTAACCCTTTGTTGGAATTCAGCTATTTGTTTAGAGTGGGAGTTAATTTGTTCCATGGCCCCCGCGAGCGTGTGATGTAGGGCCTCAAATTTTTTATCAAAGTATGGCACCAAGGTGGCCATGACTTCTTGTGCTATAGATTTATCATCCCTACACTTAGGTGAGTCGGGCAAATTCCATTGGGGAGATGTGTTTAAATCAGGCCTAAGTGGTGAGGAGGTTGATTACTTGATTATCACGCTGATTATCTCCTCGGTGATCCCAGCAGCTCAGTGGATGAGTTGATGAGGGGATAATTGTGAACTGCTTGTTCAGTGTTGATGGGCTCTGCCCCTGCTTCCCTGATATCAGGGAGCCTTGCAATGGCCGTTACCACATGTAGTGAGGTTCGGTGTTACAGCTGCAGGCAGGGACCTCCGGGCAGTAAAAGGGGGGCACAGATCAGTACCTCCTATCAGGCTGGGTTTGTCCTCTTCTTGTTCTTTGTGCTCCTTTCTCTCTGATGGCAGAGATTCCATAAGATTTTGTCTGATGATGAGGGAGCACTTCTAAAATGCGGCCATGCTGCTTGGCTCCGCCCCCGGAAGTCTCGATACATTACTTTCTAACGTTTTTCTCCTATCCATCCTCCCCACATTATCAATTTCTTTCTCTATGGGTGGCTGATTATATCCTTTTTTAATGAACCGTTGGCCAATAATCCTAGCCTGTGTCCTATAGTCACCAGCATCCATACAGTTCCTCCTTAATCGGACAAACTGCCCCTTTGGGATATTACTAAGCCAATTTGGGTGATGGCAACTGGACACAGGTACATAAGCGTTCCTATCTGTGTCTTCAAAGAAAGTTTTTGTAGCCAATTCAGTTCCTTTCTTCATTATTTCCAAATCTAGGAAATGTACTCTCTTCTTACTGTTCTCTTTAGTAAATGAAATCCCCCAATCATTTTGATTAATAAATGCAAATAAATCCTCAAAAGAATCCTGGTCGCCCTCCCATGTCACCAAGCAATCATCAATATATTGTTTCCAGAATTTAAGTCCGTTATGTTGCATACCAAAGTACCTTCTCTCAATGTTAAAAAGGGGACTCCTTTGTAGACTTCACTGGGTCTGACCTATCATCATCCATTCTATTATTTACCCTCCCCCGTTCATTTGGGATTGGTCTTTCTAATGGTGCATTAGAAAAGTACTCCCCATATGGAGTACTGTGCACCTGTGCTTAAAAAGGACATATCAGAACTGGAGTGCGTTTAAAGAAGGGCAACAAAGTTAATAAAAGGAGTGCGGGGGCTAGAGTACCCTGAAAGATTGTCAAACTTAGGTTTATTTAGTTTAGAAAAAAGACGCTTGAGGGGTGATCTAATAACTATGTATAAATATATTCAGGGTCAATACAAAGATCTGTTTATACCCCGGAGTATAACCATAACGCGAGGGCATCCAATAAGGTTAGAGGAAAGGTGCTATCTCTACCGACATAGGAGAGGATTTTTCTCTGTAAGAGCAGTGAGACTATGGAACTCGTTGCCAGAGGAGGTAGTAATGATGGATACAGTAAAAATGTTCAAAAGTGGGCTTGATGCCTTCCTGGCATGTAATAACATTTCCAGCTATGGCTACTAGACCAATGAAAGGAGATAAATAGGCTGAACTGGATGGATTAAAGTCTTTATTCAGCCTTACATACTATGTTATTATGTTACTATTTATTATATATTAATAAAACTATAATAATAAACTATAATCCTATAAAAATACAATCAAATTAACCTACCTAATGGTTTACCGCATGAGGGTGGCCGTGCGGCGCCTCGAAAGCAACCCCCTGCCGGCCAGCAACCCAAGCGTCTGGCTGGGGAAGTGGCTAGAGTCCGTCCGGGTAACGGAGAAAAACCAGTGGTGGAGCGCGGCACTTTGCCTAGCCTAAAGTGTTCTAAGGCAGGTGAGAAAAGAGCTCTGTGCCCCGGACGATAACTGGCGGCATCAGCAATGCTAGCTACTTCGCCTAGCCAAAATTGTTCCAGGGGAAGGGGCCAAGAAAAGAGCGCTGTGTCCTGGACGAGAACCGGTGCAGCTCGACACTTCACTTAGTCTAAATGGTTCCAGGGGAGAAAAGAGCAAGGTGCCCCGGATGAGAACCGACGGCATCGGCGGTGCTCGGCACTTCGCCTAGTCGAAATTGTTCCAGGGGAGGCGGCAGAGAAGAGAGTGCTGTGCCCCGGGGGAGAACCGGCTGCTTCAGCGGTACTAGCTACTTTGCGTAGCCGAAACTGTTCCAGCAACGGCGGCTGAGAATGCGATCCTTCCTAGCTGCCACCTTAGCTCCGCCCCCTTAAAGGCATGCAAATATTGAATCTTACAATCAATTGTGTAAAATAAACAATTAACACATGGGAAAAAGCAATAAAAGATGGAAAATAATTCCCCTGGTTTCCCCCAATCAGACTCACCAGAGAAAAACCTGTGGCTGCTTTTTCCTGTGGCAGATTTTTCAGCACAGGAGTGTCATCTCTTTTTACAAAACAAAAGGTGACACCCCAAATCACCCCAAGACCCCGGCGCTTACCCTTACCATCCTGATCCGAATGCAGCATAGCTGCGGAGGCATTGTGGGTCCATCCAGATCAGAGGAGTATAAGGGCCAGGGAACAGACAGGGTTTTCAATACCCCGCTTCCAAGGCATAATCCTTAAAAACAAAAAAAAGTGAATAGGAGAGGAGTTCAGATACACCCTTGCAGTTCAGGCTGCAAGAAAGAAACTGGATTGGAGGAAGTCAGCCGGAAAGATATAGGCCCAGGAGGAGCCACGCTTTTGTTCTTGTAGTCCACGCCCTTCAGCCGAGATGTTAATACAATCGTGACTGAACTACTCTGATGGCCTGAAGTAAAATAAAAGAGAAAAGACTATAAAGTATAAAGAAAGTGGAAGTGTAGCTGATGAGGCGTATACTATTAAACAGAGGGAAGCAAAACTGATTATAACTGCTGCTAAAGGGTAAAGGGAGGAAGAAATGGCAAAATCTGTGAAGAGGCGAGATAAAACCTTTTCCCGATATATTGGTGACAGAAAGAAGAAAAACAGTGCAGTCTCAAAAATTAGAAACAGGGAAAATAATTAAATTGATGAAGATAAGGCTGTAGCTGTCCATCTGAATAGCTACTTTTGTTCAGTATTTTTAGATTGTGGCTTTCAAACCCATAGCAGGTATGGTGCAGGTTTGGGATACCCTGCGGCCTAGTGTTTTGGCAGCAGGACAAAAAACTATTCAAAATGCAATAGCTTGATTAAGCTGCAGAAGGATGAACAAGCGTATTTAGTATAACAGATAGGCTGCTACGTGCAGGTTTGGGATACCCTGTGGCCTAGTGTTTTGGCAGCAGGACAAAAAACAATTCAAAATGCAATAGATTGATTTAGCTGAAGAAGGATGAACAAGCGTGTTTAGTATAACAGATAGGCTGCTAAGTGCAGGTTTGGGATGCCCAGCGGCCTAGTGTTTTGGCAGCAGACCAAAAACCAATCCAAAATGCAATAGTTTGATTAAGCTGAGGATCAACAATTTAGTATAACAGATAGGCTGCTAAGTGCAGGTTTGGGATACCCTGTGGCCTAGTGTTTTGGCAGCAGGACAAAAAACAATTAAAAATGCAATAGTTTGATTAAGCTGAAGAAGGATGAACAAGCGTATTTAGTATAACAGATAGGCTGCTAAGTGCAGGTTTGGGATGCCCTGCGGCCTAGTGTTTTGGCAGCAGGACAAAAAACAATTCAAAATGTAATAGTTTGATTCAGCTGAAGAAGGATGAACAAGCGTATTTAGTATAACAGATAGGCTGCTAAGTGCAGGTTTGGGATGCCCATGTGGGCTGGTGTATTTAAAGCGGACCGAAAAATATTAAAACTAAATTCAAACTAATCCAGTTATTATAAATGATTGTGTGTAACAGATAGGGTTAAATAAGCCACTGCATAGATGGGATGCACAGTGGAAAGGCAGATTAAAATTTACAGCACAAAGAACTGAAATTGAATTGAAAACTGATCAGGCTGGCGCATGCGCGCGGAGCCGGCGGATGGTCGCACTCTGCTAGAGCTCCGCAAACCCGGGCCTGAAGGGGCGGCCTAACGCAGCGAAAAGCACAGATAAGTGGCGCAAACAGCGGGGAGAGGATCGGGGGGTGACTCTCCTCCGGTCGGAGTATGCGTCAGACCCGCAGAAACAAGCAAAGGCCGCCGAAGCCACACAGGGCCCTGCAGCCGGGAAGCAAGATGGCGGCCGTAGCACACCCAGTCACTGCACGCGCAGCACGAGGTGAGGAGGAAGGGGGAGCCCCGGCCCCCTCGGTGACCCATTCAGAGGACTCCCTGGATTCAGGGGACAGCCAAACCCATTTCCCCTCTGAAATAAAAGATCAGTGCCCGCAGATGGCTTTGGATCATACCTCACTTCAGCATATCAGAGCCGTGAACCGGGAAGAGGTGGCTGCAATCACCAAGAACACCTCCCAGCTGATCAAGGAGCTGAAAGCGCAGGGGCAGAGAATAGCATCCTTAGAGAGCAATATAACCGATGTCACCACGGTTCTGAACGGCCATGAGGAGGAACTGGAGATTTTGCATGAAGAAATCGCTGCCCTAAGGGACATGCAGGAGGACCTGGAGAACCGGAATCGCCGCTCCAATCTCAGATTCCGGGGGCTCCCGGAGTCGATGGAGGACGCCCAAGGTACTATCATGGCTTTACTGCAAGAGCTGACACCTACCATACCACTTGAAAGGCTGGAGCGAGCACACCGGGCCCTCACCAGGCGCAGCCCTGATGGGCCCCCGAGGGACATCATTGTAAAGTTTGTCTACTTCCAGACCAAGGAGGCGGTGGTGAAAGCAGCAAGGGAAAAAGGCCTTACGCAGTTCCAGGGTCACTCCTACCAAGTTTTTGCGGACCTTGCCCAATCCACCATAGCTAAGCGGCGAGCCCTTAAACCTTATTTACAAATGCTTAGATCCCACAACATAAGCTACCGATGGGGCTTTCCATTCAAGGTGTCCTTCCCTTACAACGGCCGTATCCATCAAGCAGCGAAACCCCAGGAACTAGGGGACCTATTGCTGCAGCTTGGCCTATCTGGATCTAAGGTCCCCCAGGACTTACCTACAGTTTCAGCCCCAAACTCACAGCAAAGGAGAGATGCCGCCGCGACGATGGACGATTCACAGCAGAGGAAATCGGGGAGCGACCGATCGCAGGCCCTAACGAACGTGTCCTCGCAGGTTTTTCAACCAACTTCGGAGGGATGACCAGCAAGCTACTACTGAGGTTTGGTGGTGTGACCCTCTCTGTGGGTGAAAGTTTTGGACACTCCCAGCTATTGGGAAAGTGAAATTTGTGCGGTTTTATATGCTTAACCTTTTCATTAATGCCATCTCTATTTCTTAAACTACTTGCATGTCAGATGTATGATTAGTTAATGGCTATTTGCACTGCTTGGTGGCTGGGGTGGCGAGGGGCCTATCTCGGGCACTCTGATCGGCAGTGCCGGTGGGGGTGTGGGGGGTGGGCCCTAAGTTCCCCGTTATGCCTGGCCTGCTTTGAATAATTTGACTTTGAGATCAGGCTTTTGGAAGTAGGTCACTTGTATGTTACATGATGGGCTAATCCCTTTCCGATATGAAGCTTCTCCCTGTCTGATAGTTAAGTGCCTTAGTGAAAAATTGATTGTTATGTACAGATAAGAAAATGATTGATTGGGCTGCCCCGCCGGCCCGGGGGATATACCGTGCCTACCCCCTACGACCCTGGTGGTATGCTAATTGTGGATTGTTCCACAATAGACTGATTGTTATTAGCCTATACATGTTTTTAAATACTGTAGGTTGTTATGTGTATATTTGGAACTATTGGTATACAGGCCCGCGCTAGCAATTTCCCAAATAAAAAATCAATGAATACATGTGATAAATAATGCTCAACGTGAAATGTCCTCAACCCCAAAAAGAACACAAATAAAATGTTAATATAAACACAGAGCAAGCTAGATTGAATAAAACAAAACAAAAGTCCCAATTTTTAATCCTTCAAAGGTGCTATAGTGCTCAATATAACTATGTCCCACGGTGCATGCACTCCACGCAAAATTGTGCAAAGGAATCCTCCACCAATCGTGCAAACTCTTACCAACTTTAAGTAGGCAATGCGCTTAAAGTGGACCAACACCCAGGATTTTGACTATCCTGGGTGTTGGTCCACTTAGGTGGGGCGGGGGGGGTTTCAGACAGCGGGGCACCCCCGATCGCCGCAAAAACTCACCTCTCCCCGCTCCCACGTGACCTCGTCCGGCCAATGACAGCGCTCAGAGCAGCTCTGGTATGCGCGTCCAAAGCCGCTTGGACGCGCATACCAGAGCGCTGTCATTGGCTGCGTCTCTCGCTTCCCTCTAACAGGGAGCGCTCCTGCGCCGGCCATTCACAAAACGGCCGGTGCGGGAGCGCGCCCTGCTAGAGGGAAGCGAGAGACGCGGCCGCGTCTCGCGCATGCGCCGTTGGATCGCAGGTAAGGTGAGGATTGTGGGCCTCCTGGGCGGTTCCTCCCCGCGGGACATCCCGATTCTTTAAAAACTCCAAAAAGCTCTGAAGAATCTACCGCTCGCCACCGCCGACGCGTTTCGTCGCCGCAAGGCAAGGAGCCTAGTTAAAGTTGCCTTGCGGCGACGAAACGCGTCGGCGGTGGCGAGCGGTAGATTCTTCAGAGCTTTTTGGAGTTTTTAAAGAAATCCTTTGGACATTTTATTTACTTTTGTGGGATCGCCCTTTTATTGGACCAAATGGGGATTGTCTGATTCCAGGATCGGTGAGATTACAACTGTATCTCAATGCTGATTATTTTACCTGTCTTGTGAGTGGATTTGGATCTTTTTATTAAAGTTATAGTTTTTGCAATATTACACTATTTTGGGCTTTCTGCTTCTCCGTGTATGTCACCCCCTGAGATTTGCCTGGAAAAGAGAGATTGCACAGCGGAGGGCTGTATGGAAATAGTACCTTTGTGACATCTGTAAAAGCTGGAGGGTTGAAGTGTGGAAGCATTGCTGGATAAGCGTTTATTTAAAAGTGGATTACATCAGAATTGGCAACAACGCCGTGTAAAATCAATTTTAAGCGCATTGCCTACTTAAAGTTGGTAAGAGTTTGCACGATTGGTGGAGGATTCCTTTGCACAATTTTACGTGGAGTGCATGCACCGTGGGACATAGTTATATTGAGCACTATAGCACCTTTGAAGGATTAAAAATTGGGACTTTTGTTTTGTTTTATTCAATCTAGCTTGCTCTGTGTTTATATTAACATGTGTATATTTGGATAATGCTTAATAGTGTGTATTGTCTTGTCTTATTATGTTTACCCCCCATCCCCGCCCCCCTTGGCCCTGTCCTTCCCCCCCCCCCCGCCCTAGTACGCGGGGAGTTGCTGTTCCCCAGAAAATGATTAATAATGCCAACTATAGCGTTCTTGAAAACAAGAGATGTCGGTGAAAGTGGTCTCCCTTAATGCTCAAGGCCTCAACTCCCCTAATAAGCGGTCAAGGGCATTTAGAGCCTTTGTTGTGCTTAAGGCAGATGTGGTGTGCTTACAGGAGACACATTTTTCGTCCTCATCCTCGCCCAGGTTCCTCCACCCGAAGTACCCCCAGTTTTACCAGGCCACAGCTGAAAAGAAGCACTGTGGGGTATTAATAGCGTTTCATAGAAATTCTCCTTTCACATGCTCTAAACAAATGATAGACCCTATGGGCAGGTATCTACTGCTAGTGGGGACTTTGCAGGATACGCCAGTTACACTACTGTGTTACTATGCTCCTAACAGTTGCCAGGTCCGTTTCCTGGCCAAGGTGTGTGAATTGCTCAAGACTTATGCACAGGGAACTGTTCTAATGTGTGGGGACTCAAATTTGACGTTACCAGACAGGCTTGACAGGTCCTCTTTGCCCTCTTCTCATGTGTTGGGGGAATCTAAAGCCTTTCTTAGCATAATCCAAGGAGTGCAGATGGTGGATGTTTGGCGTGAATTAAACCCAGGGAAGCGGGATTACACGCACTATTCCCACCTGCACCATCTTCACTCTCAGATCGATCATATCTTTGTAGGAAGAGGTCTATTGCCGCAGGTTAGGCGGGCGGAGATAAAGCCTGTGCCATGGACAGACCATGACATGGTCCTTATAGCCTGCTCTGGCTTGGTGATGCGAACCGGACCATCCCCGTGGGTTCTAAATGAATCCCTTTTGGCTTCAGAGGAAATGGTCCAGGAAGCTAAGCAGGTAGCATTGGAGTACTTTAGGCACAACATGGGCACTGTACAATCCCCGGCGACATTCTGGGGGGCGTTTAAAGCAGTAATAAGGGGACACTTTTTGGGGCAGGCCTCGAGAAAAAAGAGGGAAAGAATAGCACAGTCGGCTCGTTTGGAGCGGGAATACTCTGAAGCTGCGAGGGGGTTTAAGGATACGGGCAGGAGGGAGGAGGAGGTCAGGCTGGAGAAGGCGAGGGTAGCCTTGAATCAAGTGCAGATTAAACAGGCTGAAACCCGATATAGATGGTTAAGGCAAAGATATTATGCATGTAGCAATAAGCCCAACTCATTATTAGCATCTCAACTTAGATGTCAAGATTTTCCAATGCCTCCCATCAAGTTGAAAATGAATGGAGGCCAACTCATTACCAACCCTGAAAAGATCCTGGAAACATTTAGGAGTGGGTTATCTAAGTTGTATGGGCCCCCCCAGGGACTAGACCATAGGAAAGCTACAGCATTCTTTGAAAATATTGAACTGCCATTGGTTTCTGAGCAGCAGAGGCAGGGGATGGATGCCCCCATCACTGAGGAGGAGGTACGGAGGGCTATTGGGACCCTTAAATCAGGGAGGAGGCCTGGCCCTGATGGCCTGACGGCGGTCTTTTATAAAAAGCTTAATCAGGAGGTGGTCTCCCCCTTGACTACCTTGTTTAATTATGTTTTGGAAGGGAACCAATTTGAGAGCGAGATGCTGAAGGCTAACGTGGTTATGATCCCGAAGCCCGGGAAAGATCATCAACAGTGGAGCAATTATAGACCCATCTCTCTACTAAACACCGATCTTAAATTATTTTCTAAAATTTGGGCTACTAGAATTAATGATTTCTTGGGCTCCCTGGTACATCAGGACCAGGTGGGCTTTGTCCCTCTTCGACAGGCGGGGGATGGAGTCAGACGCATAATTCAGTTGATTGATTCAGTCAAAGGCACCAGTCAAGAAGCCATGCTACTGTCACTTGATGTGGAGAAGGCGTTTGACTCCATCTCCTGGGAGTACCTACAGTGGGTGCTGGAGAAATGGGGTTTGGGGGTTGGACTTCAGATGGCAGTATCTGCTTTGTACAATGCCCCACAAGCTGCTTTGAAGTATGCGGGCACAATGTCGGCCCCATTCTCGATTCTTCGGGGTACTAGGCAAGGATGCCCACTATCGCCGATATTATTTATTTTGGCAATAGAGCCCTTGGCCATTAAGATTCGAAATAATGTGAACATAAGAGGCATAGTGTCTCAAGCTGGGGAGAGTAAGCTGTCCCTGTTTGCAGACTACATGTTGCTCATGATCACGGCTCCCCACATCACTATCCCCAATATAATTAATATTTTGTCAGAGTTTGGTGGTCTGTCCGGGCTTCGGATCAATGATACAAAGTCGATGGCATTGGATGTGTCGTTAACAGAGCTAACCAAGAGATCCTTGCAGGCTAATTACAAGTGGACTTGGACACATCAGTTGCCCTACTTGGGTATTAAAATTACCTCTAATTATGAGACATTATTTAAAGCCAATTATTCTCACATCCCGAAATTAGTCGACACGCTCTTGAACCCATGGTACAATTTGAGGATGTCATGGCTGGGGAGGCTGGCTGCTATTAAAATGGTTCTATTGCCTAAGCTGCTGTACCTTTTCAGAGTGCTCCCAGTAAGAGTTCCACTGTCCTTTTTCAAACCCTTACAAAGCAGAGTTTTGAAATATATCTGGGGTTCAACCAGGCCGAGAGTCAATAGGAAAACATTGTATTACCACACCACTAAGGGTGGGCTGGGTGTACCCTCGCTCCATAAATATTACTTGGCGGCGCAGATTGCTCCGGTGCTACTGCTGCACGTAAAAGAATCCCCTCCACTGTGGGTTCTGGAGGAAGCCAGGAGGACTGAACCAATGGATGTGAGTGCGCTGCCATGGCTTCCCAGACGTATCAGACCCAAAAGTGTGTCCCCTGTTCTGGACTGCCTGCTGGGGAGGTGGGATAGCTGTAAGTCAAGGGCGGGATTGATCTCTGGGCATACTCCGCTGATGAGGCTTTTTAACAACCCCATGTTCCCCCCTGGCGTGACACATACCTCAGGTTTCAGCTGGTGGAAAGCTAATGGTCTGGAGGTGGTGCAGGATCTATGCACAGTCGGGGGTATGAGATCCTTTGAAGACCTAAGAGCAACTAAACAGATTCCACCGTCTGAGATTTTCAGGTATTTGCAGCTCTCTCACTTTGTTAGAGGCATATTGAAAGGGGGTTCCCAGACGTTCAGGTGGACAGGTCTGGAACAGATGTGTTACCAACAGCCATACGCTACAGGAGTGATTACGCATATCTATGGGACCTTGGTCAATCAGGTGGACCCGCCTAAGCATGGGTATATGGCGAGGTGGGAGGCAGAGCTTGGGGTGACGATTGATGACGAGTCTTGGAGGAGAATTTGGAAATCAGTTCGCTCCACCTCACTTAATGTGTTGGCAACAGAGAATGCCTTCAAACTGGTACTGAGATGGTACTATACCCCCGCTAGGCTCCATAGGTGCTCTGCCTCTCACTCCCCCATGTGCTTTAGGGGCTGTGGGGAGGTGGGGGACTATCTCCATGTGTGGTGGGCATGCCCGAGGGTTAGGCCGCTCTGGCAGAGAGCATACACAGTTCTATCCCGAATGGTGGGGAAAACATGCACCCCTAACCCAATAGAAGTGTTATTATCTTTGAAGCAGAATGCCCTCTCTAAGGATGAGTGGCTCTTGACTAAACATCTCTTGGTGGCGGTCAGACTCACAATAGCTGCAAATTGGAAGGCCCCGAAGTTACTGTGGAAGGAGGTAGAAGCCAGGATGTCTAACATAATGGTCAACGAACAGCTGACGGCTATAGCTAACCTGCAAAGGGAGAAGTATGACTTGGTCTGGGATCCATGGCAGAAGCACTGCGCCCAAGAGGCTAATTGGTTTTTGCACATTAAGGTTCTTTGGTACACACGAAGGGTGGCAGGCCATCGCGACAGAGACTGGTGGTCGAGTGGTATCCATCGTCCAGGAAATCTGCTGCTATGCTGGATGAGTGCTGAGAATTTTTGAGCTATATGTACCAGCTGATGTCTGCTCCTGGTCCCAAGATGAGGTTGGCGCAAGATCAACTGGAGGCCCATACATCACATGAAGAAAAGATTATGATAAGATGTGAATTTTGATCCCGGATCACATAAGTTGTGTCTGAAGAAGCCCATCTGTTTGCACAATTCTTTAATAATAATTTTTTCCTTATTGAATTGCACAATTCTGTAATAGCAAAATTTTTTCTTTATTGTGTTTGGCATTTAGGCATCTATTAGATTTATGGGCGTGTTGAATGGGGATGGTAGGAGGATATCCCCACTTCTACCTTGTAATTGGCCTTATACTGAGTTTGAGTAGTTGGTTCGGGTCCCCTTTATCTAGACTAAGTGGGCCAATTTTAGGGCCTCTAATATGTATAATTTTCCCTGAATCTGTGGGTGGTCCCAGGGGAGTGTTCATATAATCTCTCATATAGAGTTTGGTGCTTTTAGATGAGGTTATATCTGGTTCCGCCTCCCGTGTATTAGGAAGTAGTATATTGTTGTGGCATATTTGTCCATTATAACATAATTGAGGTATTGGATACAGGTTAATTATAGATTATCTAACTAAATAGTATGTGTATTGTGTTGGTTAGTCTTTTCCACTTAGAAGTATACTCACCTGGACCGGCTCCTTGTTGCGCTCACGCCTAGCTGTTCTATCTATGGCAATGGCTTTTATTCACTCTCTTTGTGAGTGTCTAGTCTATTGGTGATGCGCGCGCATAGCACCCAGCTGTTTCTCTCCTCTCGCTTTTTTCAACAGTTTACGCACGCGCAGCAGTGCTTCTAGTGCTGTGCGCGCGCATATCCTGGAGTGAGACACTGCCAGCTGGCATATATCTGGCGGGGCTGCGCGCGCATCTTAGTATGTGACGGCATTCCCGTCATCGGTAGGCGCTCGCAGCCCATTGGCTTGAGGGCGGACCTATCACCACCTTGGATCTTTCCCCTGTTGGGTGTGATGTGGCCTATTACAGCGCTGCAGCTCTGGCGTGCCTCCGGCCGGGACACGTCAGAGTGAGTCAGTGTGGGCGTGTCTCCGGCCGGGGCGCGCCTACACAACATTGCGGCGGAGTCCACATGCGGCGCGCTAACTCGGTGATTATTCACAGGTGTGGTGGGTGGCGCAAGGGGTGAGCTGAACAGGTGAGTGCACATAAAAAGAGGGGAGGATTAGTTTTGTGTATGTCCTGAGGAAGTGACGCCAGTGACGTCACGCAGCGCGTAGACGTGGGGGCAGTGGGCGGGCGGTCACAGGCACATGTGAGTTTACTCTCTTTGTTTACTTTGGATTGTTTCTTTTGATCCCTCCTGGCTTTGTCCTCACATTGTACACTCTGGAGTTGCTAGTTTCATGAAATTTAGGTATTTTATGTATATTAGTTATTAGTATTAAGATGCACGGTGTTTGTGTTTTATGATTACATTGAAAGTTATGAAATAAGTTAGATTAATAGATGAGATAGATTAGCACATTGCACTTTAATTAGCACAGCCAGGTTTTTGAGATAATGAACTGCGACTATAGTATTTAGAAACGCCATTCCCATTGCCCCCCTTCAAGTTTTGTTCCCCTCCCGACGGTGCGTTTTGTCTTATATGTTTTTTAATCATGTCCAAAGTTTGTGAATATGTGATTTTCTTAACAATAAAATAATACTTTTATTATAGCAGTGGTGCTGTGGTTTGGTGGGTGACAGGGAAGGAGTGGGACCTTCCTCATTTTGTTTGTATTAAGAGTGTAGTACACCCAGCTTTGCACACTGCTTTATACATAGTGACAAATTTCCAGTGCAGTCTCACATTGTCTTTGACAAAGAGGCCAGAAGTAAACGATCAGGAGATTGACTTACTGGGGATAAAGCGGTATAAGTGCCCTTGGGCTCATATGGGTTGAGCAACTCCCCCCCCCCTTCCCTCCCCCATTCTTCCCTTACTTTCTCCTCCCCCCCCCCCTCGGTCCCTCTTGTCTAGCGTCTCTCCCCACCAATCCCCATGTGATCTGGTGTTTGTCTTGTAGGTCCACGATCTAATATTTAGGTAATGTTCTCCTCATTTTTTCTTTTTTATTTTTTTTTCCGTTATAAGTGTTACAAAAATGGTAAAAACACTGATTCGGATATGTGATCTTTATGCTGTTGATATCAAGATGTGTAACGATATGTTATTGTATTATCACAATGCTGTCCAACCTGAATCTTTCAATACCCTGTTTCCCCGAAAATAAGACCTACTCCGAAAATAAGGCCTACTGTGCTTTTAGCATGAAGGCTAAATATAAGACCTCCCCTGAAAATAAGACCCCCCCCCCCCGAAAATAAGACCTCCCCCCAAAATAATGTTAGAACACCACCCACCCGCTGATCCTCACATCCTCCGACACCCTTCCACCCACCGCCCCGCCCCGTCGCCGTGAGTTACTTACCGGTATGAAGGCGCCGCGTCATGGCCTGCTACCGTAACTTCATAGCCGCCATAGTGACCTGCGGCTGCAGCGATCACCTGCAGAGAGCTGCGGCCGCAGCAAGTATTTGCTGGTAAGCGCTGCCATAGCAAGTGCCTGCAGGAGTGGCCATAGCGAGCGGCCGCAGCAAGAGTCCTCAGTCAGCTGCGGCCGGCTCTCTCTGATGACGAGTGACGCCCCTGACGTTGCGCATAGGGGGACGTCACTGGGGGATGTCACTCGTCATCAAAGCGGCCGCCACCAAAGTGAAAGCTGCTGTCTGCTGCTCGCTCTCTGACAGTAAGTTAGTGAGTAGTGGCAGCAGACTGTGAAGAAGAAGAAAAAAAGAATTTCTATGGGGGAAATGCCAGGTGAAGTGAGGGGAGGGGGGCATGGAAACTAGAGAATTCCCTGGATTCTCTAGACTCTACCCCCACCTCCCCCACCTTCACCCACTGATGATGAGGAGGGGGGGTTGTATGTTTTGGATTCCCCACATATGCCACTACCGGTAGTACAGGAGAAGGGGGGTAAATTGGGACAGGAGGATCAGGGGACGGAGGTAACATGAAATTTTGACAGGAGTCACATTTTGTCTGGTTATGCTGGTTTGTGATGGCAACTACTACTGTTTAACAGTTAATAAATTTCCTTTTTTTGTGAATGCATGTGAATTCTTCTTCATGGAAAAATGTAAGACATCCCCTGAAAATAAGACCTAGCTCATCTTTGGGAGCAAAAATTAATATAAGACACTGTCTTATTTTCGGGGAAACAGGGTAAAGATATTGTGAAAGAAAACTGATCAGGCTAATGAAAAAAGAAAAAAAATGTCACTGTCACTTGCTGTCCCTGGATGCTGTCCCTGGATCGTTCCAGTTTTTCACTATCTTTCCCTGGCTCTGTCTACCTCTCTGTCTGCCTCTCTGACTCTCCCAACCTACCTCTAACTCTCTCTCCCTATCTGCAGCAACCACCGCTGTCTCTGGAATGCAAGGCTGAAATGCGCAAAAGGAAAATGGCCGCCGGTTTATATAGCACGGTGACGTCACCGGGCTTCCTGGCTGCTGATAGGCTGCATGTGACTGTCCCATGATACCATGCCCCAGGGGACATGTCCGGACATGTGCTTCCACCATCTTAGAATGCCTGTAATTGAAATAAATGGAGTTTAAAGGAAAACTTCGATCGATCGAATCGCGGGGAAATTCGGATTCGTTCAGAATCGAATTTTTCATGAAATTTGGAACAAATCCGGGTTCTTCCGGATCGATTCGCTCATCCCTACCTCTGATCCTAAATTTATGACTTTTCAAGGGATTGACCGATTGGAGTGTCGCGGTTCCGTTGAGTTTGATCTCAATTGTTTTATTGATACTTCTTAAATTTTCTGAGTGCTGCTGTTTTTATATCTTTAGCTTTTATTCACCTTGGTTTTAAAATGTTGTGTTGATTTGTATTTGCATATATTATACTTTCCTGTGAAGCACGTCACACACCAGACACTTGTTCTTCCGCCATGCTTATTAGGTGATTGTCCTTTTGATAGAGCTTGGGAACCTCACTCGTTCCCTTTACTTTGCTTTTAGATCCCCTTTAAGGTCCTTTGAATAATAGAACCTTTTTGATGGAATTTGGGAACTTCATCCATCCCCTTTACTTTATTTTTGAATACCCTTTAAGGTCTGTTGAATAGCGGAACCTGTTCTACCAACTGTTCTTTTAACAGTTGTTTCTTAGACCGGCGTTCTGCCTTTTGTTGGGAGCGCTGGTAGCAAGCGCACATACACTGCAGCTGCTGTCAGATCTTCCTTTTGTCCTGGAGAGCGCATGGACACCACGGCATTTACATATAGGGTGATTTTATCAGCACGTGAGACGTGCTGACGAATTGGAAATCTCTCCCCACCCTTCTTGACAGAGTGCTCGAGTATAAAAACTGAGTCTCGCGCCCTGCCGAGCATCTGAGTTCAAGTCTCCTCCAGGGACAAAACACGTAGGATTTCGGTCACTCGAGAGATCTCATCTATGCGACATCGCTCTATGATACTCAGGCGGAGGATTTAAAGTGAAAGGTGATGTGACTTGCTGAATCAACTTTGCCTTGTTTTTAAGCTCATCAAATGTTATACCTTGTAAGTGCATATTATACCTATTAAATTCTCTGTGAACTTTAGAAGGTATTGCACTAGATATCTTTTTATTTTGTTTGCATGCTACCACCTATGGATAATCCTCTGTGTTGAAATACTATTGTGTGGAGACCAATTTGGATGCATTTTGGAGGCTTATACTTCTTTGGGTGTAACATCATTCTGGAAAACATCTCGATAATGTATATGCCCTTCTGACCATGGGCTTTGGTAAGAATTTTGCATAAAAGGTGGCAGATTATGCACAGTGTTAATATTCTTCTGCACCGCGGGAATATCTTAAACGGAGAGTAAAAATACTTTATCCCGGTTGTCGACTTGGAGCTCTGTGTACTACATAAAATTTTTTGCATCTAGGCTTTCTACCTACACAGTGTCACGCGGGTATCTTACATTAATCCCAATAATTTTTTACCATAAGAACTATTAATTTATGGAATAGCCTCCCACAGAAGCTTGTTACAGCATCAACCGCTGACAGCTTCAAAAAAGGATTAGATGCTTACTTAGAAGAAAATAACATTAACAGTTACTATTAGCGGTTATCAGTAAAAAAAAAAAAAAAAAAAAAAACATAAAAAAAAATACCTTCCACCTATAAAATAAAATAAATAACTTCCCCTACCCCAACACCCTTGGTTGAACTTGATGGACATATGTCTTTTTTCAACCGTATTAACTATGTAACTATGTAAGAGAGTACATAACAGTATACACATAAGGGCAGACTAGATGGACCATATGGGTCTCCTTCTGCTGTCAACCTTCTATGTTTCTATGTATCTAACAAGGGGGGGGGGGGGGCATGTGAACCACCTTACATGTCCACAACACCCTTCTCCTATGTAGGAAAAATATAAAAGCTGGCCCATTCTAAGCCGAGCTCCCCTAATTCAGGACCATAAGCTCTTTAGTCCAGTGGCTCCTGACTTACTGCTGTTAAACTAACATGGGATGGGGCACACAACAGCTCTTGCATCTGTATACAACAGTCACCCCCACGCCCAATACTACCTCGGGGCTGGGCATCAGAATCTTTTTGCCTCCTGGGGGCAGTGGATGCTAAAACAGGGTGTCTGGGGTGAGTGCTGCAGCCCTAACGTAAATATCAAACAACAAAAGAAATAGCAATAAAGCCCTAAAACACACCAAAAGTGAAAAAAAAAATCATATTAGATGTTCCCCTGACAAAGACAAGAGTAGAACTGTGAAAGGTAACGGCATGCCAAGTCTTATATCTGCAAATGGGGGTTTTTCACACCTGCTCGTTAGGGTTAGGTGCCCTGTGCAAGACTGCAGGATGGCGCCCCCCACTGTGAGACCCAGCCCCACTGTGTGTATCTCAACTTTTCCTCATTCCATGACACATGCACAGCTTCTCAGCCAATCAGTGAAGCTCTTCAGATTTCCTTTACTGCTCTCATCTCAAAGATGTGGGCATGCCTGCGCTGGCCATCCCAATGCCACAAGCACACCTAGCTAGAGGTATGCCGAGGATGTAGCAAGGGCTAAAGGAAGAGATGTGTGAGTCGGGCAACCCCCAGGGTTTCCCACAGTAGAGCATCCCAAATCAGGATGCCCCATAAAGATGCAGACCACCACCCCAATATTCTTCAAAGCAGAACAAAAGCCTCAAGGCTCGATCTTGGATTCTGAAAGATTCCAGGGCCAGCCCCTGGTCTTCTCCGGGGGCCTTCCCTGGTGACTGGGGTCAATTACCCCATCTGCGATACCGGTAGCCATCAGCTGGTGTCAGCAGAGCTCTGGCTGCTCACCCCATCTGCAGTCCCATTAGCCACCAGCGGGTGTCAGCAAAGCCCTGGATGCTCTCTCCCCATCATCTGCTGCACCTGGTGTATGGAGCTATTTAAGTAGGATCTGCCTTCCACCTGGTGCAGCAAGATTTTGTTTGTTTACTTGTGTGTTTTGTGTCTGGTGATCTGAACCAAAGTCTGTATCTGTACCTACCGGAGTCTGGAGACTGCCGGCATCTGTCATAAGGCCCTTGGGTGAGTGCGCCAGCACCTTTAGGGTTTCTGTTTTTGTTATTAGGTATTTTGTTGGTTAGCCTTATTTTTGTATCTGAATATAAGATCTTTTTGTTTTCCTTTTCCTTTATTAAAACCTTTAATTACATTTTGGTTTGTTGTGTCTTTGCTCTGGCCAAACTTTCTGCTCCTTGGCGGAGAGTTCATATTGGAGAACTCTCCGGCCTGACAAAAGGGTAGTGGGGGATGCAGCCACCTGCGCGCTCGGATCCCCTCGCCCTAGATGAGCGCTTGGGCAAAGGGGCGGGATTGGATCTGAGTGCCGCAGGACCGGGGAAGGGTGAGTAAGATTGGGTGATCTGGGGGGTTTCACACAGCGGGGCATCCCCGAGCACTGGGGTGCTCATCTCAATTAGTCTCCGGCCTCCCCTCCATGCTTTAGGACATTTTTTTCTTTTAAACGAAACATTCCAGTTTTTATTTACATGACGGGACGCACGTGTTTGGCTCATTAAGCAGCTCCCATTGGCCCGCGCTCATGGGGGAGGGGGGGGGACTGATGACCGCCCCAGGATACATTTTTTTTTTTAAATAAACATGAATATAAAGAAACAAGCAACGGCGCCCTGTGTGACCGCACACCTCGCACAACCCAAATGCCGGACTTGCACCCCCCCCCCACACCTGCCACCAACCAATCAGACCCCATTTGTTTTTAAGGGTTTAAAGAGTATTTTTTTTAAAGGGTTTAGACAGTCTGAAGAGTATATACTATCTAGGAATCCTCATAAGCACAAGTGATATTTTGTGATGCTTTTAAACAAAATTTACTGTTTCCAGCGCAATGTGAGAATTTCTGCTGTCATACATTACATTATGAAAATCTTGTAATCTTGTTTACCTGCAACAATTCGGCTGTGTCAGTTGTCAGACCTGTGATTGCCTGCATTCGTCGATTTACACGAGCAATAACTGGGTCGTCGTATTCTTCTAACCAGGCACTAAATGAAAAAAGAAGATAGTTATTTATGAAGAGGGTGAAAAGGAAGCACAAAAAATGGCAATTTAGTTCATCATTGGGTCATACTAGACTAGATTCAAACAGACTGCACCCAAATGTTAATGTTTTTTTATTTGCAATTCAAATACTGTGCTATAGTACTGCTTCCTATAGTATAAAAAATCATAAAATGGGTTTCTAAACGAGCATGCAGAAAATTGCAGAGAAGAGCTCTCGATATATAGACATGCCTGTAATATAACATGCTAGCATAAAGTCATTTGGAGACTGTGATCTAATGGATATTAATGTACGTTCTGGATACTGAACTATAAAAATGCATGTACACATACCTCCACACAAGTCTATACTGGTCTAATAGGCAATACCACTAAAAAGCACATACAAAATTAACAAATCAATAGACAGATAACAGAGTACTCATATACTG
Organism: Gastrophryne carolinensis; assembly: GCA_027917425.1. Classification (NCBI taxonomy): domain Eukaryota; kingdom Metazoa; phylum Chordata; class Amphibia; order Anura; family Microhylidae; genus Gastrophryne; species Gastrophryne carolinensis. The sequence goes on along the minus strand of CM051238.1, from coordinate 109,864,609 downwards.
TATGTGATAAGGTGTTTTGGGGGCTTATCCATGTGTGTTTCAGGGAGTATCAACAAAAAAGCTAAAGATTTTAGCAGACAAGGATGTGCTGGAAAAAAGGTGCCCTTTAGATTTCTGACATGCTCTTTATTGGTGTTGGTAGAAAACGGAAGAGGTGCAAAAAACAGTTGTAGCAGTGAAAATAACTTTCACTGCTTTTGGTTTTTGCTCCTAACGGGAGGCGACAAGTGGTGAAGGCAATAGCTGGGACGCCTGTGTTACAGTCTTTTAGATCTTATTTTATGGAACAAACAATGTATTTCTCCCTATTGAATATACTTCCAATTGGATTGTCTATGCTATATGAGATTTGGAGAATCTGTAATGGGAATTGATACTGATGCAGTACGAAGTGTTTGGTCGAGATACGCTTCATTTCAAGAAATCTATTTGGTAAGTTGCTTGCTCTTAAGGTGAAGGGATCACGTGTACAGTTATCATTGTGTTTGAAGGAAAGAACTATTTTTAATAACTTTTTATATGTTTGTGCTTTTGGCTATCTGGACTCTAAAAGTATCTCTAAATGTATATCTAAAAGTGAAAAAAAATTGTAATATCCAAGGCAACCAGAAATGTAAGAGCAGGGATCTTCCCAAGTCAAGGCCCCAAAAAATGAAAGCAGCTGGAAGATGACTAAATTGTTAATACTTTTGGGTTGGCATTAGCCTCGAAAAATGAACTGAAATAGCAAAGAAGCTATCAAAGAGAAGGGAAGTGCAATACAACCTTCAGCTTTCCTAACTTTTTAATGCCCCAAGACAAAAACACAATTCTGTGATACTCACCTGTAGAATTGGTTTCCCTGCCAAATCCATTCTAGGCCATCAGCTTCAGTCATGATAAGTTAATTCCTGCCCAGAGGGGTCTTGACTGACAAGGCGGCCAATTCAGAAACTCGACGTACAGAGGTTATAGCCACCAGAAAAAGGACCTTGAACGTCAAGATGCTCAAGGGAGCGTCAATCAGAGGCTCAAAAGGAGCATACTGGAGAGCTGATAGTACTAAATTTAAGTCCCACACCGGTAAAATAGGCTTGCGCCGCGGACATGGGTGACTCCCTGAAAAAAGGTTCTGTTGAGTCTATTGTCAGTTATTGGCTTCTGAAAGAAGATGGATAAAGCTGAAACATGACCCTTTAGCATGCTTAACTGGAGGCCAGTCTCTAGGCCATTCTGCAGAAATTCCAGAATTCTGGATACAGAATATCTTCTGCAAGAAAACTTCCTGGACTCGCACCAGGTTATGAATGCCCGCCAGACCCTGTAGTAAATCTTGTGAATACTATGGGGTGCACCACTTGTTTACAATTAAATGATGTATGCGCTCACTCCTTATGACCAAAAAACAAAAATAGGAGTGGACGTGGATTCACCACACCTCTCTCCTAATGAGGAGCACCACAAGCTATACACATCAACAAAACAGTCAATACAAGTCAAATTATTTTATTCAAAACCAAAATGCTGAAAAAAAAATGAACATACAACACAAGACATTTAAAACCAAGATTATCCCACCTGTAATCTCAGGAAGTATATACAATGATGAAACACCATAATAATAAAGATCTCAATACACCTAAATAACAGTCTGCCCAGAATATTTTTGTGCCGACACAAAAACTCAAAAAATCAAGGCCAATTAAAAAATCCTATGTATGTACCTAAAAAAACTACATATATAAAGTGCTAATATGTTTCTCAATATATTTCCTAATAATACACAAGTAAACACTGCAAAAAAATGTTTTGTAATAAAGTGACTAGTGCATGCTAAACATATACCCACAATTCATATCCTAATATACAAAATATACAATGTGTGTTGCACAAAACCTCTACTCCAAAAGAGACCAATAATCTCAACAAATGATATCAATAAAGACAAAAAATATACATAAGCAACAATACATGTGACAACAAGCATTAAAAGGGTTACCACTGAGTCACCGGGCAGTCTACATGTATAATACACCAAGGGGGGAGGACCACATCAAGCACCCACGCCCGCGGCACCCATGCCGCTTCAAAGGGTGAGGGTACGTTTAAAATGTGTACTGAGTCTCTTATATACTTACCCCTCCACCTACGTGCTTATGTCTCTGCCTCGCCGCCGGCTCAGCGTATTCCGCCGCCGGAAGTCCCGCTGCATGACGCGCAGTCTGTCCTCCGTTTAATGTGACAACAACATCATCCACGTCATGTAGACACTCGTCTGCATGTATCTGTGGCAACAAGAAACGCGCTGTCATGCGCAATACCAGGAGGACTACATATAATATTGTGCGGCCAAATATATTACAGCTTAATATTGCAGCTCATATATAGCAGAAAAGGACATAGGCAGAGCACAACAGGCTTAGGGGAAGTAAGAGCCATAATTGACAGTGATAACAGGAATATTCTATACCTCCAAAAAATACCTAAATACACAAAAATAATTATTCTAAAGCTACATGGCCTATTGTTAGTCCACTAAGACAGTCCCTAACAAACAAAGTGACAAGGACAGAGAATCTACATAAAAATTGAAAGGGAATAATTGAAAGGGAATAATTAAATGGAAATGATTCAGGATGGCAATTGAGCAACCAGTATTGAAAACCCTGCATAATTCCACCTCAATATGCCCAAATTCAATGTATCTAGTACTAATCGTCCCCAATGCAGACCAGATAACAGTTAACCACTAAAGGCATCCTCCGATTTATAGGGAATTCATAAAAGCACATAATATCAGATATAACACTGTGCTCAACTGATGATATTCCGAACGTAGCGCAATCTTGAAGCAAGCCACCATTAAACCTACCAGCCTCATCCCTTGACAAATTGTTGGCTATTGCAAGGCTAGAACAGTCTCTATCTGGGTCCGGAGTAGTAGAACCTTCTGTTCTGGAAGAAAAACTCTGGCCTGAGCAGTGTCCAGAGTCATTCCCAAAGACGACCTTACTGTTGATGGGGTGATGTGTGACTTTGGATAATTGATCACCCAGCCAAACCTCTCTAGGGTTGATAACACCATCTGTGTGTCTCTCTCGATCTCCTGAAGAGACAGAGCCGAGATCAACAGATTGTCCAGGTAAGGGATTATGTGAATCCCCTGATCCCTCGGGATGGCCATGAGCCCAGCCAACACGTTGGTGAATGCCTTTGGGGCTGTGAATAGACCGAAGGGAAAAGCCACAAATTGAAAATGCTGGCCATCCAGGGCAAATCTCAGAAACTTCTGATGTCCTGAAAAAATAGGGATGTGAAGATATGCATCCCTTATGTTCACCAGGGTCATGAATTCCCCGGGCTGAAGCAACCTCATTGCTGACCTTAATGATTCCATGCAAAAATGTCTCAACCGGACAAATCTGTTGAGACCCTTTAGGTCTAGAATCGGCCACACTGATCCATCCTTCTTGAGCATGGAGTAAAACCCCCTGGCCTCTTTCCAGAAGGTGTACCTGACAAATTAATCCTATCTGAAGTAGATGCAGAACTGCGGTTCTCAAGGCTTCCGCCTTTAACAGGTTTCGGGATGCCCTTGACCAAAGAAACCTCGTGGGTGGTCTGGCTGCAAATCTTGTAGCCTGAAGACACCACGTCCTGAATCCAGAGATCCGAAATGTGGTACTTCCAGACTGGAGCAAACTGCAGGAGCCGTGGGGGTGGGAGCGCCCCTTCATGCCTGGGTTGACTTAGCTGGAGGCTTTGATTTAGCTCCCCAAGAGGTACCTGGTCTGTTCCAGGACCTACCTCTGCTCCAGAATTCCCTGCGGGAACCCGAAAAGCAGGAACCTCTACCACCCCAAAAGGACCGATGATGAGGGCTTCTGAAAAATACAAGTAGATCTTTTCTTTTGAGGATGCTTGCCATCCTTAAGCATAACATCAAGACGTTCCCCAAATAAAAGACCCCCCAGGAAGGGGAGGTCCGTAAGGGATTTCTTAGCAGCGGCATCCCCCAAATCAACCAAATCATCCATAGCCGTGATAACAAAACTATTTAACTCTAGACAAATTCTGAATGCCCTGGAATATGAATCCTGAGCATAGCCCTGGCCATAAGTTGATTTACCTTCTTTCTCATCGCCAAGGAAACAATTGAAGTGGTGCAGGCAGTACGTAAAAGAGAACCCACCTTAGCAAAGGCGTGACGAGCAAACTGATCCATGCTTCTTTCAGTAGGATCTCTCAAAGAAGCATTGGAAGCAGAAGTCATAATAGTAGTGTTGGACAGGCCCGAGACGGGTGGGCCAACCTCAGGAGGGAAGAACCATAACCTAACCATACCAGAAGGGAAAGGATACCTAGAATCTAAGATCCTGGGGACAGGAGGAAGCTTGTTAGGCTTCTCCCGCTCCTTCAGCACCATCTTGGAAAAATGCGACTGCTCTGGAAAGTCATCCTTTCTTCTCTTGGGGGCTTTAGGAAGGGAACTGTGTAAAATTTCAAAACAGAGGAAAAAAGGCCCTCCATCTCACCTGAGAGTAAATGATCCTTATCAGATGAAAAAATATTAGAAATACTGTCTTCCTCACTGGAAAGCAATTCACCTTCTGAAAGTGGCTCCTCGACCACTCTGAAATAGAGGGCTCCAAATGCCTTCTCTTCCTGGAGGCCTTCCTAGGGGCTACCGACAACAAATGCTTCTCTAGGAGGGCTAATCTCACTGCCAGTTCTGACTGTGCCTCATTGTCCCCCCCCCATTAGGGACCCGTGGGTTGGAATGCCTCCTTAGGGATCACCGGCTGAGGCTAGCGCTGGCAAGCCTGTTGGACTCCGCCCCTGAGAATGGGTGCAGCACTGGAGCCAAAGCATGGCAGGCAGGAGCCGCATTGCCCTGGAGCGGCCAGAGCGGCTCCCGAAGAGTAGGAGGCAGCCTGAATCAGCGGCGGCCCCAGGAGCCCATCACGGTGGCAGCCTGGAGAGGTGAAGCACCCGGTGTGTAGCAGAGCGAAAACCAGCGGCAGCTGGCTGCAATCCCCGCTCTCTAGTAGCTGGCAAGCCAAGACTGTTACCGCTCTCAGAGCTGGAGAGAGAAAGTGAATCTGAGAAGACGCCACTCGAGCTGCTTCCGCCCAAGACTCCGTCCCTACCCGCCCCCTTAAACTGAAAAGAAATTTAAAAATCACAGGAAAGTAAAAAAACATGTGGGAAGAAGGGGGGCACATATATAAAAATATACAAGGTTCCCTGACAGGGGATCCATGGGAATAAGGCCATGCAGGAAGCCGACAGAGTAAATCCCCCGCTTCCTGCCAATACCTAGAATAGAGAGAGAAATCCAAGCGAACTTCACAGTTCAGTCTAACTGCAAGAATGAAACTGGCTTGGTCAGAGGCAGCCGCATGCTTATAGGGCTGGGAGGAGCCACACCTTTCAACCATGCAGTCCACGCCCACCGGGCAGGAATTAACCCTATCGTGACTGAAGCCGACCGCCTGGAAGATAAATATTGGCATGTAATTCTATATTTGTAATCCACTTTAAAGTGGACCAAAAGGGGCCCTGGAGTCTCAAAGACTGTAGGGCTGCCTGATTCCCTCCACCTGCGGCATCCAGATTCAGAATGCCCCGCTGAGTAAAAATCCCCAGGTTGCCCGGTTCACATTCTCTCTGATCCAACTGCGTATGCACAACCCATGTCTGTTGTCTGCTATACCTTTTGCAGGGAGTGACCTGCGCCAGGTATTTGCGAATAAGGGGAGTTTACTGGGGGGGACCAAGACCTGGGATAGTCAAAACCCAGGGTCTTAAAGAAAAATATTGATATACATAATAATACAAGGGAGAGCACCCCCCTCTGTCCCTAAGCCAATCCCCCACAACATTAGACCGTAACTTCCATACTGAAGGCTCACACACAGAAAGCACACCTTTGGTCTCGGAGAATAATGTATCACTACTATCACTAAAGGCCTTAACATAAGGAAGGCGCCAGATGGAGTAACCACAATCTGCCTCAAATCATGTGCGGACCAGCTTCTCCAGTGTTTTCCAGAATCTTCAATGCCTCCCTGGACATGGGCGTAGTTCCACATTGTCTTAAAAGGTCCATCATTGTGCCGAAGAAACTATCGGCTACTGAGATGAATGACTTCAGACCAGTAGCACTTACTTCTGTGATCATGAAGTCTTTTGAGAGGATCGTGCTGGAATATCTAAAAACAACCACTGGCAGCCTTATGTACCCCATGCAATTTGCTAACAAGGCGAACAGGTCTTCTGACGATGCTGTGAATATGGCCCTCCACTTTATGCATGAGCATCTGGATATCCCAAACACTTACGTTAGAGTTCTCTTTGTGGATTTTAGTTCGGCGTTTAACACCATAAGTCCGAAGCTGCTGGTAGAAAAAATGTCTAGGCTCAACATTCCCCCAAATATCTGTGCGTGGACAGAAAGCTTTCTTACAGATAGATCCCAAACAGTTAGACTTGGACCATTGCGATCCAGTTTCCGGCACACCAACACCGGTGCCCCACAAGGCTGCGTCCTTTCACCTCTCCTGTTTTCCAGCTACACCAACAACTGCACCTGCTTGGCCAACTCTGAGAATTGTAAAGTTTGCAGATGACACAACCGTCATAGGTCTGGTCAAGAACGGCAAAGAGGAAATCTACAGAGGAGCGGTGGAGCTGCTTGTCAGTTGGGGCACTAGACACAATCTGGTTATAAACCCTTCAAAAACTCTAGAGATGGTAGTGGACTTCAGGAGGAATCTGGCACCCATGTCACCCCTGTTCATCAAGGGGGTGGAAATTAAAAGAGCGAGTGAGACTAAATTTCTTAGTGTGACCATCTCCAACAACCTCAGCTAGGAACACCACGGCTCTACTGAGGAAAGCACAACAAAGACTTTTTCCTGAGGCAACTGAAGAAGGCTGGTCTGTCAAAAAGGTTGCTAGTGCTCTTCTTCAATGCTGTCATAGGTTCTGTACTATGTTTTTCGTTTTTTGTCTGATTTGAGGGAATCTACTAAAAGAGACAAGTGTAAACTCCATACAACAATAAAGACAGCAGAAAAAGAATTTGGAGCCCTCTTACCGTCTCTGCAGGAACTGTACAAAACGCAGAATAAAATCACAGGCAGAAAAGATCCTTCGGGATCCCTCCCACCCTGGACACACCCTATTCCACTATTTACCATCTGGGCAACGTCTTGCAGTTCCAGCTTGCAGGACTTCTAGACCTAGGAGTCGTTTCTTTCCTTTGGCTTTCCACATCCTGAGCAATAACCAAGCGTCATAGGCAAAGGCTTAAAGCTGGTATCAATTGCACTATGAAAGAGCATCTGTATCTCTATTTCTATGTTCCCTTTTCTATGTAAACTGTAGTTAACTGTTAACTGTTGCACTGTGTATATGCAAAAAATAATTCCTTGTTCATCTCACGATGTACTTGGCGAACAATAAATTTAATTGAATAATAATATTGATATACACTGTGAATTATGAACGCACTTATTAAAAGGATCTGGCCAGGCAAGTTTAAACTGCCATAATGTATGCCAAGAGGGTTTGAAAAGCCATGCCATCAAAGCTAGCACTCGAGATATTGGGTGCTGAAAAACACAACGCATGAGCAGATCCAGACTGTCTTGTAGGTGCCACAGAGTTCCTTTCCCCATTCTTATATCATCTAAAAACCAAGTTCCATATTCGCAATGTATCTTCTGTATCTTCTTTAACAAGTGACCCAGTAGTGGAAATTGTGGGAAGGCATATACCAGGCTGAACCTTGACCAGGGAAGAGTAAGGGTGTCTACCCGTACTGCCAGGAGAGTGCTGACTCAGGAAACAAAATGTTTGAGCTTCAAATAGGACTACGTCTAGAGTTCCTATTGGAGTCTGAAATATCTTCTGGGCTTAAGAAACCATGCCCCTGATCCAGAGTTGCTCTAGAGTTGCTCTGCTCAGGTTGGTTTCACACTAGCACGACTGCGGGGGGGGGTTGTTGCACTTTGGGGCAATCGCCCCACAATCGCTGGTGTGCAGCATGTGGTGGACATTAGCTGCATGGGAGAATGCACACACTGTAGGGAAACCAGGGATGCGGCTGCCCCCACTACCTATGCCAACGCTTCTTTATAATTAATTAAAGCATAGCATAAAGAGCTCTCACATGTGACGTGAGAATGGTGGAAATATGAGCTGAGTGGGCAATCGCGTTGGTTTCACATACTAAATCATTTTTCACAAAAAGGTTGTTCCTAGCACAGGGGGAATGCCAGTGCCCCCTACACATTAATCCTTTTAATGTAACCCATAACTGTAGCGGCCAATTGCATCACTCACTTTTCCTAGGGACCAAGGAGAAAGGTAAGATGCAGCCCACCCATGGGTGAAGCCTAACCTTGGGCCATGATGACATCCCCAAAATTTCCCAATAAAATAAATTTAATGCCAACACAATATTAGATCAATAAAGCAAATGCACATACAACATATTCAAATATGCAGTGACTAAACAACTAGCAAATTTAAACAACCCACACAAGAAATGGCAGCAATGCAATATATTTCTTTATAATAAACCAGCTGGTCTGATTACTCTTGGACACTATCCTCTGAGGTAAGCAACAAACAAACTCCAGGGAAAAGTAAGAAAAAAGGAAAAGAAAAATCTGAAACATAAATCTGAAGTGTATCTTCATCAGTGTCTTGTAACAACATTCCACTGTTTCTAAGTCAGGAGAAACAGTAAATAACAGATTCTACTTGATTGTCAGTGAATTTCACTTCTCAGCACAACCGAATTGCATTATGTGCAGGATCCTTAAGCTTTAGACTCGCTTTACTCAAACATTGAATCTTTACACAAAAAGGCTCCTGGTACTTGCAGTGTTCTCTGTACAGAGCAAGTGGTTTATAGGAGCCCGGCTATTTACGTTCACAGTACTCAACTCCTGGCTGCAAAAACTGAATGTACTTTAACCTCTGCAGATAGGGTTCAAAAGTCTAGGAAAGAGTCTAAGAGAGAAGTAATGTGCCTTTCCTATAATGACAGTCTTTCAGCACATGGGCCCACACCACCACATGCTGTGTGCGATCCACTCTCTCTCTACCACAATGCAGCTGTATTAGCTGCACTCATGACTCTGCACAGCACAGGAGCAGGTAGGAGATGCTCCCCATGTTCCTTACTAGAGATTAGCACTTTCATCTTCAGCCAACGGAAACCCGATCCTTGCTGCCAGCCCAAGAACAAGTCACATGATTCTTCCCCTCCTCCCTTACTCTTACTCAAGCATACTGGTAATGTGCTTGGGGGGCATGGCTATGTAGCCGGATAGAGGGGACATGCGGCACAAGGGCTCCTGAGGATCATCCTGCAAATCCCGAAATTACAGCCCAACATCCCTACTCAGACGCTCAGAATTCCCCCCCGCCGGCATACCTGGATCTCTGGTTTGTCCTTGCTGGAGAGTGGCTGCCCTGTCATGGTGTCCAGCGGCCAGGGAGAAGACAGGATGTGTTGAACTGGCGCCATCTTGCTTGTGAAGGCAAGTGCCTGTGAGGTGTGTGGAGAGACCGGCACCTGACCCCCCCCCCCTCCTGCTTGTGTCCCTCAGGTGGCTGGCCCCAGACTGTTCCCCTTGCTCAGTCTGTGTTACTGGCGGCGCTGGGGGCCCTACCCCCGGGCTCTGAATGCGGGCACCAACTGCAGGCTTCTCCCCCCACTGGCCCTGCCGCCCCCTCCAGGTCGGGAAATCTGCTGCTGAGTGACTGGGTGCCGTTCTGCAGCAGGGAGGCTACAGTATAGTGACCTCCAGCGCGAACCACGTGCCTCTCTGGCTTCTGTCCGGATGTTTTACAGCCATCTCCTGCCTGGTATCTGAGGCTGACTGGTTTGGGGGCTCAATTGGCATCCATTAACCGTGTGAAGGGTTCAAGTTGGGACAGAACCGCCGGTCTATGTATGCACGTAAAATCACTCAACATCCGCTTTTCCTGCACTGAAAATTCATATGATGGTTCCAGCGCTCCTCTTGCCTATATCCACACATTTGTGCTAAAATCATTCAACAGCCGTGTGCTAAAATAACTCAACCACATTGTGCTAAAATCATTCAACCGCTGTGTGCAAAAACATTCAGCCACTGTGTGCAAAAACCATTCAACTGCTGAATGCTAAAGTCATTCAACCCCTGCGTGCCAAATCATTCCACCACCGTGTGCTAAATCATTTAACCATTGCGTGCTAAAGTCATTCAACCTTGCTAAATTACTGAACTACCGAGTGCTAAAATCATTATACAGCCACATATTTAAATCCTTCAACCCCTGTTTTGAGAAACTGCTTCCTGCTTTACTTTAGGGAGGTGACACTCGGGGTGACAGCCTGTTTTTCCCTTCCTCTCAACCTTTTGAATCAGTTGGATAGCCAACCTGAATTATAAGAGGGCAGAGTGTGGGGTGAGTCAGGAGCTCTACTCTAAATGAAAGGCAATAAGAAGCGGTGTGTGCAGCTAGAGGGAATGTGCATCCTTTTTTACCCCTCGATGTGCTTGCTGTTAGCATATACGTCCCATAGGCACTATTGATAAACCGTGTTAATTGCCTTTTGCTCTTAGGTTAAAGGATTAAGCTCACCACAGTTGGGTTTGCTAGAGCCGGGTGGCCGACTGGCGAGTGTTTGCTGTTCCTAGGTTAAGGTTAGTTAGTAAGAGTTCTTGGTGGATTGAGGCACAGTTGTTCTGGAGCGAAATCAGTTGTTGGAGTCTAGATTCAATGCCTTATTTCGACTTGGTTTTGTGTTTCGTATGCTGTGTGGGTGGGTGTGTGTGGTGTGGCCTACAAAGTCTGGAGGGGGAGGGGGGTGGAGCCACTGGGACCCTGGTCACCTTCCTGGCATGATTAATTTCTGGATTAAGTCTGGATGGAGTGTAAAATGATCTCATGGAATGTACGTGGGCTCAATGACAGAGTAAAGAGATCCTATGTGCTTCAATTTCTGAAATGTCACAGCCCTAATATCATAATACTCTAATTATGCCAGGGGGTGTGGGCCCTAGTGGCTAAACATCTACCCTTTGTTCTAATTTCAGTCCATTGTGACCCCAAGGGTCAGTTTGCTATCATGCATGTAAAGATATCCAGGTTCTTCAAGAAATAATGGTTGAAGTGGCTACCTTCCCGCCAGACCCCCTGTTGCTTATTGGAGACTTCAATATGATCCTTGATAGGTCCTTGGATCGGTTGAGCCCAGGGACTGGCCCATCTACGTCTTTGGTACTCTGGCGACAGGGCTTTCTCTTTTTACTCGCTGTCCCACAGGTCACTATCATGGATCGATTTGGCCTTTTGGCCTTTTCGTCTAGTTGTCTGGCCAGGGTAGTTGCCTGTGAGTACTTGCCAAGGGGTATATCCGATCATTCTCCGTTGATGGTGACTGTCGGCATGGCCGAAAACCATGGTGGTTTGAGGTCCTGGTCCCTCAATCCCCTTTGGCTGGAGGATGAGTAGGTCTGCAGTGCAATAGCGGTCTGTCCTCAGAGTGGTATAAGAAGAATAGGCCATAGCACCAAAATTACTGGAGGTATTCACGAAGGCCCTGTTATTGGGTATCCTCCATGATTCTTTTCGCTTATAGGATCTGATCAATCTGGTTTCATGCCAGGTCGGACGAGTATCAACTTTATTTTTTAAATTGTAATTTTTTATTAGAGAAGTACAAGTTACAGACCATGTTCAAAGCATATAAGCGTACAAGCAGGGGGCGTGGCCTGGCGCGCGGATGGAGAGGCCGTGAATCTGAGAGCTCCCGACCCCGCCGAGAGAATCCCAATCTAAAAGCGACTTACCTGTCTTTAGAAAGAGTTCCATGAAGGGTAGAAGAGGGAGAGAGAAGAGGAAGCCCAGGATCGCGGGCTCCCGAGCCGACACAGCTGAGATGGAAGGCGGAGAGAGACACGTGGGCGTGGACATGGCGCCGGTCCCCATCTCACTGGAGACCAGCGGTGCAGAGCAGCCTGAGGGAGCCGCCGGACAATGCGGGTGCAGCGGCGGGTCTCGGCGCGCCTCTGGGGGAAGAGGTGGCTGCCAGGAGCCTCAGTACCTGTCCTCGGGCACCGGGTGCAGAATCGGGGGGGGGGGGGGAAGAGCCCCCAGGGGTACCACGCATGGCCCCAAGCTGCACGGAGAAGTTGCTGCTGACATCTCAACCCCAGCACAGTGAGCCTCACGGAGGTAAGCGAGGTGGCGGCGGGGGGAAACAAACGGCTGAGTCAGCAACCAGCTTGTCGAGCGGAGACCCAGGTGGGGAGGAGGGGGGCCGCTGTGAATACACCACAATGGCGCCATTGAGCGCACATCATCTATCCCTGCCCGCAGAGACAGAACATGAATATGAGCCTGGGGAGTGGAGGGAGGTGGGCAGAAGGGCTCAAAAGCCAAAACTAATGAAAAATGATGTTAAAGACACAACGGCCCAACAACACCCTGATGATCCCCGCTTCCAACAGGAAGGGAGCCCCAGGCCACAGAGAATTCCCCCTAATGAGGGTGGAGAGCAGCATCAGTCCACAGAGGCCTCAGTCTGTCACTGGCCGGTTAAACAGGCCCACAAAGCACTGAGAGAGGCCCCAGCAGTGGGAAGGCTAGAGGCCTATGGCTTTACATCCTCTGACCGCCTGCAACGTTCAGCAACAAGACGCACTGGGATGCCTGACCACTCAACACCCCCGCTGCCCCACCCCCTCCCACAGAGAACACAGCGGGCCAGTGGCGCCCTTGGAACCGAGCCCGGGCTGAGCAGTGATTCATGGCCGACAACTGCAGCGTTCCCCGCAGGAAGTAGCAGGGGAATGGCGGAGTACACCTGTGACGCCCTGCCCCGATTGTGGCCGGGGAGAGAGGAGATGCCTTCACTCAGCCCACCGAGAGAGGTGCACACCGTCCCCCGAGAACCCGTATCGCCCCCTGCGTTGGTCTCTCCGCCGGTAGTAGAGCCCCCGTCCCTGATCTCATGCCCAAACTCGCCGGCGTCAGTAGCAGGAGTCGGTGGGAGTTCGAAGGCCCTAGGGGACAGCAACATTCATCAAGAGACTCTTTCTTTCCTCAGGTCTATCCCCACAAAAGCAGACTTTGAAGCATTGATCAGGAGATACGAAACGGCCTGCAAAAAAGATATAGCGGAGGTAAGAGGCCAGCTACAGTCACTAGATGCTAAAGTCTCCTCCAACCACACAGCCACAGAAGCAGCGCTGGCCGACATGGCGGCCAAGATAGAGAGTCAAAATGCGCAAATCATACAGATGCAACTCCAGCACGACGACCTGGAAAACAGGCACAGGTGAAATAATCTCAGAGTGCGAGGCATCCCTGAGGCTACATCGGGAGAAGACGTCAAGCAAATAATTACCGACTGCTAGGAAGGGAGGCGACCACCCCGATCGAGATAGACAGAGCGCACAGGGCGCTGGGTCCACCAAGCGATGACCCGTCCCGACCGAGAGACATTGTTTGCCGCATCCACCACTATACGACCAAAGAAGAGATCAACCGGTGGGCTTAGAGACACGGACCGCTTGATTTTGACGGAGCCAATGTCACCATATTTCCAGATCTCTCGAGGCGCACCCTCCAAATGCGTAGACTCTTGCGGCCGGTTCTGGACCTGATCCGAAACGCCGGGGCAACATACAGATGGGGGTACCCCCTCCACTTGTAATCAGCAGAGGTGGGAGCTCCTTCACCCTCTGAGCTTACCAGGACTTAGAGGGACTGTTCGCGTTTCTCAACGTCAACCCAAACCCGGTGCCAAACTGGCTGATGCCCGCTGTACACTTTCCGCCTCATAGATCGGGGAGTGCTACATTTAGAAACCGCAGAGCCAGTAGGTCAAGAAGGCCGAGGGAGAGACTTCCGAGACCCAAGGATAATGAGCAATAGACCTGCCCTAATGCCGGATGGCTGTTGCCTACCTGGCGGCTAAAGAATCTTCTTTACCTTTCTCCCTTCTACTGTGTTGTTTTGGTATTAGCATTCGACTACAGAAGTTGCTTACTGTTATGTAATGTTACTAGCTGCTCTCGGTGGGGGAGGTGGTCTCCAGTGTCCGCCGCCAGACACAGTTCCCCCACTTAGGCCGGTCTCTGTCCTCTCCCGTTTGGGGATAGGCCACAGACTTAGCGAGACCGCTACTTAGTCGCCCCACTTTTGCGGGCTTGACCGGTATACCCGGTTACATCTGGTCCTTGCATTTTGAATTGTTTGTTGTTCTATTCTTTTTCCCTCCTCTTGCCTCCTCCCTACCCCTTCCCCCAGTCCATTCTCCACTGCTTCCCCTACCTATCTCTGTTCCAACTGCTCTCTCTGACCCTCTCCCCCCCTCCCGCCAAAAACAACCATAATGGGCGAGCCTGCCCTGGTTTCTTTCAACATGAAGGGACTGAACACACCTGAGAAAAGGAGACAGATCCTGAGAAACCTTAAGGCACTGAAGGCTAATGTGGCCTTTCTTCAGGAAACGCACTTCAAGGCAGCAAACCCACCCACCATGAGAGATAGAGCGTTCCCGGTTTCCTACCACAGTTACTCCCCGGACTCCCGATCAAGAGGGGTAAGCCTGCTGATTTCAAGGTCAGTGCCATGGGAGGAGGTTGGTGTGCTGAGTGGTGGGGAGGGGAGGTGGCTCATGGTTAAGGGGAGGTTGTGGTCGGAATCCTTCACCCTTGTAAACATTTACTGCCCAAACACAGGACAGGTAGACTTCCTAGAGGAAGTGTTAGCTAAACTGGCGGTTTTTGCAGAGGGAAGGGTGGTGATTGGGGGAGACTTTAACCTCACATTGGACCCGATAATCGACACCTCCAAGGGTCACACATACCTCTCCTACACCAAACTTAGAAAGCTCAAGAGATTACTGCATTCGCACCAGTTCGTAGATCCCTGGCGGATATTTCACCCCAACGACAGAGATTACTCATACTACTCGCCCTCACACAATATGTACTCCAGAATAGACCTATTTCTTATCCAACATCACACACTACAGAGAGTTAAAAAGGCGACCATAGGCAATATTGTACTGTCCGATCACGCCCCAATAGGCCTCACCCTATATGCACACACTCAGTCGCCTCGATCATGGGACTGGAAGCTAAACAGAAGTCTTAAAGGGGCCACAGCACTCAAACCAGTTAGCTTGCTGACCAACCTACAATCTGTCTCTAAACTAGGTTAAAAACAGGGGGCTCGGTCACACACATCTGCAGAGGTATGCTTAAGCTGCACCACCGGCGCCAAGGTGCCCCTGTGAGGTGCAGTCCTAACTCTAGTACTAATTCTAGTCTCTAAGAGCCCCATTTGGGACATACAATGCAATAGATAAATTGGGAGCAGGCTTACCTGAGGTTGCCCTAAACCTCAAGTGCAAGCCATGGGGTGGAAGGGTCAAAGACCTTGCAATACAGCCTAGACCCCACACTCCATGTGCTTGCACAAATTCAAAAGAAACAAAGGAGGGGTGGCAGCCGCTCAGACCATTTTATAACTAACCAGGGAGGTGCACATTAGCAGGGCAATTAGAATACAAAAGTCTTAAAGGGGCCACAGCACTCAAACCAGTTAGCTTGCTGACCAACCTACAATCTGTCTCTAAACTGGAAGCTAAACAGCTCACTCATCCAAGACATAGGGTTCAGAGAGACCTTCCAGCAGAACCTAAGGGAGTACTTTACTAGAAACTCCACACCAGGGTCTAACCCTGCGATGATTTGGGAGGCGCATAAATGCGTTGCTAGAGGCCTCCTGATCCAACAAGGGGCTAGGATAAAAAAGGAAAAAGGCAAAGCCGTGAGCGATTCAGAAGTTGGAAGCACTACATAAGCAGTCTCTGGCATCCGAACACCTGGGGGCTCTGGCTTCCCTCAGGGACCGGCTACGCAGGATAAGTAATGACTCAGCGAAACTCCAACTCATCAAATGTAGGAAAACCTACTATGAGTCAGGTGACAAGTGCGGACGCCTGTTGGCCGTGGCCCTGAGGGGAGAGAGAGCTAAAACATACGTCCCTAAAATACAGGACAAGACGGGAAACATGAAGCATAAGGCAGCAGAGATCGCCAGAGTTTTCAGGCACTATTACGAGGAACTGTATAACATACCTACTGATGGGACGGGCAGGAGAGCTTCAGATATAGCGGCATACCTCCAGCATTCTGGGCTCCCTAAACTGCCACCGGAGATATTGAGGGAACTGGAGGACCCGATCTCCCATGAGGAGTTAGCCAAAGCATTGAAAGATTCGGCCACAGGGAAAGCGCCGGGACCTGACGGGTTCCTCCTCATATACTACAAAACCTTTGCTGGGATACTATCGCCCAGAATGTTGGAGGTATTCAACTCAATGGGCTCGGGCAACACATTTCCAAGAGATAGTTTATCGGCACGAATCGCAGTAATCCCGAAGGAGGGTAAAGACCCCACACTTAGCTCCAGTTATAGGCCAATATCCCTTCTGAATGCCGATGTTAAGCTTTTTGCAAAATATTGGCATCCTGTCTAGCTATGCACCTCCACCACGTTATACACTTAGACCAGGTTGGATTTATGCCCTATAG
Source organism: Gastrophryne carolinensis (assembly GCA_027917425.1). Classification (NCBI taxonomy): domain Eukaryota; kingdom Metazoa; phylum Chordata; class Amphibia; order Anura; family Microhylidae; genus Gastrophryne; species Gastrophryne carolinensis. The sequence goes on along the minus strand of CM051238.1, from coordinate 109,848,008 downwards.
GGAGGCCCGCGATAACACCACAAAGACACTAAATCTTATTAACTTGGCAATTCAGCGTAAACTCCCCATGCTTCTCCTATCAACCGATGCTGAAAAGGCGTTCGATAGAGTGCAGTGGGATTTTATGTTTGGAGTCCTACGGCACATTGGACTGAAAGATAGCATGATAGGCTGGATAACCAGCCTATACCATGGCCCTTCCGCAGTAGTCGGAGTCAATGGTACGAATTCAGAGCCTTTCAGCATTGGTAATGGGATGAGGCAGGGGTGCCCTCTGTCACCCCTGATCTTCATTTTAACATTGGAACCTCTCCTTTGTACTATTAGAGATAACCAGAGCATACAAGGCATGCCCCTGCCCTCTGGACACTGTAAAATAGCAGCGTATGCAGATGACTTGCTGTTCTTTGTGACTAGCCCGGAAATATCACTTTCAAATGTAATTAAAGAACTTGAGACATATAAAAGCCTCTCCAGCTATAAAATAAATATGCAGAAGTTGGAGATCCTTAACGTAAACCTCCCGGCGACAAGAGAAACCAACCTCAGCCAATCATTCCCGTTTAAATGGGCGCGGGATCATATCACGTACTTGGGCACAAAGATAGGAAGATCCCTGAGCAGGCTATTTGAACTTAACTTCCCCCCACTCTTGAAGGCCTTCACCAAAGATATAGATACATGGGCACACAAAAAGCTTTCTTGGTTCGGCAGATGTAACTCGCTAAAGATGAATCTACTGCCTCGCCTCCTATACCTACTACAAGCTCTCCCAATTGAGATCCCTGGTTCCTTCCTCCGGAGGATTGGCGGGGTGTTCTCAAATTGTGTTTGGCTGGGCAGGAGCCCGAGAGTCAGCAGAGGCTTACTGACTAGACCCAAAGAGGAGGGAGGGCTCGGGGTGCCAGACCCCGGGCTGTACTGCGCTGCCGCTCACCTCACTAGGGTGGTTGACTGGAACAGGCACGCTGAACACAAACAGTGGGTTCAGATTGAACAACGTAGCTCAGCGATCCCACTGAGAGGCCTCCCGTGGGTAGCAAAGCAGGCTGTGAGACAAGAGCTGCTGCACCCAACAATAGGGGCTACACTGAAGGTGTGCCACAAGTTCCTCCAGCGCAGCAAGCTTTCTCCCCCCCCTTTCCCCATTATTCCCGATACTCGGAAACCCAGAGTTTACGCCCGGGATGGGTGGTAGGCTTGCCGATCAGTGGATTAAAAAGGGTATCTGCCGAGCCAAACATTTCAGCCACATTGACGATAACACGCTAATGGAGAGACTGGCTGAGACGCATGGACTCCCGAGTTGGGACGCGTGACAGTGGAGACAGCTTAGTCACTTTCTGCAATCCCTTAGACACCAGTTGCACCAGCTAAGAGAGTCAACTAGCTTTGAAAGGATGTGTGAGGAAGAGGGCCCTGCTAGACACACTCTCTCCCTTGCCTATAAAATCCTGTTAAGCACACAAAACCAGGGTGACCTCACATGCTTCGCCAGATGGGAGGAGGACCTGGGAGTTGCATTTTCGCCAGAACAGCGTAAGAAAATTCTTGAACTGGCCCACAAGACCTCGACATGCACTAAATATAAAGAGTGCAACTACAAGGTGCTCATGTGTTGGTATAGCGTACCGACACAGCTCAATAAATGGTACCCATCTGTCCCCCCGTTGTGCTGGAGATGCAACTCTGACCGTGGTGACCTTCTGCACACTTTCTGGTCGTGCCCGGCCCTACAATCATTCTGGGAGGGGATCAGGGATGTGGTACAACGCATGACTGATAGTGAGATTCCTTGGGACCCTGCTTTCTTCCTCCTCCACCACTCAGCCATACCCGCCAAGAACTACAGGAGATCGGTGGTGCCCCAACTGGTAAATGCAGCAAGGGCGTGTGTCCCTTCACGTTGGAAGAGCCAGTCGCCTCCGAACATCACACAGTGGCTGAATAGGGTAGGTGAAATTGAGAGATTTGAAGGGATGATAGCGGCCCAGCCCAGAGGAAAAACACAGGATTAAGTGGGCCTATTGGGTAGAATTCACAATGTCACAGGCCTACAAAGATCTACTAGGGACGGAGGCGTAGAAGGTTAAATGGTACGCCAGCGAGCACTGGTTCTGCCTCTCTCCACTGCTTCTCCTCCGGTTTTTCTCCCCCTTCTTATAGCTTCTCTCTTTCCTCCCCCCCTGCTGTTGCCCCTTTCCCCCCTCCGATACCTTTAACCCCCCCCCTAGATAGTCATAGACTGTCTAGCTAACACCTCAACTTTCACTAACTGTTATAGTTTTAGTTTGTGTTAACGACAGCGTAGAGACACAGCAACAGCCTAAAAGCTGCTGCGACTAGGCTGACTGGTTATGGGCTTTGATCATGGGGGGCAACGCCCCCTGTCCCTGAGCGACATACACATGCTGGTCTCTTAGCACAGTCAGTTATTATTGGCCTGACCAGCGCAGAGCCAGTAGTAAGCATCGACTGGTTGTTGAGTTTTATGTCACAAGAGCCGGGTAATGTCACTGGCCCCTCGCATGACCCTTGCCGGACACCAGTGTGCTGGTGGTTGTATGTGTCAGATTGTAATCCATCTTGTTACTATGCAATACATGTGTCATGTAATTGTCCGTTTATTTCTTATTGTGTACTGAAAATTCTTAAATAAAGAATATATAAAAAATAAGCATACAAGCAGCATACAATATATTGAAAGACCACAACAAACTTAAGGGCAGCTGAACAGCTTAAGAATTAAAGGATGGAAAAACCAGTTCCGGATGGAGCCTCCTAACAGTCTCGGCTCCTGAGAAGGGACCAAAGAGAAGCTAGGAGCGGGAGCAATAAGACAGTGATTTGAACCTTTTGTTTAACACATAACTAGCCCCCCCGGAGGGCCTATGTACGGTGCTGCGCCATATTGATCTGAACTTGCATACATATTGTTGGAAGAATACAATAAAGCTGAATTTGAGGTCCGCAAACCATGCCTCCTCTTTCTTTTTAATTAAGACAAGGCTATTACAAGCCTATAACAAACACAAGGAAAAAAGAACTGGGGAAGAACACTGATGAGAGGACAGACTGGAGTCATACAAACAACAAGGGAATGGACACAGGAGGACAGGGAGGGAGGAAAGGAGATGGGAGGAGGAAAATGGCGGGCACCCTCCGTGGGGGAGGCGGGATCTTTTCTGCCTCTGTCATCCCTTACATCTTCAGGTATTCCAGATATTCCACCGAGAAGGTAAACCAATCCCATTCAAGCCATATCTCTCTGTGTTTCTCTGAGTTACCCTTTAGCGAGGTGAGCTCCTCCATCCTGCCAATATCTCTGACTCTGGCAAGCCACAGCGCAGTGGTTGGGGGGGTCTGGAGATTTCCAACATGCCAGGATGCAGATCCTCGTGGCATTCAAGAGTGGAGCGAGCAGAGACTTGCCTCGTCTCCGGATAGAGGTAGGGGCAAGATTAAGGAGGTAGCCTGCTGGATCTTCGCCTAAGTCAATGCCCGTCAGGACCTGCACAACTTTCCTCACGTTACCCCAGAACCTAGAGAGCCTCTCACATTCCCAAAAAATGTGCAGCATTGTACCCCTAGCTCGTGAGCATCTCCAGCAGAGGGGGGACGAGGAGGGGAATATTCTTGGTAATCTGGTTGGTACTAAATACCATCGGGTAAGGATCTTGTAGGACACTTCTTGGTACCTGCAAGACATGGAGGTCTTGGGAGCCAGCTGAAGCATTGCCTGCTTTTGCTCTTCTGTAAAATTCCTGTTCAGTTCACTCTTCCAGCTCTCCACGAATGAGGGTGAAAAGGATTTCGGAGGGCAGATCACCAGCAAATATGCAAACGCAAGAGCCCCTCTGAAATGGCCATTCCCTGTGCAGACCTGTTCGAAGGGGGTCAGGGGTCTGGAGGTCTCGGACGACCGGCCTATAGATTTCTTAAAATGTGTACCGGCAGGGAATCTCTTTCCGTCAGTCCATCTAGCCCCATCCAGCCCGCCCCATCTCGTAGGTGCAAGATCCTGAACCGGTTCCGCCTCGCCCAAGCCCGGAATGTACTGTCCGAATTGCCTACCGGAAAGTCCAGGTGCCCTATTACTGGGGTCAGGGGCGAGAGGGACAGGGAGAAATCTGAATTGTGCAACGTCTTACTCGCCACCTTCCGTGTGGGCCTAATTGTAGGGTGTTTGTTTAGTGCAGTGGACCGATCCAGTGGCACCCAGGGCAGCCCCGCCAGGGGTGTTGAGGAAGCCTCCTGCTCGATACTCGTCCACTGCTTAAAGTAACAGTGTCTGCACCAATCAATCACCCTGGTGAGATGGGTTACGGTATAGTATGATTTCCAGTCCGGGAGGCCTAGCCCCCCGCGGCTCTTGGGAAGGACCAGGAGAGAAGCTGCTATCCGGGGTGGGTTACCCGCCCAAACGAACCTTGTGCAAATTTCCATTAATTGCCTGAAGAAGGTGTGGGGAACCTCGATTGGCAGGGCCTGGTAGAGGTATAACACCCGGGGTAAGATGTTCATTTTTATGATGTTCACCCTGCTGAACCAAGAAAATGCGCTTTTGTTCAATCTCTGGAGGTCTTCCTCCACCCTCCCCAGCAACAGGGGGGAAGTTCAGGCTGTATAGCTTTTGGGGGAGGGCTGGTATTTGAGTTCCTAGATAAGTCGCCGCTTTCTCCCATTTGAACAGGAAATTCTCTGAGATCTGACTTAGCCTCTCGGGGGGGATATTGATGTTCAGGGCCGAGGATTTTTGATAATTTAACTTGTAGTTTGATAGTAATTGGAGGGTTTTAAGTTCAGCTAGGAGGTCGGGGAGAGTCATTTCGGGTTTGGTGATAAAGCTCTGGGTCATGGAGTGTCTCAATATGGGTCCACGGCAGAGACCCAACCAGCAGGATGGCGACTCCCCTGGATTTCGAATCTGGGGAAGGGCAGAGGTATTGGATTTTGAAGTGGCGGTTGGTGAGTTTATGGGCCCGCTCTTCCTTTAAGTGGGTCTCCTGCAGGAAGGCGATCTGTGTATGTAGGCGCCCCAGCTCCCTCAGGACGATGGATTTCTTAAAGGGGGAATTAAGCCCCTAGACGTTGAGGGATGTACACTTCACCCTTGACATTGCGGATCTATCTGGCACTCACCGCCCCTGGCCCCGGTGAATGAAGGCCTAATGTGACCGAGTATGAGAGTAGCACGGATGGGGGGAGTGGTGGGGGGAGGGGAGGAAACACTAGGTACGGAGGGAAAGACAAAAAACAAGAGACAATATACAAAGAGGAGGGGGACGGACTGAGGACGATAAAGGATTAAACAAAGAACAATAAAACCACACTCCAACAGATGGAACCTGAACGGGAAAAAAATTGTGTTTCCCAATTATGGCCCCTCCACAACCCGCAGGGAGGCGGAGGAGTCACAGTCCTACTGAGGAAGCGAGACGGACACAGAGGGCAGAAGAGCCCCCCCCAGCTGACCACAAAGGCAACGCACCCCCGAGGGGATCTAAAAGGCTCCCCCAGGAGATCGCACCCACCCATATCTCACAGACAACAGTGGAAGGTTAGGGCCCGACTGATGCCGCCCGGCCACCCCCCACCGGCCAGGGGCCGCTATTGCCCTTGCTGTTTGCGCTGGCTATTGCGCTGGCTATTGAACCCTTGGCGTGACTGATCAGGGACTCACCTGAGATACAGGGATGGAGACTAGGTCATACTGAGGAAAAGATCTCCATGTATGCAGATGATACTCGGCCGTATTTAAATTCATATGGGGCGCTTCCCCCCCTAAAATTAATAGATCCATCCTAAGAACCCCACTGAGGCTTGGGGGTTTGGCTGTGCCGCACATGCTACTATATTTTTATGCCGCTCATCTAGTGTATATAACGGTGGATGAACCCCCCGGTGGGCGATTCGGTAATAGCCCTTGAGTCCTCTTATGATCTGCTAATGCCCACCGATATCGGTGTTCTGGGATGAGACAACCAATTCTGTTTGTTAAGTGTGGTCGAGCCCATGCTGGATGAAGGCCCGCAGAAAACCCTCTCAACGTTTAATAATGTTCTATGCAAGGCACATTCAAGATCAGAGGCTAGGTTTGCCCTGGTATAGGTTTTGAGCCGTTACACATGACCGCATCACAACGTTCTATGCAAGGAAATGTATATTGTTAAACTGGAAGCACCCGAATAAACCAACTCTATCAGGCTGGAAAAACCTGGTAACGTATTTTATATAAGATGACTTACCTGGCCAGGTATGGGAGGCTTGGTTCAACACCCCTAACTTCACTAGCGACTAGGAACGCCCATGACTCACCCCCTACTAGGTGGCATAGGGTTCTCTGGTAGCAATACATAACCAGTAGCAGGCGAGTACAGAGGTGTGGTGTGTATGGGTATTTGTGTGTATGTAAGGTCCTATACGTGTTAGTTTGGGTTGGTGGTTTTCCACAGGTTGTGCAAGTTAATGGTCAGATGCCCTTCTGTTTAGTTCTGTAACTCTGTAACTTGTACCTTGAGAATCAAAGATTTATAAAAAATGTGCTTTTGCTGGGGAATAGGCCATCTTCAAGTTTGCTATGGTTAAAAGATATTACAATATTGCAGTAAGAAGACCTTCCAGGCTCTCTGCTTAAAGATTACAGAGAGCATTAGCAAAGGCTCAGCATAGCTTTTAGCAGCTCTACATTCTCCCCCTGCTTGAAATCTTGAAGTCCCCCCAAGGGGAAAGAAAAATCAGGTTAGTATATCACATGCACAGTCAGTATACCATCAAATGAGCAGTAGCATTATATTCAGAAGGAACATCCCACCAAGGTACTTCACTGATAAATGTTCCTTGAAGAAGGCAGTCACCAATTTTAAGGCTAACAGGGACCATGGGACAGGGAATATGTGCGGAGGTCATTTGAAGAGCAGAAATAGTGTAAGTCTTTGAGGGGGCCTAATGGGTCTTGAAGGTCTTTTTGGAGTACTTGTAACAGGTACGGCTGTTTGGCAGACAGAGACTGCAATTTGGAAGGGAAGTATTGCTTTGTTATAAATAAGATTGTTTAAAGCGAGCTCAGGAGCTTTTGCGAGTTCCGGTTGTATTTTCAAGTGAGGTTGTATTATGAGTGAGGGGACTTTCCATTAAGGGACTTTAATTGGGGGAATTTAAGTGTTCAAGTGTTCTTATTGCCTATGTGCTAAAATAGGAAGTTAATAGCCAAGGTTCCTGCAACTGTGAGCACTAAAATTGTTTTTACTGCTGTTTTGTAACTATGATAATGGCTAGCAATATTGGAGGTCTACTTCAGTGCATAATTTGTCATATGTATACACTTCAGGAGCAGCATTTCTCGTGTGAATATCGCTGTTGTAAATGTGAGCAAATTGCAAACCTGGAAGCCCGGTATAGAGATCTGGAGGAGCAAAATGCAACTCTGAGGAGGATTGACAATATGGAAAAGAGCTTTCTGCTCACTAAGCAGGCAATAAGTGGGGTAGATACAGAGGGTGGAGTAATGGGTCAGGGGGGCAGATAAGTAGCTGGGAAAATGTAGATAGAGGGAGTAGAAAGCATGCACAGGAAGGCCATACCTGTGTCTGCGCAACCTAGCAAAATTGCCAATTTGGGTAATGATGCAAGAGTGTCAGTCTCAGAAATGGCAGCCCTAGCGGATGCTGCTCTCCCTAACAGCTGGGTGGACAGCCCAGCTAGTGAGTGGATGGTTGGCACTGCAGGTAGGATTAGACAGTTAATGGTGCTAGGGGATTCTATTATCAGGCAGACTGATAGAATAATTTGTCACCAAGACCGCCTCCACCGAATGGTTTGCTGTCTCCATGGTGCCAGGGTTCGACATGTGGTGGAAAGGCTGGATAAATTAATGGGAGGGGCTGGGGATGACCCAGCTGTCGTGGTCCACATGGGGACCAATTAACAGAAGTATTGGGAAATGTAGGATCCTTAACAATACATTTAAGGATTTAGGCACCAAGTTGAAGGGAAGGATCTCCAAGGTTGTGTTCTCTGGAATACTGCCAGTGCCATTCGCTACAAATGAAGGACAGTGGGAGCTTAAAGAGTTAAACGCATGGCTTAAGTCCTGGTGCAGGGCAGAGGGATTTGGCTTCCTAGAGCACTGGGCTGACTTTTCATTGGGATACAAACTGTATTCTACAGATAATTTGCACCTGAATGGAAGGGGGGCTGTTGTGCTGTGTAAGAGGATACTAGAGGGGGTGGAGAGTTATTTAAACTAGAGATGAGGGGGGAGGGCAAAAGTGAAGTCAAAAGTGAAGACAAGTTACTTAGGGGACAGCATATGATGGTGGGTGAAGAATTAAAAGGGGGGAGGACTGCTATGATGGATAAGGAGATCCATGTGTTGCAAACCAGCAGTGAAAAACTAGGCGGATGCATTATTGCAGAAGCTAATACTATACCTTAATGTGTCAAACTAGATAGGATCATAAAGTGTGTGTTCACAAAAGCCAGAAGTCTGGCAAGTAAAGTGGGGGAGCTTGAGGCTCTGGTGCTGGCAGAGAATATTGATGTTGTTGGTGTGGCTCAGATATATCTCTCAAGCCCCAATCTCTCCTCTCTCCTATCTCGCCTCCCCAACTGCCTTGCAGCCATTTCTTCATTCATGTCATCTCGCTACCTCAAGCTAAACATGTACAAGACAGAACTGGTCATTTTCCCACCATCTAACTCCCCTCCTCTCTCTAACACGTCTATTTCTGTCAACAATCACACAATAACAGAAACTCCCCAAGCTTGGTGCTTGGGAGTCATTCTGGACTCTGCACTCTCAATCAAACCACATATTCACTCCCTGGCCACCTCCTGTCGCCTCCAACTTAAAAACATCTCACGCATCCATCCATTCCTCTCACGACTAAAATGTTAGTGCATGCCCTGGTCATATCCTGACTGGATTACTGCAACATCCTTCTTTGTGGCTTACCAACTAACAGACTGGCACCCCTCCAATCTATCCTGAACTCTGCTGCTCGCCTCATCCAACTCTCACTCCTCCAGCTCTGCGCCTCTCTGCCAATCCCTACACTGGCTGCCAGTCCCACAGCGAATCCTGTTCAAAACTCTAACTCTCGCATACAAAGCTCTCTCCAACCAGGCCCCTCTTTACATCTCATCTCTAATCCAACAATATCAACCTAGACGCAGCCTTCGCTCTGCTGCCAACCTTCTCCTGTCCTCCACCCTGGTCACCCCCTCTCATGCCCGCCTCCAAGACTTCTCACGTGCAACTCCAATCTTCTGGAATGCCATCCCCCGCGCAATTTGCCACTCCACAACTCTCAAAACCTTCAAGGGTGCCCTTAAAACTCACTTATTCAGACGAGCATACAATCTGGCTTAACCAATTTTTTAAAGGGCATATGCCACAATGCTCAATACTGACTGCTTGTGATCCTTCCCTCTTGTCTCCACCCCTTATCATTTAGACTGTAAGCTCGCAAGGGCAAGGCTCTCTCCCCTATTGTATCTTGTATTCAGAATATCTTGTATTCAGAATATGCATCGTTAACTCTGTAAAACTGCATTTGAAATAATATATGTACTGTATGTTTCTAGCCTGTCTGTAATTACTACTTTGTAAAGAGCTACGGAAGATGATGGCGCTATATAAATAAACAATAATAATAATAATAACTGCATAAACAGATAGAGCGGGCTTCACAGGCTGGTACAGTGGCGGTGATGGGGGCCTTCAACTACCCAGGAATTGACTGGAGACACGGTTCTGCTTCCACTACAAGGGAGAGAGCATTCCTCAGCTTGCTACAAGATAATTATATGAATCAGTTCGTGGAGGCACCTACTAGGCGTGATGCTCTTTAGATCTGGTAATATCAAATAATGATGACCTGATAGGGACAGGGACAGTAACAGTCCGTGAAAATCTTGGTAACAGTGACCACAATATAGTTGTATTTAATATAAACTGTAAGAAAGGTTTTCTGTCAAGGAGGGCAAAAACATTAGGAAGGAAGGCCCAGAGCAGTATTCCAGGACATAGACTGGGAGCATCTGTTCAGGAATAAAGATACAGATGCCAAATGGGAGTGCTTTAAATCAATTGTGCCAACGTTGCAAAATGTATTCCTACGGGTAACAAATGTAACCGGCTAAAATTAAACCCCTCATGGCTGACACCTGCGGTTAAAAGGGCAATAAAGAACAAAAAAAGGGCATTTAAAAATTACAAGGCTGAACTCTCAGCCTTGTAAATAAAATGTGTAAGAAAGAAATAATGTTGGCAAAAGCACAAAATGTGCCAAAGAAAGCAAAACTTTTTTTTAAATATATTAATTTGAAGAAAACTAAATCAGAACAGGTAGGTTCCCTAATAATAATAATAGGGAAATGGTCACTGGGGATGAAGAGAAGGCGGAGCTGTTAAATGGATTCTTTAGCTCTGTGTACACAAGAGAGGAGCAAGGAGCCAACACAGGAGATTCCGCCGATAGCAATAGCTCAAGTATAATAATTAACAAACTAAACGTGGATACCATCCAAGAAAAACTAGATAATTTAAATGTGAATAAGACTGCAGGACCAGATGGACTTCACCCAAGAGTTCTTAAAGAACTCAGTTCCGTTATCTCATCACCCCTGTTGTTGATATTTAAAGACTCACTAGCAACTGGTATAGTGCCAAGGGACTGGCGCAAGGCAAATGTGGTGCCCCTTTTTAAAAAGGGCTCTAGGTCTTCTCCGGGCAATTACAGACCTGTTATCTTAATGTGACAGGTGGAAACCATGGGCAACACTACAAATAGGAAACATTAGAGCCCTGTCAGTGGAATAGGCCCCTGATAGTGATAGGAACCTAGTCCCTGTTGGATGCATTGCTTGGGAATCACTACATCATGAATCCACATGATGGCAGTGCTGCCTAAGAAATGGACCGAACTACACTAAAATAGTCCGGCGTCCCCCTTTATTTAGATAGAGACTTAGCCAGGTGGTATTGGCAACATTACTTGCCCTGCCATCGGCTGAGACTCGCAACTTAATTTGTTAAGGCAACAATACAGAGGTTATAAAAGGAAGAAACCAACCCTTCTAGAGTGTTCTTAAGTCTGGAGCTTGCAATGAGGGGAAGCGTTTAATGTAGGATTGTACTATTTCCTGTAACCAATGGAGTATGCCTGTAACTGAACTTTGCTGTTTTATCATGGATGGAAGCCGTTCAACGTTTCAGCGTTTTTGAACACTGTCGCTTTAAGGAAAATGTGCTTATTTTTGACTGAAAATCAGGGAGAAGTTTCCAGGACCCCTGTCCTGTTGGATTACCGTGTTTGAGCATGATTGGACTGTTTTTGCTGAAGTTATGACCCTTTGAAATCAGCGCAAAATGACATTGCAACTCAGACCCATCCCGCCATTCTACCTCAGCGTTTCGCACCCTTTCTTGCTCACATGTTGAGAACTTTCTAGCACTGAGACGAGACAAGTGCACCCTGGAAGGTGAAGGGGCGGTGTTATAAAAAGCCCGCCACAAGGCCGTCCTGAGAGGAGATGCGCACTGGAGAGCCGTTCTACAGTCCCCACCAGCGAGTTTTTGTCATGGAAGGAAATGGAAACCCCCATGTCGGTGGAAGGCAGCAGTGAAAGCCCCATGGATCGCGCTACCCTAATCACTGACACAGGGATGCGTTTCTACCTGGTGCCCAAGTTTGCTCTCTGTATCGCAGTAGGCCAAGAAGAACTGTTTCCACTGTGTCCCGAGTGCCCCTTTTGCCATCACAGCTTTTGGGACTTGACCGAGCAGAGAGCAGGCCCCACGCATTACCGCCGCAACCCAGTAACCGGACTGCTGTGGAAGGCACCAGCCCAGCCTGCTGAAGCTGCCCGGACTGCCATTACCCCGCCCAGAGCCTACCAAGGAACATCCCACCTGGTGATGATGGTCAGAGGCGAGAAGGGGATGCGAGCCCGGTACGTGTTGCCATGGAAGAAGTCCCCGCCGCCGCCACAAGAGAGTCAGAGGAAGCCGCTGAGTCTGCCATGGAGACAGAAGTCGCTAAGCAGGTGAAGCCTGCCATCGCTGAGGAGGAGGAGACAGCTCCAGCGGAGGACGCTACAGAGACTGCTGTAATCCTCAACAAGGAGCCGACTGTCGCCTGCCTTGTGTCGCCAGCATCATCCAAGGGTGTCAGGCCGGACAGCCGCATCGCAGAGGAGAGGCGAGACGCGAGAATCCAGGAGTGGGAAGAAGCAGCGAGGAGGAGACCTGCTGCCGCCGCCACTTCAGTGGTGCTACCAGAAGGTACTGCTAACCCTTGCCCCGGAGGAGACCATTGTCCCAGCCCTGTCCCAGGAAGACGCCGCTTGTCTACCACGAGCTTGCGGAAGGAGGAGACCCCAGTTTACTCTCCCCCAATACGCCCAGGGCCTCAGTACAAACATTTCACTGTGAGAGCTGAGGAACCCTACTGTATGTGTTGCCAGGGATGGGAGACCCTGCCAGACTTTCAAGTTTATCTGAAGCGCAAAGGTGGGTCCATGTTCAGTGTGCCCTAAAACGAGGGAGGGATGCAATTTGTTGAGGACATGAGGGAATCCTGGATCGAGAATTACTGTAGATGCGGATGAAGTTGTACCTGCCAGAGGGGGTGTCCCTCAATGAGTTGAACCAGGAAGACTGGGATAAATATCAGGACATTTACCATCAGCTGCATCATGGCCGCAACATTTATTTTGATCGGGTGGCCGTGATTAGCCCGAGTGGTGGACCTAGACTTCACAGCGTGAGTCGTTGGAGGAACCACAAGTTAATTTACCTGCTATGCCCCTTAATCAGGAGGCTGAAGCCTGAGCCCAGAGCAGAAAGCTAACCTGTTGTGTTTCTTTGCAATGCTGCTGATAGCACTGTTTGAAACTAATGTTTTCTTTTAAGGTATTGCCTGGTAAACCATGATTAGTATGTAGAGCATTAATAAAAGTTTTATTTTTATAGTAAAATTATGTTTTAAGGTATTAAGGCGCCATGCACCCTCGTAAAAGCAGGGGAGGGTGGCTGCCATACCCACTTGGTTTCAGATTGCTGAAAGAGAACCTGTATGCTGAAGGTTGCTTAGTTTAAATCCTGCTTGGCAAAAGAAATAAACAAGTTTACAGCAACCTTGGTCCTTTAAATGTTGATTCATAGTAGTTAATAATGATGATAGAAATGTCTTATGTCAATGTGTGTGTAATTTAAGCTATCGCCCTCAGCAAGCAGCCTGATCACATGCTGACGCTATCTAGGAATTTGGGCATCAGTCTGGTCTAGGGAGAAACTCTTAAAGGAGCCCAGCAAGTACTAACCCTTTCCCTACTAGAAGTAGCAAGTGGTCCTTGAGGAAGAGTTAATGTTTACATATGACAGCGCTTGAGTTAAGGCTGCAGCCGAGGTGAACCCGGAGGTGGTTCAGAAGTGTTTCAAAAAAGTTTGAGTTTTGAAGTTTGCATTTAAGTGGAACCCTGACGTGTGGTGAGAAGTGAAGTTACTTACCTAAGAACTGAACTTCTCATCACAGGTCCGAAGATGTTTTGCCTGACGGATGAAGAGTACGTCAGATGCCTGGCTGAAGGAGAGTAAGTCAGATGTCTGGCCCCCTTAATTTGTAATACAGTCATTTCTGCTATAAGCAGAACCCTGTCATTACTGGAATTAAGGCAAAAATGTGGAGGGGCGTGAGACTGAGCCACTGTGTTATCAGTTTGGGTCCTCACTAACTCTACAGGGTTGCGAGAAGGGGGGAGAGCCAGCAGATGTATTGTAAGACTGGTTTGTCTCTCCAGAAAGTGTGTGCCGGCTTGAGCGTCTGAAGGGTGGTACTACTAATGACCCAGAGGACTTGAATGCTCTGCAGGTTTCATAGGTCCATGCCTGAGAGACAAGTGTTCCGCGCGAGAGAATAGACTTCGTAGTTGTAAAGTATTCATGACGAAGATGTAAAGTACAAAGTGCACAGAAGAAAAAAATTGAAGGGAATGTTGATATGAAAAAGTTGTCACTGCAGGATGAGCTAAACCTTTTTTTTAGTACTCGACACGGAAGTGAAATCGGAGGGAAATGCATAAAGAAGCTTGAATGCTGACCACTGAAGAGTCAGGACATCTGTTGATATTGTTAGAGGATCCCTGGGCTGAGACAAACTTTAGACCTTCTGACAGCTGTGATGGAAGAGATCTACGTCTGGGATCCCCCAGCACATGCATAGGGCTTAAAAAACCCTCTGGCTAAGAGACCATTCCCTCTGATGCAGGACTGTTCTGCTGAGATGATCGGCCTACAAGTTGTCCACTCCAAGTATGTGTACCACCAAAAGACATGGAACCGTTTTCTCGGCCGAAAATAAAAACCCCCGCTCACTTCCATCAGGGCTTTACTGCTTCTGATGACCTCATGGTGGTTGATATATATCACCGCCGTCCAATTGTCTGTTTGAATCCGGACGGGATGCCCCATCAGATGGGATGTCCAATTTCTGAATACAATAGAATAGCTCTCAGTTTCAGGATCTTTATGGAGATTCTGCTCTCCTTCCGACTCCACTGTCCCTGGATCGTTTGTGACTCCATGAGACTCCCCCAACCAGATAGACTGGCATACATGGTGATAATCTTCCACTATACTGGAAGAAAGGATTTGCGGATCTGAAGAGGCTGAGGACCAGGCTAGAGACTGCCTTGCTGACGATGTCATGCAAAAAGAGTGATCCAGAGTGTGTGGGTCTCGATCCCAGATTGTGAGCAATTCCATCTGCAGGGGTCTTGTGAAAACAGTGCAAAAGGTACTGACTCGAGCAATATACCATCAGGCCCAACAGACACATTTGTTGATAAATCATCGGTGTGAGGGCAAGACAAGAGACCCTGTACCCTGGCCTGAAGTAAGAGTCACTTATGTGTTGGAAAAGCACTTTTTTTTTTTACAATAAATCTTTATTGAGCAGAGCAAGGCAGCGATACAGGTCACAATAGTCAGAACATCTCTATCATTTATACAGAGTAATACATGTATGATAATATGAGCTTTTGTATTGACATTAACCCCTGTTCTAAAAAGACGCCTGGGTTGACTGTTCCCAGCGATCATGTATAAGGACCAATCCCGCTGCCCCTGGCCCCTCATTTTTCCAAAAACTAATAGATAGGAACTAGGGCAAAGGAGAGTTTTGCAGAGGAGGAAGAAGAGGGGTGGGAAGGGAAGGTAAGAAGGGAGCGAAACCAAAAAGGGTGAAGAGGAAGTAGGAAGGAAGGGGTAGAGGGAAGGACGAAGGGAGGGGCGGCCACAGGTCTCGGTCCAGGCCATCCACCCCACTCCCGGCAGCCGTAAAAGAGCCCCCCCCCCCGCCCACTGCCCCACAAGGTGCATCTGAGTCCACGTCCCCGACTAGGGCAAGGGCGGGGGGGGGGAAACGGTGGGCAGATGCCCCCCCAGACATGAGTCCACATGGTTCGAGGGCAGAGTCACATGGTCCAGATCGGGCGCCCAACACAGACGCCATCACCCAACCATCTCCCAAACAGCTCAAGCCCCATCCCGTAGTGTTTTACCTTCATCTGATTCTATGAACAGGGACCATTGCATCCAACAGAGTCTGTGCTTCTCTTCCGTTTGCTGAAGGAGAGCCGTCAGGTCCTCCATTCGTCTAATGTCTTCAACCCTTCGTATCCACGAACTAACAGTGGGTGGGGTAGGTGATTTCCACCTGGCTGCGTTTATCAAGTGGATTGTCAAGGACTTCCTGTACTTCCCTACCGAGCCTTTGGTGGAATGCAGAAGAAAGACCTCTGGGGAGAGTGCCATGGCCTCTCCCGTTATTCTGTGAATCCATTTTGCAACCTCCTCCCAGAAGCCCTTTATCTTTTCGCAGCCCCAGAAGATGTGCGCAAGGGAGCCTGGGGCCCCCTCGCACCTCCAGCTGAGGGGGGACACTGATGGGTAAAAACGGTGTAGCACCTGTGGAGGCCTCTAACAGCGGCTTAGTATTTTGTAGCCCGCCTCCTGTTACAGGTTGCTGATTGAAGCTTGTTGTGCCAACTCGAGAATTTTCTTTATTTGGCTTGGTGGGAATGTCACATTGAGTTCCGTTTCCCATGCCGTGATGAAGTTGGGTATATGGGTTTCTCCTGGATCTACTAGCAGTTTGTATATTGCAAATAATGCTCCCCTAGTTGTCTCCCCCGTTGCACACATCCCGTCGCTCGAATGGTGTCAACTCTCTGTTGTATTCTCTGGGCGGGAGTAAGCTCGCCAGGAAGTGCGAGACCTGCAATGCCCCCCAATAGGAGAGGTGAGGAGGGTCCCCCCCAGTCCTGCAGTTCCTATAGGGACCTCCATCTAGAGCCGCATAGAAAATCCCGAGCGGCACCTCGCCCTGGCGCCTTCCACTTTGCAAATCCCACATCGAGCCGGTTTGGCATGAAGTCTAATGCCCCTGTGAAGCTCGCCAGGAAGTGCGAGACCTGCAATGCCCTCCAATAGGAGAGGTGAGGAGGGTCCCCCCAGTCCTGCAGTTCCTATAGGGACCTCCATCTAGAGCCGCATAGAAAATCCCGAGCGGCACCTCGCCCTGGCGCCTTCCACTTTGCAAATCCCACATCGAGACGGTTTGGCATGAAGTCTAATGCCCCTGTGATTGGGCAGAGCAGGGAGGGCGAAGGAGCTATGCTCTCTTTCATCGCATGTCTTGCCCATACCCTGAGGGTTGGGCCTATGGTAGGATGTGACAGAAGCGTGCTCGGGACCTCTCCAGGGGACCAAGGGAGGCCCGCTAGTGGGACCGGCGACCACGATTGTTCTAGTTGTACCCACTGCTTGCTCCCTCTGTCGATTCCAGTCCACGATCCTGTTTAAGTATGCTGCCACGTAGTACAATCTGATATCCGGAAGTCCCACCCCCCCCCCCCCCCCCTCATCTTCGGCAGTGTGAGCGTTAGTTGGGCAATTCTCAGACTCTTGCCCTCCCATATGAACTTTATAAATTGGGAGTGAATATTCTTCAGAAAGGAGGAGGGCAGGTGGACAGGTAGCACCTGGATGGGATAGAGCAGCTGCGGCAGCACATTCATCTTCAGCACGTTGCATCTGCCGAACCAAGATAGTGCCCTGTTTTTCCAAATGTTGAGGTCTCTTTTGATAGCGTTCAGCTGGAAAATTCTTAACAAATAGATCTTTGAGTTGAGGTGTTACCTGTACTCCCAGGTACTTAATCGCTCCGGACGCCCATCGGAAAGGGAAGTTTGTTTGGATAATGTCCATGTGCCTCTGGGATAAGGAGATATTCAAAGCTTCCGAGTTTTGGAGGTTAATCTTGAAGTTCGAGAGCTCCGAATATTCTCTCACTTCTCTCAGTAAGTTAGGAATGGTTGTCACTGGCTGGAAGATGCAGAAGATTAAATCATCCGCAAAGGCCGCAACTTTGTGTTCAGCGCTCCCTCCCATCAGGCCCTTTATTTCTGGGTTCGCCTGTACCCTTCTGAGAAAGGGCTCCAGAGTCAAGATGAATATGATCGGGGATATCATATGATGATTTGTCATCTGGAATGGGTCCGATAGGACTCCATTGGCTTTGACGCACGCTGAGGGAGAAGAATACAGGGACAACATCCAGGACCTCATGTTCCCCTGTAAACCTATATGCTCCAAGGTAGCCTGTATGAAGTCCCAGTGGACCCTATCAAATGCTTTCTCCGCATCGGTGGAGAGTAGCATAGTAGGGATCCCCTTCTCATGTGCCAAGTGGATCAGGTTTAGGATTCTGGTCACGTTATCCCTTGCCTCTTTGACAGGGGTGAACCCTACCTGGTCTGTGCCTATCAAGTTGCCCAGGTGTGGAAGCAACCTGTTCGCCAGAACTTTTGCAAAGAGCTTTAGGTCCACATTTAGCAGCGATATCGGCTTATAATTGGAGCAAAGAAGTGGGTCTCTTCCCTGCTTGGGTATAATCGCGATCTGTGCCCTCAGCATGTCTGTTGGTACGTTCTGCTCGGGCGTGATGGAATTGAAAGCTGCCCCACTCTTGGGGTCAGGATGGCACTTATCCATTTGTAGTAGGATAGCGTGAATCCATCAGGGCCCGGAGTGTTGGTATCGGTCTCTCCATATCCTCCACAATCTCTCGAGGTCAATGACGCAATGTATCTTTGAGCCTCCCGCAATTGGCCCAGCCGGTCCCCCCTACCCCCAAATTATAGAGTTTGTGATAGAAGTCTCTGAAGGTTCTGGCAATGTCCGTTGGTGCAGAAAGCAGCCGACCTCCAGCCCCCTGCGCCTGAGGTACAAAGTTGCTGGCCCTCCGTTCTCTGATTGCCCTAGCTAGCATATGGCTGCATTTGTTCCCATATTCGTAAAAGGATCGTCTAGCCTTCACTAACATAACCTTGGCCTTTGTTAACAAGATGTCCCTCAGCCTCTTGCACGTCGCCGCCAGCTCCTGCCTGGTCCTCTCTGCTTGTTGTTTCTTATTCTTGGAGTCTAGTCGAGCTATTTTCTCTACCAGTTCCCCCACAATTTTCTCCCTCTCTCTTTTCTTTCTGGAGGCCATCTTCAGGATGATACCTCTGATGTAACACTTGTGCGCTGCCCATAGATTCAGGGGAGTAGTCTCAGTGTTGGCGTTAAGTTCAAAGTATGTTTTCAACTCCCTCCTGACCTCCTCCTTTAGGGCCTGATCCTGAAGCAGGGACTCGTTGAGCATCCACGTACCCGGCTTGGCTAGCAACTCGGGAAGCTTCACCGATAGCGTGATCAGGGCGTGATCCGAGATCAAAATGGGGTCAGTCTGCGCTTTTTGGACTATCTGTAAATGTCTATGTTCCAGAAAGAGGTAGTCTATCCTCTAGTAAGAATCATGGGGTGTGGAGTAAAAGGTATAGTCTCGACCTCGCGGGTTTTGTAGTCGCCACGGTTCCACCAGCTGGGAGCGTCGTATGGCTGCTTTTAATTTTTTGAGAGTGGAAAATGATAGGTGAGAGGCCTTTCTGGAGACATCGAGCAAAGGATCCAGGGCCACATTGAGGTCCCCACTGAAGCTCACGATACCCTCCGAGAATGTCTGGAGAACGTCCAGCACGCGCTCTATGAAGCGGGTCTGATCTGAGTTAGGGGCGTAGACATTTGCAAACGTGAATACCTGACTGCCGACTCTCCCTTTAATGAAAAGGTAGCGTCCTTCCTCATCCACCATACGGTCCATTAGTGTCCAAGAGAGAGAGGCCGTGACCAAAATGCCCACCCCCCCAGACCTATAATCAGGAGAACAAGAGTGCCATCCTACCGGAAAACGCTTGTCCAGGAGTTTAGGGGCTCTCTCCTTTTGGAAATGCGTTTCCTGAATAAACACTATTTGTGCCCTGCGCTTCCAGGAGAGATTCAGGCACAATCTCCTTTTCTCAGGGATGTTAAAGCCCTTGGTGTTCAGGGAGACAATCTAGACTTCCATCGTGCCCTTGATGCCCTATCCGGACCACGCAAAACGACCACGAGAAGGCACACCCGCCCCCCACAAAAACAAGTGGGAGACAAAAAGGGGGGGGGGGGAGAAGTCCACCTGGATTCGCGGAAGGATGAGGGAGTATTGCGGCCGAGCCAAACGTGGGGGCACAGGAGGAAAGGATGCGGACCGGCAACCGGGGGTCCCCGGGAAGAGTGTGGGAGAAGGGAAAGGAAAGGAGCAAGGGGGAGCTGGAAAGGAAAAGATAAAAGAGCAGGGAAGAAAGATGAAAATAAACGCCTGCCTTAGGCCCGATGGGCCCCGGCGCGCTGGCCTATGTGGGGTAAGAAAAAGAACTGTGGCGCTGCACGGCTAAGGAGGTCTTCCACCCCCCCAGCCCGGTTCAGCCCCTCCTATGAGGGACGGCCCAAGACTTAGTTTCCCCATGGGGAACACAAAGAGAGAAAACAAAGGAAGAGAAAGAGAAACCAGGCTCATCTTAAACTCTAAAAGTGATCTATAACAAATTTAACAAACCAATCGCCAGAGTCACATAAGCAAAGAAAGCAACCAAGGTCAGTTTTAACTCTAAATATTACTCTATGACAATCTTAACCACCCAATCACTGGAATCACATAATGCACCAACCCCCCCCCCCCGCCCGGGCGCCCCCCACCGGCTCCAACACGCTGTAAATATCACGGGTAGACCCGGCAAAGTCTTGCCGAGAGAGGGAGAGAGAGCGGCCTGCAGGGGGGGGGGGGGCGCGGAGGGAGGCACCCCAGAGCAGCGGGGGGCAATCAGCAAGGAGCGACGGAGAAGGCCAGAGCCGCCCCCGCACCCCATCCGTGGCCCATCTGAGTCGACAGCCAAGAGATCCGCCCCCATCCTCTCACCAGGGCAGGGGTCCCCCGCCCCAGCACGACCAGATGACCCCACTCGGTCTCCACAGGGCACGGCACCAGCAGCCCGGCAGGGTTTACCCGAACAGCAGCCGTCGCCCACCCACCCCGGCAGCCGAGCCCACCGGTCGACCACTGCCACAGCACCGGAGAGATCAACATGGCACCACCGCGGGGGAGAGTGGCGCGGGGAGGGCCCACGACCCGCCAACCGCAGTCACTTACTAAACTCTAAATGTGCTATAAAGAGTCCACGGTGTCAGCCGCCGATCGGCCAGGAACATAGCGGAAAAATTCGAAGAAAGAAAGAAAAAAAAAAGTAATTTTGGTGGGGGGGTCATCAACAGCTAATCTCAGGGTGGAGAAGGTGTCCAACTTTGAAACACGTGTCTACTCCATGGCAATGAGGTGAACCGGCGTGCTACTCATCCATGGGGGGGGGAGCAACCCCCCCACGGTCGGCCCCGCCTGATCGGAGCTCTCTGACGGCGAATTCTCTGCGGTAACGGCTGGTAAGTATGGAAGTCCAACCAGTTCGGCACCTCCAGAGGGGCAGTGCCTAAAAACAAGAAGGTTGTCCAAGTCCCCCAGGGCCCGTAGGGTGAAGGAGCCCCCGTTTTTCCTAACAATGAGGTGGAACGGATATCCCCATCTGTAGACTGCTCCACTGTCTTATCTTCTGAAGGAGTGGTTTAAGCTGTCTTCTCATCCACAGCGTACAGCGGGCCAGGTCAGGTAGAATGGTTATTGATGCAGAGTCGTGCACAATTTGTCTCACCTCCCAAGCCTTTTTTAGGATTTCCTCCTTCATCTTGAAATGATGTATTCTGCATATTACATCTCGGGGGCCATCCGGAATGCCCGGCGGTCTGCCTGCTACCCTGTGAATTCTGTCCATCTTGATGACGGTGCCTGGCGGATTTCCTAGGAGCCCATTGAAGACAGAGGTGGCAACAGATTCCAGGTCCACAAACCGGGGGCGTTTCAGGGATCCCCCGGAGGCGCAGATTATTCCGTCTATTCCTGTTCTCCAGGTCGTCGTAATGAAGTTACAAGTTGGAGATTTGTGCCGCTTGCGCGTCAGACATCTGTTCCAGGCGGGTAAGGAGCTCCTCCGTCGTGACTCTTGTACTCTCTAGAGAAGAAACCTGATCTTCCATAGCTGCCACGTTGTGTTGGATGGCTTTCAAGTCTTTCCGAAAATATTTTTCTATTCTGGAGATCATAGCTTCCATGTCCGCCTTGGTGGAGATTGCCTCCAGGTCTGCTTTAGTGGGGAGGGAGAGGAGGACCGAACGCATATCCAGCTCGGGATCCCGCAGGGGAGCATGTATCATTGCCTGATGCTCCAGCTCTTTGCTTTTGTGATCTTGCGGAATTGAACTCGTCGTTCGGTGGTCGCCCGGGCATCCTGCGAGAAGCCTGGGGGGCGATGGGTCAAAGCGGCGACGGGTAGGAGAATAACCCGTCTAGGGACGCCATCCGCTGCACCACAGGGTCTGGAAAAGACTGACCCCCGGGCCCATCCTACTGGCTCTGCTCCGGGTTTGATTGCTCTGGTGGGGACCATGGGCTCGGGATGCCCCCCACAGCTCTCTCTCCTGTGTGGGCACCATCTTGCTGTGAGTGGCGTCATCCGCTCCTCCGCTCCCCGCCAGTTCGTATGGTACGGGCTGATGTTGTTGCGGGGGTAGACCGGCTCCATCCCCCACTCGCTCACGGTCTCCTTCCGGTCCTCCGCACCCGGCCGTTCTCCCTCCCTTCCGTCCTCGCTCCGACCCGGCACCATGCTGACTCTGGTGGGGACCATGGGCTCGGGATGCCCCCCCCCAATCTGACCGTGTGGCCCATTCCTCCTTCTCCTGGCCACCGGGGGATCCTTCTGTGAGCATGTTCCAATCTATGAGGCTGGACGATGAGGCGGGGTGGCACAGACGGGGCCCGCTGTCTACGGTGCCTGCCCCTTTAAGAGATGGCACTGCAGTTATCGCAGTGCTGGCCTGTGCTGTGCTCAGCTGCCCGCTCCTGCTGTTAGTGATCATGGGGGGGAGAGGAGACAGCTCAGTTCTCGACCTCTCGCTACCTGGTGAGTCAGATGCTAGGTGGGGGGAGTCCAGGCTGATGGCCCCCGGGCTGAAGGGAGAGGGACTGGCCCCCCCTGTCCAATCCCCGGGCTGCGGTCGGGGCTCTTTGATCCTCCAGGTGTGAAGGTTCCCTGGACGCTAAGGGGAGAGTGCCCACCCGTCCCCCACAGTACCTCTATGGGCGCCGCTCCACGCTGCGCCTCCGCAGTCCGCACCTCCCGGCTCCACAGCTCTCTCTCCTGTGTGGGCACCATCTTGCTGTGAGTGGCGTCATCCGCTCCTCCGCTCCCCGCCTGTTCGTATGGTACGGGCTGATGTTGTTGCGGGGGTAGACCGGCTCCATCCCCCACTCGCTCACGGTCTCCTTCCGGTCCTCCGCACCCGGCCGTTCTCCCTCCCTTCCGTCCTCGCTCCGACCCGGCACCATGCTGACTCTGCGCTCGTCCTCCGGGTCAGCTGTCATCAGGTATCTGGTGATGTGAGTTTCCCCGGCTCTGGAGCTCTTCTGCTGTCCTTTGCGTTTCCCCATCGCTGTAGGGGATTAGGTTTTTTTTGCCCCACAATTCGGGTTTTAGGCTGGGGATGGTAGGGAGCCTCCACTATATGCGTCTTCACGCTGCCAAGCCGCGGCCACGCCCCCCGGAAAAGCACTTTTGCCTGAGACGTGCCATGACATTCCCAGAAAAGAATAACTCTTGAAGCCATGAAAAGATATCCTTCTGGGCCCTCTGACATGATGGGGCCCATATCAACCTATCGACTCAGTAAGGGATTACATGTATCCCTGACTTCTTAGAGAAAAACATGAGACTTGCCAACACCTTGGTAAACACCCTTGGTGCTGATGATAGACTGAAGGGTAGCGCCACAAACTGAAGAAGTAGGCCACCTACTACAATGTAGGTATGCATCCTTATATATACATTGTGGTTATAAAAACTCCAATCTCAAAGGGTGAGACCATAGCCTGGATCACATACCTGCTAGAGCCAACTGGCTTTGATCAACTGGGAGCATGGCTTCCGTAAAGCAAGGTTGACCCCATAAAAGCACGACATGCCACCTAATCCACGCGCTTATCCGCTGGATCCTTTGGAGAAGCACTTTCAGAGGATGGCATAACCAAATTCTTAAAGAGACCTGGCCCCAGAGTATCCACCACAGGGGGGTGAGACCAAAATTCAATATGATCTGTAGGAAAAGGGTACATAGTATCTAGTACTTTAGGAATGGTCGGAAGACAACCTGACTTCTGCCAATCCCTATTGATCAGATTATAATAAAGCGTATGCCCCGCAACATCCTCCAGAATGGAGGAAATCAACCATCCATCCATCCATCTTCTCCATAACCGGACACCCCCTTGTGTAGAGGACTCTGACCCAAGTCCCTACTGGATGAATTCTCCCAACGGATAACATCCTGAGAGACTTTGGCAGCCACAATATCCCCTTCCTCAGAGGAAAAAATCTTTTTTTTTTCATTACCTTTTTAGTAGCAAATACACCATAATGACTCTATAGGTTTAGGACCACTTGAGGGCTGCCGACAGAGTTTAAAGACTCAGAAAGAGACTATGGCAGCCACAATATCCTCTCCAATACACTCAGAGGATTTTTTTTTATTTTTATAAACCTTCTTAGTAGCCACACCAAAGGTTTAGGTCCACATTAAGGCTGCAAAGGGAGTTTTTAAGTCTCAGAGAGCGCCGGCAATAGGGGTCAGAGTCCCCTCAGGGAAGAGACAACTGTCTCCCTATCCACTACAACCGTAGCATAATCCCTGCACACCGTGCTATCCTTGTCCAGTGCCACTGCATGCATACTGGACATGGGGTAAATCTGTTAAGACCAGATCTGCTACCCCAGATGCCTCCGCCATGGTGAATTTAATAATACTAGTCTATTGCCCCTGGGGTTCTGACCAAGTATATATAGGTTCTCAACAGTCACAAGAGTACTGCGAGTCCTCTGGGGGGTACCACCATATATATATAAATTATATAGTAATATTATATTTGCCCTTTCCCAATCTATAATAGTATAGATTTAAACAAAAAACAATAAAAAAACAGTATTAAAAAAACAAAAACAAAATGACCTGCCAAAAGGTTTAGGTCCACTTGAGGGTGGCCGTGCGGTGGCTCAGAGCAGCCCCTTTTTGCAGGCCAACAACCTCAGCTTTAACACATGGGAAAGAGCAATAAGAAAGGGAAAATCCCTTGGTCCCCCCGAGCAGACTCACCAGACAAAAACCTGCAGCTGCATGCTTGTTAATGAAGCCTGCAGCTCTGAGGGTTTAACAACCAAAGCATAATCCCTGAACACCGAGCTATCCTTGTCCAGTGCCACTGCATGCATACTGGACATGGGGTAAATCTGTTAAGACCAGATCTGCTACCCCAGAAGCCTCCGCCATGGTGAATTTAATAATACTAGTCTATGCCCCTGGGGTTCTGACCAAGTATATATAGGTTCTCGACAGTCACAAGAGTACTGCGAGTCCTCTGGGGGTACAACCATATATATATATATATAAATTATATAGTAATATTATATTTGCCCTTTCCCAATCTATAATAGTATAGATTTAAACAATAAACAATAAAAAACAGTATTAAAAAAACAAAAACAAAATTACCTGCCAAAAAGTTTAGGTCCACTTGAGGGTGGCCATGCAGTGGCTCAGAGCAGCCCCTTTTTGCAGGCCAACAACCTCAGCTTAAACACATGGGAAAGGGCAATAAGAAATGGAAAATCCCTTGGTCCCCCGAGCAGACTCACCAGACAAAAACCTGCAGCTGAGTTGCTTGTTAATGAAGCCTGCAGCTCTGAGGGTTTAACACTCAGAAAGCGCCCCAGACCCCGGCGCTTCACCTTACCTTCATGGACCCCAAATTAAACAGCACCAAAGCTGGGGAGGCATAGAGTTGGGTCAGAGGAATCTGTGGGAATAAGGTCGTGCAGGAAGCCGACAGGTTGAAATCCCTGCTTGCTGCCAAATACCTAATCCTTGAGAGAGAATCAAGTCATCTTCACAGTACTTCCAACTGCAAGAAATGAACTGGTCTTTGATTAGAGGCAGCTGCTACTTATGAGGGCTGTGAGGTGCCACACTTTTGATCTTGCAGTACACGCCCATCCGGGCAGGAATTACCCAGGTGTAATAATTAAGGGACGGCCTGGAATGGATTGGAGGAAAACACCTGCGGGAATAGGTAAGAGAAGAAACCTTCTCAGGTATGTTGCGCAGGGTAAGGCCTGTTGTGCATTCCGATGCTACAGGCACTTGGCTCATACTGCCTAGCTCTTCAATGGAAGTTGTGAAACTCCTAAGGTAAAGTAGTAATGTAACGTTGCACCATTACATCCATCCCTGTACATAGGACACATCCCCGTACAAGGGTGGCCACTTCAAAATCCCTTACACACCTGGTAGGTAGTTAACCTTGATGCTACAAGCTACGGGAGCAACAGACTTACCTGTCTCAAGGGTTTCAGTGCAAGGTAAAGCCTTAAAGTGACAAGAGTCGCAGACACAAGGTGCTTGACTGATACTCACCTCCTATACTAGTAGTAGTGTTCACGGTTGGACTAACTCACACCGTGGGACCAAGGTGTGGACGCTTTAATTAAAAGCAGGGGAGGATGTGACGGGTGGAAACCATGGGCAACACTACAAATAGGAAACATTAGAGCCCTGTCAGTGGAATAGGCCCCTGATATTGATAGGAACCTTAATAGTTCTAGCTAAACCCTGTTGGATGCATTGCTTGGGAATCATTACATCATGAATCCACATGATGGCAGTGTTGCCTAAGAAATGGACCGAACTACACTAAAATAGTCTGGCGTCCCCCTTTATTTAGATAAATAGAGACTTAGCCAGGTGGCATTGGCAACATTTCCTGCCCTGCCATTGGTTGAGACTCGCAACTTAATGTGTTAAGGCAACAATACAGAGGTTATAAAAGGGAGAAACCAACCCTTCTAGAGTGTTCTTAAGGCTGGAGCTTGTAATGAGGGGAAGCGTTTAATGTAGTGGAGGAGTTGAGAGACAGCCATGGAAGAAACCTGTGGATTGTACTGTTTCCTGTAACCAATGGATTATGCCTGTAACTGTGCTGTTTTATCATGGATGGAAGCCTTTCAATAAAGACCCTGTTGTTTGCACAAAGGAGCGTCATCAATGGAGACCAGCATCGACTGAAGCATGTAAGTGCACCTCCACCCACACATGCCACACCAACCTGGGATGCCCTACCCTAGGTCCAAAAAAACCCTTCAGTCAAGTCACTTGTTGAGAAGGATCTGGGGGTACTGGTAGATCACAGGCTAAATAACAGCATGCAATGCAAGCAGCTGCTTCCAAGGCCACCAATATGCTATCATGCATTAAAAGAGGCATGGAATCACGGGATAGGGATGTAATTTTGGGCACTGGTGCACCCTCACCTGGAATATGCCCGTCCGGTTATGGGCACCCATTCATAGAAAGGACGCTCTGACTATGGAAAGGGTGCAGAGGAGAGCCACCAAACTTAAAAGAGGAATGAAGGATCTTAGTTAAGAGGAAAGATTATGATAATTAAATGTGTTTAGTCTTGAGAGGAGACGGCTGAGGGGGGACATGATTAAAGCGGACCTTCACTCTGAATAAGAGTCTATCTTATGTTTCCCACACCCTGTAAATACAGATTGTCCACATTAAAAATCATCCTACCTGCATCTACTGCATGTTATGAGCCTTTAAAC
This sequence comes from Gastrophryne carolinensis, assembly GCA_027917425.1. Taxonomy (NCBI): domain Eukaryota; kingdom Metazoa; phylum Chordata; class Amphibia; order Anura; family Microhylidae; genus Gastrophryne; species Gastrophryne carolinensis. The sequence continues at coordinate 109,820,819 of CM051238.1, read as the reverse complement.
ATCCAAGATGGCAGCTTATGGAAGCCGCCATCTTATCAGGCAGCCTGCAAACAGGAAGTGCCTCCTGACTGTGCTGCTCTGCATTCTGGGACTGCTGACCTTTACCTGGCCCCAGCTCTGCTCTGTCTGAGCAAAGTCAAGATGACGGCGCCCGTATCCTAAATTCCTGAACAGAGTTGCAGCCCAGTGGGGGAAAGAATAATAAGTTAGTGACTAAAAGCGTAAATTATATTAATTTTAGATGCTGGGGAACCGTTTTTTAAGAGTTTGGGCTTTTCATTAAATCACGCTGAAGGTCCGGTTTAACCTGTATATATAAATGGCCCATACAAAAAATATGGGAGAACACTATTTCAGGTAAAATCCTCTCTAAAGACAAGGGGGGCACTCCCTTCTATTGGAAAAAAAGAAATTTAGTCACCGGAATAGCCTCCCACAGAAGCTTGTTACAGCATCAACCGCTGACAGCTTAAAAAAAAAAAGGATTAGATGCTTATTTAGAAGAAACAGTTACTATTAGCGGTTATCAGTAAAAAAAATAAATAAATAAAAAAAAATAAATAGCTTCCCCTATAAATGAAAATAAAAAATAACTTCCCCTACCCCAACAACCTTGGTTGAACTTGATGGACATATGTCTTTTTTCAACCGTATTAACTATGTAAAAGGTAAATGTGACTCCTGTCCTAAATCAGATTCAGCTCAGTTTTTTGGGTTTATACATCTTAATTTCCTGCATCTTTTTGACTTGTTGACGCAGTTTCAAAATAATTTACTGGGCATTCAGCCAAGAATCAATGCTATCTTCATAGTAACTTGGCAAAGAGACTGACCATCCAGCCCTTCTTGAATATGACGGGGAATGAAGTCAGGAGCATTTACATTCAAACTACTGTCCAATGAAGGATCCACATTCCAGTCATGGAACAACTCATCAAGCTCCCATTCATCTTCACTCTGATGTGTCCTATCTCCTGAGTTAGCAGCTTCAGGGACGACAAATAAAGGCTCCCTGCATCCCAGTCTTCTAGACTGTCAGGAATTCAGCTTGCATTGAGCCATTCTGGGTTCTGGAGTTACACTCTGCACAAACTCCGTCTCAGCATAAGGTTATTTCTGTGCCATGTCTTGATTGGACCATCTTTTCTGACAGATTTGGTAAGCAGGAATATTGGGCAGCTGTGAACAAACATTGCTAACTTGTTCTTCCCATGAAGACCCAAATTCCATAACAGAACTCTGTCTCCCAGTTGCAAGTCATTAATCTTCACTTTCCTGTCATATCTGACTATGTCCTGCTGGTGTCTCTGACCAGTAGAATCTTCGGCTTGTTCATATGCCTTCTTTAGGTCTCTCCTGGCATATAATTCTGACACTGGGTGCAGGGAGCTCTATACATTCATCATCTGGATGTAGGTGATGATAGGGTCTTCTGGACAGTCAACCAGCATCCCCATTTCCTTCCCTGGGCAATATCTAAGACTGAAATTTTGATTTGACAAAGTAGTCCCCTCCATGAGTGTCATGGAGAATGCAGCTTGGCAATGGTTTGGATGTAAGTGGGGGGGGGGTTATCATTGGTTTAAACAAATTTAGCACTGTACAGGTAGTCATGTAACTTGTCAACCACAGCCTACATTAGAGCTTGAATTCCAGTCTATGAGCAGGGTAGTAGGCGTAGGAGAGAAACTTCAGCTCACAAAGGCCATGGGTCTTCATTTTTTTGTCAGGTTCTTTGTATAACACCTCTGTTAGGCACTTACCTCATCGCCGTTCCTGGTCCCGCGGCGCGCTGCCGGGTGGCGCCCGCCGGGCTGCGGCCCGACGGTCCCCGGGTCTGCCAGCTCCTCGGCACCTTCGTGGGGATCAGGGGCTGGCGGTGCAGGACGCCATGGGTGGCCGCGTCGCAGCCCGCTCCGCGCGGCCCTGCGGCTCTCCCCTGTGACGCGGCGCTTCCTCCTCCTGGCGGGGGCGCGCCCGGTCCTCAACGTGCGCGCGCGCGAGCACGTCTGCTTTATGCCTCCCGGCGGCGCTTCCCCCAGCGCGCCCGCCGGGGGCGAGTTTGAAATGTCCAATCTGTGGCTGGTTCCTGGGATCGGACCCAGGGACTGGTCGGCCTGTCTGGCCTGGGCCGTCCAGCTCCTGGGACCGATCCCATTTCCTTTGTATGCACCAATCAGTTTGTTTCCCTCCATTGTCCCCTTTTCCCAATGGCCAGTGTTTCCTATAAAGTTATACTGCTTCAGTATCCCAGTGCCCGTTATAGCCTCTGGGTTCTGGATGTGTGTTTACAGTGTCTCCTGTTATTATTCGGCTTTGGACTTCGACTTCTCTTGCTTGCTGCCTGCCCTGACCTTTCGCTTGCCTGACCACGATTCTGCCTGACCCCTCTGATACCTCGCACCGTGACCTCCTGGATTTGACCTCGGCTCGTTTGACTACTCTTTGTTACCTCCTTCGGATACCTCGCCCTGTGACCTCCTGGTTTGACCTCGGCCTGTATTTGGACTTCTGCCATCCGGCATCCTCATTCGGGACTCCCTGCCGTTCATCAGTCTCCACCTTAAGCTGGTATCCTTTGCGCCCTATAAGTCCTGGGGGCAACCGACTGGGAGAGGCATTACCTGTGTCTCCTACAAGCGGGGGCTTGTCTATAGGCAGAAGAGGCGGTGGAGATTGGGGGTTACCAGCTCAAGACAGACAGGTGTCCGGTACAGTCCTGACAGTATAACGGGCCAGAAGAATGGACCAAATCCTGGAACAGGTGCAAGCCTTAACAGCGGCTGTAGAGCACCTGGCTCACCGGGTTGCGGCCCAGGAGAACCGTCCTGCTCCTATCGTCTCCAGTCCTCTGGGGACTCCGGCCGCAGGCTCTGTGGAACCTAAAATTCCACTCCCAGAGAAATTTCATGGCGACAGAGCAAGGTTCGCCAACTTCCGGGACTCTTGCAAATTGTATTTCCAACTTCGTCCTGTCTCTTCGGGGTCACAAGAGCAACGGGTTGGGCTGATTATTTCACTTCTTCAAGGAGACCCACAATCCTGGGCCTTTAGTTTATCATCCCAGGATCCTGCTCGTCTCTCTGTGGACAGTTTCCTTTCCGCAATGGAAGTCCTGTATGATGATCCCGATAAGGGGGCCACGGCTGACGCTAAACTGCGTACTCTTCGCCAGGGACGCCGTCCAGCCGAAGATTATTGCTCAGAATTCCGTCGCTGGGCAGTGGACTCCTGCTGGAACAATCCTGCTCTTTGCGGCCAATTCCGGCTTGGATTGGCCGACTCCGTTAAGGACACCATGGTGAATTACCCGGAACCCCAGACCCTAGACGAATTGATGCACCTCGCCATTCGCATTGACCGTCGTCTTCGGGAAAGACGCCAAGAAAAAGGGTCACATTCTGAGTCAGTGTTAAGATCTGAGACCCCAGTAGCGCTACCTGCGGAAGAACCCATGCAACTGGGCGCCACAAAACTTACCAAGGTGGAAAGACGTCGACGCTTATCCAAGGGGCTGTGCCTGTACTGTGGCGGAACTGGCCACATGGTCAGAGCATGCCCAAGAAAGCCGTCGGAAAACTTCAGAGCCTAGGGGGTTTCGAGGGGGCCCTCCTAGGCTGTAAGGTATCACCTCATGTATCGTCACCAATTCTTATCCCGGTTCAGTTGAAAATAGATTTTAAATATCTAAATTTGAAGGCTCTCTTGGACTCAGGAGCAGCAGGGAACTTCCTCGATTCTGGGTTAGCTCAGAGTTTAGGAGTTACGCTCCAGTCCTTACCTACACCCATCCGGGTCTCCGCCATTGATGGCTCACCTGTGGCAGGGGGGTTAGTTCTGTTTAGAACCCTTCCTATACAATTTAAGGTGGGAGCTAATCATTCTGAAATGATCAGTTTTCTGGTCTTAAGCATGCCTAGCACCCCTCTAATTTTGGGATTGCCATGGTTACAGGAGCACAATCCCCATATTGACTGGATCTCGGGACAAATCATAAAGTGGGGGCACCAATGTTTCCAGAGTTGTTTGGAATTCCTGGTCCGGGTTGCGCAATTAGCTCCAGCTGGAGTTCCCACTCAGTACTTAGAGTTTTCTGACGTCTTTTCTGAAAAGGCGGCAGACAAACTTCCTCCCCATAGACCATGGGATTGCCCTATTGAACTCCTTCCTGGTACCATGCCCCCTAGGGGAAGAATATTTAATTTAACTCGAGCTGAGAATCAGGCCATGCGAGAATATATTGCAGAAAATCTGAAAAAGGGGTTTATCCGGGCATCATCTTCCCCAGCAGGGGCGGGGTTTTTTTTTGTGGAGAAAAAGGATGGGGGACTCCGCCCATGTATTGATTATCGGGGTTTAAACAATATTACCATCAAAAACAAGTATCCCCTACCCCTTATAGAGGGGTTGTTTACGCAGGTGGCTGGGGCTCAAGTTTTCTCTAAGCTGGATCTACGGGGGGCTTATAACCTCATCAGAATTAGGCAGGGGGATGAGTGGAAAACGGCCTTCAATACCCTCGAGGGGCATTATGAGTATTTGGTAATGCCATTTGGGTTATGCAATGCCCCCGCGGTCTTTCAAAGCTTCGTAAACAAAATTTTTAGAGACTATCTTGGCCGTTTTGTGGTCGTCTATTTAGATGACATTTTAATTTTCTCTTCATCTCTTGACGAACATCGCAAACATGTGCGCATGGTCCTGCAAAAACTCAGGGAAAACTGTTTATACGCTAAGTTAAAAAAGTGCCAATTTGAAGTACCAGAGGTTCCTTTTCTCGGTTATATTGTTTCTAAATCTGGTCTGTCCATGGATCAGTCCAAAGTGAAGGCAGTATTAGAATGGGGGCAGCCCAGGGATCTGAAAGGCCTGCAAAGGTTCCTGGGCTTCGCTAATTTTTATAGGAGGTTCATAAAGAATTTTTCTTCTCTAGTGACACCACTGACAAATCTTACTAAAAAAGGCGGGTATCCGGCTGTTTGGCCTGTCCAAGCGGTCCAGGCCTTTGAGAAACTAAAAGAGGTCTTTAGTTCCGCTCCGGTCTTAGTTCATACGGACGGCCAATTGCCCTTTTTTGTGGAGGTGGATGCTTCTGAAATTGCTGTGGGGGCAGTTTTGTCACAATATCGCGGGTCACCTGAACGCCTTCACCCATGCGCCTTCTTTTCTAAGAAATTCTCGGGGGCTGAAAGAAATTACGATATCGGTAACCGAGAATTGTTGGCTATCAAATTGGCCTTTAAGGAATGGAGGCACTGGCTGGAGGGGGCTCAGTACCCAGTCACTGTCTTCACGGATCATAAAAATCTAGAATACATCCAATCCGCAAAAAGACTAACTCCAAGACAGGCTCGCTGGTCCTTGTTCTTTTCCCGGTTTAACTTCTCTATTACCTATAAACCCGGATCCAAAAATGTTAAAGCGGATGCACTGTCTCTGAGTTTTTCTTTTCTTGATTCACCCCAAAGGTTGGATATTCCCATCTTACCCCACTCCCTGGTGGTAGCCGCCATCCAACCTCATCTTCCTGATCTGACTCAGTTCCAGGCCGGGGCTCCACCTGAAAAACCTGAATCAGTCCAGTTTGTGCCTTCTCTTTACCGCACTGCCTTTTTGTCCCATTTTCACGATACTAAAACAGCAGGTCACCCGAGGGTCAAGAAAACTATTGCTTTATTGGTTCGCCAAGTTTGGTGGCCAACCATTAGAAGGGATGCATGGAAATTTGTCTTAGCCTGTAAAGTCTGTGCTCGGAGTAAGTCTTTAAGACACTCTCCTGAAGGCCCTCTGCTACCTTTGCCCATTCCTGCCTCCCCGTGGACCCATTTGGCCATGGACTTTGTTACAGATCTTCCCCCTTCCCAGGGACATACTGTTATTTGGGTAGTAGTGGACCGCTTTAGCAAGATGGCTCATTTCAATCCTTTAAAAAAGCTTCCTACAGCTCAAATATTAGCTCAACTCTTTATCACTCACATTTTTAGAATCCACGGTATTCCAGTAGACATTGTTTCAGATAGGGGGGTCCAATTTGTCTCCCGGTTTTGGAGGGCTTTCTGTACTAAGCTGGGCTTCACCGTCTCTCTTTCCTCGGCTTTCCATCCTCAGTCAAATGGACAAACCGAAAGAACAAACCAATCCTTAGAACAGTATTTGCGTTGTTTCACGGCTGATACTCAGACGGACTGGGCCTTCTTCCTACCGTTTGCTGAATTTGCATTTAACAACGCTTCACATTCTTCCACGGGGGTTTCTCCCTTCCATTGTGTCTATGGCAAAGATCTGAAGTTCTCAGCCCTTTCGGACCAACCCTCCTGAGTTCCCTCCGTAGATGAATGGGTTTCCAAATGGCCAGGGTTATGGAATAAAATCCAGCAACATCTGACTAAGGCCGTTCGTCAACAGAAAAAATTTTCAGATCGTAAACGTTCTTCTAACTCTGGTTATGAGGTAGGAAACTGGGTTTGGCTTTCAACCAAGAATTTGGCCTTACGCCAGCCCTCCGCTAAGTTAGGCCCTAAATTTATCGGCCCCTTCCCCATAACACGAAAGATCAATCAGGTCACGTATCAGTTAGCCCTCCCTTCGTCCATGAAAATCTGTAAATCCTTTCATGTTTCACTTCTTAAGCCCGCAAGAAACCATGAATCCAATAGTCCTCCTAGTCCTGTGTTGGTCGATGGGCATCAGGAGTTTGAGATTGCCCGGGTTCTTGATTCCCGCTTTTTTAGAAACTCTCTTCAATATTTAATTGACTGGAAGGGGTACGGCCCGGAAGAAAGATCTTGGGTTCCGGCCAGAGAGGTTCATGCACAGAATTTGATAAAAAGATTTCACAGGGAGAATCCTTTGAAGCCCAGCTTGGAGGGTCCAGTGGCCCCTCCTCAGGGGGGGGGGTAATGTTAGGCACTTACCTCATCGCCGTTCCTGGTCCCGCGGCGCGCTGCCGGGTGGCGCCCGCCGGGCTGCGGCCCGACGGTCCCCGGGTCTGCCAGCTCCTCGGCACCGTCGTGGGGATCAGGGGCTGGCGGTGCAGGACGCCATGGGTGGCCGCGTCGCAGCCCGCTCCGCGCGGCTGCGCGGCCCTGCGGCTCTCCCCTGTGACGCGGCGCTTCCTCCTCCTGGCGGGGGCGCGCCCGATCCTCAACGTGCGCGCGCGAGCACGTCTGCTTTATGCCTCCCGGCGGCGCTTCCCCCAGCGCGCCCGCCGGGGGCGAGTTTGAAATGTCCAATCTGTGGCTGGTTCCTGGGATCGGACCCAGGGACTGGTCGGCCTGTCTGGCCTGGGCCGTCCAGCTCCTGGGACCGATCCCATTTCCTTTGTATGCACCAATCAGTTTGTTTCCCTCCATTGTCCCCTTTTCCCAATGGCCAGTGTTTCCTATAAAGTTATACTGCTTCAGTATCCCAGTGCCCGTTATAGCCTCTGGGTTCTGGATGTGTGTTTACAGTGTCTCCTGTTATTATTCGGCTTTGGACTTCGACTTCTCTTGCTTGCTGCCTGCCCTGACCTTTCGCTTGCCTGACCACGATTCTGCCTGACCCCTCTGATACCTCGCACCGTGACCTCCTGGATTTGACCTCGGCTCGTTTGACTACTCTTTGTTACCTCCTTCGGATACCTCGCCCTGTGACCTCCTGGTTTGACCTCGGCCTGTATTTGGACTTCTGCCATCCGGCATCCTCATTCGGGACTCACTGCCGTTCATCAGTCTCCACCTTAAGCTGGTATCCTTTGCGCCCTATAAGTCCTGGGGGCAACCAACTGGGAGAGGCATTACCCGTGTCTCCTACAAGCGGGGGCTTGTCTATAGGCAGAAGAGGCGGTGGAGATTGGGGGTTACCAGCTCAAGACAGACAGGTGTCCGGTACAGTCCTGACAACCTCCTAGATCTTCACGACTGGCTTATGCACATAAGGCTTGAGCGGATCAGCACAAGCAATGCTTCAAGTTTCCAAAGGCCTGTTCAGATTCAATACTCCAACAATCTTAAGTGCATTCCTCTTCATCTGAATCATCAAGCTCTATGCCATTCTGCAACAGCGGATTAAGGGGTCCTGCTATTTTGGAGAAACCCTTGACAAATCTTCTATAGTAGCCACAGAACCTCAGGAGGGAACGCACTTCAGTGATGGTCAGGGCCTGGGCCATGACGTCACAGCATCCAGTTTTTCTGGGTCAAGGACTATTCCATTAGCTGAAACTACATATGTCACAGAAGGCTGGAAAAACGTGCAGTTCTCAAGAGACAGCTTCCCTTCCTCTTTCTCTGCATGTCTCCAACAGTTTTCTCTATAAGCGCTAAAACGTAGATGGTGCCCCCATAAGATCTTGAGGCATCTTGTCAAACTCAAAGAACCCGCCAGGGCAGATAAAACCTGTAATTTCTCTGTCTTTGGGACTCATGGGTATTTCCGCTCATGAAATCCACTACTCCCCACTAAACAGTTATGGGCATCTTCAATTTGTGGGGTGGCGTAATGATCAGGGATGGTTCGTCGATTCAGGGTCCGATAGTCAACACACATACAAATAGTGACATTCTTCTCCCGTACCACCACTATCGGCGAGGCATAGAGACTTTGGGATTCTCAAATTATCCCAACTGCTCGAAGTTCCTTCAAGTGCTTCCTCAAATCTTCCAAGTACCCAGGGGCTACTCTTTGGGGACGTTTTCTGAAGGGTTGATTGTTGGTCAGCTGTGTCATATGCTGTGTACTCTTCGCACATCCCATATACAGCTCACGTGCAAGGCAAATTGAGGGCCTCAACACCACAGGGGAACTCTCAGTGTTCTTCAGTCCCACAAGCAGGGTATGCCCTGAATGCTTCAACTTGCTAGCAGGCCTTCTGGCGCCAACCTTGACACCAGGTGGTAAACCGGCTTCTGAATCCATCTCCATCAAATGTGAGCTGCCGTTTTCACTGCACCTCTTGACCTTGGCTAGTAAGCAGGTAATTTTGCCAGGCAAGACAGTGTGTTCTCTCCCTGTCTGTGTTTACACATGACCAATATCATCTTTCCTGTCCCCTTTATATTATTTCAGGGCAAGTAATACAAGTCTCAACAGGGGATGTACAGTCTCCAGTTCTGTGCTAACTGAGGTGTCAGAAGTCCTCACACAAAATCTGTATTCGTTTCCACTAGAATAGCTGCCCCAGCATCTCCTTTGGGCCATGGGCACACTACTGCCAAAGTCTAAATACTTTGGGTTGGTCCACTTTAGGTGTTACATAGCCGCCTACGGGAACTTCGTGCCACTGAGGCCCCATTTTTTCAATTCTTCTAACTTAAAGGCAGATGCTTGACATGTTTTTGGTAAAAGTCTCTATAGTACACTTTCATCTGGGCTCCGGTGTCCAACAAAGCTTTACCACACACCCCATCAATCTACAGGAGAGGGCCCTGTTAATCTGGTAGGTAGTCAAGATCCCTCGTCTCTCCTGCTATCATAAATAACATCCTGGCATTGTGTTCTAGGCTAACTGGTAATCTTTGTAATGGGCGAATCTCAGACCAGCGCTTTATTCGGATCTCCCACCTATACCAGATGCTGTTTTTCCAGATCGTGGTCGTTGGTCTTAGCTTTTGTTTCCACTCGGTTAGAGCTCTTCACTCCAACTGCCCGGCTGCCATCTTGTTGCCAGTTTCCCTTGACTCTTTTGACTATCTTTAACGTTCTCTGGGCTTGAGCAGGGTTTCTTGCAGTGCCCTTTCCCTCCACAGCAATAGCTGCATCCTGTTGGGTACCTCGACGGAGGGGCACTACTAACAATTAATGTATGCCCATATTCCTCAACCAAGGATCTAACAGCCACATTTTTTTTTAGGAGAGGCAGCTTGCAACTCCGTTTGGGACTTCAGAAGTGCCTGCATGGCTTGCATCATCTGGAGACTGTTCCTGAGCTATCTTCCTAAAGTTCTCCATTATGGTACTCATTGGCCTTGTAACTGTGACAACTCTGGAGTCACCACCGCCACCTGAGTGCAAGCTGCAAGGGTGCTAACAAATACCGGACCGGTTAAAGCAGATGTGGCGATATCAACTCCAATAGTGCATAGGTATGTTGCCTTGCCAGATCAACAATAATGTCTAATCCCAAAAATACAATTCTGTGAAATACTCACCTGTAGAATTGGTATTATACATATACAGTACGTCCTGCTCCAGATATAATACTTACACTTGGGTTATCCTCTGCCCGATGGCGCTGTGCACTGCAGACATGCAAAAACAGGCTCCTCCCGGCCCTTCATATACCCGGGGACCTCCCACAAATCCCCAGCATTGAAAAGCAGTGAACCAGAAGCCGGGAGAATTTAACCGCCAAAAACAACTGGTAATGATAACAATGATAACAATCACCATACAGGGGATCCAGAAGAATGCAAAAACCAGGGTAGGGTGGAGCAGGACATACTGTATACGTATAATACCAATTCTACAGGTGAGTATTTCACAGAATTGTATTATTCTAAGTATACAGTACGTCCTGCTCCAGATATAATACTTACACTTGGGACATCCAATAGCAGTGTCCATAAAGTAGGGTGGGATCCCCAACAAAAAAGGCACAGCAGACAGAAAAAGCACTGTCACCTGCAAACCTTGCTACCAAGAGCAACGTGAGCAAAGGCTCTAACGTCAACATCATAAAACCCTTTGAAAAGGTACGAACAAAAAACAAGTATCGGTCTAGCAAACTTGTGCAACCAAACCTGGTGCTGAAAAGCCCAAAGATACCAAGGCACCAGTATAATCAGAAATAAAGTGAGAATAAACTCTTCCCCTTAAAGGAATAGGCCTGAGTAACAGCCTAACAAGATCAAACGCTAAGAGTAGCCCAGGAAGAAGCCAAACCTTCCCTAGGACCAAAAGGGACAAGCATCCCAGTAAAGGCTAGGCCCAAGGCCGCTTAACCCCTGGAAGCAGACGAGGTCAGGCACATACAGATGTAGGTGCCCACAAACCCCAAGGGGCATCAGTCCCCCTAAGGGACAAGAGACAATCCAGGAAAAAATTCCAGCACCAGTTGAGGGAAAGTAGATCCCCTTGCCTCAGCGTTACTAGGAATAAAACACAGAAGAAAGACAATGTCTTAAATACATGAGCCTAAGACACCACCTTAGGCAGAAGGTCCGGCGTAAAGCGGAACACCTCTCATCTTGGAGTATATATAAAAGAACGAGGGCTAGCTAAACAGAGCCGCCCGCTCAGGCACACGTCTGACTGAAGTAACAGCCCCCAGAAGGACAACCTTGTGTTTAAGAACAGTCAGACAGCATCCGGAACAGGACCAACGGGAAACACCCCGCAAGGCAAACAGAATAAAATTCGAATCCCAACAGGGACCCTAGAACCACGTGGGGGATGCACCTGAGCAATCCCCGAAAAAGAATGCCTACCCAAGGCAAAAAAAAAAAAAAACTGAGTAAAGACTTCTACAGGAAGGCGGACAGGGCAGAACCTGAACCTCCAGAGCACCGAGAAGAAGAGCCAACTCCAACCCAAGCTGTAATAACTCTAGAACCCTGGGAACAGAGAGCGCCCAACAGGGGAGAGACCAAGACTCACACCAATCAATATGGGTATGCAATAGCCCACAGTAGACGGAAGAAGAAGAAGAAGAAGCCAACTCCTAGGTTTCCAGAAGTCACAGTCACCCAGAAGATAAGCCCGTCTCCATCAAGGTGGATGAATCAACCATCAGGCCATCCAGACCAGAGCCTGTAGATTGGGGTGAAATAACAAAGGGGGCCGGAGAGAGCAGATCAGCACTCCTGAAAGAACGTACAGGTCCGCTGTCCTCAGTACCACATCTGCAAACCACACTCCACTAGGCCACCAGTATCACTGGTTCCCCCTTTTCAGAGCAACCTGCGCAGAACCCTGCCTAGCAGGGTAAATGAAGATAAGACATATAGAACAGAATGTCCAGCCATAAAGTTACTAAGTCACATGACCAAGGTCAGAACAATCTGAGACAGGGAAACAAGGGCCTAGAACCCATGAGAGTGACGGGGCCCAAAAAGATCCACCCTAGATGGATCACATAGTGACACAAGAATTAACACATCCTGTCGCATAAGGACATTCACCGGAGCAAATATTGCTGATATGCAGGGAACGCTGTCCTCCACCCAGATCAGGGTCAGATACCTTCCTGGAGGTTCAGCCTGCTCCGCGTTCACACAGATAATTAATACAGTCCCTGTCGTCAGACAGAACAAGGAGCCCTGAATAGACAGGGAGAAGTCCAGCAAGATAGAGCCAACCTGACAGCCCACCACTTCAAAAATTAGACAGGTGAATGGACCACTAAAGGTCCCATCTCCCCCGGAACCACAGGGGATTTTAGAAGAAAAAAATCCCCCCTCCGTCAACCTGATAGATTTGGTATCCATCTACAGTTAGACGCAGGGAAGGGGGTGCCCCCTGACTGGTTCTTTGAGTACAACAGTCTCAAGGGGAACCACCGTACCAAGGTGGAAGGGTACACAGACCCAGCTCCAGGGAAGCTGGAACCCAGTCCAGCATTTACAAAATAAGTTGCAGAAGAGCCCAAGGGCACTGAGTATAAGGGACAACCTTTGAGCAGCCACCAACAGGCCCACCAGCTGCAATCCAGCCTGGTGAAGAGACGGAAACAGCAAAGAGGGACCGAGCCCATGTAACCAGATTGTCCACTTTATAGTCAAGGAAGCAGGTTCCTGCCTGAACCGAATCCAAGTTCAACACTAGGAATTGAGATACCAAATAAGGGGAAAAAGAGGAATTGAGGTGATTGAGCACCCATCCAAAGACTCCCAAAGGACACCACCAGCCGAGTAACAAACTTGTCCTGGCGTAGAGATTGGGAAGCAAAAAAGGACGACCAGGCAGTTCCTCGCGCGGACGCCCCCTTGGTCTCATCAGAGACATCACCCCCGTCATCGCCTTGGCGATCACTCTGGGAGCAGAAGAGAGGCCAGATAACAAAGCCACAATCAGCAGTGTAGGACCTCCAACACTATCCTGTAAATCCTCGGTGCCCAGAAGACACAGTGGCAATGAAATAAGCATCTTAGATCTCCACAGACGGCAAGAGGTCCCTGGACACAGGGCACCGGCGGCCCAAAGCAGAGAAACCATGCAGAAACCGCCTGCGAATGTAAAATGCCGCACCTATGGAAGGCCAGAATGGGCAGAGTGCCTCATCCTTTTGGGGGAATGTGGAAAGGTTGGAGTAGAGGCCCCTGCCTCTGCCTGTTAAGGGCAACCTGCAAGTGACCCCAGACCTCACAGGCCGCGCGTGGCCTGCGCCAACACCTGAAGAGACACAGGGACCAGAAGCATCCTGACCATCTCGGGAATGGGCCGCCCAGCAAACACTATCCTGCATCCAGAGGAAACTTCCTCCTGAACCCATCAGAACGAGGCATGACGCCTCCAGATAGGAGCAAGGTGCTGCGGCCATCCCCTCGCCCAGTCATGCTTGGGGGGTTTGGGTGAAAGATTTGGACTTAGTCTTGCCGGAGGGGGCAGGGAGGGGGCAGGGCGTTGTCTGCCACTCCTAGGGCAGGGATCTACACCAAAAAGCTGGAAGCACACCCCTGGTTCGGGTTTGACACTAACATAGGGGGGGGAGGGGTGCCCCTGCCCCGAGAAGGCCGAGACCGTCTTCTGCGAAGGGGTGTTTTGCCCTTTCTTCCAAACAGGTCCAGATGGGCCCCGAATAGGTGTTGCCCTCTAAAGGGAAGCCCAGTAAGAGTCTTCTTTGTAGCATCGTCAACACCCCACTGTCGCAGCCAGACCAAGTGGTGTATAGCTACCACAAGGGCGGAAGTTCTTGCGCACATCCTAATGGTGTCATCCAGCGCTAAAAGAATAAACCTTACAAATACATCACAACTGGAGAGTGCATTAAACACATCCCAGTGGAGATTCTCAGGTTGATGATCAATCATCTTTCTGATGAGGGTCCTAGCGGCCACTGTGGCGATGGCAGCGGCACAGACCGGGCGGAGAGCAGTCCCTGCACAAGAAAAGGCATGGGAAGCCAGCCTGTCAATGCGCCGATCCTCAGCATCCCGAAGGGTACGATAAGTAGGGGCTGCAATAAAGGGGGGGTTAAGAACCCCAATGATCAGTGCATCTACCACGGGAGGTGATGACCAACAGCTAACAACTTCAGGGGAAAGGGGTATTTCCAATCCCAGTCCCCTGGAACCCCTGGAAGTTTACTAGGACATTGCCATTCTTTGAGTACAAAAGTCTGAAAGTGATCCTGCTCCAGAAATTCCAAACGCGGCGTCGCTGTATGGAAACTCTCCCTTCTAGGCCTGGGAGCCTCACCAGGGAGAGAGATAGACAAGACCTCAAAGATCTTTATCAGTAATTCATCGGTGTCACACAGGCCCCAGGAACCAGGGCCCGTATCATCTTGACTCCTCGGCCCCTTGTCAGATGAGCCTGAGTCAGAGAACAGCTCACCTTCATCAGAAAGAGCAGAACCCTGCTCAGTAGTGAACTCCTCAGTTTCAGAAGGAATGGGCGAAACCGCAGGCGTCAGGGAGCGCTTCTTACCAGGGCCCAAACGCTCTGCCAACCTCGAAATCACCTGATCGGCCGTAGGCAGTCTGCGCGGCACGACTTGCTGGTCATTCCCGCTCGAGTGCGACTCATCAGGAGAGAGATTTAAGCACGGGGAGACAGGTGTATTGAAACGAGGCGCAGCCACTGGCAACCCTGACTGCAGGGCCAGTACTTGTTCAGCACAGGGTCCGCAGACCCATGCTCTGTCCGCATCAGCATGGGGTTGTCCACATGCTGTACAAAGCCGGTCTTGTCCCGGAGGGACCCTGGTCACATAATTCTGAGATGCCTCCATATGGTGATTATCAATGCAATATATGCCAGTAGGGATTTATGCAATAGGCAACCCTGGATGTCCCAAAGACCCGCTAGGAATGTGGGAGAATTTAGTAAACCCGCTACAATATATGTTAGGCCGGGAGAAGCACCAGAGTCTTTGACATCTGAAAGACAGAAGGGGAATAAGAGGTGTCAGGGCCATGCGCAGCAGAAAAATACTAATGATGAAATCGCCCGCGAGGGCACTTACCGACCTGGGGAGGAGAAGGACCGCAAACACACGCGCGCACGAAGATCAACAAAATGGCGCCAACCGAACCTCGAAGGGCGGGCCCAATCAGGTCCCCGCCTCCCCCAAAGAGCGCGAAGCTCTGAGGCAGCTGTCCAGCCCTGACAAGCCAAGCATAGGATATGCTAGTAAAAGCATCTGCTAATGGATACTCAGAGTCTGACGACGCCGCCACCCAGCACAGTAAATTTTTAATAAAGGGATGAGAATGCAAAGACGGCGGCCAAAATAAAAAGAGCAAGCAGCGCGGCTCTGACACCCACCCACACTACAAGGCTTGTAGCAGGAGAGCAGCAGTTAGAGTGGGACACAGTGTTTGAGGATGGACCAGAGGGATTAAAGGAAAAAAATATATATATTTTTCTCTTATGTGGTTTTTTTGTTACATTTAACTCTTTGTGAACTGGTAAGTGAACTATGAGACCCCTATACCATTTTACAAGGCTCGGGGGCTGGCAAGTCACCTGTTATGACTTACCATTAACCCCCAGCCTCCACTACCTGCCTCCCCAAAGTCCGGGGGCAGAGGAGCCTGGGGCCATTTAGGCCGTACGGGCTTGTAGCCTGCAGGGCAGAGTGGGGCACCAAAGGTGGCCCCGGTACCCTGTTCTACAAGTCCTGCATAGCTGGTCCCAAGCCTGGTTATGATGGGTAGGCGGGAACCCACACCATTTTGTTGGGGGAATTTTGCCCCCCTCCCCCACGGTTGATGCTGTCTCAACTGGTAGTCTAAAAAAAAAATGGATAAAGCTTAAGTCTGAGTCTTTAATGTACTTGTTGCTAGCCCCTTCTCAAACCCGTCCAGCAGGAATTCAAGGACTGCAGGTACATCCTTTTGCTTCAGTTTGTTAACCTCACAAAGTGAAGAAAAACTCTTCCAAACCTTTGCATAGATTTGTCTGGTGGTCAGTTTTCAACTGTCCAATAGAGTTTTAATCACTCTGTCTGAACAGCCTTTCTTCTCTAGGATGGCCCCTTCAGTTGTCAGTTGAAGCTTTGCTTGGCTCTGGATGCAAAATGGGACCCTGATGAAGCAAATTTGGAACATTGGGAAGATGCCATGGCCCCTTTTCACCATCCTTTTCAGTTATGAGAACCAGGATCTTCTCGTCCAAAATGGAGCTATGAAGATAACTTTGACCTCTTCTCACGCTATCTTCCGGATCAATTGCGGCAGTAATCTGAAAGGAGGGAAGGCATAAGCTAGGTGAAAGTTCCAGGGATGAGCCAGGGTATCCACTGCTAAGGCCCTGTCCTCCCACATCAGTGAATAGAAAATAATTTTGCATTTTGAATTGTTGGCACCGGCAAAGAGGTCTACCTGGGGAAGGCCCAAAAGGGCC
Organism: Gastrophryne carolinensis; assembly: GCA_027917425.1. Taxonomy (NCBI): domain Eukaryota; kingdom Metazoa; phylum Chordata; class Amphibia; order Anura; family Microhylidae; genus Gastrophryne; species Gastrophryne carolinensis. The sequence goes on along the minus strand of CM051238.1, from coordinate 109,804,331 downwards.
ACAATCTGGAGGAAAACTCGGTCGGTTGTACTCTGACCAGACTTATAAAATCTGCAACAGTATTTAGTGCACCCTTTAAATGAACTGCCAATGTTGACAGGACCTGTTTCTGTAGAGGAAACAGAATGGCATTTGAGAGATTTATCAGGGACAATTACCTGGTTCCGCCCTGATTATTTGGATAAGCTACTGTGGAACCATTGTCGGAGCGGATCTGGACATCTCTGCCTGAGATTACTGGTAAAAAATGATCCAATGCCAGCTTGACAACCTTTATTTCCCTGAAATTGGAGGATTTCCTTGCTATGTATGGTGGCCACATTCCTTGTACATTTAGATTGTCCAACTGTCGTAATTACTACAGGATTCTTTTGTCTCCACAGTCTTCCCCATTGGATCTGTCCACTCCTCTATTTGAACCTTCTGATCCAATGAGTCTGGGGACTTGTCCCAATGTGACAAAATAAATCTCTGCAGGGCTCTCATGTGAAGTTGAGCTCATGGGACTGCCGGAATTGCAGCCACCATGAGACAGAGCAAGGTAATGATTTCTCTGGGAACTTCTGGAATTCTTGGGTCATTGCTACGATCTTGTGGACCCTTTCCTGCGGGAGCAGAATCTTTCAAAAATACTGGTCTAGATCATACCCGAGGAACCTGTAAGAGTGGCTAGGTACCAGATTTGATTTTTCTAAATTGACAATCCAAGCCTAATGTTTTTAGAAGAATAATCTTCTCTAAGTCTGCTAGTAGTGATTCCTCTGACCTGTTTAGCAAGAGTAAATCTCCCAGGTACAAAATAATTAATCCCTTTCCTGTCTGTGAGCCATTGGTTCCGATGTAAAGATCTGGGGCTGACAATAGGCAAAAAGGTAAAGCTCTGTACTGGTAGTGATAAAGCCCCTGCTCTGTTTGTACTGCAAATCTCAGAAATTTGCGTTGAGTCTGCTCTATAAAAATGTTCCTTACCAAATAAATCCACTGCAATCCACCCAATCATGCATTGCACCCATATCATCGAAACCTAGGTCTGCTGCTCTGGATATCTGACCCAGCAGTGCATCTAATTTTGGACATTTGCTCCAAGGCTACATGTTTTGTTCCTGAAAGGGAAATTTATGTTTGATTGAGCCTGGCATAAAAAAATTGTTTTCTGGGTACTTCCATTCAGACTTAATAACAGATCCCCTTGGCTGGCGATAACCTTCCTTGGAAAGGTTTAGGTGGAAAATAAGTGTCCTCAGGTTTTTACAACTTGTAATCCAATGCAGTGGTGAATGCTCTCAATTCAAATCGGCTCCCAGATAGTTGAACTTCATCCATATAGAAATCTTCATTAAACAGTCTCAACAGTCAACAACAACATTACCCTCTTTCCAAGTCAGGAAAAACAGTAAATAACAGATTCCACTTGATACGTAGTGTATTTCACTTCTCTGTAGGCAGCACCACCGAATTGCAGTATATGCAGGCTCCTTAAGCTCTAGGCGTTCTTTACTCAAGCACTAAATTTTGACACAAAATGGCTCCTGGTATTTGCAGTGTCTCTGTATAGAACAAGTGGTTTATAGTAGCCCGACTTACACTATTTACGTTCACAGTACTCAACTTCTGGCTGCAATACCTGAATGCAACCAAGTCTGCAGACACATTTCAAAAGTCTAGGAGAGAGTCTGAAAAGTAATATGCCTTTCCTATAATGACAGCCTTCCAGCACATGGGCCCAACACCTCCACACGCTGTGTAAAACTCCCTCTCTAACACAATGCAGCTGTATTATCTGTAACACTTCAGCAGGTAGGATATGCTCCCTGTGTTCCTTGCAAGAGATCAGCACTTTCCTCTTCAGCCAACGGAAATCCGATTCTTGCTGCCAGCCCAAGAACAAGTCCAGACAGAATAACATGCTTCTTCCTCTCCTCTGTCACAGCCCGTCTTTTCCTCAAGCATGCTAGGCTATGTAGTTTAATGTGCTCTTGCTGGGAAATAGGACATCTACAAGTTTGTTATGGTTAAAAGATATTACAATGCTGCAGTCAGAACACCTACTAGGCTCTCTGCTAAAAGATTACACAGAGAACACAAGCAAAGGCAAAGCATAGTTTTTAGCAGGGTTCCAGGCCCGTATTTGCCACAAGGCAAACATAGAAACGTGCCTAGGGCGGAGCTACGGCAGGGGTGGGGACAGGGGCAGAAGCCAGCAGCAATTTAATTAAAAAAAATCTGCCAGCAGTGAGGCAGCCGTCAACATAGGTGCTCACAGGCAGGGGCAAACATCAGGATCTCAGGCGGTCTATAAATAATTAATGGCCCCTCTTGCTCTCTCTGAGCTGCGTGCAGACAGCACGTGACTGATAGGCAGCCCAATCCCCACCCACTTCCTCGATTAGAAGCTCTGAGGAGGCTGGGAATGATTGACGTCACCCTCAGCAGCACCATCAAAGAAGCTGGGCGGTGCTGACGGGCCATTTATCATCTGTGATCAGGTACTGTCTGCAGGCAGAGCTCGGGGTGACAGGGAGAGGGGCCATTAACCATTGAGCCAATGATTTACAAAGCAAACAAACAGGAAAAGGTGAATGTTTTGTTTGCTTTTCACCTGTTGTCTTAGAACAGTTTAAAGCATACCAAAACTTGGCATTGTCCCCAGGTTTTGGTCCCCTTCTTTTCTTTCAGATGGCTCGGGGGGGGGGGGTATTCCGGGCCCCCTCCTGAAGATCAGGGGCCTGGGGGTGGAAATCAAACAGGTGATGATTGAAGAGAATCGCTGGCACTTTCAAACAAGGGGTCAGGTAAGTCTGTGTCTTTTTTACTTTTTTTTTTTATGGGGCTCTAAAGTCAGCTACGTGAGTCTCACGTAGCTGGCACTTAACGGTTGGAGAGGCAGCTAAGTGAGACTCACGTAGCTGGCACTAGAAGTGTTAAACCAGCAACCACAGCATCCCTTATCCTTGCATGCATCCATTTCAGGAATACTAGAATAGCTTGCTTGGTGCGCATATGCAGCGATTCAAAGCAGGGTGCCCCTGGGGGGGGGGGGGGGGGGGGGGTTACTCCACCAGCAGGTGGCGACGTTGCAGGAAGAAGTCTTGAAAACGAGCCCCTTCCGGCCTATATATACCTGGGACCTCCCACTTAACACCAGTGATTTAAAAAGCAGAAAGACAAGGTACCAGGAAATCCAATGGTAACCTCAAAATAAAGAAAAGCTTCACCATATAAAGGATCCAGGATACCAAAAAGGGCGGGTGAAGCGGGGTGTGTGGCACACTGACAATATCCATTTTTCAGGTGAGTACTCACAAAATGGTATTATTCTCAGTGTGCCACACACCCCGCTTCCCCTTTAATTCTTACGATCGGGACATCCAAAAGCAGTGTCCACAAGGGATGGGTATCCGAAGGCAAAGTGAAGCATAAAACTTAAATGACTGCAGTCTGCAGAACTTTGCGGCCAAACACAGCATCCGCTGAGGCCCGCACATCAACTTTGTAAAACTTAAAAAGTATGAACAGAAGACCAAGTAGCAGCCTTACAAACTTGTTCAACAGAAGCTTGGTACTGAAAAGCCCAAGAAGCTCCAACGGCGCAAGTAGAATGAGCAGTGATACAAAAAGGGGGAACTTTCCCCTTAGCAGAATAGGCCGCAATAATGGCCTGACGTATCCATTTGCTAATGGAAGATTTGGCCGGCGCCAAACCCTTCCTAGGCCCACAGGGCACAACCAAAAAAAGGCATCAGTTTTATGAAAAGGAGAAGTAATAATCAAATAGTACTTAACACAGCGTACTACATCCAAACAATGCAAAACCCTCTCCTTGTCATTCTTAGGCTTAGGACACAAGGAGGGAAGAACAATATCCTAATTCAAATGAAAAGCAGAAACAACCTTAGGAAGAAAGTCTGGTTTGAACTGAAAGACCACTTTGTCCTTATGCCTCTCAAAGTAGAGCGCCTGAATAGACAAGGCCGCCAACTCCGAGACACGCCGAACCGAAGTGATAGCTACCAAGAAGACAATCTTCTGAGTCAGGGTAGACAAAGCAATATCTTGCAAAGGCTCAAAGGGAGGAGCCTGAAGAGCAGAAAGAACCAAATTCAAGTCCCAAACAGGGAGTAATGGTTTCCTGGGAGGCCGCACATGCGTAACACCCTGGAAAAAAGTTTTAACTAAAGGAAGAAGCGCAAAACGCTTCTGAAAAAAGATAGATAAGGCAGAAACCTGCCCTTTCAAAGTACTCAGCTGTAGACCGGAGTCCAGCCCTGATTGGAAAAATTCCAGAATCCTGGAGACCGAAAAGACCCTACAAGCAAGGACCTAACCTCACACCAAGCGATATAGGCTTTCCAAGCGTTGGTAAATTGGGGTAAGACAGCCGACCCTGAGTGAGCAGATCGGGCCGAATAGGCAGAATGAGCTGATTCACTGTCAGCCAAACGATGTATGCGCACCGTACTCGTCTTGGCCATCTTGGGGCCACGAGAATGGCGGACACCCTTTCCAGAACCAGCTTCCGTACCACCCAGCCTAGCATGGGTATCGGAGGAAACAGGTACAGAAACCCCGGGTCCCCCCAGCTCAGGGATATGGCTTCCGCCGCCAGAGCCAGAGGATCCTGGGAGAGCGACACAAAGATCGGGAGCCTGCAATTGTGACGAAAGGGAAACAGGACCACCTCCGGTGTCCCCCACCGGAGCGGACTGCAGACTGCCGAGAGACAAGGAACATGTGCCTTCGCCCAGGTCAGGATCAGGGACATCACTATGAGGGCACCCAGACTGCAAGTCCCTCCCTGATGATTGATGTAAGCAACCGCTGTTTGATTGTCCGAGTGAAGCTGAACCAGAAGGCCTAGACCCTGATGAGACAAAAGAGCAAGAACCAGACGGAAGGCTTTCAGCTCCAGAACAGACGGCCAAGGGTTGGAAAGAAGGACCCAAGCCAACTCCTGAATCAGACAAATTTTGGACTGAGTGAGAAACACCCTGTGTTGACCGGAATCCGACCACATTCCCAGAAAGGACACCACCTTGGCCGGAGCAAGGGAGGACCTGGGAAGGTTGAAAAACTTCAGATGCAGGACGGGGCAAGCCGACCAGTCCTTCTTGGGGGCTGCCCTAACACAGGGGTATCGACGTCGGGGGGCACTGACCAAAGCTTCACCAAGTCCTCCGGAAAGGGTTAACGCTTATCCAAATTAGGAGGAGTTCCAACCAGGCGCGCGGGTTGTTCCCATTCCTTAAGGACAACCCTCTCAAAGTGCTGTTGCCTGGGAAACACCAAACGCGGCTGGGGTACGTCAAACAACTCACCGTTAGGGACCACCGCAGGCGGATCCAAGGCCAAAACTTTAAACATTTGAGCCAAAATGGAAGGAGTGTCAATGGACACCCCCACAGCCTGATCACCAGCAGTGTCAAACAATAGCTGGTCTGCTATTGATCTGCTTGCACACCTGGACGCAACAGGCGACATGTCCTGGTTTTTCTGTCCTCTTGTCTTATTGTTCTGTTTTGTTTCCTTTATATGATGTAAACTCAATAAAGAAATATTGAACTAAACAATAGCTGGTCTGCAGGCTCATCCGACTCCTCAAGGAGTTCCCCCTCCTCAACAGGGGGACAATCGGACCAATCCAAAAATTCAGGTACCTCACCCTCCGAAGCAGGCACTGCCGGAGAAAGGTGCTTCCGCTTTGACGCAGCCTTCTGAGCCACTGAAGCGGAAATTATTTTCTCGAGGTTGGCCAACTGCGCATGCACCCCGGAATGCGAATCCCCATTTTTGACAATGTCACACGGGGTCCGGACTAGGTTGGGGGGGTAGGAGATGACGGAAGTTGCGAGGAGCCAGAAGTCGGAGCAACGGACTGGCGCGCAATGTTTTGCCTTGCACATGGAACGCATAATATGACATCATCGCCTGGGAGCAGAGCCCCACAACCCCCACACAGCCTGGATAGCCCCGAAGAGCCATTTCCGGTAACGTTGGAAGCCTCCATATGGTGAATTTGTGGTATTTGCAACAACCCAAGGTTTTACGCATTAAGCAACCCGGGATGCCCCTTTGTAATTAAAGTCCCGGAAGTGGGAGGATTTTTTTTTTTTAAGCCTAGGAAAATCCCAATTTAGAGACTAAGACTAGCCAGGTATAACAGACCGGGAGAGCCACTGCAGTGAGGGGATCCCAGAATCTGTGGGGGAAAAGAGACCACAGTCAGTCCCCCAACCAGTATGCACCACATTTATACATAACCAACAAGGCAAACATATGAATAGTTTAAACATCATGAATAAAAATACCATTTTGTGAGTACTCACCTGAAAAATGGGTATTGTTGGTGTGCCACACACCCCGCTTCACCTTTAGATATTCATCCACTATTGGGTTAATCCACCGCAGGTGACGTAGTGCAGAGAGGAAGTCTTGTAACGAGCCCCCTTCCGGCCTATATATACCTGGTACCTCCCTTCAATCACCAGTATATTTAAAAAGCAGTAATACAAGGTACCAGTATTCCACCAGTAACCTCAAAATTAAATTTGATATGAACAAAAAGCTTCACCGTATAAAGGCTTCGGTAATACCGAAAAGGGTGGGCGTGAAGCGGGGTGTGTGGCACACCAACAATACCCATTTTTCAGGTGAGTACTCACAAAATGGTATTATTCTTGGTGTGCCTCACACCCCGCTTCACCTTTAGATATTCATCCACTATTGGGACATCCAAAAGCAGTATCCACAAGGGCTGGGCAACTCAAGGCCAGGTGAAGCATAACTTAAATGACTGCAGTCTGCAGAACTTTGCGGCCAAAAACAGCATCCGCTGAGGCCCGCACATCAACTTTGTAAAACTTAGAAAAAGTGTGAACAGAAGACCAAGTGGCGGCCTTACAAACCTGTTCAACAGAAGCTTGGTGCTGAAATGCCCAAGACGCCCCAATGGCGCGAGTAGAATGAGCAGTGATACGAAAAGGGGGAACTTTCCCCTTAGCAGAATAGGCCGCAGTAACGGCCTGACGTATCCACTTGCTAATGGTAGATTTGGCTGGTGCCAAACCCTTCTTAGGCCCATGGGGCACAACAAAAAAGGAATCCGTCCTACGAAAAGGAGACGTGATAATCAAGTAGTACTTAACACAGCGTACTACATCCAAACAATGCAACACCCTCTCTTTGTCATTCTTAGGATTAGGACATAAGGAGGGAAGAACAATGTCTTGGTTCAAATGAAAAGCAGAAACAACCTTAGGAAGAAAGTCTGGTTTGAACCGAAAGACCACTTTATCCTGATGCCTCTCAAAGTAAGGCGCCTGGATAGTTAAGGCCGCCAACTCTGAGACACGCCGGACCGAAGTGATAGCTATCAAGAAGACAATCTTCTGAGTCAGGGTAGACAAAGCAATATCTTGCAAAGGATCAAAAGGAGGAGCCTGAAGAGCAGAAAGAACCAAATTCAAATTCCAAACAGGAAGTAATGATTTCCTGGGAGGCCGCACATGCGTAACCCCCTGGAAAAATGTTTTAACCAAAGGTTTAAGCGCAACACGCTTCTGAAAAAAGATAGATAAGGCAGAAACTTGCCCTTTCAATTTACTAAGCTGAAGACCAGAGTCCAGCCCTGATTGTAAAAACTCCAGAATCCTGGAGACCGAAAAGACCCTACAAGGAAAAGATCTTATCTCGCACCAGGCGATATAGGCTTTCCAAGTCCTATAGTAAGTGATAGAAGAAGACCTCTTCCGAGCACTGATCAGAGTCTTAATGACCGAATCAGAAAGACCCTCCTCCTTCAGGATGGAGGTCTCAGCAGCCAGGCCGTCAAACCTAGCGCTGGTAAATTGGGGTAACACAAACGACCCTAAGTGAGCAGATCGGACCGAAGAGGCAGAACGACTTGGTCCACCGCCAGCCGAACGATGTCTGCGAACCACACTCGCCTTGGCCACCTTGGGGCCACGAGAACGGCGGACACCCTTTCCAGGGCCAACTTCCGAAGCACCCTGCCTAGCATGGGTATCGGAGGAAACAGGTATAGAAACCCCAGATCCCCCCAACTCAGGGACATGGCATCTACTGCCAGCGCCAGAGGATCCTGGGAGAGCGACACGAAATTCGGGAGCCTGCGATTGTGACGGGAGGCAAACAGGTCCACCTCCGGTGTCCCCCATCGGAGACATAGTGAGCGAAACACCCGAGGATGAAGAGCCCATTCTCCCAGACGGGGAGAGCCCCTGCTCAACCGGTCCGCTTCCTGGTTCTCCACTCCTGGAATGTATACCGCCGAGAGACAAGGAACATGGGCTTCTGCCCAGGTCAGGATCAGGGACACCTCCCTGAGAGCACTCAGGCTGCGAGTCCCTCCCTGATGATTGATGTAAGCAACCGCTGTTCGATTGTCTGAACGCACCTGGACCGGAAGGCCCAGGACGTGCTGAGTCAGGAGAGCAAGCACCTGACGGATGGCTCTCAGTTCCAGAATATTGATGGGTAAATGGGCCTCCTGAGGTCCCCATTGCCCCTGGAACTGCAGCTCTTTCCAGAATCCGCCCCATCCCGTCAGACTGGCGTCCGTGGTGACAATCTCCCAAAGAGGGGTCAGGAAAGACCTGCCCTTCACGAGATTGGTCGAGACCAACCACCACTGGAGGGACTGCCGGACCCGGGAGGACAACTGGAAGGGCTGATCCAGCGACCGCAGCCGTCGGTCCCAAGACGCCAACAGATAAAGCTGAAGCGTCCTCGTGTGGAATTGAGCAAAAGGAACTGCCTCGAAAGAGGCAACCATCAACCCTACCAGCCTCATCCCCAGACGGATGGACGGCCGAGGATTGGAGAGTAGGACCCGAGCCAACTCCTGAATCAGATGAATTTTGGACTGAGGAAGAAACACACTGTGCTGATGAGAGTCCAACTGCATCCCCAGGAAGGATACTACCCTGGCCGGAGCGAGGGAGGACTTGGGGAAGTTGATCACCCAACCAAAGCTTTCCAGCGTGGAGACCACCATGCTGGTGTCTGTCTCTGACTGATTGAGCGACGGAGCCATGATGAGAAGGTCGTCCAAATAAGGTACGACACGAATGCCCCGAGATCTGAAAATGGCTATGACCCCTGCCAACACCTTGGTGAACACTCTTGGAGCCGAGGTAAGGCCAAACGGAAGTGCCACGAATTGATAATGCTGATCCTTCATCACGAATCGAAGAAAACGTTGATGAGCGTGGCAGATGGGAACATGAAGGTAAGCATCCTTGATGTCTATGGACGTCATGAAGTCCCCTTGCCGAAGAGAGCCGACGGCCGTGCGCAAGGTTTCCATGCGGAACTTCCGAAACAGGATGAACCTGTTGAGCAACTTCAGGTCCAAGACGGGACGAACTGACCCATCTTTCTTGGGTACTGCGAACAGATTGGAGTAGAACCCGAGGCCCATCTCTGAGCGCGGTACCGGCCGGATGACCGCCATCTCTAGTAAATTCTTTACCGACGCCAGGAGCCCCTGTGTGGCGACAGGATCGATGGGAGACCGAAAGAACCGTGAAGGAGGGCGAGACTCGAATTCCAGCCTGTAACCGGACGACACTACCTCCTGAATCCATCTGTCCGGAACTTCCCGGTTCCAAACTTGGGAGAAGTTTCGTAATCGTCCCCCCACCCGCACGGGTGAGAGCAGCCCCTCATTGCTGAGCGGGCTTACCAGAAGGTTTGGGCTTGGAGCCCCAGGACTGGGCGGGACGGCCACGGCCCCTGCCCCGAGTCCAACCTGTACGACTGGAAGAGGGAAGGGAAGCCCCCCTGCCCGCTCTATAGCCTCGAAAGGAAGACCTACTAGAACCTGCCCCCCTAAAGGGGCGTCGAGGCCTTCTGCGCTGTGGCATCATACCACCTTTCGCGACAGAGTCAATTTTCTCCCCAAACAGACGTAGCCCCAAAAAGGGGAGAGCCGTGAGCACCTTTTTAGAAGCTGAATCCGCCGACCACTGTCGCAGCCATACAGACCGACGAATGGCCACCAGCATTGCCGCTGTCTTGCTACTCATAGCCAGCGCATCGTCCTGAGCGGATAGAACGTAAGACACAAAAGATTTGCACTGCTTAAGCGCAGCGAACTCATTACAAGCGGGATTGAGATCCTCACATAGCCCCTGGATTACAGATCTTACTGCTAATAGAAGAAGGGCCGAAGCGCACACAGGGCGCATCGTTGACCCAGCATAAATAAAGCCATGGCGAGCATACTAGTCAATCCTGCGATCCTCCCCATCTTTAGGGATAGAGGTCTCAGCAGACTGTACCATAGCAGAGCTAGATAGCCCTAGCACAGGGGTATCGACTTCAGGAGGAATGGACCAAAGCTTCACCAATTCTGGCGGAAAGGGATAACGCCTTTCCCACCTGGGAGGGATCCCAGATAACCGCGTGGGATGCTCCCATTCCTTAAGGACCACCCTCTCAAAGTGGTGCTGTCTGGGAAAAAACAAACGCGGCTGAGGCTCTTTAAACAACTGGCCCCTTGGCAGGGTGACAGCCTCAGGCGGATCTAAATTCAAAATTTCAAACATTTGGGCCAAAATAGAGGGGGTGTCAAGGGCAACCCCCGCCGACCAATCGCCAGTCGCATCAGCCTCAAGCTGATCTGCCGGCTCATCTGACTCCAAGAGGGATTCTTCCTCATCCGGGGAGCCATCGGACCATTCCACAGGCTCACATAATTCGTCCTGTGGAGCCGAAGATACTGGAGCCAGGCGCTTCCGTTTCGCAGGGGCTTTCAACCCTGCCTTAACGAGCAATACTTTCCGAAGGCTGGCCAACTTTGCCGCCACCTCGGATTGCGAATCCCCACTTTTGACAGTGTCATGCGGGGTCCGGAACAGGGAGGGAGAGGCAGGAGATGATGGAAGTTGCGACGGACCAGCAGCCGGATCAACAGACTGACGCGCAATGCTCTGCTTTGCACAAGGAATGCAAATAAAGACATCATCAGCGGGGAGCGTAGCCCCACATTTTACACACCCCCTGGACGACTCTGACGAGTCGTTACCGGTAGTTAAGGAAGCCTCCATATTGGTGATTTATGGTATCGCAAATACTGGGATTTTTAAAGGCATAAGCCAACCCGGGATGCCCCTTTATCAAAAAATGTCCCGGAAGGGAGGGTTTTTATTTTTTTTTTTTTAGGAAAAAAGGTCCCCCTTAGTAAATATATATATATATATATATATATATATATATATCTTTATATATATATATATATATATATATATATATATATATATATATATATATATATCTAAGAATATATATATCTTAAATGTGTAAACTTTATAAAAAAATATCCCCCTTTTTCTTTACTAAAAAAGAAAGACTAGCCAGGCAAAATAAAGCCGGAGGGCCGCTATAACCAGGGATCCCAGGATCTGAAAGGAAAGAAAGACACCATCAGATCCCTATATAAGTGTAACACATGCAGCCTGTCTTAAGCATCACATATAAATGATAAGAGCGCCTCTTAAAATGCTTTTTCCAAGTATCCCCCTTTTTCCTCCATAGACTAAAAGAAAAACTCAATCTCGGCCCTGCCAAAGCGGGGCCGCTTACCTGAAAGGCCGACGCAGGACCGGAGGGCACTGAGCAGCAGCCGCAGCAGCCAGATTCAAGTGTGCTGCAGCGCGCGCCCCCCCACGTGACTTCTGTAATAAACAGACAGGGAGGAAGTGAGGCCGGGGCCGCCGAGCGACGCTCCCGCCGGCGCCCCGCCCCCTCGCGTCACCGGGAGCCGCCCCCTACAAGCCGGTCACAAATTCATTGAGCGATTGCCGCCAGCTGCGCTGGATTCACGCAGGGCCAGGCGGCGGAGGAGGGAGGAGAGCATAAGCGCAGCCACCAGGCTGCCGCACGGAGCCCGGGGAAGGGGGGGAGGCGGGCAGGAGCCGCAGATTTAAGGCGGCAAGCCCAAGTGCTGAGCGCGGTCAGCTGCCCCGCCCCCATAAAGCTGACCAACACTCTGGCCACCATTGAAACACTCAATTTTTTTTTTTTGGGAGGATCTGCCCGGGGCTCCAGCATAGCAGACTCAAGCGCACCATGCTGCGCAGTCTGTTAATGTGCACAAGTGAACCACACATGTAAAAGACAGCAATACAGTGAAACACTATCCATAATACACAACCCTCTATACCTCCCCCCCCCATAGTGAAGGGAGAAGGGACCGTAACGGGAGAGCAAGGGGCTAAGGGGACCCTCGGGACAGGGGCATCCCATTTCCGGATCACCATGCCGGATCGCCGCATAGCCCCACGCATGAGGACGAGCGGTAGGAGATAAGCTCCTAGGCACTTAAAGTGATATATACCATTTGCCCGGCGAGCAGCCAAGGCTGGAAGGCTTCCATTTCACCATAAAGGTATACAACTCAAAATGGGCAGAAATAGACCAAAAGGGGGGTGGCGGGGTAAGAATACCCCGGCCTACCTGTAAGCAGGAGACTTCCAACTTCTGACTTGCCAGCAAGCAGAGAGAAAAATACTGGTGATTGAAGGGAGGTACCAGGTATATATAGGCCGGAAGGGGGCTCGTTACAATACTTCCTCTCTGCACTACGTCACCTGCGGTGGATTAACCCAATAGTGGATGAATATCTAAAGGTGAAGCGGGGTGTGTGGCACACCAAGAATATATACATGACACATGCTATTTCAAAGCAAAGCCAGAGAGTGCATCAATAAATAAGAGTATATACCTGCATAAATATATATATATATATATATATATATATATATATATATATATATATACACATATAACCACACATACACACACACATACCCAAATACAGGCATTTGACCCATACATAAGCAGAAGTGCCCCAGGAAAAAACGCTATACATGGCAGGCGATAACAAAGTACAAGGACGGCCCCACGTGCGCGATGGTGGGGACCGTTTACCTCTACAGTTCAAGCCGCACTGGACCTCTTCCCCCACCGGCTGCAGCACACCTGTCTCTAATGAGACAGGGGAAGTGAAGGGCGGGCACGGACACAGCGCGCCCCGGCCACGCCCCCTTGATCACCGAGTGAGGCCGCAGAGAGCGCGGCCACGCCCCCCAGTGACGCGGCTCGCCCTATGGCGAGACCGCAAGCAAAAAAGGGGGGGAATTTGAAAGTGCAACACAAACAAAGGCCCCAGCAGCCCAAGCCACGCACCGCCACCGCAGCGCTGACCCTGCCAAAGCACTTCCACACATAACACTAAGTAAAGCACCTCATGCAAGCACCTCATGCAACACGCACCCCCCCATTTAGCGAAGGGAGAAGGGACCGAGCGGGAGAAGGTGGCCAAAGGGAACATCGGGACAGGGGCATCCCAAATCCGGATCACCATGCCGGATAGCCGCATTGCCCCACAAGTGGGGTCGAGCTGAGGAGATTAAGCTCCTAGGCACCTAAAGTGCCATCTACCTTTGCCCAGCCAGCAGCCTAGGCTGGGAGGCTTCCGTTTAACTAGGCATAAACAACACAATAGAACTGGGCAGAAATAGACCAAAAGGGGATGCCGGGTTTGACCCCGGCTACCTGCAAGCAGGAGACTTCTTTCTTCTGTCTTGTCGCCTCATGCAGAGAGAAAAAACTGGTGTTAAGTGGGAGGTCCCAGGTATATATAGGCCGGAAGGGGCTCGTTTTCAAGACTTCTCCCTGCAACGTCGCCACCTGCTGGTGGAGTAACCGGATCGTAAGAATTAAAGGGGAAGCGGGGTGTGTGGCACACTGAGAATAACAAAACGTTTTTGTCTATGCATGTCTCTCTCTTTGGGTCTGTCTATATGGATGTGTATATCTGTGTGTATACATATCTTTGGGATTCAGCAAAAATTAAGCAAAATATTTTTTTATTCCTGGTCCATTCACAAACGAATTCACCACCAGTGAGCCCCAAAAGTTATTATTACTTTTTTTTATCACAGGACTCTTTTTGACAGGGGATACGGAAATGGCTGCACAATGCAGTATCATACTCCCTAACACCCCCATCAATAGGGGAGCGGCTGATGCACATGTATGCAGGCACTTCATGGCCCCCAGTTAGATGTAGTTCTCTGGGGAAATGACGATTGTCTCTTAAAGTCTGGACATACTTGTAGTGTGTTAGATTGCGAATAGACTACCAGATGAAAATTGGGGGATACTTATATTAAATATTTCCTCTTCGAGCTCCATACTACAGGGGACCTCCCAAGATGGGATGTAGGGTGTTCAGTGCTACATTTGACAGCTATTGTCATGTACCCTGTTGGAAGAATCTTTTCAAAGAAAAGGTAAATATCTCTTAAAGTGATCCTGATGTCTGAAAAGACTTTAAAATGGGCCAAAACCCAGGATTTTTACTATAACCAGTTTCGTTCATACACTTGAGGCATATCGATTTGGGATGCCCTGCTGTGTGCCCTACTGGTTGCCCGATATACATAGTCACCTTTTTGCTTTTATTTTACATTGTATAAATGTAGTACTGGGCAATGATTGGGGGGGGGGGGGGGGCATATGACAAAAAAGTGCCTAGGGCAGCATGAATCCTAAATACGACCCTGGGGTAATGCGTATCCCAGGACTCCTTAAGAGGACCAAGAAGCCCGCCGGGAACTTTGTAAATATTCATGTGGCAAATGAAATGTAGGTAGTTTACTACAAAGCTTAGATACATCTGATGGCCCAGAAAAATTGAAACATGCAAGTAGGCATCCCTGATGTCCACTGTGGCCATGAAGTCCTCCTGCAGCAGCAATGACAAATTGGATCATAAATTATATTCTGAATCGTTGTAGATGTATAACCCTGTTGAGGGGTCTTTGATATGGTTGCATTGGTGCTCAATAGCATTGGGAGCATGTAGATTTAAAGTGGACCTTCACTCTGAATAAGAGTCTATCTTATATGTTTCTCACACCCTGTACATACAGATTTCTCACATTAAAAATCATCCTACTGCATGTTATGAGCCTTTAAATATCCAAGATGGCGGCTCATGGAACATCAGGCAGCCTGCAATCAGGAAGTGCCCTCTGACTGTGCTGCTCTGCATTCTGGGATTGCTGACCTTTTCCTGACCCCAGCTATGCTCTGTCTGAGCAAAGCACAGCTATGACCCACCCCCCTGTACTTTATCCCGCTCTCCTCTCCTCAGTAAATGTGTTGCTTCTGAGTCAAGATGGCGACGCCCGTATCCTAAAGTCCTTAACAGAGTTGCAGCAAAGTGGGGGAAAGAATAAGTACGTGACTAAAAACCTAAAAATACCATTTTGTGAGTACTCACCTGAAAAATGGATATTGTCAGTGTGCCACACACCCCGCTTCCCCTTTAATCTTCACGATTGGGTTACTCACCGCCAGGTGACGCAGTTGCAGAGAGGAAGTCTTGTAACGAGCCCCCTTCCGGCCCATATATACCTGGTACCTCCCACTTAACACCAGTGATTTAAAAAGCAGAAAGACAAGGTACCAATAATCTAAAGGTAACCTCAAAATAAAGAAAAGCTTCACCATATAAAGGATCCGGGATACCGAAAAGGGCGGGGTGAAGCGGGGTGTGTGGCACACTGACAATATCCATTTTTCAGGTGAGTACTCACAAAATGGTATTATTCTCAGTGTGCCACACACCCCGCTTCCCCTTTAATCTTCACGATTGGGACATCCAAAAGCAGTGTCCACAAGGGATGGGTATCCGAAGGCAAAAATGAAGCATAACTTAAATGACTGCAGTCTGCAGAACTTTGCGGCCAAAAACAGCATCCGCTGAGGCCCGCACATCAACTTTGTAAAACTTAGAAAAAGTATGAACAGAAGACCAAGTAGCGGCCTCAAAAACTTGTTCAACAGAAGCTTGGTGCTGAAAAGCCCAAGACGCTCCAACGGCGCAAGTAGAATGAGCAGTGATACAAAAAGGGGGAACTTTCCCCTTAGCAGAATAGGCCGCAATAACGGCCTGACGTATCCATTTGCTAATGGAAGATTTGGCCGGTGCCAAACCCTTCTTAGGCCCACAGGGCACAACAAAAAAGGCATCCGTTTTACGAAAAGGAGACGTGATAATCAAATAGTACTTAACACAGCGTACTACATCCAAACAATGCAAAACCCTCTCTTTGTCATTCTTAGGATTAGGACACAAGGAGGGAAGAACAATATCCTGATTCAAATGAAAAGCAGAAACAACCTTAGGAAGAAAGTCTGGTTTGAACCGAAAGACCACTTTATCCTGATGCCTCTCAAAGTAGGGCGCCTGAATAGACAAGGCCGCCAACTCCGAGACACGCCGGACCAAAGTGATAGCTACCAAGAAGACAATCTTCTGAGTCAGGGTAGACAAAGCAATATCTTGCAAAGGCTCAAAAGGAGGAGCCTGAAGAGCAGAAAGAACCAAATTCAAGCCCCAAACAGGGAGTAATGGTTTCCTGGGGGGGGGGGGGGGGGGCGCACATGCGTAACCCCCTGGAAAAAAGTTTTAACTAAAGGATGAAGCGCAAAATGCTTCTGAAAAAACTCCAGAATCCTGGAGGCCGAGAAGACCCTACAAAGAAAAGATCTAATCTCACACCAAGCAATATAGGCTTTCCAAGTCCTATAGTAGATGATAGAAGAAGACCTCTTCCGGGCACTGATCAGAGTCTTACCGAGTCAGAAAGACCCTCCTCCTTCAAGATGGAGGTTTCAGCAGCCAGGCCGTCAAACCCAGCGCTGGTAAATTGGGGTAACACAACCGACCCTGAGTGAGTGAGCAGATCGGGCCGAAGAGGCAGAACGAACTGGTCCACTGCCAGCCAAACGATGTCTGCGAGCCACACTCGCCTTGGCCACTTTGGGGCCACGAGAATGGCGGACACCCTTTCCAGAGCCAGCTTCCGAACCTCCCTGCCCAGCATGGGTATCGGAGGAAACGGGTACAGAAACCCCAGATTCCCCCAGCTCAGGGACATGGCGTCCACTGCCAGAGCCAAGGGATCCTGGGAGAGCGACACGAAGTTCGGGAGCCTGCAATTGTGACGAGAGGCAAACAGGTCCACCTTCGGGGTCCCCCACCGGAGACACAGTGAGCGAAAAACCTGAGGATGCGGAGATCATTCTCCCAGACGGGAAGAGCCCCTGCTCAACCGGTCCGCTTCCTGGTTCTCCACCCCTGGAATGTACACCGCCGAGAGACAAGGAACATGGGCCTCCGCCCAGGACAGGATCAGGGACACCTCCCTGAGAGCACCCGGACTGCGAGTCCCTCCCTGATGATTGATGTAAGCAACCGCTGTTCGATTGTCTGAACGAACCTGGACCGGAAGGCCCAGAACGTGTTGAGTCAGAAGGGCAAGAACCCAACGGATGGCTCTCAGTTCCAGAATATTGATGGGCAAGTGGGCCTCTCGAGGTCCCCACTGCCCCTGGAACTGAAGCTCCTTCCAGAATCCCCCCCATCCCAAAAGACTGGCGTCCGTGGTGACAATTTCCCAAAGAGGGGTCAGGAAAGACCTGCCCTTCACGAGATTGGCCGAGACAAACCACCATTGGAGGGACTGCCGGACCCGGGAGGACAACTGGAAGGGATGATCCAGCGACCGAGACTACCGGTCCCAGGACGCCAACAGATCCAGAGCTGAAGCGTCCTCGTGTGAAATTGAGCAAAAGGAACTGCCTCGAAGGAGGCAACCATCAACCCTACCAGCCTCATCCCCAGACAGATGGACGAGGATTGGAAAGTAGGACCCGAGCCAACTCCTGAATCAGATAAATTTTGGACTGGGGGAGAAACACCCTGTGTTGACAAGAGTCCAACTGCATCCCCAGAAAGGACACCACCCTGGCCGGAGCGAGGGAGGACTTGGGGAAGTTGATCACCCAACCAAAGCTTTCCAGCGTGGACACCATCCTGGTGTCTGTCTCTGATTGATTGAGTGACGGAGCCATGATAAGAAGGTCGTCCAGATAAGGTACGACACGAATGCCCCGAGATCTGAAAATGGCCATCACCCCTGCCAGCACCTTGGTGAACACTCTTGGGGCCGAGGTAAGGCCAAACGGAAGTGCCACAAATTGAAAATGCTGATCTTTCATCACGAATCGAAGAAAACGTTGATGAGCCTGGCAGATGGGAACATGAAGATAAGCATCCTTGATGTCTATGGACGTCATGAAGTCCCCCTGCCAAAGAGGACCGATGGCCGTACGCAAAGTTTCCATGCGAAACTTCCGAATACGGATGAACCTGTTGAGTAATTTCAGGTCCAGGACGGGACGAACCGACCCGTCCTTTTTGGGGACTGCGAAAAGATTGGAGTAGAAACCGAGGCCCATCTCTAAGCGCGGTACCGGCCGGATGACCGCCATTTCTAAAAGATCCTTATCGACGCCAGGAGCCCCTGTGCGGCCAAAGGATCGATGGGCACCCGAGACCGAAAGAACCGTGAAGGAGGGCGAGACTCGAACTCCAGTTTGTAACCGGACGACACCACCTCCTGGATCCATCTGTCTGGAACCTCCTGGTCCCAAACCTGGGAGAAGTGTCGCAATCGTCCCCCCCACCCACACGGGTGAGGGCAGCCCCTCATTGCTGAGCGGCTTACCAGCAGGTTTGGGCTTGGCGCCCCAGGACTGAGTGGGACGGCCACGGCCCCTCCCCCGGGTCCAACCTGCACCTCTGGTAGCGGGAAAGGAAACCCCCCTACCCGCTCTAAATCCCCGAAAGGAAGGCCTAACGGCACTTGCACCCCGAGAGGGGCGACGAGGCCTCTTGCGTTGAGGCAATTTACCACCTTTTGCAACTGAATCAATTTTATCACCAAACAATCGCAAACCCAAAAAAGGAAGTGCTGTGAGCACCTTTTTAGAGACCAAGTCCGCCGACCACTGGCGCAGCCATACTGACCGACGAATAGCCACCAGCATTGCCGCTGCTACTCATTGCCAGCGCATCGTCCTGAGCGGTCAGGACAAAGGAAATAAAAGACTCACACTGCTTAAGAGCACTAAACTCATCACAAGCGGGATCAAGATCTGCGCATAGATCCTGAATAACGGACCTAACCGCCAACAGAAGAAGCGCCGAAGCACACACCGGCAGCATCGTCAATCCGGCACTGATAAAACCATGGCGAGCATACTGGTCAATCCGACGATCCTCACTATCCTTAATGGCAGTGGTCTCAGAAGACTGTACCACAGCCGTGCTAGACAGCCCTAACACAGGGGTATCGACGTCAGGGGGAACTGACCAAAGCTTCACCAATTCCACCGGAAAAGGATAGCGCTTATCCCAACTAGAAGGGATTCCAGCCAGTCGCGTGGGATGTTCCCATTCCTTAAGCACAACCCTCTCAAAGTGTTGTTGCCTGGGAAACACCAAACGCGGCTGAGGCACATCAAACAACTCACCCTTTGGCAGGGTGACTGCCTCAGGCGGATCTAAATTCAAAATTTCAAACATTTGAGCCAAAATGGAGGGGGTGTCAAGGGATACCCCCGCAGCCAGATCGCCAACAGTATCAATCTCAAGCTGGTCTGCAGGCTCATCCGACTCCACAAGGAGTTCCCCCTCCTCGTCCAGGGAATAATCGGACCAATCCACAGCTTCGCACCCCTCATCCTGCGAAGCAGGAGCTGCAGGAGAAAGGTGTTTCCGCTTCGCTGTAGCCTTCTGACCTACCTTGGCGGAAACTATCTTCTCGAGGTTGGACAATCGCACACACACCTCGGATTGCGAATCCCCACTTTTGACAATGTCACACGGGGTCCGGAATAGGGAGGGGGGGTAGGAGATGAAGGAAGTTGCGAGGAGCCAGAAGCCGGAGCGACGGACTGACGCACAATATTCTGCTTTGCACAAGGAATGCATAATATAACATCATCGCCTGGGAGCGGAGTCCCACAACCCCCACACAGCCTAGATGGCCCCGAAGAGCCATTTCCGGTATTGTCGGAAGCCTCCATATGGTGATTTTATGGTATTCGCAACAACCGTGGGTTTTAGGCATAAAGCCACCCGGGATGCCCCTTTAAATTAATGTCCCGGGAAGGGAGGATTTACATTATAATTATCCCCCTTTTTTTTTTTTCTTTTTTTATATATCCCAATTTAGAGTAATAGGACTAGCCAGGTATAACAGAACCAGGAAGCCACTGCAGTGAGGGAATCCCATGATCTGTGGGGAAAGAGACAACAGTAAGATCCCCAGAAAAAAAGGGGCAGCATGCAGTACAACATTCATGCAGAAAACAGCATATACCAACACATTGCAAAAAACACCCCAAAGCGCTTTAAGAGGCCAGCAATATAAATTTAAACCAGTTAAAAAAAATCCAAGTATAAACAAATAAAAGGCCCCACACGAGGTGAGGCCGCTTACCTGCACAAGGCTGAGAGCAAAGGCCAGCAGCAGCAGCAGAGTCAAAATCCACTTCCTGCAGCTGAGTCCCCCGCACCTGACTCCTAATTAGAAGGAGGAAGTGCGGCGGGGCCGAGCTGCGCGTCAAACCGCTCAGGCCACGGCCCCTCATCGCGTCGTCCGGGCCCCGCCCCCCCCAGATTCAAACAGTGCGGCCCGCTAAATGGCAGTGCCGCATACCGAGAGGGCGCTCGACGCCCTCAGTAGTGGGAGGGGAGGGGAGAACAACCCTGGCAGCTTCAGGCCATGCTCCTGAAACTGCCAACAGCGCGGCCCGCCAATGGCGGCCGCATCCTAAAGCGGAGCTAAAAACAACCCTGGCAGTTCAGGCCATGCGCCTGAAACTGCCAACAGCGCGGCCCGCCAATGGCGGCCGCATCCTAAAGCGGAGCTACAAACAACTCTGGCAGTTCAGGCCGTGCCTGAAACTGCCAACAGCGCGGCCCGCACAATGGCGGAGCCGCAACAGAGAGGGCGCCCTGATGCCTTCGATCAGTGGGGGGGGGGGAAACACATGTAAACAATAAAAAAGTGTTAGCAGGTCAGGCCGCGTGCGTGCATCCCGCAGCGCTGACCTGAAACTGACAATGGTTATAAACATAAGTAAAAACACCACATGCATATATACATCCCCCAAACCCCCCCCCCCCCAAGTGAAGGGAGAAGGGACCGTAAGGGGAGAGAAAGGGGCCAAGGGGAACCGCGGGACAGGGGCATCCCAAATTTGGATCACCATGCCGGATAGCCACATTGCCCCGCGCATGAGGCCGTGTGGAGGAGATAAGCTCCTAGGCACCTATAGTGCCATCTACCATTTGCCCAGTGAGCAGCCTGGGCTGGGAGGCTTCCATCAACCATATAGGTAAACAAACAATCAACTGGGCAGAAATAGACCCAAAGGGGATGCCGGGGTAAGACCCCGGCTACCTGCTAGCAGGAGACTTCTTTCTTCTGTCTTGTCGTCATGCAGAGAGAAAAACACTGGTGTTAAGTGGGAGGTACCAGGTATATATGGGCCGGAAGGGGGCTCGTTACAAGACTTCCTCTCTGCAACTGCGTCACCTGGCAGTGAGTAACCCAATCGTGAAGATTAAAGGGGAAGCGGGGTGTGTGGCACACTGAGAATATATATTAACTTTAGATGCTGGGGAATCGTTTTTTAAGGGTTTGGGCTTTTCAATAAATCATGGTGAAGGTCTGGTTTAAGCATGTAGATTTAAGAATAAGAGGTTTACAAGGATTTTACACCCTTGGGATATCCAAGTGGAACAAGTCTATTTTGACTTTCAGTTGGCTTTAATAGTGTTAGGGATTTATGGATTTAGGGTTTCAAAAATCCCTAAATTGAAAACTGAAGTCAAACTGAAAGGAGTTAGGGGGGGCGTGGTTAGCCATGACCGCGTAAAGACGTGAGCAAAGGAGCTCTGCGCCCAAAGTGCCTGAAAAGCCCGTTATTGACCACCACAGGTGCCCGACTTCATCATGTCCAAGCGCAAGAAGAACCGGGCATCGGCGGGGAGTGCCCAGAATGCCAAGATCCGCCATTATTTCCCCCCTGAAGGACCTCCTGGCGGTGGAGGAGAGGGCGGCAATATGGCGCCGGAGAGGCAGAAGCCGAAGACACGTGCGGCTGTAGGGGCTGGCGGGGAGAGAGGAAGAGAGGAAGCGGAGCCGGCGAGAGCGGGGAGGAGGCGAGCGGTGGAGGTGCGGCCCCGGATCCAGTGGCCCAGGTGAGGACGGTCCGGAGAGTGGAGGGGCGGGAGCCCGAAGTAGCGGCGAGGCCGGCGGGAGAACAGGAGGAGCGTGGCTGCCATGCAGGCGTCCCGTTGA
The DNA here is from genome assembly GCA_027917425.1 of Gastrophryne carolinensis. Lineage (NCBI taxonomy): Eukaryota > Metazoa > Chordata > Amphibia > Anura > Microhylidae > Gastrophryne > Gastrophryne carolinensis. The sequence goes on along the minus strand of CM051238.1, from coordinate 109,782,075 downwards.
TGTCTGACCTGGCAGCAGACCGGGAGCGAGGAGAGAGGTGCCCGGCTGCCGAGCGACCCACTGCGGAGTGCCCGCCAACACGTGAGCTAGGAGGCGGCGGTGGGGGCCTGCCTGTGACGGGCAGCCGAGAGAAGGAGGGGCGGGAGCCCGGAGCGGCGGCGCGCCCGGTGACGGAGACGGCGGAGGAGCGATATGGCCATGCTGGTGTGTCAGCGCTGACAGCTGATCGCGTGGCGGGGCAGGAGCGGGAGGAGAGGTGCCCTGTCAGTGAGCGATCCACCGCGGAGTATATATACACAGGTGAGGCGGGATGCAGCGTCAGAGGCTCCATGCAGCCTGACGAGCCCCTGAGTGAAGAGGAGAGAGAGGGGAGAGTTGTACCCATACCCCCCTCACTGGCCCCAATCTGTGTCCCGCCATCTGCACTGGAGATCCCAGCCTGCCAGGCCTCCCATAGGAAAGGTGCCAAGGGGTCACCCATAAGACCCACGATGTGTTCTTGCCCTGGCTCCCCACGCTCTCCATGTCTGGATAACTCCTCCTGGCAGGAGGTGGACTGCTCATACGGGTCCCCAGACTGCTGTGAGCCGTGCCGTCTAGCGCTTGGGAGTGGGAGAGGGAGCCCGGACCACCCTCTGTGGAGCCACACCGAGGGTCGGGTCCACAGCGGGACGCCCTGTATTGTCTCGGCCGGAGGGGGGGTACCATCCCCTGCAGCAGACCCAGCATATGCCCGTGAATGCGGGAATTCCAGCGGAGCCACAACCCCATAGTCATGCAATCGCTGGAGGAGAAGTGTTGGATGTGGGAGCGGATGCTCGAAACCCGGTCGGTGTGAACTCTCTGGCGCTAAATGTGGGGGGATGCCATTCGCTCACCTTACAACCTGGGGGCCTTGCTGGAGGCGCCGGCGCGGAGGCCATGGGGCCGCCTATACCCCGGAGCAGCTGGTCACCGAGTGCGGACCTGGAATCTCAGCCCGGAGTGTCGCCCGCCGGATGGCGAGGGTTGCCGCTGCCGCCGTCGCCTGCCTCCCCAGCCGTCGACCGGATCCCGACGACGCAGTATAACCTGGAGGTCCTCCTGAAGTTTCTCCCCTCACGGAAGGACTTCGAAAACTACACTAACCGTATGGAGACTTTGTTCCAGAGGGAACTTGACGAAGTGACAAAATCGGTGACGGAGGTAACCGGAAGAGTCCAGAATCTAGAACAAACTCAGGAGACTACGGGTCAACGCGTGGAGGCCCTGGAAAGGGCATACGCGACTATGCAGCAGACACAGGCAAACTCGACACAGCATATGACTAGAGCACTGCTACATCTGGATGACTTGGAGAACAGAGGGAGGTGAAACAATATTAGAATTCGGGGCCTCCCGGAGATACCTGAGCACAATAACCTCGAAGCTGTTGCCTCATCGATCTTTAACGAACTACTGGGACGCCGGCAAGATGAAACTATCGAGATAGATAGAATTCATAGAGCTCCAGGTCCAAGATCAACAGACCCTACACGACCAAGGGACGTGGTGTGCCGCATCCACTTTTACAAGGTCAAAGAGGAAATCATGCGAAAGGCGTGGGAGAGAGGTCCCTCCTCGTATCACGGGGCCACGGTCACGCTGTTGCCGGACCTCGCCCCGGCGCACCCTTCAGATGCGACGGGCACTCAAGCCTCTACTAGAAAAAATCAAATCGGTGGGAGCATCCTACAGGTGGGGCCACCCCTTCCACCTGGTGGTCACGAGGCAGGGGTCCGTGGATGATATCGTTGCAGACCAGAGGCTCCCTGTGGCCTACAGGTCCAGTTGTTGAGTTTATAAAGTGTTAAGAGTGTGATTTACGAGGTTTACCTGACCGAAGGAAATGTGGCGGCTTCCCTGTGCCTCTTGCCTCCGGTCTCGTAGCCGGGCCGAGAGCAGAGCCTAGCCTGCTGTCCCCCGGCGGGGCCGGCGGCCGGGGCACATTGAGCTGATTCTGGGTTATGTTCCTGTGGGCATCATTGGTTAAAGTTTTTACCTTAAGGAAAGCGTATCTCCTGTTCCATGGTTGTGACTTCTCACCCCCCCCCCCCCCCAATATAGGCCTTTCTTCTCTCTCCCGTGACGGGTAGAGCGGAGAACTTAATAAGTTACACATAGTTGTTAATTTTTCCGACCTCCCTTTTTACCCCCCCTCCTTTTTTTCTCTTTTGCTTGTGCCCTCCAGCCCCCCCCCACCCCTAAGGCTCACCCTTTCCCTTACGCACTCCCTTGTCTCTTGTCCGTAACCTCCCCCCCCAGGTGGTCGGGTAGTGAGCGACCTTATAGCGAGCCATACTAGCGCATAATGGCAGAACTTATAGTGTGCTCGTTCAATGTAAAATGGTTTAATGTGCCGGAGAAACTATCTAGGATCCTTTATGACCTACATCGGCAGAGAGTTAAGGTGGCTCTACTACAAGAGACCCACTTTAAGGTGGGACACATCCCCCAAATACAGAGCAGATACTACAGCTCTTGGTATCACTCCCCGAATCCGGAGGGCAAGACTAAAGGAGTTTCTGTGGCTTTCCACAGATCCTTACAGTATGAGGTTCTTGACACGAAGGTTGATCCTCAGGGGAGGTTCCTGTTTCTTAAAGTTAAATTCTTTGGCAAAACATATACAATAGCGAACATTTATGCCCCCAACACAGACCAGGTCGGCTTTTGTGTCAGGATACTCAGGATACTCAGGTTGCCTGAAGATTTTGCAGAGGGGGTGATTCTCACAGGGGGGGACCTTAACATCCCCCTTAACCCATCTATTGATACATCATCTGGAAAGGCAGCTGTGTCCATGTGCAAGATCAACAAGTTGAAAAAATCCCTGCTGAATCTCCAATTGGTAGACACTTGGAGAGTGCTTAATGGCGCAAGGCGAGACTATTCATTCTTCTCCCATGCGGCCAACTCATATAGCAGGATTGACTACTTGATGATCAGTCACCATGCCCTGGACTGGGATCCTAGAGCGTGGATTGGACCCATATTGTGGTCAGACCATGCCCCAGTCTTCGTCTCTGTACGACTGCCTGGCCTTGCTCTGCCCTGCTGGTCGTGGAAACTTAATGACGGTCTCCTTGATGACACAGTGTGCTCCTCAGCAATTGAGGAAACCATTAAGCACTTTCTTGAGGACCACAAGGAGGACTCTACCCCCTTGCCCTACCAGTGGGAGGCCCTGAAGTGTGTCATCAGAGGAGAACTTATCAAGCAAGGAGCTAGATTTAAAAGAGAGCGTGCTTCGTTAATAACCAAATCCCTGAACAGGATCTCCACCCTGGAAAGAGAGCATAAAAACAGGCCCACTAACACTCAACTCCTGGAGCTCCAAGAGGCCAGGGAAAAGTTGCAAAACTTGTATAACCGGGCCTATTTGAGCTATAGGGATAAGGGTAAAGCCCAGTTTTACGCTCAAGCAAATAAATGTGGCCGGATGCTAGCCAGAACTCTCCACCCTAGGTCGACAGCGATGCATGTTCCCACCATTAAGAAACATGACGGCACCCTGGTACACACTCCCTCTGCTATAGTGGCCACCTTTAGAGACTTCTACAATCCCTACTGAGTACAATAGCCAAATTTGGGCTGTTCTCCAGTCTTAAGGTTAATTGGGAAAAGTCCAGCTTGTACCTGGTGGACAGGCCGGAGGACACCCAGATCTCTCCAGGCTCGTCTCTCCAGGTAGTAGACCAGTTTAAATATCTGGGAGTTATTATACATGGGGACCCCTCTAAATATATTGAATTAAATGTGTATCCCGTGATTAATGCCCTCAGGAGGAAGGTGACCCAGTGGGCAGCTCTCCCCCTCTCTGTGATTGGTCGTATCAACATGTTCAAAATGGTTTTCCTCCCTAAGTTTCTATACCTGTACCAATCGTCGCCTATTGTGTTACCGGCCTGCCATTTCCGGCTCCTAGATTCTATTCTGTTTAAGTTTATCTGGGGTGTCTCTCCCCCCAAGATGAACAGATCTATCCTTAAAGCGCCTCTGCAATCTGGGGGCCTAGCGGTGCCACATATGTTACTATATTTTTATGCTACCCAACTAGTATACGTTACTTGGTGGATGAACCCTTCTGCAGTTAACCCGGTAACCTCCCTGGAGACCTCCTTGCTGGGTTCAAGGGTCCCCCTGCAGGCTTTGGTGTATAGAGGAGCAAAAGGTCTTCCGCGTGCCACTACATGTATAAGGACCACTCTGCACATATGGCAGCGGGTGCACGATACATTGGGCTCTCCGCGCCCTCCCCTAGAATGGTCCCCTAATACACCTCTGTGGGACAACCCCAGATTACCTGAATTGATGTCCCTCCCGGATACAATTTTTTGGAAGAGGAGAGGAATTACATTGTTATCACAGATACTCTCGGGGGGGACGCTGATGTCATATGAGCAGCTGTGCCAGGTGTTTGCGCTGTCCCCAAGGGAATTCTTTCGATATCTGCAGCTCCGACATGCTCTCGGGTGTCAGATTCCCTTGGGGGGACTGCAATTGGTGGAATCGACAGTTGAAACTTTGGTAAGGACCGTTGACCTAAGTAAGCCCACTTCAACATTGTATTGTACCCTCCTCTCGGGGCTTCCCTCCCCTCTGGACAGAGCACTGGAGAAATGGAGAACTCTGATTCCAGGCCTGGAACAAGATGACTGGGAGGAAGCAGTAGACAATCTGTACTCCTCAGTCATAGACTCGAGAGACAGATTGATTCAGGCTAAGTAGCTCCACCAGGTCTATCTGACTCCGGTTAGACTTAAGAGGATGGGCCTGCTAGATTCAGACATCTGTCCTAGGTGCAGTACCGGGCCAGGCACTCTTATACACATGATATGGGATTGCCGGGTGATCTCGTCATTTTGGGAGGAGGTATTCAATTTTATAACTACGTCCGTAGGCTTGCCAATCACAAAAACGGCTGCCCTCTGTCAGTTAAGCATTGTTGAACCCATGCTAGATGATGGCCCTCAGAAGGCCCTGCTGCGGCTGTTAATGTTCTATGCCAGGAAATGTATCCTACTTAACTGGAAACATCCGAGTGTACCGACCCTATCAGGCTGGAAAAGTCTGGTAAACGGGAGGTTAGTTCTTTATAAGATGACCTACGAGGCCAGGGGATGCCCAAATAAATTTGAACGGGTATGGGGAGCATGGCTCAATACCTCCAACTCCATCAATGACTAGAAACAATTTGATTGCTTGGTTATTTATCCATCTCTATCCCTTAGACCTCATAATACTTACCCCCTATTGAGAAATGATGCCAATAGCAGGCGGGTGTGTGTGCTTGAGTGGGTGTGCGTGTATGTGTGTGTGTGAACAATCTAGTTTAGTATATTGTTTATGAGTATATGTTATTTTGTTGATGTAAATTAAGGTTATGTTTAATGTTAAGATTCCTCTCCATGAGGGGATGGTTGCATATGTATGTACATGTTTATGTATGTTACAACTTAAAATGCATAAATAAAAATTTATAAAAAAAAAAAAAAAAAAAAAGAGGCTTCTACAATACTCTCTACAATATCCGCAATCCCCCTCCCCCCATTTCAGAGAACCGAGCGACCTCTGAGGCAATTGACGCATACATAGCTAGCACCCCACTCCCCACAATCCCCCAGGAGGACGCTGAGTCCCTAGAGCGACCGTTTACAGAACAAGAGGTGGGCCGGGCCATTGGGAGACGCCCGGGACCGGACGGATACTCTCCAAAATTTTACAAGCAGTTTAGATCCCAATTAACTCCTCTATTAACAAGAACTTTCAATGCTGTTGGTGCACTGTGCCCCTTCCCTGGTCAGGCCCTGGAGGCAACCATTTCGGTAATACCCAAACCAGGGAAAGATACCACTATCTGTGGAAACTTCAGGCCAATATCACTCATCAATGATGATCTTAAGCTGTATGCCAAAGTTATTGCCTTAAGGCTCCAGCCAATACTTCCAGGTCTGATTCACCTGGACCAGGTAGGGTTCGTCCCGGGGAGAGAGGCAAGGGACAACACCAACAAGCTATTTACTCTTATATCGCAGGTCTCCAAAACAAAGACACCTGCCTGCCTGCTCGCTTGTGACGCGGAGAAGGCGTTCGATAGGGTGAGCTGGGCTTTTATGACAGCCTCCCTTAAACAAATTGGTGTTGGCCCAGGTCTCCTCTCAAAAATCCTGGCCCTGTACACCTCCCCCACTGCTAGGGTCAGGGTGACTCTTATCCGCTCCGTTTCCAATAAGCAATGGAACTCGTCAGGGGTGCCCTGTGTCCCCTTTGCTATATGTTCTTACCATGGAACACCTGGCAGTAGCTATCCGAAACAACCCGGATATTAAGGGCATACGGGTGGATAATTGTCACTACAAGGCTTCCCTCTTTGCGGATGATTTAATGTTACATCTGACATCCCCACTCACCACCTTTCCAGTTGTCCTTAAAGAGCTCAATCGCTTTAGTGCTGTGAGCAACTTCAAAATTAACTTTTCTAATACAGAAGCACTTAACATCTCGCTCCCAAGACAAGAGGTGAGTCGGTTGGAGGCTAACTTCCCCTTCAAATGGAAACCCCACTCCATCCAATACCTGGGCATCCAAATCCCTGCTGACCTCTCTAAGATCTATGAACTGAACTACTCCCCCCTCCTTACTAAAATTGAAGCAGACCTGAACTCATACACCAAGAGGCCGCTCTCCTGGTTTGGTAGAATTAACAGCCTGGAAATGGATATATTGCCTAAACTCCTATATATTTTCCAAATGGCCCCTATAAAACTTCCGACTAGCTTCTTCTACAGATTGAGAACTCTCTTCTCTAAATTTGTTTGGGGAGTGGTTAAACCGAGAATAAGGTGGTCGACCCTGCTTAGGAGCAGAAGGGAGGGAGGTGCGGGGCTCCCCGACCTGAAGGCCTACCACACAGCTGCAATTCTCCAGAGGATGGTGGACTGGAAGCACAGGGCAAAGGATAAGCTATGGGTACAATTAGAAAAATCGCTCTCCCCATACAGCCCGGCCACTATCGCGTGGGCTGCCCCCTTGTCGAAGTCGCAAAGGGAAACCATGCCATTCCTTATGCAGCACTTCCTGGAAACCTGGGATCCCCTGCAGAGCAAGCATAAACTTGTACGCAGACCCGGCCCTCTAACGCCGGTATTTGGCAACCCGGCGTTTGAACCAGGGCTTGTATCCAAAAGTTTCCTTATCTGGGAAGCATCAAACGACACCACAATGGGACAGGTGTTGAGCGATGGAAGGGCACGACTACTGGGGGAGTTAAGAGAGAGGGCGGGGGGCGGACATGTATCGTGGCTCCTACACAGACAGCTTTGCTCATTCATTGCCGCCAATAACATAGCTGAAGTAGCACGGAGCCCACCCACAGAGCTTGAGTCATTAATTACCCAGGGAACCCCTCCCACTCACGTAATATCTTCCCTATATGCGCTTCTTACCAAGCTGAACCATTTAGCGCCCCTGAAATTTATTGACAAATGGGAGAAGGAGCTGGGTCTTAGGTTCACAAGAGAGGATTTAACCAAGATATACGCTTGCACACATGGCACATCGCCAGCTACTACTACTCAAGAACGGAATTACAAGATTCTCACAAGGTGGTATAGATGCCCGGCAAATATCCATAGGTTCGACGAGTCACACGATGATAGGTGCTGGAGATGCCTGAAGGAGTTGGGAGACATGACTCATATTTGGTGGAGTTGCCCGACTGTTAAAGCCCTATGGGACCAAATCTTTGCCATTTATGAGCAGGTCTCCGGAACCAAAACAGCTAACACGCCGCAGGTGGCACGCTTGTCTCTCTTCCAGAGCTCAATCTCTAGCTCTAAAAAAGATGTGCTTAGACATTTTGTGGCAGCCATGCGGGCGGTTATTCCACGGCATTGGAGGTCACAAAACCCCCCCACGCTGATGGAATGGGTGCAGGAGCTGGAACAGATTTGCTACATGGAAAGTCTGATTGCTAGGGACAAAGAGACCACCGACAGCTACTTGATGATCTGGGCGGGTTGGTTAACCTACCGAGACTCGCACCTCCCTTCCCTGATACAAACCACTGTATAGCCCCTAATACACGAGGGGCAACCACCGGGCTGGACCAGATTTAGAATTCGGTTGTTTGCCTCCGTCAATGCCTGGGTACCATGATACGTAGAACCTGCTCGCTCGTGTCTTGACCTTGAGGCCCTCCTTCCCCTCCTTTCCTACATCCCATTACTCCCATTCGCCTGGGTAGGAAAGACAAAAAGAATAGAGTGCTACCATTAGGACCCAACTGTAGTTAGTAGCAGGATGGGGTCGCGATCCTGCCGGGAGAGAGAATGCCACTGTTCCCCTTGAAGTAACAGTAAAGGTTCCAAGACCCCTGCAACAAGGGAACTATAAATATCCTAGGTTGGTACATGTTTTGAGTGGACGTGGCGGCCCTTTGTTAAGGCGAACGGGTAGTAAAATCAGTCATTGTGTTTAATTGTGAAACTATAATTGTTGTAACCCCCTCCTCCCCCCCCCCTTTTTTGTCTTCTGTATCCCTCCCCCCTATTCTCCTACAAAACCAATAAAATTTGATTATACTAAACTGAAAGGAGTTAGATATTTGAATCAGACCTTGCTAAGAGACCAACAATTTTTTTCCTTACCTACAGCATGAAAAGCAACATTTTAAACATAACAATTATAGTAAATGTACAACACTGAAATATTATACCTCTTAGAAACTCTGTAGTTGGCGGTTGTAAGAACTCCAGTTTTTGGGTCACGCACAGTAGCTCTAGCTAACTGGAAAGAGGAAGATGTATTATGTGATTAAACAGTAATACAACAAGTCTTCTGGCACATTTATACAATGATGAATTCATGCGTTACTGATATCAGTTACTTTAAAAAAGGTACTATGGTCAAAAATAGCATGACGCTGGTTGCTCCGCTGCGCATCGCCACATAAAAAACAATAACTGACAGCACGAATACTCACCGCTTCCAGGTTCTCTTTTATGATTGCCATGGAGCAGCCTATCAGCCTCCAGGGACAGCGCTGGCGAGCTTTATGGGGCGATGCACAGGGTTGCAGCCTGGGTCACTCCACCCACTGCTATATAGTACAAAGGAACTATAGTCATTTTGGACCATAGCTCCTCTTTAAAATCCTTCTACAAAAGAAAATGGTAAAACTAATGAAACAGAATAGAAAACAATTTTGTTCATACCGTAGGGTCTATTAATTTTATAGGGAACCTACAGAATACTCACAAGACACTAACATGTGTGACAAGTTCACCAACCACACTTGTGAGCTCTCCATACTTAAAGCGGACTAAAAGTTTGTCGTTGTACTGCTGCTTGTCCTAGCAGCTTCCATGTTCATGTAGTGCGGAAATCCACGCTACATTAACTAATAGGAAGCTAAGGGCTACTGGCCAATTACATCAGTCATCAGTCAGTATCCCACAGCTTTCAAATCGGAAAGAAGGATTGTGGGATGTGTACACCTACCAGATGTAGCAACATGCCAGCAGACTCAGTGGATCCCCAGAGTGGGTGAGTAAGGAGCAGATCATAGCAGCAGTTTGCATGCTTATCAATGATACTTAGATTTTTTCTTTTTATATATCTTATGCTTTTGGTATATACCCCATAAATGGTTGATATTTTCTACTACTATAAGGCCATTCTACCTCACTGAAAATCTTATGTAGCTAAAGTTGAACAAAACCCAGCAATATGACTTGAACCAGGATGCCCTGCTGTGTGAACCCCCCCCCCCCCCCGTTCACCCCAAAAAACTAATCTTTCCAATACATGTTCGCACAGCCGCATCCCCCCATATCCCTGGTCATGCGCACGCTCCCATCCCAGCCTCTATGACAGGCTGGGGTGGGAGCGTGCACAGGATGCGGCAGTACATCCAAAACAATGAGAGCTGCCTGCCAGATGACAGTCACAGCACGCGGCTTTCATTGGACGTGAGCCTGCGCATGCATAGATAGAGTGTGGAAAGGCGAGATTTTATGGGCAAATTCAGTATGCTCCAGGGGCACAAAAAGACCCAGGAATTCCTGGGTTTTGTTCCACTTAAAAAAGCCCTGAAAAAAACATTATGTTAATTCTCACATGTAGAATTGAATTTACTTGTATTTACTTGTACACTCCAGGTCATCATAAATATGATACTCATTGATTAACACTCAGCCATAGGTGTGACTGCAAGATAAGATGTGGCTCGCGAGGAAACCCCTACTGATAAGTTGCCAAACAACAAAAAGATAGCTTTCTTTTTTTTATGCTTAATCATACAGCACAAATAAATGTATACACATACATGGCATCATACATATAAAGCATCAGTGGAAAACTGATATAGTGAATATAGCAGACAGGGTGGGTGTGACGACCTGGATTGGAAGACAAGAGAAAACAATCTTACAGGTTAGAATTTACAGAATTGTATTGCTCTTTTACTCCAGGTTGTCACAAATATGATACTCATGGAACATCCCAAAACAGTTCCTTCTTTCTAAAGCAGGATCCCAATATCAATAAAGCATGTATCTTAGTCATTAAGCAGCATCGTATTTGAGAGTCAGACCTCTGTTGAGGAACGCACAATTGTCTGCAATACCATACGTCCAATGGGAGTGTCTGCCAAAGCCCTTACATCCACTTTGTAGAAATTTGAAAAGGTATGAACAGAAGACCAGGTAGCAGCCTTAAATATCTGCTCTACAAATGCCCAGGACAAACCAATTGCCCAGGTAGAATGGTCAGTGACTCAGAAAGAAGCATCCTTTGCCTAGCATTTCTATGCTTTGATCATTGCTTGTCTAATCCATTTTGCTCGTGGTGGATCTGGCAGGAGCCAGACCCTTTCTAGCACCCTCAGGAATCACAAATAAGAGGTTCATCTTGCGGATTTCCTATCAGAATAATACTCATGACCACATCCAGAGAATCACAATATATCCATGCGATGGGAAAAACAAAGGAGGCAGGATCACCTCTTTGTTAAGATAAAACATGAAGACTACCTTTGGTAAAAAAATCCAGAAAAGAAATAGAAAACAGATTTATCATTGTGTAACAATAAGTATTGAGAGTTACCGACAATAGCGACAATACTTCTGACACCCACCATACGGAGGTGAGAGTCACTAAAAATATTACCTTAAAGTTTAAAGACTCCAGGGCCAGCCAACTAAGTGCTCCCCAAAGTGGCCTGCAATTGCCTACCTTTCTGCCTGTCCCTCGCTGATCATGTGCTGCAGCCGCAGCCCAGCATCCCTGGTCTCCCTTGGTTGGTTATAACCAACACTATATTTGGTTTATTAGTACACGCTCCAAACACTGCAATAGATCTTAAGAGGACTCCTTTTGTGCTTGACTCAAAGTTCCAATGACTCTGGCAGATAATCGCTTGTCAGCCATGCTGTCGAAGCTAGCACTCAAGAATCCGAGTGCTGAAGAGGACCCTGCATGAGCAAAACTAGACAGTCTTTTCATCACATCTGCAAACCAAATTCTTCTCGGCCAGTGTGGATCTACTAGAATGGTCAGGATACATTCAGGATTTATCTTTTTTAAAAGCCACCCAGTAGTGGAAATGAAGGAGTGGCATATACCAGCCTAAACATTGACCACAAAAAGTTAGGGCATCCCACACTCAGAAGACAAACCTCTTGTGCTTCTGATTGTGACTTTATGCAAATAGATATATGTCTGGAGTTTCCCAATGGTTGCACGGGGCCTGGAATACATCCTGAGAGAGACCATTCTCCCTGATCCAGAGTCGCTCTGCTCAGAAAATCTTCCTGAACATTGTCTACTTCCAGAGCGTGAATCACAGAGATGTCTGGGATTTAACACTCTGCTCTTCACAAGATTGGACTAACTTCCTTGAGTGTCTCACCACCAGATGATTCAGTTGCTCGCGGTGATGTCTGAGGGGCAGCAGGATTACTCTTAACTCCAAAACAATTATGGGGCATTCCTGCCTATCCCAGAATCCTTGGACAATCTGGAAACCCATCACCCACCCCAGCTTGTATTACCAGCATTTGTGGTCAGTATGCTCCATTGCCCTGACCCAAATGACCGGTCTATCTGCAGGGGAGGAGGGGAGACCACCATGTCAATTATTCTTATTAACTGGATTTCTCACTGTTTTCCTTAGGTGAAAAGGAAGATCTATGGACCTGCTGAGGTCTTGTGTGGAATTGAGAAAACAGAACAGCCTCTCTGGAGCATACCACTGGCTCAACCAATGCATACCCTGTCGAATAGCTGGGCTGTTGTCTGCTAATAGAACCCTCACACTTACAGGCTGATTCATCACTAACGCCAGGTAGCGACAGATGAGCGTCTGTAGCAGGCATTTTCAGAGCGCCCACTAGTAGTCACTGTGCTCGGCCGTGGGTCGCTAGTTTATAGTGACTCAGTCGCTGTGCAGTAATGTTGAATACATTGTGAGGAGTCGCTATTTGACCAGTACAACACTGTATGGGAGCACATGATAGCGACTGGTCAGTGCGACCGACTCACAACATATTCAGCAAAAAACACGCCTCACACAACTCTGGCGCAGATAAATGCTTCTCTGAAGCCCAGAGCGTCGGAGGCTGTGTGTTTAAAGTTTGTTTTTCAGCATCTATCCACTAGTAACAAAGCGAAAACATATGAAATTACATTGTAATAACATTGTAACATGAACACTTTAATGCCAGACCTGTAATCTCAATTCTGCATAAATATCTAAAACATGAAAACATTTTGAAAAAATGGCTCTCTCTATGCCAGAAGAGTTCACAAGTTTATTTGAGATGTAAAAAAAAAAAAAAAAAAATATTAAAAACCCTGTTTAAAGAAAAATAAAAGAACGTCTATTGAAATGTATGGGAGAGCAACAGGTAGCGAGAGGTCATACCTGGCGCTGTGCAAGGCTGAACGCCGGCGCTGTTCGCTGAGGCTGGGATAATGATGAATCAGATGCTACATGGCGTTATCCCAGTCGCTCAACAGATTCTGCTTGATAAATGTGTAATTGCGTGCCGTGTCCGGCGTTCACCTGTCGCTAACTCTCATTTACAAGGCACTACCTGACGCTATCCCTTCATAAATAACCCCTTTAGTCTGAACCAAAAGGCTCTTCTCCACTAGTAGGAAAACTCTGGCCTGATCATTGTCCAGAGTCATGCCAAGAAAATACCCATGAGGGAACTATATGAGATTGAAGGTAGCTGATAATCCAATGGAATCTCTTTAGAGTCGTTAGTACTATGTTAGTAAGAGGGATGAGCGAATTGAATCTGACAATTCCGAATTTCTTTCAGAAAAAAAATTGTTTCGCAACTAATCAAATTTCGGCGCGCTTCGATCATGTGAATCGCTTCATTAAACTCCATTTAGTGCTGTCCAGGCTCCAGGGCATCTAAAATGATGGATCCACATGTCAGGACATGGGTCAAGGAATCCTGTGAAGGCGGCAAGGTGGGATGACGCTGAATCACATGCAGCATATCAGCAGCCAGTCGACCCGGTGATGTCACAGCCCTATATTATCGACAGCCATCTTGCGGCCACTCACTTCAGTGTTCTATTTCAGAGAGGGAGGGACAGAGAGGGATTTAGAGACACAGAAAAGCATTTTTACAGCAGTGATTCCAGTCTAGGCGCACTGATAGGGAAGGGAGAGAGATTAAGAGAGAAAGTGCACTTGTGGGTGTATTACAGCAGCGATAGTATTTTAAAAATAGTATTTTTTTTTCAGCAGAGTCTGGGCTTCAACATGAAATGTCTTGTTTGGCATTTTTTTAGTGTATTCTCAATACTTTTGGGTGAAATATGTGCAAAAAAATGAAAAAAAACTATTTTTTACAATTTGTAGTGTTTTTTTTGTAATAAAAAATGTAAGTTTGTTAATAAAATATTATTGCGTGTGAAAGCCCTATTTCTCCCGGTTACAATGGTACCACATATGTATAGGTATACCCCCTTTCCTGAAACAGCAGTTTAGGAGATTCCAGATAGGATACAACTATGCAATATGATTGCATAGTTGTAAGGGGTTAATAAAAAAAGAAATGACATAGGGTTCCCCCTCCCGGGGGGGGGGGGGGGGACCTCATTTCTTTTTTGGAATTCTAACCCTTAAAATCCCCCCCAAAAAAGACATAGGGTCCCCCTTACCCAGCATTACTGACCCGGACCAGCTATGGGGGCTTGTAGAACAGGGCGCAGGGGCCAGCGTTGGTGGCCCCTGGCCCTGCAGGCTACTAGCCCACATAGCCACGTGGCCCGGGCCCTTCTGCCCCTCCCTGGCCGTTGGGGAGGCAGGTAATGGGGGGCTGGGGGTTATGGCAAGTCACCCGCTTGCCGCAGGTGACCTGCCATACCCAGAGCCTTGTGAACTGGTATAAGGGGTCTCATTCATGGACCCCTTACCAGTTCACAAAGGGTTAAGTTAAAAAAAAGACACCAGACAAGTTCTTTATTATTCTATTTTCACTTATACTTACCTCCCATCCAGTGTCCCACGCTGCTGCAGATGACAGTTGTCGGTAGTGATCAGAGCAGGGAGGGTGGCAGGCAGGGAGATCAGAGCCACCCTGCCTGCCACCCTCCCTGCTCCGATCGCTGCTGACAACTGACAGATCGGAGCTTGGGTGCCAGTAACCCGAGGAGCGGGATGACGCCATCAAGTGGGCGGAGTTAGGGGCGGAGCCAGGGGCGGGGCCAGCGCCGGCCGAAGAGGATGGTGATGGCCGGTTTCTGGGCCCTCACAAGCAGCGTGGAAAGCCCGGGGGGGGGGGGGATCGGAGCCCCCCTTGGTGAAGAGAAGACCCGGGGAGAGCCATCGCGCTGCCAGGTGAGTAAATGTCATTTACTGTTATTTTTTTTTTTTTCAGATGTCGGCGCCGGCGGGGGGGGGGGGGCTATTCTGGGCCCCCTCCTGAAGATCAGAGGCCTGGGGGCGGAAATCTAACAGCGGATTCTTGTACAGAATCGCTGGCCCTTTCAAATGAGGGGTAAGGTAAGTATGTTTTTAACTTTTTGTTTTATGGGCCTCTAAAGTCAGCTACGTGACTCTCACGCAGCTGGCACTTAACGGTTGGAGAGGCAGCTATGTGAGAGTCACGTAGCTGGCACTAGAAGGGTTAAGGGGCACTACAAACCAATAATAAAAATATTTTCATTATTAATAATTGAAGCCACAAATAACAACTAAAAAACATATTAACACATGAGACAACTTAAAAATACAATTCTGTGAAGTACTCACCTGTAGAATTGGTATTATACGTATACAGTACGTCCTGCTCCAGATATAATACTTACACTTGGGTTATTCTCCGCCAGATGGCGCTGTGCACTGCAGACATGCAAAAACAGGCTCCTCCCAGCCCTTCATATACCCGGGGACCTCCCACAAATCCCCAGCAATGAAAAGCAGTGAACAAGAAGCCGGGAGAATTTAACCACCGAAACTGGTAACAACAACAATGGTAACAATCACCATACAGGGGATCCAGAATAATGCAAAAACCAGGGTGGGGTGGAGCAGGACGTACTGTATACGTCTAATACCAATTCTACAGGTGAGTACTTCACAAAATTGTATTATTCTAAGAATACAGTACATCCTGCTGCAGATATAATATTTACACTTGGGACATCCAAAAGCAGTGTCCATAAAAGTAAGGTGGGATCCCCAACAAAAAAAGGCAACAGCATGCAGCTTAAACTACTGCCGCCTGCAAAACCTTGCGGCCAAACACAGCATCAGCTGAGGCCCGAACATCAACCTTGTAAAACTTTGAAAAGGTATGAACAGAAGACCAAGTAGCGCCCTTGCAAACTTGTTCAACAGAAGCCTGGTGCTGGAAGGCCCAGGAGGCCCCAATAGCACGAGTATAATGAGCAGTAAGACGGAAAGGAGGACTCTTCCCCTTAGCAGAATAGGCCTGAATCACAGCCTGATGGATCCATTTGCTGATAGTAGACTTGGCAGGAGCCAAACCCTTTCTAGGCCCAGAAGGCACAACGAAGAGAGCATCCGTCTTCCTGAAAGCCGCAGTGACAACCAGGTAATACTTCAAATACCTGACCACATCCAAGGAACGCAGAACCCTTTCCTTGTTGTTGCTAGGATTGGGACACAATGAAGGAAGAAGAATGTCCTGATTCAAATGAAAGGCAGACACAACCTTAGGCAGAAAATCCGGCTTGAAGCGGAACACCACCTTGTCCTGGTGCCTCTCATAGTACGGAGGCTGAATGGATAGAGCAGCCAGCTCAGACACACGCCTAACCGAAGTTATGGCCACCAAAAAGACAACCTTGAGAGTAAGAACAGCTAGAGCAGCATCATGAATAGGCTCAAAGGGAGCACCCTGCAAGGCAGATAAAACCAAGTTTAAATCCCAAATGGGGACCACAGGTTTACGAGGGGGACGCGCATGAGTGACCCCCTGAAAGAAGGTCTTAAGCAAATGATGTTAAGCAAAAGACTTCTGAAAGAAGACGGACAGGGCAGAAACCTGACCCTTCAGAGTACTGAGTTTTAGACCTAACTCCAAACCATGCTGTAAGAACTCCAGAACCCTAGGGACAGAGAACTCCCTACAGGGAAGAGACCTAGACTCACACCAGTCAATGTAGGTACGCCATACTCTATAATAGATAGCAGCAGAAGTCTTCTACCTAGCCTGCACCATAGTACCTACCACAGAGGCAGACAAACCCTTCTCCATCAAGATGGAGGTTTCAGCAGCCAGGCAATCAAAGCCAGCGTTTGTAAACTGGGATGGCGTAAGACATACAGGAGCCGAAACTCCTTCCATGACATGGACAGGGCATCCGTGGCGAAGGTCAGAGGATCCTGAGACAGTGATACAAAGGCCCGAAGCTTGTGGTTGTAACGGGATGCAAACAGGTCTACATCCGGTAGACCCCAACGGTGACACAGGGACTGGAATACCCTGTTGCAGAGGGACCACTCTCCCTGACGGAACACGTCCCCCTGCTCAGAGCGCCTGCTAGCAGATTCTCCGCCCCCGGAATGTAAACAGCCGAGATGCATTGTACATTGGCCTTTGCCCATGTCAGAATCTGAGACACCTCCTGGAGGGCACCCTTGCTCCGGGTCCCTCCCTGATGGTTGATGTAGGCAACCGCCGTCCTGTTTGAGCGTACCTGGACCGACAGACCCCTCAGGTTTTGGTTCAACCGCTCCAGTACCAACTGGACTGCCCGCAATGTTGATGGGTAAATGGGCCTCCTGAGGACCCCACTTCCCCTGGAAGCGCAGGGACTTCCAGAATCCGCCCCCAACCTGACAGACTGGCATCCGTTGTGACCGTCTCCCAGGAGGGGGCCAGGAAAGACCTGCCCCCTATCAAGTTCCCGAGGTCCAGCCACCACGCAAGGGACCGTCTGACCGAGGGGGGAAGCACACAGACCCCGTCCAAGGACGCTGGGTTCTTGTCCCATACGGACAGAAGGTGAAGCTGCAGAGGTCTCAAATGGAACTGGGCAAAGGGCACCGCCTCGAAGCTTGCCACCATCAGGCCCACCAGCTGCATTCCCTGCCTGATGGAGGGCTGTGGGCACGAGAGCACGGACCTCGCCTGCAAAGTCAGAGCTTCCACCTTCTGTTGAGGAAGGAATATCCTTGACTGAACCGTATCCAGAATCATTCCCAGGAACGGAGTCACCGAGGAGGGGGACAGAGAGGACTTGGGGTAATTGATCACCCAGCCGAAGGACTCCAGGGTGGACACTACCAGCTGAGTGTCCAACTCTGCCTGCCGCAGAGACCGAGAGGTGATGAGTATATCGTCCAGGTAGGGCAGCACACGTATGCCCCTTAGCCTTATCAGGGTCATCACCCCTGCCAGCACCTTGGTGAACACCCTGGGAGCAGACGTGAGGCCGAATGGCAAGGCCACAAATTGGTAATGCTGGTCTTTCAGTGCAAATCTGAGAAACCTTTGGTGTCCTGGAAACACCGGGACGTGAAGGTAAGCATCCTTGATGTCTACGGACGTCACAAAGTCCCCTGGGTGCAGAGAGCCAATGGCCGAGCGCAGAGTTTTCATGTGAAAGTGCCTGTTCTTGACAAATTTGTTGAGGATCTTTAAATCCAGAATGGGCCTGACTGACCCATCCTTCTTGGGTACTGTGAAAGGGTTGGAATAGAACCCCATGCCCCTGTCTCCTAAGGGGACCTTGCAAATGACCCCTAGATCCAGGAGACCCTGCACGGCAAGCAACAAGACCTGAGCTGAGGTAGGGTCCTGAGGAATCCTGGACCCAGTGAATCTGGTGGGGGGCCGTACAGCAAATTCTATCTTGTAGCCGGAGGACACTACCTCCTGAATCCACCGGTCTTAGACGTGGCGCCTCCAGACATGCTCGAAGTGCTGCAGACGTCCCCCCACCCTGACGGGCGAGGGCGCCCCCTCATGCCTGAGGGGTCTTGGGAGGGGCTTTGGGCTTAGGCGCCCAGGAGGAACCGGGACGGCGTCCTCTATTCCTGTGCCAGGAATCTGCGCGGGACCCAGCGAAGGACACCCCTTTTCCCTGTTTAGCCCCACGGTAGGGGATTGAAAGGGTGCCCTGGCCTCGAAAGGGCCGAATCTGCCACCTACGCTGGGGTAACTTGCCTTTGGCAAAGAGGTCTAGACGGTCCCCAAACAGGCGCAGCCCCTTAAATGGAAGCCCAGTAAGGGCTTTCTTAGCGGCATTGTCAGCAGCCCACTGTCGCAACCAAACCGCGCGGCATATAGCTACCGCCAGGGCAGAAGATCTGGCACATATCCTAATAGCATCGTCCGATGCAGACAGGATAAAGTTTACAAACACATCACAGTTAGACAGTGCATTGATACTGCCGTAATGGCTAAGGAGCAAACCGGGCGCAGGGTCGCTCCCCCAAATGCAAAGGCGTGGCATGCCAATTGATCAATACGCCGGTCCTCAGAGTCCCGTAGCGTAGTAATGTCAGGGGAGTGCATAATAGAGGTGTTGGACCACCCTAGAATAGGAGCATCGACCTCGGGGGGCGATGACCAGCACTTAACCAAGTCAGCCGGGAAGGGATACTTTCTATCCACACTCTTAGGGATCCCAGGAAGTCTACTGGGATGTTCCCATTCTTTAAGCACGAGGCTATTGAAATGGGTTTGCTCGGGAAATTCCAGACAAGCCTTAGCAGTATGAAAAAGCTCCCCCCTTTGCCTGGGAGCCGCAACAGGGGGAGAGATGGACAAAACCTCAAAAATCGGAACCAGCAGTCTGTCAATATCATCCGGGGTCCAGTGCTCGGAACCAGACTCGTCATGACCCCTTGACTCCTCATCATATGACCATGAGTCAGAGAACAGCTCCCCTTCGTCCGAGGGGGTATGGCCGTAAGGATGCAACAACTCATCAGATTCCATAGGAAAAAGAGCAGAGTCGGGGGTTAAATGCTGCCTCTTAGCGGTGGCCTTACGCGCTAATGAGCTAGCAAGCAATCTTTCAACACTGGCCAGTCTAGTAGCCACATCAGGATGAGAATCCCCGCTTGTATTGGGGGTTAGACTCAGGCTTGGGGGGAGTAGGTGAAGTGAGGCGAGGTGCAGGCCCAGCCACGGAAGAGGCGGGAAGAACCGATAGCGCCTGTTGTGCACAAGGAACACAGACCCGTGCATTGTCACCGCTGCTAGGTAAGACCCCACAAGCTACACAGCCGGGCTTGTATCGAAGGAACCCCATTCACAATATCGTGGGACGCCTCCATATGGTGATTTAATCGGCACAATAGGCCAGTAGGGATTGACGCTGTAAGCTACCCTGGATGCCCCAATAACCCGCGGGGAAGTGGGAGTAAATTTAATAGTCTCAACCGGGAGCTACACCGGGCCGGGAGAAGCCGCCAGAATCCACGGTCTGAAAGACAAAGGGAACAAGAATGTCAGAGCCATGCACAAGGGAGTAATAAAGGTAATATAATGTCGCCCGCGAGGGCACTTACAGACAGAGGGGGGAGGACGGTCTTCACCACGCGCGCGCGAGTAAAAATGGCGCCAAGCAAACCTCGAAGGGCGGGCCAGAGCTGACCGTGACGCGAGCGCGCCAAACCGTGACGCGGAGCGCGCCAAGCCAGGGCCCCGCCCCCCCGGAGAGCGCGAAGCTCCAAAAACGCGTAGCTTATAGAGAAACCAGGGCAGTGACTCCTGAAGGAAATTGATCGAGTGGATTACCGCAGCAGAGCCACTACAAGCTAAAAAAGACGCCGCAGCATCTGCAAAGCCACCGCCGCCTATGCAGTACAACCATATAGGAAAGGCGTGGCGGCGACCAATACAAGTAAAAAGTAAACAGCGCGGCTCTGACACCCATTCCCAGTCAAACGCGATACTAAGGCCATAAGCGTGTAATAGGGTACACTGAGGCCGCCATACTCACAAACCCCTCCTCCCCTTTCTTTCCCTGGGCTAAGGGGGGAACGAGGGAGGATGGCGCCCCTTTACACAGGGTCCACCGCTACATGGGGTGTGGGGCAATGATGTGGGAGGGGCATCCCCTAAGGCTCACCATCAGCCTAAACGGCCTACCCTTTGGTGGGGGACTGCGGTGGGGCAGGGCTCCATAAGCACGCATGGTGCTGCCTACCTTCACCCGACCAGCGCAGCCCAGGCTGGGAGGCACATCACAAATAGGACGGGTGGGAGTAGTCCAACAGGGCCGCAGGCTGTAATAGCCCCGCTCACCTGCGAGAGAGTGATACTTCATGTCTTCGCAGTCAGCACTGCAGAGAAATCTGGGGATTTGTGGGAGGTCCCCGGGTATATGAAGGGCCGGGAGGAGCCCGTTTTTGCATGTCTGCAGTGCACAGCGCCATCTGGCGGAGGATAACCCAAGTGTAAGTATTATATCTGGAGCAGGACGTAGTGTATACTTAGAATACCAAGAAACCCTGGACCCAGGTTTACTGCATAAGTATACAAATTAATAGGTAGAATACCCTGGGCGAACTATTATCTTATTTAAATACTCCCCACATATTCCTCAATGTGTAACCAGCAACAATAATATTCCCTCCTAATTTCTATCATCTCTAGTTAGTACCATGTCGACATCTCCTGTACAAATGGAACCCAGATCAGCAGATTGTCCAGGTATGGGGTGATGTGTATGAGGGCCTGCCAGAACCCTTTTAAATAACCTCAGGGCAGAGGACAGGTCGGAAGGTAGAGCTACAAACTGGCTTTGTGTGGGTTGTCTACTGTGATGCGTAGAAACTTCTGATGGCCTGGAATATCACAATATGCACATAGGCATCCTTGACTAAAAAAACCCCCTTGCTCCAACCAAAACGATCTTAAAGATCCCATTCCGAATATTTTTTAAGGCCTTTGGGATTGGAATAAATTTCATAACCTCTCTCTAATAGGGCAACCCTGTGCTTGGTTATCTACTGTTATCCTGAGTGCTGCTACCTTCCCTGTTGATTTGTAGCATGGAGAGCCATGTGGCGGGCCAAAGCGGCCATCCAGTTTTCTGAAGCATATGATACCATTAAGAATGAACACAAACATGAAATAAAGACTTATGCTCTTTAGCTGAGAGGAATCTTCTCACCTGGTAAAATGCGGGGGTGCTGGGGGGGGGGGGGGGCGATAAAAATTTGGGAGGCATAACATAAAACCTAGCTGCTCCCGTGCTGTGCGGCCATGTACATGTATTAGCACTAGCTGATCAAGACTCAACCTAAAAATAATACAACTCTGTGAAGTACTCACCTGTAGAGTTGATATTATATGCATACAGCACATCCTGCTCCAGTAATAGTAATAACATGTGGGTAATCCTCCGCCGCCGTGCACTGCAGACATATAGAAAACAAGCTCCTCCCGGCCCTACATATACCGAGGGACCTCCCACAAATCCCCAGTATTGAAAAGCAGTGAGAAAGAGAGGCCAGGAGAAACAACCACCCAAAACTGGCAATAATATCAAAGATAACAATCACCAAACAGGGGATCCAGAACAAGGCGAAAACAGGGTGGGGTGGAGCAGGACGTGCTGTATGCATATAATATCAACTCTACAGGTGAGTACTTCACAGAGTTGTATTATTCTAAGCATACAGCACGTCCTGCTCCAGTAATAGTAATAACATGTGGGACATCCAATAGCAGTGTCCATAAAGAAGGGTGGGATCCCCAACAGAAGGCAACAGCAAGCAGTTTAAACTACTGCCGCCTGCAAAACCTTGCGGCCAAACACAGCGTCAGCTGAGGCCCTAACATCAACCTTGTAAAACTTTGTAAAGGTATGAACGGAAGACCAAGTAGCGGCCTTGCAAACTTGCTCCACAGAGGCCTGGTGCTGAAAAGCCCAAGAAGCCCCAACAGCTCTAGTAGAGTGAGCAGTAAGACGAAAGGGGGGAGTCTTCCCCTTAGTAGTATAGGCTTGAACCACAGCCTGACGAATCCATTTACTGATGGTAGACTTGGCGGGAGCCAAGCCCTTCCTAGGCCCATGAGGCACAACTAAGAGAGCATCCGTCTTCCTAAAGGCCTGAGTGGTAACCAGGTAAGACTTGACACACCTAACCACATCCAAGGAATGCAAAACCCTTTCCTTAGGGTTACTAGGATTAGGGCACAAGGAAGGAAGTACAATATCTTGATTCAAATGAAATGCAGACACGACCTTAGGCAGAAACACCACCTTATCCCGGTGTCTCTCAAAGTAGGGAGGCTGAATCGACAAGGCAGCCAACTCAGACACACGTCTAACCGAAGTGATAGCTACCAGGAAGACAATCTTGAGCGTGAGCACCGCGAGAGTGGCCGTCCTGTTGTCTGAGCGTACCTGAACCGCCAGACCTTTCAGGTGCTGGATCAATCGTTCCAGCACCAATCTGACCGCCCTGAGTTCCAGGACACTGATAGGCCCCCCTCCTGAGGGCCCCACCTCCCCTGGAAGCACAGGGACTTCCAGAATCCCCCCCCCAGCCCGAAAGACTGGCATCCGTTGTGACCGTCTCCCAAGAGGGAGCCTTGTCAAGTTCCTGTGGTCCAACCACCACGCAAGGGATTGTCTGACCGAGGGGGGAATCACCCAGCTGTCGTCCAAGGACGCTGGATCCTTGTTCCATACTGACAGAAGGTGAAGCTGCAGGGTTCTCAAATGAAACTGGGCAAAGGGCACCACCTCGAAGCTTGCCACCATCGAGCCCACCAACTGCATTCCCTGCCGGATGGAGGGATGAGGGTTCGAGAGCAGGGACCTCGCCTGCGTTGTCAGAGCTTTCACCTTCTGCGGAGGAAGGAATATCCTTGACTGAACCGAGTCCAGAATCATCCCCAGAAACGGGGTCACTGAGGAGGGGGACAGAGAGGACTTTGGGTAATTGATCACCCAGCCGAAGGACTCCAGGGTGGACACCACCAACCGAGTGTCCAGCTCTGCCTGCCGCAGAGACCGAGAGGTGATGAGTATATCGTCCAGGTAGGGCAACACGCGTATGCCCTTTAGTCTTAAGAGAGACATCACCCCTGCCAGCAACTTGGTGAACACCCTGGGAGCCGACGTAAGGCCGAATGGCAGGGCCACGAACTGATAATGCTGATCCGACAGCGCAAATCTGAGGAACCTTTGGTGCCCTGGGAACACCGGAACGTGCAGGTAAGCGTCCTTGATGTCCACAGATGTCATGAAGTCCCCTGGACGCAGCGAGGCAATGGCCGAGCGCAGAGTTTCCATACGAAAATGCCTGTTTCTGACAAATCTGTTTAGGATTTTCAAATCCAGAATGGGTCTGACTCACCCGTCCTTTTTGGGCACCGTGAACAGGTTGGAATAAAACCCCATGCCCCTGTCTCTTAAGGGGACCTCGCAGATGACCCCGAGCTCCAGAGGGTCCTGCACAGCCAGCATCAAGACTCGAGCTGAGGCAGGATCCTGTGGGATCCGAGACCCAACGAACCTGGTAGGGGGCAGTACAGAAAATTCTATCTTGTAACCGGAGGACACTACCTCCTGAATCCACCGGTCTGGTACAAGGCATCTCCAGACATGCTCGAAGTGCTGTAGACGTCCCCCCACCCTGACGGGCGAGGGCGCCCCTTCATGCTTGGGGGGTCTTGGGGGGGGGGGGCTTTGGGCTTGGGCCCCCAGGAGGAACCAGGACGGCGTCCTCTGTTCTTGTTCCAGGACTCTGTGCGAGACCCAGCGAAGGACACCCCTCTACCCTGCTTGGCCCCACGGTAGGGGGTCGAATGGGAGGTTGGGCCACGAAAGGGCCGAATCTGCCGCTTGCGCTGGGGCAACTTGCCACCCTTGGCAAAGATATCTAACCTTTCTCCAAACAGGCGCAGCCCTTTAAATGGGAGCCCCGTAAGGGCCTTCTTGGCGACGTTGTCAGCAGCCCACTGGCGTAACCAGATCGCACGGCGTATGGCTACCACCAGAGCAGAGGATCTAGCACTCAGCTTAATAGCATCGCCCGATGCAGATAGGATATAATTCACAAAGGTCTCACAGGTGGCCAGAGCGTTGGCGGCCTCAGAGGGCAAGTCATCCGCCCCTTCCAGGGCAGTCTTAACCACCGTCCTGAGCGCCACCGCCGTGATGGCTAAGGCGCAAACCGGGCGGAGCGATGCTCCCTCAAATGCAAAGGCATGACATGCCAATTGGTCAACTCGCCGATCCTCTAAATCCCGCAGCGTAGTAGTGTCAGGGGAGTGCATAATAGAGGTGTTGGACAGACTCAAAATCGGGGCATCGACCTTGGGCGGCGATGTCCAACACTTAACCAGATCGGCCGGAAATGGATACTTCTTATCCACAGCTTTAGGAATCCCCTGTAGTTTGCTGGGATGTTCCCATTCTTTCAGCACTAGGCTATTAAAATGAGTTTGTTCGGGAAACTCCAACCGCACCCTAGCGGTATGAAACAGATCACCCCTTTGTCGAGGAGCCGCGGGGGGGGGGAGAGAGGGATAACACATCAAATATCTGAGACAGCAGTCTGTCAATGTCGTCCTGGGACCAATGATCAGAACCAGACTCCTCCTGACTCCTGGACTCGTCATCGTAGGACCCTGAGTCAGAGAGCAGTTCCCCTTCCTCTGATGGGGAATGTGCATAGGAAAGCAGTAAATCATCAGATTCTACAGGGAGAATTGTAGATTCAGGATTCAAATGACGCCTCTTGGCAGCAGCCTTGCGCGCCAAGGAGCCAGCCAGTTTTCCACACTAGCCAGTCTAGAGGCCAAATCAGCGTGAGAATACCCACTAGTATTGGGGGTTAGGCTCAAGCTTGGGGGAGTAGGGGAAGTAAGGCGTGGTGCGGGCCCAGCCTCGGAAGAGGTGGGGAGACCGGCTAGCGCCTGCTGGGCACAAGGGACGCAGACCCCTGCATTGTCACCGCTGCTAGGTAAGACCCCCACAAGCTACACACAGACGGGCTTGTCCCAAAGGGACCCCGTTCACAATATCCTGGGATGCCTCCATATGGTGATTATTAAATTCAATATGCCAGTAGGGATTGACACTATAAGCAACCCTGGATGCCCCAATAACACGCTGGGAAGTGGGAGTCATTTATGAAAAATGGTCTGGACCGGGCGCTACGTCGGGCTGGGAGAAGCCACCGAGGACCGCTGTCTGAAAGACACAAGGGGAACAGGGATGTCAGAGCAGAGCGCGAAGAAGCAAGCTGGGGAAAAGATCGCCCATGAGGGCACTTACAGGTCTGCGAGGGGAGGACCGTCTTCACCACGCGCATGCGAGAAGGAAATGGCGCCCAGCGAACCTCGAAGGGCGGGCCAGAGCGGGCGATGACGCGGAACGCGCCAGACCGAACCACGCCCACCCCCCCTCCCCCCGGAGAGCGCGAAGCTCGAAGGCGCGCAGCCAATCAGGAGGGAACAGTAGATACATCAGAATCACTTCAGAGAAAACGTCTGACAGAGTGAATAAAGAGATAGAAAATGCCGTAGCTTCCCCGAACAGGGCTGCCGTATGCGCCAGAGAGAACAATACAAACGCTGCAGTTAGTTAAAAACTAAAAAGTGAAGCCCGCTCTGGGCAAGGATAGGCCATCAAACACACAACCCCCCCCCCCCCCTCTTTTTCCCCCCCACTAACGGGGGAATCTGGGGAGGAAGGTGACCCGGATACAGGGTTCACCGTTACATGGGACATGGGGGCACTGGTGCGGGAGGGGCATCCAACTGAAGGCTCACCATTCGCCTTAACCGCCTACCCTATGGTGGGGGATTGCGGTGGAGACTAGCTCCGTAAGCACACTAGGTGCTGCCTACCTTCACCCGACCAACGCAGCCCAGGCTGGGAGGCATTAATTCACAATGAGGACGGGTGGAAATAATCCCGCAGGGCCTCGGGCTGTCAAGCCCCACTCGCCTGCGAGAGCGTGATACTTCATGTCTTCGCAGTTCCAGCACTGCAGAGAAATCTGGGGATTTTTGGGAGGTCCCTCGGTATATGTAGGGCCGGGAGGAGCTTGTTTTCTACATGTCTGCAGTGCACGGCGCCGGAGGCGGAGGATTACCCACATGTTATTACTATTACTGGAGCAGGACGTGCTGTATGCTTAAAATATATATAAAGGTATTCTTGTGTGTCCAACTGGAATGGTGGCATAGGTGAGGGCCTTGACAAAAGGTAAAGCTCATGCTACTTTATATTTTTATATAATTTGCAAAAAGAATTCCTGAGGAAACAAAAAAAAAAGGGAAATTAAAATCTCAGCATACCTCCTTACAGTGTAAATAAAACTGCAAGAATGAACTGGAGTAGGAGTATATAGCTGGAGCTATATGTAGGCCATTAGGAGTCATTTCTTTTTATTTTGCAGTCACGCCTACGGCCAAGTGTTAATCCATGAGAATCATATTTGTCCTGACTAGGAGTGGAAGAGAGAGAGATATGATTTATAAGTCTTGTAATGGTCACCCCTGGGCTATCACAATTTGCAGTGCCCCTCCAAATAAAAATTCATAGGCAGCTCAAATAGGGCATAAATAGGGCATCTATTTGACAGGGTATAGGAAACAACTGCACACTGCAATAATGCACAGCTCCTATTGGGTGTGCCTGATACGTATGCAAAGAACTTTCCTGGTACCTATTGGATCAAGGTTGGTTTGAGAAAGGAGAAAAATCTCTCTAAATCAGTACATAAAGCGGACCTTCTGTCAAAAAAAGAGCATAGTAAATTGCTCCCCTAAAGCAACCCTCTAGCAATCAGTGACATAAGCTATTTATAAGGGCTTAATTCCATGCAAATGTTATGACATAGTAGGCAAATTCTGTGCTCCTGATCATCATTGGAGTGGCCATCTTGCCACACACATTAGATATCTGCTTCTGACACATTGTTTCCACTGACTAAATGCTCTGTGGCTGCCAAAAATACAATTTTGTGAATACTCACCTTGTAAAATGGGTATTATAAGTATGTCACACACCCTGCTTCAAGATATTCATAACCTGTGGGTAATACTGACCTGTAGAGGGCGATCTGCAGAGATGATTGGAAGAAAGAAAGCCCCTCCCGGTCCATAAGTACCCGGGACCTCCCACTCATTACCCAGTATAAAGAAAGCAGTAAGGTAAGGGACCAGGAAGAGCCAAATAAAAGTCATAACAACGCAAAGTTCACAATATGAAGGATCCAGAAAACAAAGGGCGGGTTGAAGAGGGGCGTGTGACATACTTATAATACCCATTTTACAAGGTGAGTATTCACAAAATGGTATTATTCTAAGTATGTCACACACCCTGCTTCAAGATATTCATAACCTGTGGGACATCCAATAGCAGTGTCCATAAGGGGTGGGGATCCAAAACAAGGCATAAAACACAACTTAAACCACTGCAGCCTGCAGAACTTTGCGGCCAAAAACAGCATCCGCTGAGGCCCGAACATCAACCTTGTAAAACTTGGAAAAGGTGTGAACAGAAGACCAGGTAGCGGCCTTACCAACTTGCTCAACAGAGGCCTGGTGCTGAAAAGCCCAGGAAGCCCCAACCGCACGAGTAGAATGAGCTGTAACACGAAAAGGAGGATTCCTCCCCTTAGCAGAATAGGCCCCAACAATGGCCTGATGAATCCACTTACTAATGGAAGATTTGGCGGGCGCCAAACCCTTCTTGGGCCCGGATGGCACCACAAAGAAAGCATCAGTCTTGCGAAAGGAGGACGTTACCACCAAATAGTACTTCACCACGCGAACCACATCCAAGGAATGCAGGGCCCTCTCCTTGTCGTTGCTGGGATTAGGACACAGAGAGGGCAGAACAATATCCTGATTTAGATGAAAAGCAGAAACCACCTTAGGAAGGAAATCCATCTTGAACCGGAAAACCACCTTGTCCTGATGTCTTTCAAAATACGGAGCTTGAATAGACAGAGCCGCCAACTCAGAAACACGCCGAACAGAAGTGATAGCTACCAAAAAGGCCACCTTCTGTGTAAGGGAAGACAAGGCAATATCATGCAAAGGCTCAAAAGGAGGACCCTGAAGAGCAGAAAGAACCAAATTCAAATCCCAAACCGGAATCAGAGGCTTCCTAGGAGGCCGCACATGCGTAACCCCCTGGAAAAAAAGTCTTAACCAACGGATGAAGCGCAAAAGATCTTTGGAAAAACACCGCCAGGGCAGACACCTGCCCCTTTAGAGTACTGAGTTGGAGCCCTAGATCCAAACCGTGTTGCAGGAATTCCAAGATTCTAGAAATAGAGAATTCCCTACAAGGGAAGGCCCTAGTCTCACACCAATCAATATAAGACCTCCAAGTCCTATAGTACACGGATGAAGAAGACCTCTTCCTAGCGCTAATAAGAGTCCGAATCACAGCATCAGAAAGACCTTCCTCCTTCAAGATGGAGGTTTCATCAGCCACGCCGTCAAAGCCAGCGTTGTTAAATTGGGGTAACGTAGATGACCCTGTGTGAGTAGATCTGGCAGCAGGGGCAGAGCGAACTGATCTTCTGCCAACCTTACCACGTCTGCGAACCAGACCTGTCTTGGCCATCTTGGGGCCACCAGAATTGCTGACACTCCCTCCAGAGCCAGCTTGCGCACTACTCTGGCCACCATGGGAAACGGAGGAAACAGGTACAGAAAACCCAGATCCCTCCAGTTCAGAGACATGGCATCCGTTGCAAGAGCCAGAGGGTCCTTCGCCAGAGACACGAATGACGGAAATTTGTGATTGTGACGGGAGGCAAAGAGGTCCACCACCGGTGACCCCTCCCGGCGACATATTGTGTGAAAAACCTTGGGACTGAGAGACCATTCCCCTTTGCGGGCTGACAGCCTGCTCAGAGAGTCCGCCTCCGTGTTCTCCACTCCCGGGATGTAGACCGCCGAGATGCACGGGACGTGGCTCTCCGCCCAGTCCAGAATCAGAGACACTTCCCTGAGGGCACTCCTGCTGCGAGTCCCTCCCTGGTGATTGATGTAGGCAACCGCCGTCCGATTGTCCGACAGGACCTGAAACGGCAAGCCCCGCAGTTGATGAGTCAAATGACAAAGAACCATCCTGATGGCTCTCAATTCCAGAACATTGATAGGCTCGTGGGCTTCCAGGGGTCCCCACAAACCCTGAAATTGCAGATCCTTCCAGAAGCCCCCCCCACCCTGAAAGGCTGGCATCCGTGGTGACCACCTCCCAATGAGGAGTCTGAAAGGATCTGCCCTTCAACAGATTGGCTGAGTTCAGCCACCACCGAAGCGAGCGGCGAACTCGGGGAGACATCAGAAAGAATTGATCCAGCGACTGAGGAGACCTGTCCCAGACCGACAACAGATGGAGCTGTAGCGTCCTTGTGTAAAACTGAGCAAAGGGGACTGCCTCGAAGGAGGCCACCATCAATCCCACCAGTCTCATCCCTAGCCGGATGGTCGGCTGAGGAATGGACATAAGCAACCGAATCAACTCCTGAATCAAAAGGACCTTGGATTGAGGAAGGAACACTCTGGCCTGATCTGTATCCAGAGACATTCCCAGAAAGGATACTATCCTGGACGGGTAAAGGGAGGACTTGGGGTAGTTGATGACCCAGCCGAACCTCTCCAGAGTGGATATTATCGTCCTGGTGTCCAATTCCGCTTGGCTGAATGACGATGCCATGATGAGGAGATATGGCACTATGCGAATCCCCTGCGCTCTGAGGAGAGCCATCACCCCAGGGTGAAAACCCTTGGAGCTGTGGTGAGACCAAAGGGAAGAGCTACAAACTGAAAGTGCCGATCCTCCACCACGAAACCTCTGGTGAGCGGGAAAAATGGGAACATGGAGGTAAGCGTCCTGGATGTCTATGGACGTCATGAAGCCCCCCTGACGAAGAGAGTGGATAGCTGAACGCAACGTTTCCATGCGAAATTTTCGCAGCCTGACAAACCTGTTGACAATCTTTAGATCCAGGATGGGCCGGACAGAGCCATCCTTTTTGGGGACTGTGAACAGATTTGAGTAAAAACCCCGACCCCGCTCTAATGGGGGCACTGGGCAAATGACTGCCATTTCCTGAGGAGAGGACCCCGATCCAAGCAAGGAAGGTAGAATAGGTCAAATAGGATTTTTTTTTTCCCGTGGACAGGGCATCCCAAACCGGGGTCACCAACCCGGTGTAACCGCCTACCCTCTATATAGGGTCTCGCGGCGGAGCATAGCTACTGAGCACCCGTGGTGCTAATATACCTTCGCCCGGACAGCAGTCAAGACTGGGAGGCATGCAATATACAGGATTAATAAGGGGAAAAGATGAGTCCGAACGGAAATAAAAAATAACTGGCCGGGAGTTGTCCCCGCTACCTGAAATCCCCCTGTGCAAGGAGGAGACATCATCTTCTGCTTGCTCGCCGTCTGCAGAGATGAAGACTGGGTAATGAGTGGGAGGTCCCGGGTACTTATGGACCGGGAGGGGCTTTCTTTCTTCCAATCATCTCTGCAGATCGCCCTCTACAGGTCAGTATTACCCACAGGTTATGAATATCTTGAAGCGGGGTGTGTGACATACTTAGAATACTATAGAGATACATTGTAACAGCTTCCTTCTCACACAAACACAGAATCCCCCCAGCAGCTGTTTATTCTGTGTGTGTATGCATGCATGCAGCATGATAGACAAGCTATGCTGTGTTTGTGAGGCATATATCTCTCTCAGTTTTGTGTGGAACCACTCTCCTCTCACCATCTGTTTGAATAGTGAAGGGAGAGTGCTGGATGAGAGGTTGAATACTGATGTGAAAGCCAGAGTGGGGGATGAGGACAGTTGTGGGATAAGGTAGGATGAAAGGGTCTCGAGGGCAAGTAGTAAGGACAGAATTTTTTATGTTGTGGGGAAGCACTAGAGTACATAAACAGAGCAGCAACTGGATTTGAGGGGCTAGCTCAAATAGTAAAAACAAAGGTTAAAGAAAGTTGACAAAGTAGATGGAAAAAACGTTGAACTTCAGTCACGCTACAATGAATAAATGTTTCTTGATTGTCATAGAGGATTCTAACCACAAATAATACAACTCTGTGAAGTACTCACCTGTAGAGTTGATATTATATGCATACAGCACGTCCTGCTCCAGACATAGTAATAACATGTGGGTAATCCTCCGCCTTCGGCGCCGTGCACTGCAGACATGTAAAAAACAAGCTCCTCCCGGCCCTACATATACCGAGGGACCTCCCACAAATCCACAGCATTGAAAAGCAGCGAGAAAGAGGCCAGGAGAGAACAACCACCCAAAACTGGCAATAATACCAAAGATAACAATCACCAAACAGGGGATCCAGAACAAGGTGAAACAGGGTGGGGTGGAGCAGAACATGCTGTATGCATATATCAACTCTACAGGTGAGTACTTGACAGAGTTGTATTATTCTAAGCATACAGCACGTCCTGCTCCAGACATAGTAATAACATGTGGGACATCCAATAGCAGTGTCTGTAAAGAAGGGTGGGATCCCCAATAGAAGGCAACAGCAAGCAGTTTAAACTACTGCCGTCTGCAAAACCTTGCGGCCAAACACAGCGTCAGCTGAGGCCCTAACATCAACCTTGTAAAACTTTGTAAAGGTATGAACGGAAGACCAAGTAGCGGCCTTGCAAACTTGCTCC
This sequence comes from Gastrophryne carolinensis, assembly GCA_027917425.1. Classification (NCBI taxonomy): domain Eukaryota; kingdom Metazoa; phylum Chordata; class Amphibia; order Anura; family Microhylidae; genus Gastrophryne; species Gastrophryne carolinensis. Next base: position 109,749,908 of record CM051238.1, on the reverse strand, counting down.
ACAGAGGCCTGGTGCTGAAAAGCCCAAGAAGCCCCAACAGCTCTAGTAGAATGAGCAGTAAGACGAAAGGGGGGAGTCTTCCCCTTAGTAGTATAGGCTTGAACCACAGTCTGACGAATCCATTTACTGGTGGTAGACTTGGTGGGAGCCAAACCCTTCCTAGGCCCATGAGGCACAACAAAGAGAGCATCCGTCTTCCTAAAGGCCTGAGTGCTAACCAGTTAAGACTTGACACACCTAACCACATCCAAGGAATGCAAAACCCTTTCCTTAGGGTTACTAGGATTAGGGCACAAGGAAGGAAGTACAATATCTTGATTCAAATGAAATGCAGACACCACCTTAGGCAGGAAGTCTGGCTTGAAGTGAAACACCACCTTATCCCGGTGTCTCTCAAAGTAGGGAGGCTGAATAGACAAAGCAGCCAACTCAGACACACGTCTAACCGAAGTGATGGCTACCAGGAAGACAATCTTGAGTGTGAGCACCGCGAGAGTGGCCTCATGAATAGGCTCAAAAGGAGCCCCCTGCAGGGCCGACAACACCAAGTTCAGATCCCAAAAAGGAACCATAGGTTTCCGAGGAGGACGCACATGAGAGACCCCCTGAAAGAAAGTCTTGATAAAAGGGTGCTGGGCAAAGGTCTTCTGAAAGAAGATAGACAGGGCCGAAACCTGGCCCTTCAAGGTACTAAGCTTAAGACCCAAGTCTAGACCATGTTGTAAAAACTCCAGCACCCTGGAGACTAAGAATTCCCGGGAGGGAAGAGACCTGGATTCACACCAGTCAATGTAGGCATGCCATACTCTATAATAGATAGCAGCAGAAGTCTTCTTCCTGGCTTGCACCATAGTAGCCACAACAGATGCAGACAAACCTTTTTCCATTAAGATGAAGGTTTCAATAGCCAAGCCGTCAAAGCCAGAGTTAGTAAATTGGGGTGGCGTAGAGACCCCTGAGTTAGAAGATCTGGCAACCTTGGCAGATCGTACTGATCTACTGCCATATGAACCACGTCTGCGAACCACACTCTTCTTGGCCACCTTGGGACCACCACAATCGCGGGTACCCCTTCCAGAGCGATCTTGCGCAGCACTCTGCCCAGAAGGGGGAATTGGTGGAAACACATAAAGGAGCTGAAACTCCTTGCAAGACATTGACAGGGCATCCGAAGCCAGAGCCAGAGGATCCTGAGACAGGGATACAAAGCTCGGTAGCTTGTGATTGTGACGTGACCCAAAGAGATCCACGTCTGGCACACCCCAACGGTGACACAGGGACTGAAAAACCCTGTCGCAGAGGGACCATTCCCCCTGACGGGACGATCCCCTGCTCAGAGCATCTGCTAGCAGATTCTCCGCCCCCCGGAATGTAGACAGCCGAGATGCATTGGACATTGGTCTCTGCCCATGTTAGAATCAGAGACACCTCCTGGAGAGCACCCTTGCTCCGGGTTCCTCCCTGATGATTGATGTAGGCTACCGCCGTCCTGTTGTCTGAGCGTACCTGAACCGCCAGGCCCTTCAGGTGCTGGGTCAATAGTTCCAGCACCAATCTGACCGCCCTGAGTTCCAGGACACTGATAGGCCCCCCTCCTGAGGGCCCCACCTCCCCTGGAAGCGCAGGGACTTCCAGAATCCCCCCCAGCCCGAAAGACTGGCATCCGTTGTGACCATCTCCCAAGAGGGAGCCAGGAAGGATCTGCCCCTTGTCAAGTTCCTGTGGTCCAACCACCACGCAAGGGATTGTCTGACCGAGGGGGGAATCACCCAGCTGTCGTCCAAGGACGCTGGGTCCTTGTTCCATACTGACAGAAGGTGAAGCTGCAGGGTTCTCAAATGAAACTGGGCAAAGGGCACCGCCTCGAAGCTTGCCACCATCGAGCCCACCAACTGCATTCCCTGCCGGATGGAGGGATGAGGGTTCGAGAGCAGGGACCTCGCCTGCGTTGTCAGAGCTTCCACCTTCTGCGGAGGAAGGAATATCCTTGACTGAACCGAGTCCAGAATCATCCCCAGGAACAGGGTCACTGAGGAGGGGGAAAGAGAGGAATTTGGGTAATTGATCACCCAGCCGAAGGACTCCAGGGTGGACACCACCAACCGAGTGTCCAGTTCTGCCTGCCGCAGAGACCGAGAGGTGATGAGTTTATCCTCCAGGTAGGGCAACACGCGTATGCCCTTTAGTCTTAAGAGAGACATCACCCCTGCCAGCACCTTGGTGAACACCCTGGGAGCCGACGTAAGGCCGAATGGCAGGGCCACGAACTGATAATGCTGATCCAACAGCGCAAATCTGAGAAACCTTTGGTGCCCTGGGAACACTGGAACGTGCAGGTAAGCGTCCTTGATGTCCACAGATGTCATGAAGTCCCCTGGGCGCAGCAAGGCAATGGCCGAGCGCAGAGTTTCCATACGAAAATGCCTGTTTCTGACAAATCTGTTTAGGATTTTCAAATCCAGGATGGGTCTGACTCACCCGTCCTTTTTGGGCACCATGAACAGGTTGGAATAAAACCCCATGCCCCTGTCTCTTAAGGGGACCTTGCAAATGACCCCGAGAGCCAGAAGGTCCTGCACAGCCAGCATCAAGACTCGAGCTGAGGCAGGATCCTGTGGGATCCGGGACCCAACGAACCTGGTAGGGGGCAGTACAGAAAATTCTATCTTGTAACCGGAGGACACCACCTCCTGAATCCACCGGTCTGGGACAAGGCGTCTCCAGACATGCTCGAAGTGCTGTAGACGTCCCCCCACCCTGACGGGCGAGGGCGCCCCTTCATGCTTGGGGGTTCTTGAGGGGGGGGGGGGCTTTGGGCTTGGGCCCCCAGGAGGAACCAGGACGGCGTCCTCTGTTCTTGTTCCAGGAATCTATGCGAGACCCAGCGAAGGACACCCCTCTACCCTGCTTGGCCCCACGGTAGGGGGTCGAATGGGAGGTTGGGCCACGAAAGGGCCGAATCTGCCGCTTGCGCTGGGGCAACTTGCCACCCTTGGCAAAGATATCTAACCTTTCTCCAAACAGGCGCAGCCCTTTAAACGGAAGCCCCGTAAGGGCCTTCTTGGCGACATTGTCAGCAGCCCACTGGCGTAACCAGACCGCAAGGCGTATGGCTGCCACCAGAGCAGTGGATCTAGCGCTCAGCTTAATAGCATCGTCCAATGCAGATAGGATATAATTCACAAAGGTCTCACAGGTGGCCAGAACATTGGCGGCATCAGAGGGCAAGTCATCCGCCACTTCCAGAGCAGTCTTAACCACAGTCCTGAGCGCCACCACCGTGATGGCTAAGGCGCAAACCGGGCGAAGCGACGCTCCCCCAAATGCAAAGGCATGACATGCCAATTGATCAACTCGCCGATCCTCTAAATCCCGCAGCGTAGTAGTGTCAGGGGAGTGCATAATAGAGGTGTTGGACAGACTCAGAATCGGGGCATCGACCTCGGGAGGCGATGTCCAACACTTAACCAGATCGGCAGGAAATGGATACTTCTTATCCACAGCTTTAGGAATCCCCTGGAGTTTGCTGGGATGTTCCCATTCTTTCAGCACTAGGCTATTAAAATGAGTTTGTTCGGGAAACCCCAACCGCACCCTAGCGGTATGAAACAGATCACCCCTTTGTCGAGGAGCCGCGGGAGGGGGAGAGAGGGATAACACATCAAAGATCTGGGTCAACAGTCTATCAATGTCGTCCTGGGACCAATGATCAGAACCAGACTCATCCTGACTCCTGGACTCGACGTCGTAGGACCCTGAGTCAGAGAGCAGTTCCCCTTCCTCTGACGGGGAATGTGCATAGGAAAGCAGTAAATCGTCAGATTCTACAGGAAGAATAGTAGATTCAGGATTCAAATGACGCCTCTTGGCAGTAGCCTTGCACGCCAAGGAGCCAGCGATGAAGTTTTCCACACTAGCCAGTCTAGTGCCCAAATCAGCATGAGAGTCCCCACTAGTATTGGGGGTTAGGCTCAAGCTTGGGGGAGTAGGGGAAGTAAGGCGAGGTGCGGGCCCAGCCTCGGAAGAGGTGGGGAGACCGGCTAGCGCCTGCTGGGCACAAGGGACGCAGACCCGTGCATTGTCACCGCTGCTAGGTAAGACCCCACAAGCTACACACAGACGGGCTTGTCCCAAGGGAACCCCGTTCACAATATCCTGAGATGCCTCCATATGGTGATTATTAAGTTCAATATGCCAGTAGGGATTGACGCTATAAAGCAACCCTGCATGCCCCAATAACCCACTGGGAGTGATTTCTTAAAATGGTCTGGACCAGGCGCTACACCGGGCCGGGAGAAGCCACCAAAGTCCGTGGTCTGAAAGACACAAAGGGAACAGGGATGTCAGAGCCAAGCGTAAAGCTAGGGAAAAGGTCGCCCATGAGGGCACTTACAGATCTGTAGTTACAGATCAGTCTTCACCACGCGCATGTGAGAAGGAAATGGCACCCAGCGAACCTCGAAGGGCGGGCCAGAGCGGGCGACCTTCCCCCCGGAGAGCGCGAAGCTCGAAGGCGCGCAGACAATCAGAAGAAAAGTAGTAATGCTAGAAATCACCTCAGAGAAAAAATCTGACAGGGTGAATACAGGGATAAAGAAGGCCGTAGCGTCCCCAAAAGAGCTGCCGTACGCGGCAAGTAGAATACAATGAAAGCGCTGCGGTTAACTAACAACTTATATGTGAAGCACGCTCTGACACCCGGTAACCGTTAAAGGTTATAGGTCTCAAGTGTAATTAGGGCAAGTTTAGGCCATCGTACACACGACCCCCCCCCCTCTTTTTTCCCCCCACTAACGGGGGAATCTAGGGAGGAAGGTGACCCAATATTCACTGTTACACGGGGCGTGGGGGCACTGGTGCGGGAGGGGCATCCAACTGAAGGCTCACCATTCGCCTTAACCGCCTACCCTATGGTGGGGGATTGCGGTGGAGACTAGCTCCGTAAGCACACTAGGTGCTGCCTACCTTCACCCGACCAATGCAGCCCAGGCTGGGAGGCATTAATTCACAATGAGGACAGGTGGAAATAGTCCCGCAGAGCCTAGGGCTGTCAATCCCCGCTCGCCTGCGAGAGCGTGATACTTCATGTCTTCGCAGTTCCAGCACTGCAGAGAAATCTGGGGATTTGTGGGAGGTCCCTCGGTATATGTAGGGCCGGGAGGAGCTTGTTTTCTACATGTCTGCAGTGCACGGCGCCGGAGGCGGAGGATTACCCACATGTTATTACTATGTCTGGAGCAGGACGTGCTGTGATTTTTAGGGTGATCTCTAGGAGTCCTCTAAATTTCAGTTATTGGCTGTATCGGCAGATTAATCTGTCTTAGCAGCCCTGATAGGATCAGGAACAATCAGGGCTGCTAAGACAGATTAATCTGCCAGTACAGCCAATAATTGAAATTTAGAGGACTCCTAGAGATCACACAAGTAGTAAGGACGACAGTCTTTGTTCTGATAGCAGTGTTAAATTGGTTCAGGAAGTTGTTGGGAGGGGTCGTCAGATGGGGTGAAGTTTGATAGAGGGGTTAAGCCACCACCAAAGTAGTCACTTTTGTCAGTAAGGAATGTGAAAAACTGCTCAGCTGTTATTTGGGAGGAGAAAACAGAGAGTTAAAGGTTTTGAACGGTTGTTTGGAATTCAAGGCCTGTGTTGACATGAGAGGTTAAGTATGCTTTTTTAGCAGATGAAAATGCAGTTTGAAGTTCCTGAAAGGATTTTGTTTGTATAGCAAGAAAGCCTCATTTGATTTCAATTTCTGTCAACACCGATCAGGGACTCGGAGCGCCGTTTCAGTTTAGTTAGTGGACCGGGGGTGTAGTCAAGGGGTGAGATTAAGGTGTTGTGGTAGTGCAGGGCTGCAGAGTCTGTTGAATGTGGAAAGAAGAACCAGCGAGCGAATATAGAACTTGTGAACGTAGGTTTCAAAGCAAGATTGTCTGTATGTGGGTAGCAGAAGTAGAGGGAATAGAAGAGAGGGTCAGTATTAGCAGAGGAGTAAAGAAGATGAAATTAAGTTTGATACTGAGAATTTTAATCTATGTTTCTTACATTTTATCATACATATTAATTTATGAATGTTAAGATATATGTAAAGAAATCTCGCAGATATATTAATTTACATAAATGTATGTGGAAATTAGAAACTGCTTACTTTTGGTTTTGCAAGCTCCTTTATCACCTCTATTTCTTCATTGGATAAAACATCTAGATATCGGACAATGCGGGGACTGTCCCACTCATCCTCCTCCTTAATTGGACTTAAAATCAAGTTTGGGTTCCTGTTACCATCATGATATCGACAGAAAAGTCTCCTCTGTTTTTGGGGAGTCTAAAAAAAATAAACTCAAAAAATCACATAGAGCAAATAAAAATAATTAATGATTAAAAAATAGACATTTGAAAAAATGGAGTGGACGTGCTCCTAGGCACACCTTTCTACTATAAAAGGAGCACCACAACATATTAGAAGTTACAAAACATCTTTATTTATACAAAAAGGGGGAGGGGGGGAAAAAACATATACCACAAGACATATTAAAGTGGACCAACACCCAGGATTTTGACTATACTGGGTTTTGGTCCACTTCGGCGGGGCACCCCGATCGGGGGTGCCCCGCTGTGTGAAACCCCCCCAGAAACCCCCAAAAACTCACCTCTCCCCGCTCCCACGTGAACGCCGCAGCCAATCCCCGCCAACGTCCAGGCGGGGGACAGGAACATCCAAGCCGCCGCCGCCTCCCGCGCGTCACTCTCGCCGGCCATTCACAGAGGGCCGGCGCGGGCACGTCTGGAGGGGCGCGCGGGAGGCGGCGGCGGATCAGGTAAGATCTTTTTGGGGTTTCTGGGGGGTTTCACCCCGCGGGACATCCCGATCTCGGATGTCCCGCGGGGTGGGAGGTGATCGGCCCGGGAATCTTATAGATTTCCGGGCCGATCACCCCTGGGTGTTGGTCCACTTTAAAAACAACCACTCTGACCAGATAATGAAAATCAATTATACCCATAAAGGGATATCTAATTGTTACCACATGGGAAAATGGCCCACAATTGTACACACCCTAAATAGATTTTTTGTGGCGGCACAAAAACAAAAATAATGCAAAAATATACAATAAAGTGCTATAGTGCAAAAAATATATATGACATTATCACGAATATACCCATTAAACTTAGTGCATACTCAGTAAAAAATATAATGATGCAAAATGCAATTCATAAATACCTGAAATCTAATTAGACAATTTTGAGCCTTAGCTCTTATGTTAGAGACTCTACTGATCTACTATGTAAATTGGAACAGGTCCATTTACCATCAGGATCCTTACTTGTGACGTCGAGTCTCTCTACACAGTGATTCCACATGATCTAGCCTTACGTTCGGTGCAATATTTTCTGGCTAAGGTATCGAAAGATAGAGGACAATTACACACATTTATTCTCTCTCTGTTAGAATACATTCTGACCCACAATGTATTTACTTTCAATGGCAATTTCTACAAACAGATTTCTGGAGTGGCCATGGGAGCTAAATGTGCTCCGTCAGGCAGGTGGGAAAAATGTCTGGTGTTTAATACTAATTGTGATCGCTTCCACCCCCATATTGGGGGGTGGTTTCGATTTATTGACGACATTCTTATTCTTTGGCAGGGCACAGAAGAGATAGGCCATGAATTTGTGGAACACCTGAATAACAACAATTTGAACATATCCCTGACTGCGGATATCTCCCCTAAGATGGTCACTTTTTTTGATCTTAGATTAACTTTGGAATCAGACGGTTTGATCAGCACATATTTGTACAGGAAACCAACCACGGTAAATAGCTTTTTAGATTACAACAGCTCACATATTACACATCTTAAAAATGCAATTCCTTATGGCCAATTTTTAAGAGCTCATCGGAATTGCACTCATGAGCCAAATTTTGAACAGCAGCCGGTTATCCTTAAGAATAGGTTTACTGATCGAGGATATCCAGGTAAAGTGATAGATGCTGCTTATCAGCGTGCTAAACAAACCTCTAGGACTGGCTTACTTCGACCTAGGGCCAGACAGAGAGGTGAGAGCAGACAGGCTAACTCGGTAAGATTTATTACCGATTTTAGTAAACAATGGTAACTGATTAGAAGTTTGTTGTTGAGCCACTGGCATATACTTACTTCGGACTCTTTGGTTTCTCCCATTGTGGGTAGTGAGGTTCAGATGACAGCCCGCAGGGCGCCTAACCTCAGAGACAGGCTATCCAGGAGCCATCTATTGGGACTTAATACGTGGTTGTCTGACACTGTGACTAAGGGATGCTTCCCCTGTTGCAATTGTTCGATCTGCCAATATGTGGAGAAAACAACTGTGATTGGGAACAGTGGTAACAATCAACGTTATAAGATTTCCTCTTTTATTAATTGCAGGACCAGGTCAGTCATTTATCAGCTACGGTGTGGTTGTCCAAAGGTATACATCAGTGAGACAAGGAATGCCTTGAGGACCTGTATCCAGGGCCATTTTTCCCATGTGGTAACAAATAGATATCCCTTTATGGGTATTATTGATTTTCATTATCTGGTCAGATTGGTTGTTTTTAATATGTCTTGTGGTATATGTTTTTAGCCCCCCTCCCCCTTTTTGTATAAATAAAGATGTTTTGTAACTTCTAATATGTTGTGGTGCTCCTTTATGGGAGAAAGGTGTGCCTAGGAGCACGTCCACTCCATTTTTTCAGGTGATATTAATTTTGAGTGAGCACATATTACCTTGGGGGGGGGGGGGTTAAACCCTTTTTATGGGGGTTAAACTTTGTTGCTTGGGAGTTTGGACCTGTTGTTTGGAAGGATGTCCCTGTTCCTTCAATTATGTTCTTGGGGGTGTAACCAATAGTGCATAAATATAAACTCATATGATTCTTATAATTGTCAATATATACACAGTAATGGAAAAAGAATGACGTATACAATCTTTAAGTTAAAACATATAATGTTCTGTCACATTTATTTTAGTAGATTGGAGATAAGTGCATAAAGCCCCTGTCTATGACAGTTTGTAGCCAGCATGTAGTTTGCAGCAAGCAAGTTTGTAGCAATAGTGCAGTTTGTAACAAGTTTGTAGCAAGTATGCAAAGAAATGGCAGATTACAAACGCGTTTCGCGGTTTATCGCTTCATCAGTGTAGATTGCCAATACATCTATGACATAATTCAGAATGATAGACTGATAGTACAATCGCAGTGATAATATACTTCCACAAATCGATTAACTAATACATCAATAAATAATGGGTGCATTATTGGGAATGTGACGACAGTTATATCATGTAGTAATAATCTTAACCATATGTATATAGTGTATATAAGGAATGATAATCATATTGTTGTATAATATTTTACCTTTTGCATGAGGTTGGCAGGAGTATGGGTTTTGGTTGCCACCTATTAGTAAGTTATTGGGGTTGGTGAGCAGATTGGAAGCATTGTTATATGAATGCAGTTAATGGTTTCACATATTTTACCTGTGTTAGAAAATGTTTGTCTAGGCAGTGTTTCTGCTCTGTATCCATGATCATTCAACCCTTTATTGTGAGGAAAAACCTGAGTATAAGTATTGTAAGGTTCTTAAGTACAAGGTGGAAGGCTGATGATAACGAGACTTACTTTGCTTGGTGGTTTGTTGCAGGCAGAAGAGACGCCCATCCCAGTCCTGGGCGGGCGGTGCGGTCACCTAAAGTGATTGCCGTGTGTGTGTCTGAGCGTCGCTAACGCGCTCTTTTGACTGTGTGAGATTGTGACGTCACTGGGGGCCAGTGCGCGGGGCAGAGAGCCGATTGGCCTTTCTGCCACCTTACATGCTCCCTGATGGACCTATGGGAGCGAGCGGGGAGGGGACACTGGTCGGCTGTTCGCGCCGGATCCGACGCAGTGCCCTTCCTTTGTCGGCCCCCACTCTTAGCCTGTCGTATAGTATGGCGGCTGCCATGTTGTTGGTTAGTCTGCGGCCGCCATTAAGAATATTTATGTTATCGCCTTATCCGTGTAGTGCCATATTGTAGGTTACACCTGCCTTCTAATGCAACAAGGTTTACAAGCTTAGTACAGTAATGGATTATTGAAAAAATTAATATCATATAGAAAATCTGGTAACAGCTAGCGAAGAAATGATACTGTATAGTGTTATTAGATAAGGAAATTAGAATATTAGAATATTGATAAATTAGATTGGTTACAATGTTGGGACATATTCATGAGATTCATATTAGTGATAATAATAACATTAATGGGTTATTAACTTTGTTATAGAACAATTTTAAAACATTTTTAGGAACATTTTTGGGAAAGACTGGTAATTAAATTCTGGAAAGGGAACATAAGTAATGAGTGGACTTGTGGTTTTGATTAGGTGTTTTGTATTAGGGAGGTTTAGTGTCATTGTTTAAGTGATTACAGGAATGGTTTGTTTAAACATTATGGTTATTTTATTATTTTTTGAGAAATGGGACAAAGCTACAAGTTTCATTAAGGCCCGGTGGGAGGGTTGCTTTGAAGGTCATTATCCATTTCGTCTCTGCTTGTAAGGTTTTGAGTGTAATGTCCCCTCCTCTTGGGTGCTTGTGAATCCTGTCAATTACTGAGAAATTGATGCCCCCATGGTAGGCTGTAAAATGTCTACCTACTGGGGTTAGGATGTTTTTCTTTTTGATATCGCGGACATGTTCATAAATCCTGATTTTCAGCTTTCGGTTCGTCTTCCTGATATAGAACCTTGGGCAATTGCATTGTAGTAGATAAATTACGTATGTTGTGTTGCAATTTGCGAAGTGTTTGGATTTTATTGACTTCTCCCGAGGGTAATGTGATGCTACTGTCTTGTTTTATGTATTGGCATGATGAACACCCTCCACGCCGGTATGTCCCTTTTTGCAGCAGGGCTCACTGGGTGCTTTTGAGTAGTGACTTTGTGTGATGTGATCCTTGATTGAATGTGATTTTCTATAAGTTATTTTTGGTTCCTCCGGGATGTGCCAGTTGTTTTTTAAGATGTCTCTTATTTAGTTATGCTGTTGATTGTAAGTCAGTATAATGGTTGGGTGTGTGGAGTATTCTTGTTTTTTCTTTTGTTGAGTATTGAGCATCCGGGTTGTGTGTCTCGTGAGGGCTTTCTTGTATGCCGCTTTTAACGTCTTTTTAGGGTAACCTTGTGCTAGCAGTCTCTTCTGTATTCCTTTTGCAGCTGCCTTGTAGTCTTCTTCAGATGAGCTGTTCCTTTTAGCTCTGAGATACTCCCCATACGGGATACTCTTGATCAGACTGGTAGGATGGGAGCTTGTAGCTCTAAGAATATTATTTGATGCTGTTGGTTTCCTGTAGTATGTTGTATTTATGACGCCTTTGGTGTTCACAAAAATCTTAAGATCCAGGAAGGTGAATTCTTTGGTATCATATTCTAAAGTGAATTTAAGGTTTAGATTGTTGATGTTTACAATATTGATAAAGCTTAGTAGGGTTTCCTAACATTAATTAACCACTACTCATCCTACCCTCCAGGAGTTTCCAAGGGGCCTCACCACCGTCAGGTAGGTGAAATCCCCCTTCCCTCCATTTACATATTACCTTCTAGTGATAGGTGGTGCACCCCTTTACCATTGCTTTTCTTGATGCTTCAAAGGATTTATTACCCTTTAACTGCCAGACCATTTTGCACTATTTTGCGCTCCACATGCTCAACTGTGATTTTTGAAGGGATTTCCCAGGAAAATTATATATTGTATTTTTCAGTCTGGGCTTTAACATGTATTCTCAATATTTTTGGGTGAAATATGTGCAAAAAAATAAAAAAATATTTTTTTTTTACAATTTGTAGTTTTTTTTGTAATAATAAAAGTTAGTTTGTCAATAAAATCTTATTGCGTGTGAACTCCCAATTTCTCCTGGTTAAAGCGGTACCACATATGTATTGGTAGACACCCTTTTCTGCCGAGGAGACTCTCTCAAACTGAAACAGTGCATTAGGAGAATTTCAGATAAAATACAACTGTGCTATGCGCATCTTGCAGTTTTGCAAGAAAAACAACCCTTTACATTTGAAATACACCCCACAAACTATATATTCTCTGGAAGTACCCACCCCATAACATGCTTGTTGACCATGGGTGCAGTTTTCTAGAAGTAATCCCTCAATTAATTATTTGGTTGCACAAGTTTCCCAGCAGAATTAAAGCAACATTTTCCTAAAAAAAAAACTATATGCAAACAAGAAAAAACATGAAAATCTGAAAAAGCAATGTTCCCTCGAACAGAACAATACCCAACATGCATAGCTACTGTCAAGGGAATAGTTGCCAAACACCTCAAAGTATAAAGCATGTGCGTAACAGTAATTTCACTTGAAAATTTAAGCTCTGCTGACAAAGTGCGCACCTTGCACTTTTTCTACCAAAACAACCCTTTTGGAATACCCCCCAATAAACCATATATTCCCTGAAAGTACACGTTAAGCATTCTAATCGTACCCAGCTTGTACGCGGATCATCTTTCTGGAAGTAATCCCTCGAAGAATGTGTAGGTTGCACAGGGTTTCACTAAAAAATTAATAAAAAAAGCAGAATTAAAAACACTTTTCCTAAAATATCAATATGCAAACAAGTAAAAACAAGCTAAAGCTGAAAGCGCAAAGTCCCCCCGAGCAGAACAATACCCAAAATGCATAGGTACCTTTTTTTTTATTTTTAAAGTTTATTTTTATTTGCAATTCAACAAACAACACACCGAGACAAGTTACATATCACAACTAGATGCCACAGGCACCAATCTCAGAATTAAAGTTTCAAGTAACCTTACCGACGAGACAGCCATTCACACAACACTCATACATTCAGGACTCGGACATCGAATAGACCGCTCATTAAGAAAGAGGGACCGGAAAGTAGACCACAGCCCTCGGGGTGCTCCCTCTGTTCAGATTCCCTTCCTCCCATTCAGCCTATCTTTAGTTCCATGGGTCCCCTCAGCCAAGCAAGGGTCAGCAATTTAACTCAGTCAAGCAACGCCCCCCTCCCCTAATTATCTTCAGAAGCGGTGTCCTGACACTGCAGCCAGGGATCCCAAATCTTCCCAAATTTATCGGGCACCCCCCTGGCAGCATAAGTCAGTTTGTACATATGGAGTTTCTGGTTAACTAAAGCCTTCCACGCCTGTACCGATGGTTTGGCCGGGTGTCTCCAATTTAGCAAAACACATTTCCTGGCATAAAAGAGCAGCAACCTGAATAGCGACTTTAACGCCCTCGCCTCCGACAGTGGTTCAACCACCCCCAGAAGACACAAAGAAATTGAACAAGGGATCCGAGTACCCACCACCCCACTAATCGAATCCATTACCTCTCTCCAATAATCCGCCAGAACTGCACAAGACCAGGTTACATGAACCCATGTGCCAGCATCCCTTCCACACCTGGGACATAAGTCACTAGCCAGTAGTCCCATCCTATGCAGGCGTATCGGTGTGATGTATGCTTGGTGGATCCATTTAGTCTGGATAAATCTGTCTCTGGCTTCTATGACCGATGGGTGTAGGTTATCTAAGATTTCCTCCCAGTTATCCCGGTCCAAGGTTTGATCCAAAGCTTGCCATTTGCTTTCAATTTTTCCCCTAGGGGACTCCAGCTCAGAGATTAGGCACCTGTATAATGTAGAGACGGGCTTTTTCAAGCCCGTCCCCCTGACCACACTCTCCACTTGGGACACCGACATAATCGGACCTCCCCTCCGGAATTGGGTCTGTAGAGCGTGCCTGAGTTGCAGATAGCGGAAGAAGTCCCGATGGGAAATCCAAAATGCCTCCCTAATCTGGTCAAATGACATAAGCACTCCGTCCTTGTACACTTGGCCCAACGCCTGAAGGCCCCTTCCATCCCAAAACTGCGGATCCTGTATAGAGACCAACTCAGGGAGCTTGGAGTTATTCCAGAGAGGAGAAAAGGGGGATCAATACTGCGCCTCATCTGGATTCCTAATCAACCGGGCCACCCTTTCCCATATGTTGCACACTGTCTTCATACAAACAGTTGCCTCCCGAATCCCCCGAACCCCCCTATACACCAGGGAGGATAGCTTCCCAGAGGAGCCCACCACCGCCACCTCCAGATTCACCACCGGATTATTCCGTGGCTGACAGAGCCACCAATGCACAAACAGGAGCTGTGTAGCGTAGAAATATATTTGCATGTGTGGCACTGCCAGCCCCCCCTCCACCACCTGCGCCTTCATTATTTGTCTGTTTAACCTTGGTGGGGACTGCCCCCAGATGAAGCAAAACAGAATTGAGTCCAAGGTTTTAAAGTGGGAAATGGGCAGCAGGACTGGCGAGGCCTGATATATGTATAGAAATTTGGGAAGGAATATCATTTTGTATATATTAATTCTGCCCATAACTGACAGCGGCAGGTTCGCCCATTGAGTTACTCGTTGTTTAAGCTTCGACACCACCGGGGAAATATTGAGCGATATAAACTCACTCGGTTGTCTACTAATCATAATCCCCAAGTATTTAAATTGCTGGACTATTTTCAGTTGGGACCTTGGGGAAATGTCTGGGGAAACAAGCTCATCCACAAGCATCAGACTGGATTTATCCCAATTGATTTTCAGACCGGATAACCCCCCAAATGTTCCGACAATGTCTAGTGCTGCATCCAGGGACTCATGACTATCCGCCAGGTATAGCAGTGTATCATCTGCATAGAGCGATATCTTTTCCTCCACTGCTCCCAACTTCCATCCAGAGATGTCTGGGGAACCTCTGGTAATGATCGCCAGGGGTTCGATAGCTAACGCAAAGAGCAGCGGCGATAGCGGGCACCCCTGTCTAGTGCCTCTACTCAGTGCAAAGGAGTTAGAGTAACACCCGTTGACTCATACCCGGGCTGTTGGTCGTCCATACAATAGTTTGACGTATTTTATAAAACTGGTAGGAAGTCCCAATCTCTCTAATACTGCCCAGAGATATCCCCATTCTATCGAATCGAAGGCTTTCTCATTATCTAATGAGATAATCACCCGTTTGCCAAGATTATCGTGCCTGGTTTGGAGGCTCGACATCAGTCTACGCAGATTCACACATGTGGTGCGCCCTGGCATAAACCCTGATTGATCCTGCCCAATCAAATGTAATATAACTTTGTTCAGCCTAGTGGATAATATTTTCGCTAATATTTTGGCGTCCTGGTTCAACAGGGATATAGGCCGGTAAGACGCGCAAGAGTCGGCTGGTCTCCCTTCTTTATAGATAAGGACCACATGCGCCTCATGAAAGGAGGCTGGTAGGTGCTCACTTTCAAGCGCTTGTTTCAGCACCTCCCATAGCTTCGGTGTCACCCGTTCAAGGTCCTGCTTGTACCACTCGGCCGGCATCCCATCCGGTCCCAGGGCCTTCCTGCTAGAAAGCATTCTGATTGCTCCAGAGACTTCGTCCATGGTAATAGGGGAGTCCAAAGCCTCCTGATCTTCCTCAGTCAGCCGCGGGAAGTCGATCTGATCCAGGTAACAACTCAGATCAGCCGCCCCATAGCTCGCCCTTGAGGAATACAAGGCCGAGTAGTACTCAAGGAACCGTTGGGCGATATCCCTCCCTTCTGTCACCCTCGTTCCATTATCTAGGATCCCGGCAATATTATTTGATTTGCTTTCAGCTCTCGCTAAGTAGGCAAGGGTCTTACCATTCTTATCCCCTTTGTCAAAGATTGTTGCCTGCCTAAATAGCAGCAGTTTCCTAGCCGAGTCAGTCAGAAGCAGATTACTCTCTCTTTTTAATGCCAGTAGTGTGGAATGGTCCCTGCTGTCTGATGTGGAAATGAACTTCTCCTCTGCCGCCGCTAATTTATTTTCCAATTCAGCTATTTCCCTTCCCTTCTTCCTCCTGGCCGCAGCGATAGCACTGATGGCCGCCCCCCTGGTAACAGCTTTGAAGGCATCCCATCTTACTTCTATTGATGTTTCTACCGTATTACATTCCCAGAAGGCCTCCGTAGAGGTCAGTAGGCTATTCTTAATTTCAGGGGATTCCAGCCACAAGAGGTTTAGGGTCCAACCCACCCGGCTCTCCCGCCTCTGCGACAGTCCAGTTGTTATCAACAAAGGTAAATGATCCGAGATTCCTCTCGGGAGATAACCACAGGACGCCACTCTGGTCAGAAAATCGGGCGAAGAGAAGGCAAGGTCTATTCTGGATAGGGACTTGTGGGTAGCCGAGTGACAGGAATATGCCCTGTCGGTTGGGTGCTTCCATCTCCAGAGCTCCTGTAGCCCCAGGTTCTCCGCCCATATCGCTAGTTGGGTCTTGGGGCCTGGATTCTTACCCAGCCTGTCCAGCGCTGAATCCAAAACCATATTAAAATCTCCTAGCAGCAGTATCGGGGCTGGGGGGTAGGAAAGCACTTTCTCCATTATTCTATCCAAGATCCGTGCGGAGAATGGTGGGGGGACATACACTCCGACTATTATCATATCAGTATCCATAAATTTGGCATGGAGGACAACATAGCAACCCTCCCGATCAGTTTGCACTAAATACAACACAAACGGGGTGCCCTTGGAGATCAGCACGGATACACCCCTAGAGTAGGCCGAGAAGGGGGCATGAAAGGAGCTCTGGATCCATGGCTTCTTTAGCGCCAACACTCTCTGACCCATCAGATGTGTCTCCTGGAGAATCACCACATTAGGTTTGTGTTTCTTAACAAACTGGAGGACCGTTGCCCTCTTGATCTTGTCATTAAGCCCCCGGACATTCCAGGAGAGAAATTTACACTCACCCATTACTGCTGCTTAAAGTGTTTCTATCAAGGCCCAGGGTTACCTCTCTGCGGCTCACCGCTCCCCCCTCCAAAGCTCTCTCCGTTAATCGAGTCCGACAACCACACATCACACTCATACCAGCACAAAGACAACAACACATAAAACAGATAATACAATACTTTAAACAGTACCATCTAGCATGGTACACCCCTTTAACCTTCCCAACCCCTACCACCCCCACCCCGCTCCACCACCCCCCAACCTTGGCGAGCATAATACCCCCCCTCAAACAAAACTATACAACACTGGTGTAACTAGTTGCAACTGGGGTGCGGAGGCCCACCGCTATGGGGCCAACAACATGACATTACCACTATCAAAATAGGTCGGCAAGCTATCCGCCATGGGTTCCCAGGGTCACCGGAAGGTGTTCAGAAGAGGGGGGGGGGGGGGGGAAAGGGGAAAGAGGGAAGGGGCGAGGAAGGGGGGAAAAGGGAGGGGGGGAGGAGAAAAAAAAAAGGGGGGGCGGGAAGCTCAGGATGAGCGTCGGGGTAAGGGGGATGTCTGGGTACAAGGGACCTTCACACCATGGGAATCCAGGGCCACAGCCCCCCTTTAACATATCATTCAGGATGCACTTGCAGCTCGGGTAGCAAGGTTCTCAACTTAAACGTTTAACAAATCAAGCCCCCACTCTGGGTAGGGTCAAACTGTCCGGCGGCAACATCGCCGGTTGCGCGGCGGAGGCGGCCCCTCCTGGGAGCCACAGGCCTCAAGCAAAAAGCAGGGATGAGATCAGATCAGTTCTCTCCAACCAGAGCCTAGTCCATCAGGCCCCAGGAAGAGAGTCCAGCCACACATTGGCCTCCTCAGCCGAGGTGAAAAACTTGGCGGTCTCTCCATCTTGAACACGTAATCGCGCCGGGAACAGCATGGAATACTTAACTTTCTTTTTCCTTTCTCTTACTGCATTGAATGAGCGCCGCATCTTTTGAACTTCTGAGGTGAAGTCCGGGAAGAATGACAGCCGGGCGTTATTAAAGGACACTGTTCCTTTCATTCTAGCAGCAGCCAGGATTGCGTCTCTGTCCTTGTAGTGAAGGACTTTAAATATGAATGGTCTTGGTGGGGCCCCTGGCTGGAGGGGTTTCATCGGAATTCTGTGTGCTCTTTCCACTGTAAAGAATTTCGTCAGGTTTTCCGGTGCCAGAGTCTCTCGTATAAGATTCTTAGCAAACTGTTCTGGGGAGGGACCCTCCGAATTTTCGGGTAGCCCAAGGATCCTTACATTATTCCTTCTGTTTCTGTTTTCTGAGTCTTCGGCCCTCCCCAACAGCACAGTTACCTGCCTCCTTAGTGTCGCCAGTTCTCCCGCCTGAGCAGATAGTCGGTCCTCTGCATCGCCAATTCTCCTCTCTGCCTCACCAGTGCGATCCCTGATTTTATCAAGATCGTGGCGGAAATAATTAAATTGCTCCTGGAGGGTATCGAACTTGGCCGTGAGGGCGTTTTGACATGAGGCTATGGCTGCCATGATGGCTGCAGTGTCTGGGTTAGAGGGCCCCTGCCCGGCTCTGCATGGGGTCTCCATTGTTTGTGTGCTACAACTGACCGCTGCGTATTTACGCTTTTTATTGCTTCTCATAAGTGGGAATAGGAAGGCTGTAGGATACTAGCAGCAGCTGTTGCACTGATATCGGTCTTGATGCACCCGCCGCGGTTATTGCGCCAATGTGGTCTATGCACCGGGGTTATGGGATGACAGACTGCGGCTGTTGCACTGATATGGGTTATGAGATGCCAACTGTGCGGCTGTTGCACTGATATGGGTTATAGGACGTCAACCTGTGGCTGCTGCACTGATATGGGTTATAGGACGACAAACTGTGGCTGCTGCACTGATATGGGTTATCGGATGTCAAACTGCAACTGCTGCACTGATATGGGTAATAGGACACCAAATTGCGACAGATGCACTGATATGGGTGATAGAAAGGCAAACTGCGGCTGCTGCACTGATGCAGGCGATAGGATGTCAGATGTAGAGGTAATAGTGTCTGATGTGCTGGTTTGTTCCTGATGGGACTGTGTGGGTCTGTAATTGCTGCCACCACTGCTGCACTGGCGTGGACCTGGGGGCGCACCTCTGCAGTATTTATGCCACCCCAGCCCCCCACTTCCATATGACTGATGTTGCCAGGGGGGGTGGTAATGGAGGGAGTCCCAGGGTGTCTCTCCAGGGGCACAGTCCAGCCCAGGGGAGCCTCAGAGTGCTCTGCTGGCCGTCAGTGGAGGTGTCTCCCCTGCCCTTCTCCACAGGGCACAGCGATGAGTATTCTGCCTGATCTGACGTGAGGTAGGACCCAGGGTCAGCTGCCCCCCTCCTCACCTCCAATACAAAATGGCGCCGGGGCACTTCACAGCTCACGCCCAAACCACCGCTCTCCGTCCTCAACCGCCGGGGGGACACCGCCGGCCCCGCAGCCCCCCTCCTCCACAATCACCGGGGGTAGACACCGCCGAGCTTGCAGGCGTCCCCTCTCCTCCGCAGCCGTCACTCCGGAGTCGCAGCCGATGCCGCTCCCCGCCTCCTCTCTCCGGCTCACGCTGGGGCCACACGCGCCTGACACACAGAGGTGCAGCCACTCCGCTCCTCCAACGCCGCACTCAGAAGCCGCCTCCGCCGCAACAGGTCCAGGCTCGCACCCCCGGTCCAGGTAGGGAGCCCCAACTTAGATTCAGCTACCCCGAGCAGTGTGGTAGGCAAAAATTCAGGATGGGATCCGGAGCCCCTAGCAAACGCGTCCGTCTAGGCGGCCATCGTAACCACGCCCCCAAGCATAGGTACCTTTAACCTTTTAACTGCCAGCCTACTTGAGATTTTGTCACGACAGGTTATCTTTCACTATTTTGCGTGATGTTTAACTGTGATTTTTGCAGGAATGTCCAAGAAAATGCCATATATCCTTTTTGTGGCAGAGTTTAGGCTTTAACATGAAATGTCTTCTTTGTATTTTTTCTACGGATTTTTAAAATATTTTTAAGTAAATAAGTAAAAAAAGTATATATATTTTAAATTGTCTCCTTTAATAAATGTTTTAGTTAAAATAAAGAAAACCATATTGCACACAAAAGCCCAATTTCTTCCAATTACAATGATACCACATATGTATCAGTAGCCCCCTCGTTACTACCCAGGAGATCCCCTAAACTGATAAGAGCACTTTATAACATTTACAAATAAAATACAACTACTTTCTACGCTATAAAGGGTTAAATAAAAACCCTTCAAAATCTCAAAAAAAATGGTGTGAGGTTCCCCTACCCAGCATAACCAGCCCGGGCACAAGCTATGGGGCTTGTAGAACAGGGTAGAGGGGCCAGCTTTGGTGGCCCCCCTGCCAGCTACAAGCCCCAAAGCCTAATAGCCATGGGCTCTTCTGCCCCCCTGGGCTTTGGGGAGGCAGGTAATGGGGGTGCTTGCTGCAGGTGACTTGCCAGACCCAGAGCCTTGTGAACTGGTATAGGGGTCTCATAGATCCCTTACCAGTTCACAAAGGGTTAAATGTAAAAAAAAAACACAGACAAAAAATATTTTATTATGTCTTTTTAATACTTACCTCCCATTCATCCCAGGGCACTGTGTCCCACGCTGATCACTACGGCTTCTGCTCTCCTGCTGCTGCTGGAAGCCTTTTATACCTGCTGGGTGACAGGTAACATGGGGTTTATTAAAAAAAAATGATATAGGTTCTCGGTGGGGGTCCCATTTTTGGGTCCCCCCTACCCAGAATAACCAGATATGGGGGCTTGTAGAACAGGGCTCAGGGGCCAGGCTCTTCTGCCCCCCGGGCTTTGGGGAGGCAGGTAATGGGGGAGCTCGGGGTTAATGGCAAGTCACCCGCTAGCCACAGGGTATCATGGTCCCCTTAACTTTTCACAAAGGGTTAACAGTAAAAGAAAAAAAAAACACCACACATACTTTTCTTCACCTCTGATTGTCAGCAATAAAGACGGTGGGGATCATTGGAGCAATGGAGGTAGGAGAGCTGTCAGGTCCTCTCCTGAAATCTGTGATCGGAGCAAACCCCCCAACCCCCCCCCCCCCCGTGAAGAGCAGAACCGGCGGGAGCGATCGGGCAAGATGGTGAGTAAATGTTATTTTTATTTTATTTTTTTACAGGAAATTCCGGCGGTGGCTGAAACAGGGGGGCCCTGCTGGGGATTGGAGCCCCTCTGATTGAAGAGGAGATCCGGCCAGATCGAGCCAGGGGTCAGGTGAGTGGCTTTGTCTTTTACATTGTCTGCTAGCAGGGGGTAAAGTCAGGCACGTACAGGGAGGCAGCCACGTGAATTTTACGTGGCTGGCAGTTAAAGGGTTAAAATTAATAACTAGGTTATTTTTGCTCCCCAAAAAATGTGTGTGGGGGGGGGGTGCTTGTGTGTACTGAAGAGCAAATGGCCACTCACCTCAGCACTCCAACGTCGACCATTGTTCTCCTCCTACTTCCAATTATCCTCCCCAGCCAGGCCAGCTTTTTGTGGGCAGCAGGACGACTATCAGATACAGCAAACAATGCTGGTAAGATATGAGTGGACAGCAGGATGCCCGAGGGGGGGGGGGGGGGGGTGTTATGTGAGCGCTATGAGAAGAATCTTTGATTGTATAAGCCTGAATGTCATATCAATTAAAAGAAGAATTAGACTCTTGATTATATGTCTATTTTACCATAGAACTTTTTCTGATTTGAACCACAACAGTTAACAAGTAAGGGGCATTTCCCTGACGATTCCTGGCACCTGAACAAGCACGGCACGCTGCAGCCAATAAAAGTAAATGCGTGCTCAGTGAGTTCGAGTATTGTGCTCTCGTTTCTTAAAGGTTTAAGGTTACTTGCTGGCACCCAGTCCCATGGTCTTAAAGGGCCACTCCAGCCCCAGTGTAAAATATTAAATACCACCCCACCCTGCCCTCTCCTACGGGAATAGGCGGGCAGCATGCGTGATGCAGAGAGTGCTGGAGCTCAGCGTCCGGCCGGGACTTCAAGAAAATGGTAATTGGGCAATCGCTGTGTAATCTGCGGCACCATCGACTGGATTCCGGGTGAAGGTGAGTGCCTTTTTTACACATTCTTTAGTGCTAATAGGAGGGGGCAGGTGGGTTTTTTTCTTTTAAATAATTTTACACCAGGGTGGAGTGGCCCTTTAAGTAGAGGCCTGGGTAAGATACCTGACCCTCCATAAAACCTTGAGATTATAGCCCTGATTCAGAGCCTCTTACACATGCACTTTCGAATGTGTCTGTGTATTTTTTGTGAGCTTTTACATGCTTTTTCGGCTTCTACGTTACTTTTTCATGCGTATATGCCTTTACGCTAACGCGTATACGCTCTCTCGAAAAGCGTATGTTTATTGGCAATTTGCCGTGATTGGTATGGGCTGGTAGGTGATTCTGAGCCTTGATTGCCGATGACAAGCCACTCAATAAAACGGGTTTG
Source organism: Gastrophryne carolinensis (assembly GCA_027917425.1). Lineage (NCBI taxonomy): Eukaryota > Metazoa > Chordata > Amphibia > Anura > Microhylidae > Gastrophryne > Gastrophryne carolinensis. The sequence goes on along the minus strand of CM051238.1, from coordinate 109,727,636 downwards.
CTTCTGCTCAACTTACGGGGTCAGTTTGTAGGTGAAAGCAAGCTGTTAAGAGGTTTGTGGAGGAGTACGAGCGCCTGCAGCTAAACGGCATGTTGTGCATCACCATGGCAGAAGCCAGATCACACTGCGCAGGCATGGACATCGATCGCATGCATGATGTTGAGCTGTTCGAGCTCACCCGCCTTAACCGCGTTTCCCTCCATAATTTGTACAGTGAGCTGCGGCCATGTTTAGCCCGCACCACAAGGAAGGGGCATGCAATTTCCGGTATGACCAAGATGCTTGTCTGCCTGCAATTTTTGGCGAACGGCTCGTTCCATAGGCTGGGTGCCCTCTCCGTCGGGATGTCCCAGCCTACGCTGAGCCGCACACTAACCAAGTTTTTGGATGGCATAGCTACCCTGTGTCAAAAATACATCTATTTTCCAGACAACATGGTAGCCTGGAATGCGGTTAAGTTGGGCTTTTTTAATATAGCCGACATGCCCAACGTCATGGGTGCGATCGATTGTACACATGTTGCGTTGGTTCCTCCAGCAGATAAGGAATATCTATTTAGATTTGTGGTTTGGATCAACATTATGACTTGTATTAACTAATTGTTTTTCTGTATCTTGTAATTTATATATAAAGCAATCATTTTCATTCATACCTTAACTAATCATTTCCATGTATGTATGAAATTAGTTCATGCATACCTTAACTAATCATTTCCATGTATGTATGAAATTAGTTCATGCATACCTTAACTAATCATTTCCATGTATGTATGAAATAAATGAGTTCATGCATACCGTAATTCGTCCTTATCATGTATACCAGATTACAATCCGACTGTCCTATTTTATAACGGTTTTTAATGAAATTGTTTGGGGTTGTAACTGTTCAATTTACACTTTAACAATAAGGATACCTTATTTTGTGTTGTGTCTTTAGTTAAATGTGGGGATTGTTTTAGTGTACTAATGACCTGTATTTCTGCTCTTACAGGAACAGGAAACTGGGTCATTCCATAAACGTCCAAGCTGTGGTTGGCCCTGACCTTCGCTTTCTTAGTGTGATGGCTGGCTTTCCCGGATCCACTCACAACGTATATATCCTGAGAAATTCGAGCCTGTATGGTCGTTTTCAATCAGGAGAATTGTCTGGTGGCTGGCTACTGGGTACGTTTTGTGAAAGAATAGCATTAGACTTTCAATGTCAGACTATTATTTTATTGCCTATAAACCTGTCTCAACATATGGCTGTTCTTTTCCTCTGATGACATGATATACAATGTATCTAACAAGTGGACCCTAATTGTTTTTTTCTTTGTGTTTTCAGGTGATTCGGGATACCCACTCCTGCCATGGCTGATGACCCCCGTCCTGCTCCCTCGGACTCAGGCCCAGGAGGACTATAACAGGGCCCATCGCAAGACCAGGACTGTGGTGGAGAGGGCCTTCGGCCTGCTTAAAACCAGGTTTAGATGCCTGGATCATACCGGGGTGCCCTGCAGTATGACCCCAACAAGGTGATTAAGATCATAATGGCTTGCATCATAATGTGTCCTATATAACTTTGCGTTAATGCAGCAGGTCCTCCAGTATGTTGAAGAGTCAGCCTCTCCAGCCACCACGGACATTCCAGAGGAATTGTATGAGGGCACCCAGAGTGCTTCTTGCCAAGCCGTCCGTGAACATTTAATTTCTTTTTTTTGAGTGATTTTTTTCTGGCTTTTTCTTTTTTTTTAATTTTACTGCCAGATGTTTTTTTTTACCCAAAGGTTTTTTTTTTTTTTTTTTACGCAAAGGTTGGGTCACAATTTATTTTTGGGAAGGTATGGTCACAATTGAAACTTTGGAAAAGGTTTATTGATGATGTCATATGCGTATGGGAGGGCCCAAGAGAGACATTGGAAGCCTTCTTTGCACAGGTGAATGAAAATCAATTCAGTTTAGAATTTACTGCTGAGATTAGTGCTGAATGTATACACTTCCTGGATTTAACTATACGTATAGAAATTCCAACATTGACCACTGTGACATACTTTAAACCAACCGATCGAAATGGGTTTGTCCCTGCACAAAGTTGCCACCATCCCAATTGGATTAAAGCTATCCCCAGGGGGCAGTATATGAGATTGAGGCGGAACTGTACCAAACTGCAGGACTTTGAAGTACAAGCTGCAGAGCTGACTACGAAGTTTTTGGATAAGGGATATGAGGCAGAAATGGTACAACAGCTAGTGAGGGTTAGAGCCCAGGAAAGATTCCCCCAAAGGGAATTGGTGGAAGAGTCCCCTAAAACGGAGGATTTTGCCTTCATCACTGATTTCAGTGTCCAACATCGGGAGATAAGGAAGATTCTATCTAAACATTGGCACATTTTGCAAGGGGATGAGATCCTGGGTCCTAAGTTACCATCCAGGCCTAGATTAATTTTTAGAAAGGCCCCGAATTTGAAGGACCTATTAACCAGAAGCTATGTGGATCCCCCCATATCGAACATGCACCCATCATCTCTTTTTGGGCTGGAATTAAAAGGCTTTTATAAGTGTGGGAGGTGTATTGGCTGTAGAACATGCAAATCAGTTTCAAAACCGTATGGGTGTTTCACCCATCTGACCACAGGGGAACGATTTAAAATTACACGTTTTATCACATGTTCATCTAAATTTGTGGTATATCTGATCTGGTGCACCTGCAATTTATTGTATGTAGGTCGCACAACGAGAGAGTTGAGGATCCGGATAAGGGAGCACCTCTATAACATTAGAAGGGGCTACGAGAGACATAGTTTGTCAGAACATTTTAGGACTAAGCATAATTGCGATCCTTCCTTTATGTCCTTTATAGCCATAGATATAATTGAGGCCCATTGGCGGGGTGTGAATATGACTAGGGAAGTGTCTAAGAAAGAAAGTTTGTGGATCTATAAACTGGACACTCTTAGCCCTAAAGGGCTAAATATAGATTTCGATCTCAATTGCTTCATTGATTCTGCACAATAGCTTTAGGTGACCCTTCCTATTGGTTATGTTTCAAAACCATGGGGAAGGTGTATGTAGCCCCTATCACCTTGAACCTTTGTCTGAGTATAGGAGGTCTCAATCTCTAGAAGGTTATAGTATATTAAACCCCATATGTCTTTGATTCAATTGTATAGTTTATCCACATGGATATATTGTTGTATAGAATGTCAGGGTTGGGGTTATTTAGACCCCTTAGATTTTAATTTGTGTCTATCTAAGATTGTAGGGTCAACTCACTTTGCTGAATTGCCGCGTTTGATGTTTTACAATTTTCAATTCAAAAAGTTTTTTAATGTCAATTTCATATTTTTAAATTTTATTACAATCATGGCTTTGGATTTTTTATTACTTTTAATTACTGGCCTCCATGCCGATGTGAGCCCTTATATTGATCTCAATTTAATTTAAGTCCTTTTTAATATGAATCCATGACCCTGCCCCAAACTTCCGTTTCTCTTTCTGGGGAGGGCACATGTTATTATGTGCAAAAAGGGGCGATGGTTTTGTAATCCAAACCCATAATGCGTTAATATAGCCCCCTTTAGTATATGCCCGCATATCCCACGTTTTAAGCATTTGGGTAAATTCCCACATAATTTGTGGTGTCCCCAGGTGGGGGTTAAATAGGACGAGCGCGGGTTTAGTTTGTGGCTCTGATGTTAACAGAGAGCTGACATGGGGAGGTTGCTGAGGAAACGGGACGCTTCGTTTTTTTCTTGTGGCCACGCAGCATCAGACGGGCTCTGACAGTTGTTAAAATATATGGAGCCGGGGATTGGCGGAGGTATTTAATTATATTCACCTCCTCTGTTGTGGATTGGTAGAGGGGCGTTAGCTACGTCACTTTAAGCTGGGATTGCGGAGGTAACGATATTCACCTCCTCTGCCGCTGATTGGACGAGGGACACTAGCAGGGGATTGGTGGACTTAATGATATTCACCTTCCCTTGGGTGGATTGGACGAGGAATGTGACCTACGCATTGCTGCTGACTGGTGAGCGTAATGCTGATCTGGCCAGTGATTGGATGAGAGGGAGGAAGATACGTACCCTCTTGTCCCGCCTCTTCTCTATTTAATCGCTGCTTGCCGTAGCGCTGGCTGACCTAGTGAAAGTCGCGCTGAGCGACGAAACGCGCTGGGAGCCGGCGGCAACACATTTGGAATTCAGCAGCGTGAGTTGGCCCAGAGCCTTAATTGACATGCGAGTTTTAATCTTTTATCATGTGAGTGTTTTATTGACCTGAATAAATGTGCATTTAAAGTTTTGCAATATTGCGCAATGGTCCTTTTGTTCTCTCCCGTATGATCTTATTCTGGAAATCTCGGTCGGGGATTGCATAATATATTGGGAGATACTATTTTAATGAGGTGAAATAGAGAGGTGGAAACAATATTGGTCTGAAAATTGGGCGTGTCTAATCCTCTATGAAATTGGACCCTGAGATGTGGATCCTGTTGGAGAGATCGTTCTTGTGATCATCATAATTGCTGATTACACCATTTATTTGTGGTAAGAGTACCAAATCGGTGGTGGTGGAGCACGAGTGGATTGCAGATGCACATGGTGGAATTTGAAGAATTATTTGAAGGACTTTAAAGAGGACCTTAATTAGTTTATATTAGCTCTGTGCCATTTTAGTTAGTTTATTTTTATTTACTTATTTTTTTTTTTTTTTTTTACACACGGCTGGGTTTTTTTTTTTTTTTTTATCCAATTTTTTTTTTAATTAAAATTTTGGGGTCTTTTTTAAACTAACAATCCAAGACAATACAATCTATGTGCTTGTCATTATATCTGTTATAGATTTGTCACTAACCCAAGATATGACATGTATACTTTAATTTGCTCAGAACATCCTAATGTAGCCATAAAAAAAAAACAGATTTGCATTAAATTCATTTTAATCTGCAAAGATTTGATGTCACAATAAACATAATTTGTTTTCCAAAAATTAAGACATGGGTAATAAGAACACAGCACAGAACAAACTTCATGCCACAATATAGAAATTAGTTGTTGAAGGCCAATCGCAGCCTACGCGGACATCCAGTAGGCCAAGGAAGGATACATTGTGCCACAATCTTGGCCCCTCTAAATATGTAACACCCTTGAGGTCCAAGGACACGTCCTCAAGGCAGAATGCTCCCCATACAACAACATTCTGACCCCTAGGGAGCACTATTATTAAGGACAAGGGGACCATGATGGCTGGAATCCCTAGGCCAAAAACCACACCCTCTCCAGCTCGTGCCCTATTTCTGCATTACAATGTAGGCAGCCCTAAGTCACCGTGCAGCTCAACAGCTGCAAGTTCAAGGGCCAGCCAGCCTATGACACCCAGCCCCCAAGCAACTGCAACACAATACTTTAAGAGCACAAGTTGGAGATATGAATGGGGTGTTAGTCACCCAAGAAAGTTAACAAATATTCCACCCACCCACGATGATGTGTGGGATGGATCTGGGCCTAGTGAGGGTGGTGCGTCTCCAGGGCCAAGGTCCTCCCCCTCCTCTGTAGGTGACTCCCAGCAGCCAATAGACCTCTCTACAGAGGAGGGGCAACAGCGCATCGCGAGTCGTACCAGATGCCGGAGCCACTAAACTCCGGTATGTTTGTCTGACTGAAGCACACACAGGTACATCCACTGTCAACACACACTCATTCCCTGCTTCTATTCTTTCAGATGACGATGTAGCGGGTGGAGAGCGGGGTTTGGAGAGACCCCCAGATTACACCTCTGAGGTGCATGGCAAAGGTGGGTGTTGTCACACAGACATTATAAAACAAATGTTGCCTTGACCTAATCTGACATTACAAGTAAACATATTTTTCCTTCTACTACAGCCTCAGATCCGGTGGCAGGCCCCAGAGAGAATGCTGGTCCCCCAAGCCCAGGTCGCCCACCAGCCTGGTAAGTTTGCAGACTACTTATTTTTTTTTTAATAAATTCTTTATTTATTCGTTTTCAAGTTAAAACATAAACATATTGCAAGATAAGCAAGGAAACAATGAAGATCATTATAGCGAATGCAAATATATATATACACCTGTTTCTGTATCACGCTCAAGTCTAACCAATGGCACAAACACAAATTGTTCAAAGATGCATAGAACCTAACGGGATAAAAAACAGAGGGGTAAGGCAGGGTATTTGTGTTGGGAGAATGTTTGGGAGTAACCACCCGGGGGGGGGGGGGGGGGTTAAGGGGGGAAAAAACTGAGCTGGGGGGGACAGTACGTCAGGCGTTGTAAATATCGTGGTGCAGGAACTCAAGGCCCTAGGGAGACTCCAATATTGACTTACACTCATCAGTGTCTAAAAACAGGTGGTGGTGAATTTCTCCATCCCTCTATCTCTTGTCTGTATAAGGCTCTTGAAGCGCATGATATCGTTCACCTTCAGAACCCAGGTTGCTAGCGAGGGGGGACCCACCTGCCTCCACATCAACGGAATACACGCCTTGGCTGCATTCAGTAGCTGACATTGGAGAGAACTCTTATAACTCTTAAATGGGGCATTGGTTAGGTGGAGTAAACACGCACCCGGGTTGTCAGGTAATATTGTCAGGTGATATTCCGATACAACGTTTGTTACCTTCCTGACTGACTCCCAAAAAGGTCGAATTTCAGGGAATGACCAGAAAATGTGTAATGGATCACCCCTCTCCGTGCCACACCTCCAGCAATTAGTCAGCGAACCAGGGGCACACTTACCAATTATGGTGGGGACTGCGTACCAACGGGTAAGTAGCTTATAATTGCACTCTTGGAATTTGGTACATATGGAGGTTTTATGTGGCGCGGAGAGAAGCCGCCTGGTCTGGTGTCAGGGAAATACCCAGATCCCGTTCCCACTTTCTAACGTAAAGCGGCACCTCATCTGCCTTGGGGGAGATAAGTAGCTTGTACATGAGGGAGAGAACATGTTTCTCAGGATTATTGCTCAGACAAATTTCCTCAAAGGTCGTAAGAGGCCTATGTCTGGTAGGGAGGTCCATAAAGGGCCGCAGGAAATGCCGGAGCTGTATGCTCTGCCAACTCGACCATTCCGAAAGCCCCCTGGCTTAAGCTAATGACGATAGATCCGACCAACCACCCTCCGACCAGAAATGTTTAACTCTATAGACGCCTGCTCTTCTCCATTCCTTCGATCTTGGCCCTTCACAGCCCGGGGGGGAAGTCCGGATTGCCCAGGACGGGAATCAAAGGGGAAGGCCCAGGAGAAATTTCTGTCAAGTCAGCAGCAGACTTTCCTATTTTTAATGTGGTTCCTACAGTAGGGTGTTTAAGAGCCAGAGGGACGTGTTTGGTAGCGGTATCTCTGCGGCCTCCTGCTCTAAATCAACCCACTGCTTGGTGCTCCTATGTAGACACCAGTCAACTATTCTCCCTAGGTGCACAGCAGAATGGTATCTCACTGGGTCCGGAAATCCTATCCCCCCCATGCTTCTTCGTCCTGGTGAGCGTATCTCTGTCAATCCTGTGCCGTTTTCCTCCCCAGACAAATTTGGCAAAGAGGGATCTAACCTCACGAAGAAAGGCTGGTGGGATCGCTATCGGGAGGGCCTGCAGAAGGTACAACAGCCTAGGGAGAAGGTTCATTTTCAGAGTGTTGCAGCGCCAGAACCATGACAATTTTCCAAAAGACCATTTTGAAATATCTTCGTGAAATTTTTTAAGGAGAGGAGGGAAGTTTAAGCCAAAGATTTTGGAGAGGTCACTTCCAATTTTAGTCCCCAGGTAAGTAAAGCTTTCTTTGGCCCACTGGAAGGAGAACGCGCTCCGCAAGCGGGTGAACTTTTCTAATGGGATATTAATATTATGTATTTCTGATTTAGAATAATTGATTTTATAGCCTGAAAGTTCCCCATACTGTTTGAGCTCTTCCATTAGGTTAGACAAAATTAATTAGTGTGGTCGGCACTCCACATGAAAAAATGTATAATATGTAGGGTGCTGCCTGCCAAGGATAAAATCCTCCAATAATCACTAATACTAGACAAATAAATAAATATGTAGGTAGGCGCACACCAAATGATGATGATTGGCAAAAATTTATATTTTGAAAAAGGTAGTGGTCACATGAAATTTACAGACAATTCATTTTATATACATATATACACACAATAACTCAAGTATGTAGGGTATCTTATATCTCCAAGCAAAGGATACAATCATATATACAAAGATCAAAATATGTTCAACTGTGCTGTGCTGCACCAAAATTCTAAAAAAAATGACAGAATAGCTATCCAATAACATTAACCAGAACATCCAGTCTATACAAGCTATGAAGTGAAAAAGTACCTCCAATTGAAACAATTATAATCTGGTGCCCTCACAGTCATCCCCAGGTTAATCACATATAGGGTTAAATGTTCAATAGCTGAATCAAAGTCAAGGAGAAATATTACTTGTTGATATAAATGTGATTAAACATAACATCACAGTTATGACAAGAATAGTAAGTACTGTAGCTACCCTGATGAAACGGCCTGCGGCCGTGAAACGTTGGTAATTTATCTTTTGAGCGATCAGTACTTACTATTCGTGTCATAACTGTGATGTTATTTTGTTCTGCTTATGTATAACTGCATATTTGTCTATGTATGGATAGGGTCTCAAGAGTCTAACTTTACTCCATCCTTCTACTACTGTGTGAAGAGTCACATAGTGTGACTATATATTTCATATAGATATTATGTTTAATCACATTTATATCAACAAGTAATATTTCCCCTTGACTTTGGTTCAGCTATTGAACATTTAACCCTATATGTGATTAACCTGGGGATGACTGTGAGGGCACCAGATTATAATTGTTTCAATTGGAGGTAATTTTTCACTTGATAGCTTGTATAGACTGGATGTTCTGGTTAATGTTATTAGATAGCTATTCTGTCATTTTTTTTAGAATTTTGGTGCAACACAGCCCCCCCAGTTGAATATATTTTGATCTTTGTATATATGATTGTATCCTTTGCTTGGAGATATAAGATACCCTACATACTTGAGTTATTGTGTGTATATATGTATATAAAATGAATTGTCTGTAAATTTCCTTTTTCAAAATATACATTTTTGAATCTGAAGAATCTGAGAACACGCCATTCACGCGAACCGACGCCAAAGGACCCTCGTAAAGGCTATGGATCCAGCTTAGTGCATTAGGGCCTAGACCCAAGTGGCGTAAGGTGGCCTTCATGAAAAGCCAGTTGACCCTATCAAATGCCTTTTTGGCGTCGGTTGCGAGGAGAAGAGCCTGTATGTTTTTCTGTTGTGCTGTATGGATTAGGTTCAACACTTTAATAGTGTTGTCCCTAGCTTCCCTGAATGACATGAAACCCACTTGATCTAGCCCAATTACGTGGTAGAGGTGTGGGGCAATTCTGGTGGCCAGGACCTTGGCGAATATTTTAATATCTGAATTTAAAAGCGAAATAGGTCTGTAGCTGCTACACTGCGAAGGGACTTTCCCCTCTTTCGGCAACACAGAGATGAATGCCCTTAGGGTGTCCGCCGGAAAGGAGCCCCCGTCTGACTGAGTTGAAGGCCGACAACATTCTGGTGGCCAAGATCGACATTAATCGTTTATAGTAGAGCGCCGGGAGCCCATCTGGACCCAGAGCTTTCCCACCCGCTGTCCCCGTGATCGCTTTCTGCAGCTCCATCAAAGAGATGGGCTCCTCTAAACCCTCAACCACTTCAGGCGGCAGGCTGGGCATCCCCGACTCACCAATATATCTCTCTACTACGGCCATCTGGTCAGGTCTCTGGTCTTTCGGCAGGTTATATAAGGACTGGTAAAACCTCCTGAAAGACTCCGCAATCTCACTTGTTAGGTGTCTGACCTGACCATCCGGGTCTGTGATTTTTGGAACATAGGTCTTGGCCTCTCAGATCACAGGGTCCTTGCCAAAAGCCTGCCACACTTGTCCCCCGACTCGTAGAAGGCTCTCCTGCATTTGATCAATTGAGCCTTCAACTTATCACAACTCAGCATTTTAAGCTGTTCTCTCAATGATGTCAGAGTACCAAAATGGGCGGCTGCAAGGGACTGTTTGTGAAGTTTCTCAAGTTTCCTGATCTCAGCCAGGAGTTCCATTGTGCGTTTTGCTTTTTACTTTTTTGACTCGGGAGCTGATTTTGATAAAAATCCCCCGAATGACACATTTATGAGATTCCCATAAGACTCCAGGACTAATCTCAGGGGAGGCGTTGAGGGCAAAGAACTCTCGGAGCTCTTTTTAAATTTCCTCCAGGACTACCTGGTCTTCTAATAATGAGGTATTAAGCCGCCAAGACCATCCCTTCATGGTTGGGCTCGGTAGAACTACTGTGAGTATAACTGGGGCATGGTCAGAAATGGTAATGTTACCAATTTCTGCAGCAGAGACCCTGGGTAGTGTGGCATGGGGGATAAGGAAGAAGTCAATCCTAGAGTATGAGTTGTGGGGGGCAGAGTAGAACGTAAAATCCTTATCCGTCGGATGCAGGATTCTCCACGGGTCTACCAACTGATGCATGGCGATTACTTTCTTAAGCCTATTAAGTTTTGTATAGGACAGATGGGGTGAGCCCTTAGAGGTATCGATAAGTGGGTCCGGCGCTAGATTGAAATCACCCCCAATAATCAATTCACCCTCCATAAAGGTGGAGAGGTTGTCCGTTACCTTTTCAAGGAGGGTGGTCTGACCCGTGTTCGGCAGGTAAAGATTGGCAAAGGTGTAAAGATGAGACGCTAGCCTCCCTTTCAGGAAGATCCAGCGTCCCTCTTCGTCAGTTTTATAATCAACAAGCTCCCAAGCGAGACCAGTATCAATAAGGATGCAGACCCCCCGTGACCTAGAGTCTGGGGAGTAGCTGTGGTAACTTTTTTGAAAGGTTCTATTGCCAAGAGAGGGTGATCCACCTGCCTTAAAATGTGTTTCCTGCAAGAAAGCTATTTGAGCCTTAAGCCCCTTAAGATTCCTCAAAGTAAGGGACCCTTTTTCCGGGCTATTAAGTCCCTTGACGTTCAGGGAAACTATGTTAAATTCAGAGATAGCTCTGGCCGGAATCATTGGTTTGCCCCCCCTGGCCATTGTACCCACGCGCGTTGGCCCAACACTTAATATTAAGGGGTAAGGGAGAGAGGGGATATAGAGGGTAACTAGTCTACCCCTGGGATAGGGGGCGCACTATACCTAAGAGTGTAACACAAAACAAGTTAGAGTTAAACAGTACTATTCCAAGTATGGATAATAGAGGCTTCGGTCGCCAAGACGACCGAAAGCCCAACATATTGGGGGGTGAAGCGTCTGGCAGGGAAGACGGAACTCAAAAGCAGGCACCCCACCGTCCCCCGACCCCTGCTTAGACACGTACACCCGCCAATCAGTCACCTATATTAATATCGACCGTACTAGAGAGGAGAGAGCTAGAGGAAAAAGACAACCTATAACTTAACAAAAAAAACAACGATGGCTAGGCCTGAAGGAAGCTTCTACATGAGACCACATCCACATAACTCTTCTGCCCCAGAGTAAGACTGGTCAACCCTTCTAAATCACAGCAGATACAATGAAGGAATGGGGCGACAACAAGACAAGGTGTCAACGCCGGTCGTCTCTCCCGGAACTCGCTGATTGCTGGGGTGGAATTCTCTCCACCACTCCAGGCGGGGACACCGGAGGGGAGAAGACCTTAGCCCCCTGACCGTCCGTCCAGGAGAACCGAGTGGGGTTGCGGCAAGGAAAGATCGTTCTGCCTGTTCTGAGACAACCCGCCCCCATACGGAGCGGAGGATCTCCTGAGGCGCTGCAGATCGCGATAATTCTTCGGGCCCCTCCGTGGTCCGCTCGAGGGCTCATGCACAGGAAGGGGGAACTCCGGGGATAACCAGTCCGGGATCCAGACGGGCTCGCAGCGGAGAAACTCAAACAGGTCCTCCAAATCTCGGGGCGACTTCAGAGTGAAATTGCGCTGCTCTTTCTTCACAATTAAATGAAAGGGAACACCCCATCTGTAAGTGGCTCCGCTTTTAACAATAACTTCAAGAAGGGGCTTAAGGGCCTTCCGCATCTGCAATGTCCGCTTGGATAGATCTTGAAGAATTTTAACAGCAGCCCCTTTGTATTCGACCGAACCTTTGTACCAGGCTTTCCGGAGAATTTCCTCTTTGAGAAAGGACAAGTGGACCTTACACACCACACCTCGTGGAAAACCGGGATCCTGACTTTTGGGGCCAAGGGCCCGATGCACTCTGTCGAGCTCGATAGAAGTAGCTAGATCCCGATCAAGGACCGCGTTGAAGATGTCGGAAACTACGCGCTGTAGGTCTTCTCTCCTGGACACTTCGGGGATGCCCCTGAGACGTAGATTATTTTGCCTACTCCTGTTTTCCAGGTCATCCATATGGAGAAGGCACGTTTGCAACATTGTTTCTTGCCGAACGCATCTGGATTCTAACCCCTGCAAGCGGTCAGCTGCTGTAACACCCTCCGTCTCAAGGGTATTAACTCTCTCTCGACATCTGAAACCTGATGTTTAATTGTTGTTAGCTCCCATTTGAATGTTGCTTCATATTTTGCGATAAGGCTTTCAATGTCAGATCTCGACGGAATCCCCTTTAGAAGCGAGATAGTCTCCAAGTGGATTTCTTCGGCATGGGACTGTGATACTTCAAGGGAACCTCCATCGGGAGAGAAGTGCTGCCCTGGTAAGGATACAAGATGCGCGCCAGACGGGGACGAAAAGGACCCCGGAGACATGGGTGAAAGTCTCGGTCCATCCTGAACGCTTATATTCTCAGGGGACGGTAGCAAAGGAGACGGTGGGGAGCCCAGCAGGGGAGGGCCCCAAACTCCGCTGGGTGTGCTTCCTGGGTGACTTCCCCATGCTTTGGGGTCTTTTGGGGAAGTGCCCCGGGCGGAGCAGTCCCTTCCACATTAGAAAAGATTCCAGGGGCATGCAGAATAGTGTTGTCCCTTCTTCTGGGCTCAAAAGCATATTTTAATAATTTCGGGTGCAAAGGAGCCTTGCCCTTCTCTGCCCCCTGCACCACTTCTTCCATTAAACATAAAGCTGCTGGGGGAGCAGCATGGCAGCTCATCTCCTGCTGCCTGTCTGGTATCTTTTGGGGGGAGGATGACAGGGAGCGCGCCGTTTCTCCATTATGCTGTCCCATGCACCTGCTAAGGAGACCTGCAGCAGGTGCTCCCTCATCAATTTCTATTCCCCGCTGCGTAGTCCCCCGGCGCAGCTGGGCATCACACTCTGTCTTCGCCGAGTCTGTGTCGGCACACTGTGCCTCTCTCTCCACTCCCCCTCCTCTCCGCGACGGGCCCCCCGGAGGCCGTGATGTGAGCGGTGATGTGGCTCAGTGGCCGCCATCTTGCTACTCCCCTCCCGCAACTCACTGCGTTCCTCGCTCCGCGTCCCTCCTCGCTCCGCAGCCTGATCGTTCGGGGGGCCGTGGGACATTACGCTCTCTGGGTCTGAGGCTCGCTGGATGATGAGGTAAGGCAGGCTGATGCCGTCATGTCTTCCTCTTCCCGTCCCGCCCCCATGTTGCCCGTCGCTGAGCCATTTCCCGGCAGTCGCCCACTTCGGGGGGGGGGGGTCTTCTTGTCTCCTCCACCCTCTCTCCTCTTCACCTTTTTTTTTTTTTGGCAAAGCTCAAACAGATTAACGGATCTAGGGTCCGGGAGCAAAGCTACGTGCGTCCACACTCCACCATTGCCAGGACACGCCCCCACAGACTACTTATTTAATTACCTATAACATAGCTTAATTCACAGGTCTTTAAAAAGTTCTGCCTAATACCTTAGCATAATGACCTATGGGCTGATCCCTAGCCTAATACCTTGGCATAATGACGTATGGGCTGATCCCTAGCCTAATAACTTAGCATAATGACCTATGCCTAAACCCTAGCCTAATACCTTAGCATAATGACCTATGGTCTGATCCCTAGCCTAATACATTAGCATAATGAACTATGGCCTCATGCCTTTGCTGGAACATATAATATAATAAATAATATTTAATTCCACAGCTAGCAAACGTGTATTTGCCTAGAAACAATTATTGCTTCCTTTACACAGGAACACCGCAGGAGAGACTCCAAAAGCTGACAGTGCATCGGCTGGTGGGCGACATTCAGGAGCTGGCTGCTTCAATGGGGATCAGTGAAGAATAAATTCCTGGGGCCTGCCACATTTGTTTGTTTGTTTTTTAAAAAAATATATTAATGTGGACAGTGAGCATGCGCGTGGAGCCGTGATGGACGTTTGATCCAGCGGCTCTCCAGACCCTTGGGCGTAAGGACCCCCCCGCCTACGAGACCCGGCGGTTTTCGGCCCCGGAGGGTCGTGTGTGTCAGGGGACCATCCCCTCAGATTTTGGGGTGAATCTGGGGTGGTGAGCGGAGGCCCCCGGCGGGTGACAGGCGCGGCCGGAAAGACTGCGCCATCTTGCTTTTGCAGACCGCAACTCTCTGCTTCCCATTGCGGTTCTGCAGAGGGCACAGCTGGGCTCACCTGTCCTAGCACTCCTTCGTGCTTCACCCCTCCTCGATGTCAGCATCCTGCCGATTGATGAGCTCCCAGTCGGGAGTGATCGTCCCTGTACGCAGCAGTGTCCTTCTGGCAGCTCTCAGTTCTTAAAGGGCCGGTGCAGCCCTCCCTGTTACCTCCCATACTGTCGTGTCTTGGTTTACCTAGGAGCAGGTCTTCTGTTAAGCTGGGGGATTTCAGGTAGGAGGAATTGCATATTCTTCCAGCAACAAGCCTCAGGATATTTTTTCAGCTCTTAAAGGGCCAGTGCAGCCTTTTCTAATTGCGGTGCCTTGTCTTGCCTCATCACAAGCGCTCAGTGGGGAGACTCTGGTCTGGAGAATGTATCCCCTCACCCATCAGCATCTTCCAGGCAGACCTCAACTTTTAAAGGGCCAGTGCAGCTTCTTCAGTTTCCTGCCATTTGTTACCCTGGGATTAGTTTCTAAGACCACCTTATTTGCTTTATCTTTTATGCCTGTTAAGCTCTTGTTACCAGCATAGCAGCCGGACCAGCCAGATCCCACAATGTCTGATCCTAGCGCTTCCCAGAGTGACCCTCATAATAAGTCTGATCTCCTTACAGAGGATGATTCCTGGATGGATGAATCTCTACAGGGTTCACCTCCTAAAGCCCACCCTCCCTCCCTTGACAGATATGAAGCAATGCTGGAAAGAGCGCTAGAAAAGTGGGCGCTGAGGATCACAACTCAGATTACCAATACCCTCTCTGCAGATATTAACTGGGTCAAAGGGTCAGGGATTTAGAACATCAAGCAACGACTCAGATATCTGATATGTCCACACTGAGAAATGATATAGATTTACTGCGCGAGGAAAACCTAGCACTGCTGCATAAGCTTGAGGATGTCGAAAACAGATCCAGGCGGGCCAATATTAGGATCAGAGGGATTCCAGAATCTGTTTTGGACCTGCAATCAACAGTTACAGCGCTTTTTCAGGAGCTTGCTCCATCAATTCCAACTGAGAAACTGGAGTTTGATCGAATACATAGGGCCTTACAGAAGAAAAGGGCCGACGGTCTTCCGCGAGATGTCCTTGTTAAGCTGCATTTTTTTCGCACTAAAGAGTATCTTATGGCGGCGGCGGCTTGCGGAAAAGATTATTTGGAATTCCAGAACTTCTTATATCAGTTGTATGCGGACTTGGCACCCCAAACTTTAGCGAGAAGACGTGCTATGAAACCGGCCCTGCAAATCCTGCAATCCCACGGCATCAGATATAAATGGGGCTTTCCCTTTAAGATTTATTTCTCTTACAAGGACGCTCACTTTGTGGCCTCCTCATCTCAGGAACTCGATCGGGTGCTTGCTTCAGTTAACCTTCAGTCTCCCAACGCTGCCCGGCTTGCCCCTCCACAAAAGAAAAGAGCGCTTTCCTTTTCGCCAGCCTCCAAGGAGAAGCGGGAATTGCGGAAAAGCTCCCCGAGGCCTGGGAAGTCGTCGCGCGGCTTTGATTCACAGATTTTGTAAGCCGGCGGCGGGGGAGGGCTGAGGGGCAGGTTACCCTGTGTCTTTTCCTTTCTGGGTCTTGCCCCCCACCCTCCTTAGGCTGCGGCGGTAATGGTTGTTTCCCGGGTTTGTCATTTACTTGTTGTGGGGGTCACTTCTGATGTGATGGACTTGAGCGTCTTGCTCTCTCCTTCACATCTTTGAAGTATGTTGTAGTATATCGTGTGTTTGGTTATCTTACATGCCTAGCTTTGAATTAGCCTGTTTACCCCGCATCTCGTTTCCCCCCATTGTCTTTTTTTTTTCTTTGGGCCTTACACTCTGCTAGTAACGTCCTGGTCTAATGCTGTTGCTACTTTTTTTTTTCGAGGGGTCGGGCGCTCATGTGTCGATCGTGTGCTCACTCCTGGCTCCCCTTCTCACTGATTTTTTAGTGGGAACGGAAGCATTTAACTCTTGCCCCCCAGAGGGGTTAGTGGTTTGTCGTCTAAGTGATGGGGTCCTATTGTGGTAACCTCGTCACTTTGTTATGCTATTCCCAAAGGGGCGGATGTTTTAGCTGCCCTGGCGGGACTTCAAAGTATGCAAGGTGTTTTCGCCTTCATTGTGAGCTGTTTCTATTTTGTAATGTTATTTTTGTTTCTTCCTTATTCTTCTCCTGTCCCCCTTTGTCTCTCTTGAGTAATTTCCTTGAATGTGCAGGGTCTGAACGCCCCTCAGAAGAGAGTTAAAGCCTTCAGGCAATTGAGGTCACTTCGTGCTGACATTGTATGTCTCCAAGAAACGCATTACACCAAGCAAGGTACCCCTAAATTCCTCAGTGCAGATTACCCCTTGTTTTACTCTGCTTCTGCGTGCACCAAGCAGCGGGGAGTCCTAATCGCTTTTAAGCGCTCGATACCCTTCTCCTTGGAGCATGTGGTACGCAACTCACTGGGTCGTTTCCTTATTTTAGTGGGCACGATTCAAGATCAGCCTGTCACGATTGCAAACTATTATGCTCCTAACCGGGACCAAAATGCTTTCCTGGAGGATTTCTTTAAGAAACTCCAAGTGGAGAAAGGTTTTCTCATTGTTGCTGGGGATTCGAATCAGACTCTCCACCCTACTTTGGATAGGCAAGATGACAGATCCTCCTTGGAGGCCAAAACTGGACCCTCTGGGAAAGCATTTCAGGCCTTATTGGGTAGGTATCACTTGGTTGATGCATGGCGGGAGTCTAACCCAACAAAACGAGATTTCACTCACTATTCGTGTCCCCATAAGGTGTCCACAAGGATCGACCACATTTTCTTGCAGCAATCCTCCCTTCCCCAGGTTTCCCAGGCGAGCATTATCCCAATAGTCTAGTCTGACCATGACCTGGTTTCAGTGGACCTTTTGGCCCTTACTCGAAGAGGCCCCCAGAGGTATTGGAAGTTATATGAGCCAATGTTGGCTGATGAGGCACTCCTGGATAGGGTTCGTTTGGGGATTCAGAAGTTTTTCCGCTTTAACAAAGGTTCAGTGAGCTCCAACGTCACGTTATGGGAGGCACACAAGGTTGTGATCAGAGGGTTGTTGATGCAGGATTCTGCCAGGCGTAAAGCGTTATACAAAGAGAAACTCTTGGCCCTAACGGATGCCTATCAGGTGGCCTCGACCGACTTTAAAAACCGACCCTCTAAGCAGAATAGGATCCGCCTTAATCAGGTGGCTAGCCAACTTAATTTATGCTTATCTGGTGAAGCCGCCCGCCAATTGAACAAATCAAAGTTCCACTGGTATCGTACTAGCAATAAGCCCAACACTCCTCTTGCGAAAAGGCTTAGGGGAATTGTATTGAGACCCAAACCGGTACGTATTAGGACAGTAGAGGGCCCCCTGTCTAGCAACCCAGCAAAGGCGGTGGCTACATTTGCTAAACATCTTGAGGGGTTATATAAACCTAAATCGTGCTTAAATATTAGTAAAGCGGAGGAATTATTCAGCCATCTTAAATTGCCCGGTCTCCCCCCTGGTTCTGGGGAGCTCATTGATAAGCCTGTTGAGTCTGCTGAAGTGCAGGAGGCCATAGCATCTTTAAAAGTTGGTACGCAACCAGGCCCTGATGGCTTTACAACGCTCTATTACAAAAAGTTTAACCAGATTTTGGCCCCGCACTTGACGATAGCTTTTAACGTTGAGGGAGGGAGCAGCTTGGAGTCCTCACTCAAACCTAACACGGATGACACGGTATGGTCTAATTATAGACCTATCTCACTGCTGAATGTTGATGTTAAAATTTTGGCAAAAGTCCTGGCTGCACGACTCAACGGGTTTATCAATCTGCTCATTTCAAGGAGCAGGTGGGGTTTATGCCACAGCGTCAAGCTGGTGACAATATTAGGAAGATCGCCAACCTCTTACACCGCACAAGGGTGGAAGGTTATCATACCATGCTCTTAGTGCTAGATGTGCGCAAAGCATTCGACACTGTTGCATGGGACTATTTGCATTTCACTCTCAATAAATGGGGTTTTGGTCCGTCTTTCCTGAACTGGGTTTCCTCTCTTTACGCCAACCCGGGGGTGTCCGCTTTACTCTGGGGGTAGGGGCACAAGACAGGGTTGCCCTCTTTCCCCCCTCCTCTTTGCCTTAGCCATTGAGCCCTTCGTCAGACTTATCCAGGCCAATAGTGGTATTGCAGGCATTGAGGTGGGGGGGACATGAACATAAGATATCATTGTTTGCCGACGACATTCTTATGGTGATCAAGGACCCGGTCATATCCCTTTCGAGCCTTTTCAAAGATCCCGATTCCTTTTCTAGGCTTTCGGGCCTGCAAATTAATTCAGCCAAATCTCAGGCTCTTAATGTTTCCCTACCTGACAGCGTCCTGTGTACAGTCAAGGCTTCCTTTGACTTTCACTGGCAGGCCAAGTTTATTAAATATTTGGGGATACAGCTGACGTTCGACTATACCTCTCTTTACGGGGCAAACTACCCTAATATGTTTAAGAGCCTGAGATCTCTCTTGGGTAACTGGGCCAAATTAAATCTTTCTTGGCTTGGTAGGATTGCTGCAGTGAAAATGGCGTGGCTCTCTAAACTACTTTATTTCTTTCGGGTATTGACGATTTCTGTGTCGGCCTAGGCACTGAAACATCTCCAAACTGATTTAAACAAATTTATCTCGGGGGGGGGGGGGGGGGGGGGTAGACCGCGAGTTGACAGTGGTACGCTTTATAGAGCTAAACAGAGAGGTGGCCTGGGTGTCCCTAATCTTGCACGGTATTCTAATGCTTGTCAAATTGCCCAATTGTCAGTCCTGTATGGGGGAAGTGATAGACATTTGTGGGTGGATATCGAGGAGTCGTATTGCTCCCCGGTCTCCATATATAACTTTCTGTGGCTCCCCCCCCGCGGTCTGTAGAAGTCTCTCCAATCCTGTTCTGCAACATTCTCTTAGACTTTGGAGGGCCAATAAGAAGCGGGGGAATCTAGCCTCGCCGCATTGCCCACTTCTTTCTTTTCTCGGCAATCTGGAATTTTCCCCAGGTTTTGTAGAACCGGTGGCGTTTGAATGGTGGAGGAGTCATAACTTGCCCAGAATTCAGAACCTCTTATCGCACCAAAGTCTGCTTTCCTTCGCCGAGCTGGGACCTTTGCATGATGTGCCGAGGAGGGAGTTCCTTCGCTTCTTGCAAATCAACCATTATGTCCGGTCTAAGTGCAAGATTGGTGCCCCACTCCCTCCTCTCAAGCCTTTCGAAAAAATTTGTCTTGAGCAGCCCATGGGTAAAGGAGTGATCACGTCAGTCTACAAATTGCTGTCTGAATCGGAGGGTGTGAAGCCTCCGCGACATACGGCTTCCTGGTGTACTGACCTGAATTTGACCTTATCGGATGGGGAATGGAGGGCGGTCTGGAAATATACTTTTTCAGGCTACCTTAATGTTGGCGCCCAGGAGGTTAACACCAAGGTCCTCCTTCAGTGGTACCTTGTTCCACATAGAATTCATAAATTTTGCCCCTCATACTCGTGGGACTGCTTCAGAGGATGCGGGCTCCCCGGTACCTATTTCCATACTTGGTGGGACTGTAGGGTAGTGAAACAATTTTGGATCAGGGTCCTTTATGTTATCAATAAGGCCACCGGGCTGAAACTGAATCCATCTCCCCAGCTCTCGCTCATTAACTTGAAACCCCCTGACTGTACGAGTTCTCAGTTTGACCTCATTAGGCATATTAATACGGCAGCTAAATTGATTATAGCTCAGTCGTGGAAGAAACCAGTCATTCCCAGGGGAAGCCTTATCACCCGGGTCAATGATGTTATGATGTTCGAGAAGATGGCGGCCATGTTAAAGGGAGATTTTACCCCCTTTTTATCTACCTGGGAAGGCTGGATTTCTCATTTTTATCCGGGAGGTCACAACTGTGTTCTCCTTACAATCTAGAACCCTGCCGTGTCTCTTCCCGTGAAACGACTGGAGGCCTGGAACCCACCTTTTACCCTGTTTCTCCTCTTTTTTCCTCTAATTTTTCTCTTTGTCAGCATTTTGCTCATATCAGTCTTATTCTTTGGATAATTGTTAACCTTTTTTTTTTTGTGGCGCTTATTAATGGCCTCATGCGCGGTTTGGAAAATTATCTTGAATGTATGACTATGCTGTTTTTTTTATTCTGCTTTTATTCGAATAAAAACTATGATAAAAAAATATATATATTAATGTTTTTTTTTCTTTACAAAAATATAAGAGTTTAACAAATTTTAAGATTGAAAATTTTAGATAAAACAAAAAAAAAAATGTAAGAATAATTTTTTTGCAAAAAATAAATGTTATTAAATTGACCCATGTTTCGTATTTATTTCATGTTAAGCAAAAGACTTTTTAACCATTACCACAGGCAAAAAATCACATACAGCAGAAAATATCAAGAAGGATCCCAAAAATAATAACAGAATGAAGAACATTAGGTAAGCATGAAGGACGGGAGAACATCTAAAGTGGAACAGCGATTGAGTTAAGGTAAGCATGAAGGACGGGAGAACATAAAAACAGGAACCGCGAGTGATTTAAGGTAAGCATGAAGGACAGGAGAACATCTAAAGTGGAACCGTGAGTGAGTTAAGGTAAGCATGAAGGATGGGAGAACATAAAAACAGGAACCACGAGTGAGTTAAGGTAAGCATGAAGGATGGGAGAACATATAAAGTGGAACCACGAGTGAGTTAAGGTAAGCATGAAGGACGGGAGAACATAAAAACAGGAACCGTGAGTGAGTTAAGGTAAGCATGAAGGACAGGGGAACATCTAAAGTGGAACCGCGAGTGAGTTAAGGTAAGTATGGAAGCAGAAGTGAGGGAGAGAATAGTTGAGACGGGGACATGAATGAGGGTAATAGCTGTGCAAATGCGTACATGCATGCAAACAGCAGATTTCCAAGAAAATGCTGTTTGGACGTATATTGGGAGGAAGATGCATGCAGAATCTAAAGGGACATCGAAAATCTTTGTGGGAAGCTACGTTCAAAAACGCTGAAAAACAGTAGAATACAAGGTTTAGGGGGTAACGTATACGTTAGCCTCGTCCTGTCGAGGACATAACGAGAGGCAGAAAATGCCATCCTCGTTGCCTTACGCTGCTACGAACAGTAAACGTAAGGCTTCCGATGGAGGCCCTGAATCAAGCTCATACACATACGGGGAAAAAATCTATTATACACATAACGGCCCAAATACGACACGGTTTTGAGGAGGCTCTGAATCAGGCCTTATCTGTCATGTGAAAGGATTGTGATATACGCAATATATGTTTTGGTTTCTTTAGCTACAGTACTTTTTTGATGATTTTTGACAATTTTTTTGTGACAATGTGCTGAAGGGTATATGTGTCAAGAGAGCACATAACGGTCTTCTATAGGACTTAAGGCTAGCCACGAAAGTAACTATAAGCCATAGTAAAACCGTTACCATGAGAGTCCCTTTATCTCAATGTATCTTAGAAAGCAAGGGTATGTGTCCTGCCAAGATTTTGAACAGAAAAGTGAGCAGGATGGAGTTCTAGGCTTGCATTAACACGGTTTCTTTGGGTTCTGTAAAAAAGCAAGGGTTTATATTATCCCTGCATAGAATTATGTATAAAGCACAGGTCAGGTTAAAACTATGGGGAGCTCATTGAATAAAATATAGAGAACTCCAACTATAACAAGTGGCTGCCAAGAAAAGAGCAGTGGGTGATAGATATAGATGAGCGAACCAAACAAAAGCAAGTGGAGGGACCATCAATCCTGTCTCACTGATTGAGACAGCCAGCCAGTGGCTGAACCTTTAATGTCATTGGCTGAACAGATGTGATGGATATTGCCCCTTGTTGCTGCTCCACCTTAAAGGGAATGTCCGCTTTCATAGATTTTCCCCAAAGACCTCAGACCAACAGTTGCCAGGTGAAAGAAAGAAAAGAAGGAATGCTGAAAAAAGAAGGAATGACAGAAAGAAGGAAAATAAGGAATGAGAAGGAAAGGAAGAAAGAAAATTAGAATGGCAGAAATGAAGGAATCCCAGAAAGAATGAATAGAAAAACAACCTGCACAATGTGCAATTGTCCCGCACCACCACAAAAGTTAACAAGGGGGAAGAGTGTGCCAATCCGGTGTCCACAAACCACAACACAATGAATGACAAAGAAGGAATGGACAAGGAATGACAGAAAGAAGGCATGAGAAGGAAAGGAAGAAAGAAAAATAGAATGGGAGGAAAGAAGGGATGCCGTGCTAAGCCCAGTGAGGATGCCAGCCATGAACTTATCTTATCTAACTACGTATATACCTATCTCTCAGTGTCTCTGGGTGGCAAGTTGTCTTTTATACAAGACGGAAAAGTTTCAAAAGTTAACCCACAGGGCCACTACTTTATAATGAAGACAGGGTATTGAACTGGGCACACTCCCTTACCTTTTATACAAGACCTGTAAAGTTTTAAAGGCTAACCCACAAGGCCACTACCCTTTACTGAGATCAGGGTATTGACCAGGTCACACTTACTCACCTATCTGACTACCTATGTACCTATCTACATCTCGTGGTCTCTGGGGTGGACCCAAAAAACATTAAACAAAACCCTCTGTGTACCCCCATTTTCATGAAAAGGCACTCGCAATGCCAAACCAAAAGGGGCCTGGACGTATGTGCAGTGGAAGTGGCAGAACTACCAGCCTAATGAGGAGAGGCAGTGCCAGAAGGACTGGTGGTGTCAGCAGCAGTCATGTAAAAGGGTGGAGTTCCCTTTACAATCCAGTGGTCATGTGCCGAATAACCAGCCAGCAGTTTTGGACTAGTTGAAAGACGCTACGTAGCCAGGCATCAGGTGTTTTCTGAGACACCACCATTCCATGGCAAGGGCAGCCTCATTTCTCTGCGCCCTCTCCAGTCCTGAAAGCTACTCTTTCCTATGCACCACCATCTAAACCCTCTGCAGGCTAGCTTGCAGGGACGCAATTTTTCTACAAGCCATCTCCCAGTTTCTACAGTGCACAGGCTCTGTCAGGAACATGTGAAGCTGGGAAAGGGTCATAATATGGGCAACACCTCCATACGCGTGCACACATGAACTTTTACCTCCATATGTTGGACCGTCTGTACTAGCAGAGAATGGCAATTAATGACTGCCTCATGCAGCAGCCAGCCAGCTTCACACCACAGTGCAATTTCCAACTGAGCCACTGGCAAATAATGTGTAACACCTGTCATTTGCTGAGGCCATTTCAAGAAGCCAATCTGCTTGTCAGCCAGGAAAACTATGGTCATAACAATGCCATTCCCTTGCTTCATGTACTGGAGGATGTCCTGCAATGTCATTTTGGCGAGATAAAAATATTTATTTCTAGTTCTACACCCGAAGAAGGGAGTATCGGCAGGGGCTTTGGCTAAATTAATTTCACAAGTTTAGTGGGTTTTGGTCTGCTTTAAGGCCTACCGGTGTGATCTAGCAGGTTTTTAGGGAGACCATGGATGCTTACTCTCCTTTCCCCCCCGACTGCTAAGGGGGGCAGCAGCAGCCAAGCTAGCCATCTAAGCCTGGAGCTAAGCATCTAACCTGCTGAGCTAAGTGGACAGCAGCCTACAAATGTCACCACCCAGCAACAGTTCAACAGCAAAAGTCCTCGTCCCTTGATAACATGGACCCCATGGACACCTGGGCTGGGAAATAGGACATCTGACCACAGCTGGTCATGTCCATGCTGAAAGTTTAACACCCTCATGTCTGATGTAAATGACTAGCTGCTACCCCCATCCACTGTCACAGGCCAGGACATCATAGTAATTCAGTCACGGTTGGATTAAACTCTCGGCCGAAGGGCATGGACTGCAAGAACAAAGGCGTGGCTCCTCCTCCCTGCCTATATACCATGGGCTTATTCCCACCTAATATCTAGTTTAATTGAAATGCAGTAGAACCAGCAGCCCCGGGAGGTATTCCTATATCTCTTGTTGGGGACAAAAGGCTGGAGACAAAATACAAGACTCCTTTTTCCGTTTAATTCTTTTTTTATACATATTTACATATTTACATCTCCACCAAGACTAGGCATCCAAGGCATGGATATAGCAACCTAGCAGACAGGGAGGGTCTGATGTCCTGAAGTAATAATGACGGAGAAATCAATTCTACAGGTACAGCATTATCTTTTATCTTTCATTTTACTTCAGGCCAGCAGAGTAATTCAGTAATGACTGGGACCTCCAAAAGCAGTACCCTTAATTTGGATGGGATCTCCAAAAAACCTTATTCCTTTCTCTCAGGAGTAACACATTCAAAGATATTTAATTTACTACAGTTTGTAATCCTTTTCTACCAAAAGCAGCTTCCGTCAAGGCTCCAACATCCACCTTATACATTTTGGTAAATGTATGAACTGTAGACCAAGTAGCGGCTTTGCAAACTTGTTCTACTGAAGCTTGATGCTGAAAAGCTCCAATAGCTCTTGTTGAATGAGCAATAATCCTAAAGGGAGGATCCTTCCCTTTGGAGACATAGATTAGACCACTGCCTGTCTAATCTATCGGCTGATGGTGGACCTAGCTGGTGAAAGACCTTTCCGTGGACCCTCAGGTATGACAAATAAGGAGTCCGACCTATGGAAGGATTGAGACCTTCATCAAGACCATTCTGCAAAAAATTCAATATTCTGGGAACAGAAAAAATACAATTTTGTGAAATACTCACCTGTAGAATTGGTATTATACGTATACAGTACGTCCTGCTCCAAATATAATACTTACAATTGGGTTATCCTCCACCAGAGGGCGCTGTGCACTGCAGACATGCAAAAACAGGCTCCTCCCGGCCCATATACCCAGGACCTCCCACAAATCCCCAAAATTGAAAAGCAGTGAACCAGAAGCCGGGAGAAACCAACCACCAAAACAACTGGTAATGATAACAATAACAACAATCACCATACAGGGGATCCAGAATAATGCAAAAACCAGGGTGGGGTGGAGCAGGACGTATTGTATACGTATAATACCAATTCTACAGGTGAGTATTTCACAGAATTATATTATTCTAAGTATACAGTACGTCCTGCTCCAAATATAATACTTACAATTGGGACATCCAACAGCAGTGTCCATAGAACAGGGTGGGATCCCCAACAAAGAAGGCCACAGCAGACAGTTGAAAGCACTGTTACCTGCAACACCTCACTACCAAGAGTGACACGAGCAAAAGCTCTAACGTCAACAAAAAACAACCCTTGAAAGGGTACGAACAAGAAAACAAGTAGCGTTCAAGCAACCTGTTCAACAAGACTTGGTGCTAAAAGGCCCAAAGATACCAAGGCACCAGTGTAATCAGGATAGAAAGAGAAGAACTCTTCCCCTTAAGGAATAGGCTTGAGTGGAAGCCTAACAAGAGCCAAAACTAAAAGTAGCCCAGGAAGAAGCCAAGCCTTCCCCAGGACCAGAAGGAACATCTTATCCAAGTAAAGGCTAGGCCCAAGGCCGCCTAACCCCTAGAGGCAGACGAGATCAGGCACATCCACCCCAAGGAGCAACAGTCCCCTAAGGGACAAGAGACAATCCGGGAAGAAAATTCCTGCACCTATTGAGGGAAATAGGTTCCCTTGCTTCAGCATTACAAGGAACGAATCCCAAAGAAGGAAAATGTCTTAATACCTGAGCCTAAGACACCACCTTAGGCAGAAGAACCAGCGTAAGGCAGAACACCGCCTCATCTCGGTGAATATACAGTAAAGAAAAGAGGGCTAGCTAGACAGAGCCACTCGCTCAGGCACACAGCCGACTGAGGTAACAGCCCCAGAATGGCAACCTTAAGGGTAAGAACAGCCAGACAGCATCCAAGTAGAGCCAAAGGGGAACACCCCACAAGGCAGGGGAAACCACCGTGCCAAGGTGGAAGGGTACATAGACCCATCTCCGGGGAAGCTGGAACCCAGTCCAGCATTTACAATAAGAGCAGCAGAAGAGCCCAAGGGCTCTGAGCACAAGGGACAATCTTGGAACAGCCACCAACTGGCCCACCAGCTACAATCCGGCCTGGTGAAGAGACGGGAACAGCAAGAGGGACCGAGCCCATGCAACCAGATTGTCCAAGTATAGGCAAGGAGGCAGGTTCCTGTCTGAACCGAATCCAGGTCCAACCCTAGGAACGGGGATACCACTAGGGAAAAAAGAGGAATTGAGGTGATTGAGCACCCATCCAAAGACTCCCAAAGGACACCACCAAACGAGTAACAACTCGGTCTGACGCAGGAATTGGGAAGCAAAGAGGGACGGCCCGGAAGTTCCTTGCACGGACGCCCCCTAGGTCTCAGTAGAGATATCACCCCCCATCATCACCTAGGCGATCACTCCGGGATCAGAACCAAGGCCAGATAATAAGGCCACAGCAGCAGTGTTGGAGCGCCAACAACTAACCTGTAAGGTCCTTGGAGCCCGGAAGGCACCATGGCCATGAAACAGCGTTTTAGGTCCCTACCGACGGCAAGAGGTCCCTGGACACAGGGCACTGGCGGCCCAACTCAGAGGAACCATGCAGCAAAACCGCCTATGAATGTAAGTTGCCTCACCTATGGAAGGCCATAATGGACAGAGTGTCTCATCCATTTGGAGGAAAGTGGAAAAGTTAGTGTAGAGGCCCCTGCCTCTGTCTGTTAAGGGCAACCAGCAGACCTTGCAGATCGCGCGTTACCTGCTCCAACACCAGAAGAGAGGCAGGGACCAGAAGCATCCTGAATATCTCGGGAAGGGGCCACCCAGCAGACATTATCCTGCATCCAGAGGAAACTTCCTCCTGACTCCATCAGAACGAGCCATGCAGCCTCCTGATAGGGGCAAGGTGCTGCGGCCATCCCCTCATGCTTGGGGGGTTTTGGTAACAGGCTTGGACTTAGTCCTGCCGGAGGGACCAGGGCGTTGTCTGCCACTCCTGGGGCAGGGATCTATACCAAAAAGCTGGAAGGACACCACTGGTTCTGGTTTGACACTAACATAGTGGGGTGGAGGGGTGCCCCTGCCTCGAGAAGGCCGGGGCCGCCTTCTGTAAAGGGGTGTCTTTCCCTTTTTCCCATACAGATCCAGACGGGCCCCGAATAGGCGTCACCCTCTAAAGGGAAGCCCAGTAAGAATCTTTTTCGTAGCATCATCAACACCCCACTGTCGCAGCCAGACCAGTCGGCGTATAGCTACGGCAAGGGCGGAAGTTCTAGCGCACATGCTGATGGTGTCATCCAACGCCAAAAGGATAACAAATACATCTCAACTGGAGAGTGCATTAAACACCTCCCAGGGGAGATCCTCAGGTTGATGATCAATCAGCTTTCTGATGAGGGTCCTAGCGGCCACTGCCGCGATGGCCGCGGCACAGACCGGGCGCAGAGTCGTCCCTGCACAAGAAAAGGCGTGGGAAGCCAGTCTATCAATGTGCCGGTCCTCAGCATCCCGAAGGGTGCGATAACTAGAGGCCGCAATAAATGGGGGGTTAAGAACCCCAATGATCGGTGCATCCACCACGGGAGGTGATGACCAGCAGTTAACCACCTCAGGGGGAAAAGGGTATTTCCAATCCCAGTCCCCTGGAACCCCTGGAAGTTTACTAGGGCATTGCCATTCTTTGAGCACAAGAGCCTGGAAGTGATCCTGCTCCAGAAATTCCAAACGCGGCGGCGCTGTATGGAAACTCTCCCTTCTAGGCCTAGAGGCCTCACCAGGGATAGAGATAGACAAGACCTCGAAGATCTTTATTAGTAATTCGCCGGTGTCACACAGGCCCCAAGAACCGGGGCCCGGATCATCATGACTCCTCAGCCCCTCGTCCGATGAGCCCGAGTCAGAGAATAACCGACCTCATCATAAAGAGCAAAACCCTGCTCAGTAGTGAACTCTTCAGATTCAGAAGGAATGGGCGAAACCGGAGGCGTCAGGGACCGCTTCTTACCGAGCGCTCTGCCAACCTCGAAATCACCTGCGCGGCACGACTTGCTGTACATTCCCGCTCGAGTGCGACTCATCAGGAGTGAGATTTAAGCACGGGGAGAGAGGTGTATTGAAACGAGGCACAGCCACTGGCAACCCTGATTGCAGGGCCAGTGCTTGTTCAGCACATGGTCCGCATCAGCATGGGGCAGTCCACACGCTGCACACAGCCGGTCTTGTCCCGGAGGGACCCCGGTCACAGAATTCTGAGATACCTCCATATAGTGATTGTTAATGTAATATACCAGTAGGGATTTACGCAATAGGCCACCCTGGATGTCCCAAAGACCCGCTAGGTTAATGTGGGAGAATTTGTAAGCCCGCTACAATATATGTTAGGCCGGGAGAAGCCACCGGAATCTTCAAGGTCTGAAAGACATAAGGGGAACAAGGGGTGTCAGGGTCATGCGCCACAAAGAGAGTACTAATAATGAAAACGCCCGCGAGGGCACTCACCGACCTGGGGAGGGGAGAGAGACCGCCAACACGCGCACGCGTGGGGATAAACAAAACGGCACCAACCGAACCTCGGAGGGCGGGTCTAAACTGGGCGTGACGCGGAGCGCACCACGCCGGGTCCCCGCCTCCCCCAAAGAGCGCGAAACTCTGAAGCAGCCGTGTAGAGGCTCGGCAAGCTAAGCATAGAGTGTGGCAGTAAGGACATCTGCTAGTGGATACTCATGAAGTCTCAATACACCGCCACCATTCTAACGCCCGTAGGCGTACGAAAAATCAGTTTCCTGCCCAAGATGTAGCATAATAACGCAGGACGTGCAGTAGACTATTGCAAGTAAAATTGAGAGGGTCAAACTAGAAAGGCAGCGCGGCTCTGACACCCAGTTGCCGATCAGGGACAAAAGCATAAGCGTGACAATACTGTACACAGACCGCCAAAAGACTACACACACCCCCCCCCCTTCTTTTCCCCCGAAGTACGGGGGGAAACGAGGGAGGACGGCGACCCTTTACACAGGGTCCACCTCTACCCGGGGCATGGGACAAGAATGCGGGAGGGACATCCACCATCAGCCTAAACCGCCTACCCTATGGTGGGGGACTGCAGTGGAGCATGGCTCCGTTCAGCACACATGGTTCTGCCTACCTTCACCCGACCAGCGCAGCCCAGGCTGGGAGGCACATCATCAAGGAGGACGGGTGGGAATAGTCCAACAGGGCCGTAGGCTGTAATAGCCCCGCTCACCTGCGAGAGAGTGATATTTCATGTCTTCGCAGTCAGCACTGCAGAGAAATCTGGGGATTTGTGGGAGGTCCCTGGGTATATGAAGGGCCGGGAGGAGCCTGTTTTTGCATGTCTGCAGTGCACAGCGCCCTCTGGCGGAGGATAACCCAAGTGTAAGTATTATATTTGGAGCAGGACGTACTGTATACTTAGAATAGTTCTACAAGTGAACCCTCTGGATTTGCACCAAGCGATAAATGCTCACCAGACTCTATAGTAGATAATTGATAAAGACTTCTTCCTGGCCTGAATCATAGTCTGGATAACTCTCTGACATCCTTACTATGTCTGAGAACCAGCTTCTTGGCAACAGAGGGGCTACCAGAATGGTTGGGACTCCCTCGTGCGTTATCTTTTTTAGTACTCGACCCAGGAGTGGAATCAGGGGGAATGCATAAAGAAGTTTGAATGCTGAGTCAGAGCATCTACTGGTATTGCTAGAGGACACAAACTTCGGAACCTTCCGATTGTGCCGTGATGCAAAGAGATCTACGTCCTGAATCACCCAGCACATGCACAGGGATTGAAAAACCCTCTGACTGAGAGACCATTTCCCCTGATCCAGGACCACTCTGCTGAGATAATCGGTCTGCAAGTTGTCCACTCCAGGTATGTGTACTGCCAAGATGCATGGAACCTGTTTTTCAGCACAAAGTAAAATCTGGCTCACCTCCTTGAGAGCTTTCTGCTTCTGGTGCGCCCCTTGTGATTAATGTATGCCACCGCTGCCCGAATCATCGGGTGAGGGCAAGACAAGAGACCCTGTACCCTGGCCTGAATTAAAATTCTCTTCTGTTCTGGAAGAAACCCTTTTGCAACAGATGTGTCTAATGACATTCCCAGAAAAGAAATAACTCTTGAAGGTATGCCGAATTCAGCCGAATTCTTCTACTGTGACAGTCTGTGTAGTCTGGCTCTACAGACATGATAGGGCCCATATCAATAGATCGTCTAAGTAAGGGATTATATGTATCCCCTGACTTCTCAGATAAGCCATGATACCAGTCAACACCTTGGTAAATGCCCTTAGTGCTGACGACAGCCCAAAAGGCAGAGCCACAAACTGAAAATGTAGGCCATCTATTGCAAACCGCAGATACTTCTGATGACCCAGAAGAATCGAAATGTGTAGATACACATCCATTGATATCAGTGTGGATTTTAGCATTTCCATGCAAAATCTCTTCAGAAGGACGAACTTGTTGAGGCCTGTGAGATCTAATATTGGGTGTACCAAATTATCCTTCTTGGGAATTATGAATAAATTGGAGTAAAAACCCTGACCTCCCTCTAAGGGAGGAACAGGACAGACTACTACAATCCCCAAAACATGTGACAGGTGACATACTGTCGATCTCATTGCTTCTGCAGATTTCGGGATGCCCTTGACCAAAAGAACCTCCTCGGAGGTCTGGCTCATAATTTGATCTTGTAACCTGAGGATACCATTTCCTGTATTGAAAGATCTGTTACACGGAGCCTCCAAATGTGAGCAAAATGTAGAAGCCATCCCCCCCACCTGCAAGGGCGTCT
Source organism: Gastrophryne carolinensis (assembly GCA_027917425.1). Classification (NCBI taxonomy): domain Eukaryota; kingdom Metazoa; phylum Chordata; class Amphibia; order Anura; family Microhylidae; genus Gastrophryne; species Gastrophryne carolinensis. The sequence goes on along the minus strand of CM051238.1, from coordinate 109,696,377 downwards.
CTTCATGCCTGAGCAGGCTTTGAAGGAGGTTTGGCTTTTTTCCACCAGACACCTCTTGCCTGTTTTGGGACTTTGTCTTATTCCAAAATTATATTTGTTATCCCGGAAAGGCAGAACCTCTACCCCCACAAAAATACCATTTTGTGAGTACTCACCTGTAAAATGGTTATTATGAGTCACACACCCCACTTCCAAATATTCATGACACTTGGGAACCTGGCCTGTAGAGGGCGATCTTGCAGAGATGACATGGAAAAAGGAGCCCCTCCTGGTCCATAAGTACTGGGTTCCTCCCACTATTCCTCAGTCTTTTTAAAAAGCAGTGAAGAACCAGGAAGAGCAAATTATATTCGATAATTGAAAAATAGTTTGAAAATAATAATCACCATATAAAGGATCCCTAGAACAAAAAAGGGCGGTGGAAGTGGGGTGTGTGACATACTCGCAATAACCATTTTACAGGTGAGTACTCCCAAAATGGTATTATTCCTAGTATGTCACACACCCCACTTCCAAATATTTATGACACTTGGGACATCCAATAGCAGTGTCTATAATGGGTGGGGATCCCCAAGGAATAATGCATAACTTAAATTACTGCAGCTTGCAGAATTTTTCGGCCAAAAGCAGCATCCGCTGATGCCCGCACATCAACCTTGTAAAACTTAGAAAAAGTATGCACAGAAGACCAAGTCGCAGCCTTGCAAACTTGTTCAACAGAAGCCTGGTGCTGAAAAGCCCAGGAAGCTCCAATAGCACGAGTAGAATGAGCGGTGACACGAAAAGGGGGAACCTTCCCCTTAGCCATATAGGCCCCAATGATGGCCTGACATATCCACTTACTAAGGGAAGATTTGGCAGGAGCAAAACCCTTCTTGGGCCCAGAAGGCACAACAAAAAAGGCATCCGTCTTGCGAAAGGCCGAAGTAGTAACTAAATAATACTTAACACAACAAACTACATCCAAAGAATGTAAGACCCTTTCCTTGTCGTTACTAGGTTTAGGACACAAGGAAGGAAGAACTATATCCTGATTTAGGTGGAAAGCAGACACCACCTTAGGAAGGAAATCCGGTTTAAAACGGAAAACAACCTTATCTTGATGCCTCTCAAAATAATGAGCTAGAATAGACAAAGCCGCCAGTTCAGAAACTCGGCGGAAAGAAGTAATAGCAACCAAAAAGGCAACCTTCTGCAAGAATAGGAAGAGGAATATCCTGCAAAGGCTCAAAGGGAGCAGCCCCGCATAGCTGAAAGCACCAGGTTAAGGTCCCAAACAGGTATAGGCTTTCTGGGAGGCCGCACATGCGCGACTCCTTGGAAAAAGGTCTTAACCAAAGGATGAAGAGCAAACGACCTTTGAAAGAAAATAGCCACAGCAGAGACTTGCCCTTTCAAAGTACTAATCTGGAATCCCATATCCAGACCTTGTTGCAGATATTCCAGAATTCTAGGAATAGAAAATACTCTACAGGGCAAAGCCCTGGATTCACACCAATCAATATAGGACCTCCAAGTCCTGTAATAAATGACAGAGGAAGACATCTTCCTAGCTCTAATAAGAGTCTGAATAACCACATCAGAAAGACATTCTTCTTTCAAGATGGAGACTTCAGCAGCCATGCCGTCAAAGCCAGCGTTTGTAAATTGGGGTAACAAAGTTGACCCTGAGTGATGAGATCTGTAAGAAGAGGCAGATGGAAACGATCCACTGCCAGCCTTACGACGTCTGCATACCACAGACGTCTTGGCCACCTTGGCGCCACCAGAATTGCTGGCGCCTCCTCCAGTGCTAACTTGCGCACCACCTTGGTGATCATGGAGAATGGGGGAAACAGATATAGGAACCCCAGATCCTTCCAGGCCAGAGACATGGCATCTGCTGCCACTGCCAGAGGATCCTGGGATAGAGACACAAAAGCAGGCAGCTTGTGATTGTGATGAGAAGCAAACAGGTCCAACCGTGGAGTCCCCCACTTGTGACAGAGGAACTGAAAGACCCATGGATTGAGAGACCATTCTCCCTAGCGAGAACATCCCCTGCTCAGGGAGTCTGCCTCCACATTCTCTATCCCCGGAATGTAAACTGCTGATATGCAGGGAACATTGATCTCTGCCTACTGAAGGATCAGAGACACTTCCCGGAGGGCACCCCAACTGCGAGTCCCTCCCTGGTGATTGATGTATGCAACAGCTGTTCGGTTGTCTGACCGAATCTGAACTGGCAGACTCTGTAAGAAATGGGTCAGTCGAAGTAGAACAAGACGTATGGCCCGAAGCTCTAATACATTGATTGGAGAATGAGCCTCCTGAGGCCCCCACAATCCTTGGAACTGAAGCTTCTTCCAGAAGCCCCCCCAGCCTACCAGGCTGGCATCCGTGGTAACCAGTTCCCAACGCGGAGTCAGAAATGACTTGCCCTTCTGGAGGTTGAGCGATATTAACCACCACTGAAGGGACTGCAAAACGTGGGGAGACAATACACAAGTCTGATTCAATGATAGTGGGCACCTGTCCCACTTTGCCAAGAGGAAGAGCTGAAGCGTCCCTATGTGAAACTGGGAAAACGGGACTGCCTCGAATGCAGCTACCATCAATCCCACTAGTCTCATCCCTAGACGGATAGACTGACGAGGGTTGGACAAGAATAGACGAATCAAGTCCTGAATCAGAACCATTTTGGACTGAGGAAGAAAAACCTTGGCCTGAAATGTATCCAGAATCAGGCCCAGGAAGGGAATTTCCCTGGACGGACAGAGAGAGGATTTGGGGTAACTTATTACCCATCCGAACCTCTCTAGCGTAGAGACCACTGTCCTGGTGTCCAACTCTGATTGTTCGAGGGAGGAGGCCGCGATAAGAAGATCGTCCAGAAAAGGCACAATGCGGATGCCCTGGACCCTGAATATAGCCATCACTCCTGCCAGCATCTAGGTAAAGACTCTTGGGGCCGAGGTAAGGCGGAATGGCAGGGCCACAAATTGATAATGCTGGTCTTCTATCGAGAACCTGAGAAATCTCTGGTGACCCGGAAAAATAGGAATGTGCAAATAAGCATCCTTGATGTCTATGGATGTCATGAAGTCTTCCTGACGGGGAGCATCGATCGTTGATCGCAGAGACTCCATGCAGAATTTTCTGAAACGGATAAATTGATTGAGTCTCCTTAGGTCTAGGATAGGCTGAACAGAGCCGTCCTTTTTGGGTACCGTGAATAGGTTGGAGTAAAACCCCAAACCCCTTTCCGCTGGAGGCACTAGGCAGATGACAGCCATGTTTAACAGATTTGCTACTGCTGCCCGCAGTCCCTGCGCAATTGCCGGATCTGACGGCATCCGGGACATGAAAAATTTGGGAGGAGGCCGGAACTCGAATTCCAGTTTGTAGCTGGAAGAAACTACTTCCAGAACCCAATTGTCTGATACCTCCTGACCCCAGACCTGGAAGAAGAACCGCAGCCATCCCCCCCCACCCAAAAGGCTTAGTGGCAGATTTGGTTTTGGACCCCCAATTCTGACTTGGACGGCCACGTCCCTTTCCTCTATTCCATGCATTCCCTCTAGGGGGGTGAAAAGGCCGATCCTCTACCGGATCTAGACCCCCGAAAGGAAGGGTTAAAAGAGGCCACTCCACGAAAGAAACGACGTTGTTTCTTACGCTGAGGTAATTTACCTCCTTTAGTGACAGAATCCAATTCTTTCTCCAAAGAGGCACAATCCCACAAAAGGGAGCGCTGTAAGCGATATCTTAGTTACAATATCAGCTGCCCACTGCCGCAACCATACTGACTGCCGAATGGCGATTAACAAAGCAGAGGTTCTGCTGCACATGAGCAGAGTATCATCTAGAGCAGAAAGTACAAAAGATGCAAACATCTCACATCGCTTAAGAGCGGCGTACTCATCAGAGGCCGGATCAAGCCCTGAGTAATTCATTAGGTCTCTCACAACAGGCCTAATAGACACTGTCATGAGTGCTGAGGCACCAACAGGCAGCAAGGCCGAGCCCACACTGGAAAAAGCGTGGCACGCCATTAGATCAATACGCTTATCCTTTCCATCTTTAAGTGTAGTGGAGTCAGGAGAATGCAACACAGAAGAATTGGATAAATTAAGCACAGGGGCATCCACCACAGGTTGTGATGACCAACGCTTAACAGTATCAGCTGGGAAGGGATATTTCTTGTCCCAGCCCAAGGGAATGCCAGGAAGCCGCGCATGCTTCTCCCATTCTTTAAGAATAATTTCATCAAAATGCTTTTGATTTGGAAATTCTAAACTAGGTTTAGAGACTCCAATGAAATTCCCTTTTTGAGGAGGGACTACTTCAGGAGGAGTGATAATCAAAACCTCAAATAACTGAGCAAGAGCCTTTGGGGTATTCACAACACTTGCTTCACCCTGCTCAATCACAGTACCAACAAATTGCTGTTCATCAGAAACATCTGAATCCTCATATAATTCTCCTTCTTCTAACTGAGAAGGATCAGACCAATAAAGCATTTCACAATTATCCAACTCACTTACCGGAACGGTCTGAGTCAAATGTTTCCTTTAGCTGAGGCCTTCTAGGCCACAGAGCTAGACATACATTTTTCAAGATGAGCCAATCTGGCACATAAATCAAAATGCGACTCACCACCCATGACAATATCACTGGGGGTACGAACAAGACATGGCGGAGTAGGAGATAAGGCAGAAGCCGCAGATGCCGAAGCCTGGGCCCCAGTTTGCTGAATAGTTAATTGAGCACAAGGGACACAAAGAATTGCGTTATCCCCAACAAGGGATGCCCCACATCCAAAACATTGCCGAGTCTGTGCAGAGGGAACTGCATGCCCGTTGCCCTGAGATGCCTCCATATGGTGTTTAGTATTATACTATAATTGATTATAGTCGCCAAGTATATATGGGATTTACGCAATTGCTACCCGGGATGCCCCTTTAAATAGTCCCAAGTGGGAGGATATTAACACAAATGGACCCCCAAACAAGGCTTTAAGGGCTAAAGACCAGGAGAAACCCCTTTAAAATAAAGAGTTTCCACCTACAAAGAAAACAAACAGTCACCAATGCACACAATACAATAAATGACAAAGCATGAAAAAAAAAATGGCAGAAACTCCCTTCAGCAAGCTGCAGCACATTTAAATATGGAACGCTTCACGAATTTGCGTGTCATCCTTGCGCAGGGGCCATGCTAATCTTCTCAGTATTGTTCCAATTTTAGTATATGTGCTGCCAAAGCAAGCACAATGAGGGAGGACCATAGGGAAACAGCAGGAGCCAGGCAGACAAGGAGAGCACAACAGGTGCTCTGATAATGCAATGATGCTGTGTGCCTAATCCCCGCCCACCCCCAGAATCACATGACCAAGAATGGAGGGAAATTCAAATCTGAATATAGCAGAAACAAAGAGCTTTGAAAGTTAAGCAAAAGAATGCTGCCTAGACAGAAATAGGAAAATCTAAATAAAACATATCCTGTTAAATAGTATAGTAAACATACTTAATAATATATATGTAATAAAGATTTATTTTATATATCTTTTTTTTTAATTTTTTTAAATTATTTGTGTGCATGGTGACAAATAAGCCCAGATAACGCCCCCCCCCCCCCTCCTTTTTACCCCAGCAGGGTAAAGGAGAACTAAAAGGGGAGAGGATAGAAATGCACCCATAAGGCACAAGGGGAAGGAAGTAAAATAGCGACAACATTTTAGCGACAACCATTTATCTGGAACTTCATCTAGAGGTTCAAAGGGTGGTTCCATTAGTCCTTTTAAAACAGTTAACAAGTCCCAGGTAGGAAACCCCTTAAATGGTGCTGGTCTTTTGCAAATAATACCATTTTGTGAGTACTCACCTGTAAAATGGTTATTACAACCTGAATGAAAGGAACCTCTACCGCCCCGAAAGGACCGGTATGATGAGGGCTACCAAAAGGTAGGTGAGAAAGCTTGCTATCCTTGACCACGAGATCAAGCCGTTCCCCAAAAAGCCAGGTCCCTAAAAAGGGAAGATCCGTAAGACTTCTCGGCGGCAGCATTAGCCGACCATTGCTTCAGCCATAAAGAGCGGCGTAAGACAATAAGAAGAGCAGAGGTTCTAGCACCTAGCACCATTAAAATCTAAGCAAGCTCTGAATTCCTTGGAATCTTGAGCATGTCTGCGAGACGTAGCCCTGGCCATAAGCTGTTTTACCTTCTTCCTCATAGCCAAAGAAACAATAGAAGTGGCACAAGCAGGACGCAACTGATCCATTCGCCTTTCAGTAGGATCTTTAAGAAGCATTAGCAGCAGACGGCATGATAGTAGCGTTGGACAGGCGCGAAACAGGTGGGTCCACATCAGGAGGAAGTGACCATAATTTAACCATGTCAAAAGGGAAAGGGTACCTAGAGTCTAGGATCCTAGGGACAGAGGGCAGTTTCTTAGGTTTTTCCCATTCCTTTAGAACTATCCTGGAAAAATGTGATTGTCCAGGAAAAACCCGCCTCTGTCTCTCGGGCCTATATAAATCACCCTTCCTCCTCTTGACAGCCTTAGGAGGGAAAATTTGTAAGGTTTCAAAAACAGAGGAAAGTAAGTCCTCTGGGAGCAAGGAATCCTCATCAGATGAAAAAACATTAGAATTACTGTCCTCCTCACAGGAGTGTAACTCACTCTCTGAGAGTGGTTCTTCCACTATTTCTTCTTCCTCCTCCGAACCAAAAGAGGCATATAAATCCTCCTCAGAATAAATGGGTTCCAAATGCCTTCTCTTACCAGAGGCCTTTTTAGGGGCTACCAATAAGAGTTGCTTCTCCAGGTTAGCCATTCTGAGCACCAGGTCTGACTGTGCCCCACTGCCTTCCCCTTCCCTAGGGGCTGACTGAGGAGGCTGAGGTTCAAAAGGGGCATACTTAATGAAGGACTAGATACTGTGGCAATAGTCCCATTATGAGCAGAAACAATTCCTTTGGCGCAATCGGAACAAACTGTGCTGAAACCACCCAGGGGATTTCGCCTGCACAAAGGGCAGAGCCCGTTTTGTTCGAGTGGGATACCTGACTCACTATCCCCTGATGCCTCCATCATGGTGTTTTCTGAAAGCAAAAAAGACATTTAAAGTCCTAAGCCTATAGCCAATCCCCCCAAAAGGGAGTGGGAGAAACCACAACCCTATTATCCTTCTTCCCACAATCTAAGAAAAAAATCCTGTTTAATTATACTCTCTCTGTGCTGTTTCTTTAGGAGATTGATTTTGTTGGCAGAGAAAAAAAATCCTGTTTAATTATACTTTTTTTTTTTCTTTTAAAAAGCATAAAATATGGTTATAATCACAATAATAAAAATAACAAAAATAACATTAATGCATGAAAAGATAATAACCGACGATCCACTTATCTCTCCGTGGAAGAACAGGAACGGGAGCAGCGACAACCACCTCTGGCCGTAGCCGCCCCAAGCCTCGGGGCTAGGAACCTAGCAGCAGCCTGCAAGGAGAGACCCACCGAGCACCCTGGGGTGCGTCCGGCCCGAGCCTCGGGCTATGCGGAACCCGTGGCCAGCGCGACCCGCCGAGGCCCTGGGGTGCGTCTGGTCCGAGCTGAAACCCGTGGCCGGTGTGGCCTACCGAGGGCCCCAGAGTGAGTCCAGCCCCGAGCCACGGGGCTACAACGAATGCGGCCGCATGATCCACTGCAGTCCCCGGAGTGTCGGCCCGGACTGCGGTGCAGCGATCCGAGCATCACCCCCCGAATGGTGCAGCGGCAAGGGAGCGGCCCCGAGCAGAGACGCCAGACAGCAGAAGGCCGCATACCTGCTCTCGATTTACCTTTTGTGGAAGTGTATAGGCGGCGGAGCCCTCACTGCTGCCTCTTTCTATGGTGGAGAGAGCATGGGCCCCGCCCCCAAATGACGTCACAATAGAAAAAACACGCCCCCTTAAAAGAAAAGGCGCAAAATGTAAAAGTTGAAAAAGACAAAGTAAAACACGTGGGAAGAAGGTAGGGTAGTACATAAAAAATATATACAGTTCCCCAGCAGGTGCTGGGAGCGGCTGCTTACTTATAGGGCCGGGAGGGGCCACACCTTTTGTCTTTCAGTCACTCCCTCCGGGCAGGAATTACCCAATAATAAAGAATGGAGACGGCCTGGAATGGATTGAAAGAAAAATAATGGTATTTTGCCACACTAGGGCATTGAGAAAGCCCAGAGGGGTAAAACATGTCTGGCCACACTGCTTTAATTGGGAAATCTACACAGAAAGAATATATGGCAATAAGCTGAATGGAATGTCTATTAATTATTGTATATTTATGGGATACAGCAAGCTCATTTGACCCAGATGATTGTATGACGCAAGTGCATTGTCAAACTTTTAATTAGATATCAATACAAGTACATGTTTTAATACTATGACAATTGTGGCGAGGTTTGATGCAAAGGCCAATATGGAGTTTGATAAATTGCTTCAGATGCAACAGGGCCAGTTTGCAGTAGCACTTGACTAAAATACACACTAGAGTTTTTTTTTCCTTCCAGACCCCGACTCCTCTGCAAGTACTCATAGATTAGGAAAAGTTTAAGTTCAAGTTCAAGAAACAAATTAGAGTGGTGGCTATGGGAGCCAAATGTGCCCCCTCCATTGCCAACCTATTTTTGGGTTGGTGGGAGTGGGAGGTGGTTTGGGGTGAGTCGATGAGCCTGTACCAGCCCCACGTAGCTGTGTGGTGGGGAGGGATTTATAGTTATATGTTCCACCTCAAGAATATACGTTGATTAGCTGATGTGTGTTTAGATAGGTCTGAGGAGCCAGTCGGCTCTTATAACTGTAAATATAATTTCAATTTGAATGTAATAGTTCGGGGATATATAGTAATATTAGCCATGTAACATTACATCATACTAAGCTCTTAGTTGAGTCTTAATGCAATATACTTTGATGTAATATATTTACCATGTTGATGCATTTAATATGAGTATAAATCATATGTTACACATCACTATTTATGTGGTCCGTATAGCATGACTAGGATTGTGCTTCTTTCTCCCCCCTCCCTCCCCGAATACTCACCTTCCACGAATCCGGTCTGGGTCTTGTACCCAGTCATTGGGTGGACGGGATGTGTCTGCGCCTGTGCGCGCTGCCACGCACGCGGCGGGCGCCTCCTACTGCAGGGGAGAGCGCCTGCCCGCGGCGGCGCGTCTGACGCAGACGCACCCGGTACTGGCGGCCTATTGAGATGTGAGTCACGTGGCGCCTGACGCGTTGCCCTTGTGGCCATTCTTATTGGCCGGACGGGGCGCGTGTACGGGCGCTTACGTGGCGCCGCCTCATTGGCCAGCGGTCTTATCTTCGGGGTATTTAAGGAGGGGGATTTCGGGCATTCTGACACGCAACGCGACGGTGGCGGCTGCTACGGGGGGACCCCTCAGTGACTAGGTAATGTAAGTTTGTTTGTTACATTTTCTTTTTGTATCAGTTTTTGGTGCCTTTTTTTTTGGTACTGGCGCTCACCAGTATACATTGTATTGCACAGCACTGTTTTGGTTTATGTGTTTGGTTAATCAGGAGTGTTTTCATTGTTGTCTTTGTTACATTGTATGCCACATTTAGTATACATGCACACAGCACTTTATGGATACAGTTGCCCCATATTAAAAGTGGCATAATCACGTTTTTTTTTTTTTAAATAATTGCACATTTGTTCTGTCACGCTGTTAATTCAAATATTCTCGCCAGTAGTATACCCAGGTTAAATAAGTTTACTAGTTACTTGTAATACACGCCAATAATACCATTTTGTGAGTACTCACCTGAAAAATGGGTATTGTTGGTGTGCCACACACCCCGCTTCACCTTTAGATATTCATCCATTATTGGGTTAATCCACCGCAGGTGACGTAGTGCAGAGAGGAAGTCTTGTAACGAGCCCCCTTCCGGCCTATATATACCTGGTACCTCCCCTCAATCACCAGTATATTTAAAAAGCAGAAAGACAAGGTACCAGTATTCCACCAGTAACCTCAAAATCAAATTTGATATAAATAAAAAAGCTTCACCACATAAAGGCTTCGGAACTACCGAAAAACAAAGGGTGGGAGTGAAGCAGGGTGTGTGGCACACCAACAATACCCATTTTTCAGGTGAGTACTCACAAAATGGTATTATTCTTGGTGTGCCACACACCCCGCTTCACCTTTAGATATTCATCCATTATTGGGACATCCAATAGCAGTGTCCACAAGGGCTGGGCAACTAAAGGCCAGGTGAAGCATAACTTAAATGACTGCAGTCTGCAGAACTTTGCGGCCAAAAACAGCATCCGCTGAGGCCCGCACATCAACTTTGTAAAACTTAGAAAAAGTGTGAACAGAAGACCAAGTGGCGGCCTTACAAACCTGTTCAACAGAAGCTTGGTGCTGAAATGCCCAAGACGCCCCAATGGCGCGAGTAGAATGAGCAGTGATACGAAAAGGGGGAACTTTCCCCTTAGCAGAATAGGCCGCAGTAACGGCCTGACGTATCCACTTGCTAATGGCAGATTTGGCTGGTGCCAAACCCTTCTTAGGCCCATGGGGCACAACAAAAAAGGAATCCGTCCTACGAAAAGGAGACGTGATAATCAAGTAGTACTTAACACAGCGTACTACATCCAAACAATGCAACACCCTCTCTTTGTCATTCTTAGGATTAGGACATAAGGAGGGAAGAACAATGTCTTGGTTCAAATGAAAAGCAGAAACAACCTTGGGAAGAAAGTCTGGCTTGAACCGAAAGACCACTTTATCCTGATGCCTCTCAAAGTAAGGCGCCTGGATAGTCAAGGCCGCCAACTCTGAGACACGCCGGACCGAAGTGATAGCTACCAAGAAGACAATCTTCTGAGTCAGGGTGGACAAAGCAATATCTTGCAAAGGCTCAAAAGGAGGAGCCTGAAGAGCGGAAAGAATCAAATTCAAATCCCAAACAGGGAGTAATGGTTTCCTGGGAGGCCGCACATGCGTAACCCCCTGGAAAAAAGTTTTAACCAAAGGTTTAAGCGCAACACGCTTCTGAAAAAAGATAGATAAGGCAGAAACTTGCCCTTTCAATGTACTAAGCTGAAGACCAGAGTCCAGCCCTGATTGTAAAAACTCCAGAATCCTGGAGACTGAAAAGACCCTACAAGGAAAAGATCTTATCTCGCACCAGGCAATATAGGCTTTCCAAGTCCTATAGTAAGTGATAGAAGAAGACCTCTTCCGAGCACTGATCAGAGTCTTAATGACCGAATCAGAAAGACCCTCCTCCTTCAGGATGGAGGTCTCAGCAGCCAGGCCGTCAAACCTAGCGCTGGTAAATTGGGGTAACACAATCGACCCTGAGTGAGCAGATCGGACCGAAGAGGCAGAACGACTTGGTCCACCGCCAGCCGAACGATGTCTGCGAACCACACTCGCCTTGGCCACCTTGGGGCCACGAGAACGGCGGACACCCTTTCCAGAGCCAACTTCCGAAGCACCCTGCCTAGCATGGGTATCGGAGGAAACAGGTATAGAAATCCCAGATCCCCCCAGCTCAGGGACATGGCGTCCACTGCCAGAGCCAGAGGGTCCTGGGAGAGCGACACGAAGTTCGGGAGCCTGCGATTGTGACGAGAGGCAAACAGGTCCACCTCCGGTGTCCCCCATCGGAGACATAGTGAGCGAAACACCCGAGGATGGAGAGCCCATTCTCCCAGACGGGGAGAGCCCCTGCTCAACCGGTCCGCTTCCTGGTTCTCCACTCCTGGAATGTATACCGCCGAGAGACAAGGAACATGGGCCTCCGCCCAGGTCAGGATCAGGGACACCTCTCTGAGAGCACTCAGGCTGCGAGTCCCTCCCTGATGATTGATGTAAGCAACCGCTGTTCGATTGTCTGAACGCACCTGGACCGGAAGGCCCAGGACGTGCTGAGTCAGGAGAGCAAGCACCTGACGGATGGCTCTCAGTTCCAGAATATTGATGGGTAAGTGGGCCTCCTGAGGTCCCCATTGCCCCTGGAACTGCAGCTCCTTCCAGAATCCGCCCCATCCCGTCAGACTGGCGTCCGTGGTGACAATTTCCCAAAGGGGGGTCAGGAAAGACCTGCCCTTCACGAGATTGGTCGAGACCAACCACCACTGGAGGGACTGCCGGACCCGGGAGGACAACTGGAAGGGCTGATCCAGCGACCGAAGCCGTCGGTCCCAAGACGCCAACAGATAAAGCTGAAGCGTCCTCGTGTGGAATTGAGCAAAAGGAACTGCCTCGAAGGAGGCAACCATCAACCCTACCAGCCTCATCCCCAGACAGATGGACGGCCGAGGATTGGAGAGTAGGACCTGAGCCAACTCCTGAATCAGATGAATTTTGGACTGGGGAAGAAACACACTGTGCTGATGAGAGTCCAACGGACACTACCCTGGCCGGAGCGAGGGAGGACTTGGGGAAGTTGATCACCCAACTAAAGCTTTCCAGCGTGGAGACCACCAAGCTGGTGTCTGTCTCTGATTGATTGAGCGACGGAGCCATGATGAGAAGGTCGTCCAAATAAGGCACGACACGAATGCCCCGAGATCGGAAAATGGCTATGACCCCTGCCAGCACCTTGGTGAACACTCTTGGAGCTGAGGTAAGGCCAAACGGAAGTGCCACGAATTGATAATGCTGATCCTTCATCACGAATCGAAGAAAACGTTGATGAGCGTGGCAGATGGGAACATGAAGGTAAGCATCCTTGATGTCTATGGACGTCATGAAGTCCCCTTGCTGAAGAGAGCCGACGGCAGTGCGCAAGGTTTCCATGCGAAACTTCCGAAACCGGATGAACCTGTTGAGCAACTTCAGGTCCAAGACGGGACGAACTGAACCATCTTTCTTGGGGACTGCGAACAGATTGGAGTAGAAACCGAGGCCCGTCTCTAAGCGCGGTACCGGCCGGATGACCGCCATCTCTAGTAGATTCTTTACCGACGCCAGGAGCCCCTGTGCGGCGACAGGATCGATGGGCACCCGAGACCGAAAGAACCATGAAGGAGGGCGAGACTCGAATTCCAGCTTGTAACCGGATGACACTACCTCCGGAATCCATCTGTCCGGAACTTCCCAGTTCCAGACCTGGGAGAAGTGTCGTAATCGTCCCCCCACCCGCACGGGTGAGGGAAGCCCCTCATTGTTGAGCGGGCTTACCGGCAGGTTTGGGCTTGGAGCCCCAGGACTGGGCGGGCCGGCCACGGCCCCTCCCCCGAGTCCAACCTGTACGACTGGTAGAGGGAAGGGAAGCCCCCCTACCTGCTCTGTATCCTCGAAAGGAAGGCCTACCAGAACCTTACCACCTTTCGCGACAGAATCAATTCTCTCTCCAAACAGACGCAGCCCCAAAAAGGGGAGAGCTGTGAGCACCTTTTTAGAAGCTGAATCCGCCGACCACTGTCGCAGCCGTACAGACAGACGAATGGCCACCAGCATAGCCGCTGTCTTGCTACTTATAGCCAGCGCATCATCCTGAGCGGATAGAACATAGGACACAAAAGATTCACACTGCTTAAGCGCAGCGAACTCATTACAAGCGGGATTGAGATCCTCGTATAGCCCCTGGATTACAGATCTCACTGCTAATAGAAGAAGGGCCGAAGCGCATTGTTGACCCAGCATAAATAAAGCCATGGCGAGCATACTGGTCAATCCGACGATCCTCCCCATCTTTAGGGACAGAGGTCTCAGCAGACTGTACCATAGCGGTGCTAGAGAGCCCTAGCACAGGGGTATCGACTTCAGGAGGAATGGACCACAGCTTCACCAATTCTGGCGGAAAGGGATAACGCCTTTCCCACCTGGAAGGGATTCCAGATAACCGCGTGGGATGTTCCCATTCCTTAAGGACCACCCTCTCAAAGTGGTGCTCTCTGGGAAAAACCAAACGCGGCTGAGGCTCTTTAAACAACTGGCCCCTTGGCAGGGTGACAGCCTCAGGCGGATCTAAATTCAAAATTTCAAACATTTGAGCCAAAATGGAGGGGGTGTCAAGGGCAACCCCCGCCGACCAATCGCCAGTCGCATCAGCCTCAAGCTGATCTGCCGGCTCATCTGACTCCAAGAGGGATTCTTCCTCATCCGGGGAGCCATCGGACCATTCCACAGGCTCACATAATTCGTCCTGTGGAGCCGAAGATACTGGAGTCAGGCGCTTCCGTTTTGCAGGGGCCTTCAACCCTGCCTTAACGGGCAATACTTTCCGAAGGCTGGCCAACTTTGCCGCCACCTCGGATTGCGAATCCCCACTTTTGACAGTGTCATGCGGGGTCCGGAACAGGGAGGGAGAGGCAGGAGATGATGGAAGTTGCGACGGGCCAGCAGCCGGATCAACAGACTGACGCGCAATACTCTGCTTTGCACAAGGAATGCAAATAAAGACATCATCAGCCGGGAGCACAGCCCCACATTTTACACACCCCCTGGACGACTCTGACGAGTCGTTTCCGGTAGTCACGGAAGCCTCCATATTGGTGATTTATGGTATCGCAAATACTGGGATTTTTAAGGCATAAGCCAACCCGGGATGCCCCTTTATCAAAAATGTCCCGGAAGGGAGGGTTTTTGTTATATAAATACTTTTTTTTTTTTTTTTTAAGAAAAGGTCCCCCTTAGTAAATATATATATATATATATATATATATATATATATATATAGATATATATATATATATCTAAGAATATATATATTAAATGTGTAAACTTTATATATAAAAAATATCCCCCTTTTTCTTTTCTAAAAAAGAAAGACTAGCCAGGCAACATAGAGCCGGAGGGCCGCTATAATCAGGGATCCCAGGATCTGAAAGGAAAGAAACAAACCATCAAATCCCCATATAAGTGTATCACATGCAGTATCTCTTATGCATCATATATAAATGATAAGAGTGCCTCTTTAAACGCTTCCCAAACATCCCCCTTTTTTCTCCATAATAAGAAATAAGGAAAAAAGAAATCTCAATGTCGGCCCCTGACAGGCCAACGCAGGACCGGAGGGACAATGTAGCAGCAGCAGCAAGATAACAAAAGACACGTGTGCTGCAGCGCGCGCCCCCCCACGTGGCTTCTCTTATCAGAGACAGGGAGGAAGTGAGGCCGGGGCCGCCAAGCGACGCTCCCGTCGGCACCCCGCCCCCCCGCGTCACAGGGAGCCGCCCCCTACAACCCGGTCAGAAGCGTCCTCATGTGCGCCCAATTCATTGAGAGATTACCACCAGCTGCGCTGGATCACGCATAGCCAGGCGGCGGAGGAGGGGGGAAAGGAGCATAAGCGCAGCCACTAGGCTGCCGCACGGAGCCAACGGGGAAGGGGGGAGGCGGGAGGGGCTGCAGACTGAGGCGGCAAGCCCAACTGCTGAGCGCGGTCCGCTGCCCTGCCCCCATAAAGCTGACCAACACACTGGCCAGTGTTAAAAATTATTATTTTTTTATTTTTGGAGGATCTGCCCGGAGCTCCAGCATAACAGACTAAGCGCACCATACTGCGCAGTCTGATTATGTGCACAAAGTGAACACACACATGTAAAAGACAGCAATACAGTGAAAACACTATACATAAAACACAACCCTCTATAACCCCCCCCCCCATAGTGAAGGGAGAAGGGACCGTAACGGGAGAGTAAGGGGCTAAGGGGACCCTCGGGACAGGGGCATCCCATTTCCGGATCACCATGCCGGTTAGCCGCATTGCCCCACGCATGAGGTCGAGCGGTAGGAGATAAGCTCCTAGGCACTTAAAGTGCCATCTACCATTTGCCCGGTGAGCAGCCTAGGCTGGGAGGCTTCCATTTCACCATAAAGGTATACAAACTCAAACCGGGCAGAAATAGACCAAAAGGGGGGTGGCGGGGTAAGAATACCCCGGCCTACCTGTAAGCAGGAGACTTCCATCTTCTGACTTGTCAGCAAGCAGAGAAAAAAATACTGGTGATTGAAGGGAGGTACCAGGTATATATAGGCCGGAAGGGGACTCGTTACAAGACTTCCTCTCTGCACTACGTCACCTGCGGTGGATTAACCCAATAATGGATGAATATCTAAAGGTGAAGCGGGGTGTGTGGCACACCAAGAATATAAATATTTATAACAACAAAATAGCCATAATTATGGCTTAATAAATATAGTCACATATATTTGGTGAATCCCCCGTTGTGTCTATATGTTTTTTAATCTGTGTATTTTATTGTGATGTGTTGTGCGTTGTGTTATCAATTTTAAGAATTATTCAATAAAATATTATTGTTAATTTTATTCCTTGAGTGTGGCCTCTATATGGGGATGGCTTTTTAGGGGTTAATCTAGGACCCCTCCATTGTTCAAAGCTTTGTCTGGTTGTTCATCCCCCATGGCCAGCACCTATGTTATAACTATATAAATCTTTGGCGGTGCATATCCACCCTGTTTGAGTGTAAGTTCAAGATATGACGGTCTGTATACCAAGTGTCACAGACCACTAGCTCAACCATGTAACTTGAAGGACTGGACTTTATGCCAGTGGAGTGTAAATTCATGGGAAGGAAAGTATGTGAAAGTAACTGGCAAGAGTGATGGATACAGACCATATTTGTATTGAAGAGCAATCCTCACTACCAAACATTTTTCAGGTCTGTTTATTCGATATACCTACCCCTTTCAAAATATAGACTGCATTACTGAAAGGTAGTTTAAAGGATTTAGATATTAACCCTTTCGCTGCCAGCCTACCTGGAGTTTTTGTCACCCTTAGTGCCAAACCATTTTGCACTATTTTGCGCTCCCCATGTTCCAATGTGATTTTTGAAGGGATTTTCAGGGATTTCCCAGGAAAATGATATATTGTTTTTTTCAGCAGAGTCTGGGCTTTAACATGAAATGTCTTGTTTGTAATTTTTTAGGTGTGTTCTCAATATTTTTGGGTGAAATATGTGAAAAAAAATAAAAAAAATACATTTTTACAATTTGTAGTTTTTTTTGTAATAAAAAATGTAAGTTTTTCAATAAAATCTTATTGCGTGTGAAATCCCAATTTCTCCCAGTTACAGCGATACCACATATGTATAGGTAGACACCCTTTCCTGCCCAGGAGACTCCCCCAAACTGAAACAGCGCTTTAGGGAATTTTCAGATAAAATACAACTATGCAATGCAATATGCGCACCTTGCAGTTTTTCCAGTAAAACAACCCTTTACATTTGAAATACCCCCAACAAACTATATATTCTCTGGAAGTACACACCTCAAGTTTTCTAGGCGTACCAGGCTTGTTGATGTGTCCATAGTTTTCTGGAAGTAATCCCTCAATGTATTCTTTGGTTGCAAAGAGTTTCCCTAAAAAAAGGATAAAAAAGCAGAATCAAAGCCACATTTTCCTAAAAAAACTATGTGCAAACAAGAAAAAACAAGTTTAGTCTGAAAAAGCAACATCCCCCGAACAGAACGATACCCAACATGCATAGCTACTGTCAAGGGAAGAGTCGGCAAACACCCCAAAGTAAAGCATGTGCGTAACAGTGATTTTACTTGAAAATTTCAGCTCTGCAGACAAAGTGCGCACCTTGCGATTTTTCAACCAAAACAACCCTTTACATTTGGAATATCCCCCATAAATCATATATTACCTGAAAGTACACATGTTAAGCTTTCTAAGCGTACCCAACTTGTTGTAGTGGGCTCATCTTTCTGGAATTAATCCCTCAAAGAATTCTTTGGTTGCGCAGGGTTTCCCTAAAAAATTTATAAAAAAGCTGAATAAAAAACACCTTTTCCTAAAATATAAATATGCAAACCAGAAAAAAACAAGCTAAATCTGAAAGCGCAAGGTCCCCCGAACAGAACAATACCCAACGTGCATAGCTACCTTTAACCATTTTAATTGCCAGCCTACTTGAGATTTTGTCACCCTCTGTTGACAGGTCATTTTCCCCCATTTTGCGCCATGTTTTGCGCCATTTTTGCTGGAATTTTCAGGAAAATTATATATATATTTTCTGCAGCAGAGTTTAGGCTTTAACAAGAAATGTCTTGTTTGTAAATTTATTTAGTTTTTTACAATATTAAGTAAAAAATAAATAAATAAAAATTTTTTTAGAAAATTGACTCCTTTATTTTAAATAAAAAATTTATTTTATTAAGGAAAACCGTATTGCATGTGAAAGCCCCATTTCTACCGATTAGAACGGTACCACATATTTATCGGTAGCCCCCTGTTCCTGCCCAGGAGACCCCCCAAACTGAAACAAGTAATCTATAACATTTACAAATAAAATACAACTACCATCCACACTACAAAGGGTTAAATCGAGAAAAAAAATGACATAGGGTCCCCCTTCCGGGGGGGGGGGGGGGGACCCCATTTTTGGGGGGGATTTTTAAGGGTTAAAAACCCTTAAAAATCCCCCAAAAAATTGACATGGGGTCCCCCTTACCCAAAGTAACCAGCCCGGGACCAGCTATGCAGGGCTTTTAGAAACAGGGCACAGGGGCCAGCTTTTGTGGCCCCTGGCCCTGCAGGCTACAAGCCCGCATAGCCCGTGGGCCCGGGCTCTTCTGCCCCCCCCTGGGCTTTGGGGAGGCAGGTAATGGGGGTGCCAGGGGTTAATGGCAAGTCACCCGCTAGTCACAGATGACTTGCCACCTCCCCCAGCCTTGTGAACTGGTATAGGGGTCATGGACCCCTTACCAGTTCACAAGGGGTTAAATGTAAAAAAAAAACACAGACACACAAAAGAGAA
This sequence comes from Gastrophryne carolinensis, assembly GCA_027917425.1. Taxonomy (NCBI): domain Eukaryota; kingdom Metazoa; phylum Chordata; class Amphibia; order Anura; family Microhylidae; genus Gastrophryne; species Gastrophryne carolinensis. The sequence continues at coordinate 109,677,644 of CM051238.1, read as the reverse complement.
AAATATATTTTATTTATTTTTTTTTTTTTATACTTACCTCCCATCCATCCTGGAGCACTGTGTCCCTCTGGGATCACTGGCTTCTGCTCACCTGCTGGAAGCCTTTTATAGCTGCTGGATGACAGAACACAAAGGGTTTATTAAAAAAAAAATGACATAGGGTCCCCCCTCCCAGGGGGGCGGACCCCATTTTTTTTTGGAATTTTAAGGGTTAAAAACCCTTAAAAATCAAAAAAAAAATGAAATGGGGTCCCCCTTACCCATCATTACCAGCCCGGGACCAGCTATGGGGGCTTGTAGGCACAGAGTGGGGGGGCCAGCTTTTGTGGCCCCCCCCACCCTGCAGCCTACGAGCCCACATAGCCTGTGTGGGCCCGGGCTCTTCTGCCCCCCCCCGGGCTTTGGGGAGGCAGGTAATTGGGGGTGCCGGGGGTTAATGGCAAGTCACCCGCTGCGGCAAGCGGGTGACATGCCATCCCCCAGCCATGTGAACTGGTATAAGGGGTCTCATGGACCCCTTACCAGTTCACAATGGGTTAAATGTTAAATAAAAAGACACAGAGACATAAGAAATAAAAGATCTTTATTTTTTTATTCTACGTGCTTGGCACTTAAGTGGAGTGGAAGCGAGCACGTAGAATCTACGTACTTGGCACTGAAAGGGTTAAAGATCATGAACACACTGTTACCCTCCATAGTAACTGTAAAATTATATAATTAGGTGTAAGCATAGATGGAGTTCCAGGTCTAGCTGTTTATACTGCTAGATAGTAGAATATGTTAGCATGCTTAGAGGCAAAATCCCTAAACAGCACTAGATACACACAGATACTAGAAGATGTGGAAGGTCAAAAGAAAGCCATACTACCAAGCAAAGCCACAACTGATTATCTCCTGTTACTCCACACGAGTGTCAAGTAATTGCAGGGATGTGTTGTTTTTAACTTAAATCTCCAGTTCAGCACCCACAATGTTCTTTTTCTAACCCCCACCCCCCTCCTCCCCTGGTTTGTGGTGGGAATTTCAAATGTAAAGGTTTGTTTTGGTTGAAAAAATAAAATTCTGTTATTACTCACCTGTAGAATTGGTATTATGAGTATACAGTACGTCTTACTCCAGATAGATTACTTACACTTGGGTATTACTCCGTCAGATGGCGCTGGACTGAGGAGACATCGAAAACAGGCTCCTCCCGGCCCCTCAAATACCCAGGGACCTCTCACAATCCCCAGCATTGAAAAGCAGTTAACGAGAAGCCGGGAGAATTAAAACAAACCCAACTGGTAACTATAACAATGATAACAATCACCATAAAGGGGATAATAAAAAAACAATCCAAGATAATAAAAAACCAAGGGTGGGGTGGGGCAGGACGTACTGTATACTCATAATACCAATTCTACAGGTGAGTAATCACAGAATTGTATTATTCTTAGTATACAGAACTTCCTGCTCCAGATAGATTACTTACACTTGGGACATCCAATAGCAGTGTCCATAAAGTAGGGTGGGATCCCCAAAGGTGACAGCAAACAGGTCATACCACTGCCACCTGCAGAACCTTACGGCCAAAAGCAGCATCAGCTGAGGCCCTAACATCAACCTTGTAAAACTTTGAAAAGGTATGAACAGAAGACCAAGTAGCGGCCTTGCAAACTTGTTCAACAGAAGCCTGGTGCTGAAAAGCCCAAGAGGCACCAATAGCACGAGTAGAATGAGCAGTAAGGCGGAAGGGAGGATTCTTCCCCTTAGCAGAGTAGGCCTGAATCACAGCCTGACGGATCCATTTGCTGATAGTAGACTTAGCAGGAGCCAAGCTCTTCCTAGGACCAGAAGGGACCACAAAAAATACCATTTTGTGAGATACTCACCTGTAAAATGGTTATTACGAGTATGTCACACCCCCCACTTCCCGATATTCATGACACTTGGGAACCCGGCCTGTAGAGGGCGATCTTGCAGAGATGACATGGAAAAAAGGAGCCCCTTCTGGTCCATAAGTACTGGGTTCCTCCCACTATTCCTCAGTCTTTTTAAACAGCGGTGAAGAACCAGGAAGAGCCAATTATATTCAATAATTGTAAAATTATATGAGAATAATAATACCAAATAAAGGATCCCTTAGAACAAAAAGAGGCAATTATATTCAATAATTGTAAAATTATTTGAAATAATAATACCAAATAAAGGATCCCTTAGAGCAAAAAGAGCCAATTATATTCAATAATTGTAAAATTATTTGAAATAATAATAATCACCATATAAAGGATCCCTCTAACAAAAAAGGGCGGGGGAAGTGGGGGGTGTGACATACTCGTAATAACCATTTTACAGGTGAGTATCTCACAAAATGGTATTATTCCTAGTATGTCACACCCCCACTTCCCGATATTCATGACACTTGGGACATCCAATAGCAGTGTCTATAATGGGTGGGGATCCCAAAGGAATAATGCATAACTTAAATTACTGCAGCTTTGCGGCCAAAAACAGCATCCGCTGAGGCCTGCACATCAACCTTGTAAAACTTAGAAAAAGTATGCACAGAAGACCAAGTCGCAGCCTTGCAGACTTGTTCAACAGAAGCTTGGCGCTGAAAAGCCCAAGAGGCTCCAATAGCACGAGTAGAATGAGCGGTGACACGAAAAGGGGGAACCTTCCCCTTCGCCATACAGGCCCCAATGATAGCCTGACGTATCCACTTACTAAGGGAAGATTTGGCAGGAGCAAAACCCTTCTTGGGCCCAGAAGGCACAACAAAAAAGGCATCTGTCTTGCGGAAGGCCGAAGTAGTAACTAAATAATACTTAACACAATGAACTACATCCAAAGAATGTAAGACCCTTTCCTTGTCGTTACTAGGTTTAGGACACAAGGAAGGAAGAACTATATCCTGATTTAGGTGGAAAGCAGACACCACCTTAGGAAGGAAATCCGGTTTAAAACGGAAAACAACCTTATCTTGATGCCTCTCAAAATAAGGGGCTTGAATAGACAAAGCCGCCAGTTCAGAAACTCGGCGGACAGAAGTAATAGCAACCAAAAAGGCAACCTTCTGAGTAAGAATAGGAAGAGGAATTTCCTGCAATGGCTCAAAGGGAGCAGCTTGCATAGCCGAAAGCACCAAATTAAGATCCCAAACAGGAAGTAAAGGCTTTCTGGGAGGCCGCACATGCGCGACTCATTGGAAAAAGGTCTTAACCAAAGGATGAAGAGCAAACGATCTTTGAAAGAAAATTGCCAAGGCAGAGACTTGCCCTTTCAAAGTACTAATCTGTAATCCCATATCCAGACCTCGTTTCAGATATTCCAGAATTCTAGGAATAGAAAATACTCTACAGGGCAAAGCCCTGGATTCACACCAATCAATATAGGACCTCCAAGTCCTGTAATAAATGACAGAGGAAGACTTCTCCCTAGCTCTAATAAGAGTCTGAATAACCACATCAGAAAGACATTCTTCTTTCAAGATGGAGACTTCAGCAGCCATGCCGTAATAGCCAGTGTTTGTAAATTGGGGTAAAAGTTGACCCTGAGTGATGAGATCTGGAAGAAGAGGCAGATGGACACGATCCACTGCCAGCCTTACGACGTCTGTGTACCACAGACGTCTTGGCCACCTTGGCGCCACCAGAATTGCTGGCACCTCCTCCAGTGCTAGCTTGCGCACCACCTTGCTGATCATGGAGAATGGGGGAAACAGATATAGGAACCCCAGATCCTTCCAGGCCAGAGACATGGCATCCGCTGCCACTGCCAGAGGATCCTGGGATAGAGACACAAAAGCTGGCAGCTTGTGATTGTGACGAGAAGCAAACAGGTCCAACCGTGGAGTCCCCCACTTGTGAAAGAGGAACTAAAAGACCCTTGGATTGAGAGACCATTCTCCCTGGCAAGAACATCCCCTGCTCAGGGAGTCTGCCTCCACATTCTCTATCCCCGGAATGTAAACTGCTGATATGCAGGGAACATTGATCTCTGCCCACTGAAGGATCAGAGACACTTCCCGGAGGGCACCCCAACTGCGAGTCCCTCCCTGGTGATTGATGTATGCAACAGCTGTTCGATTGTCTGACCGAATCTGAACTGGCAGACCCTGTAAGAAATGGGTCAGTCGAAGTAGAACAAGACGTATGGCCCGAAGCTCTAATACATTGATTGGAGAATGAGCCTCCTGAGGCCCCCACAATCCTTGGAACTGAAGCTTCTTCCAGAAAATAGGAATGTGCAAATAAGCATCCTTGATGTCTATGGATGTCATGAAGTCCCCCTAACGGACGGGTACCGTGAATAGGTTGGAGTAAAACCCCAAACCCCTTTCCGCTGGAGGCACTTTTAACAGATTCGCTACTGCTGCCCGCAGTCCGTGCGCAATTGTCGGATCTGACGACATCCAGGACATGAAAAATCTGGGAGGAGGCCGGGACTCGAATTCCAGTTAGTAACAGGAAAAGACTACTTCCAGAACCCAATTGTCTGATACCTCCTGAACCCAGACCTGGAAGAAAAACCGCAGCAGTCCCCCCACCCCCAATTCTGACTTGGACGGCCACGTCCCTTTCCTCTATTCCACGAAAGGAACGACGTTGTTTCTTATGCTGAGGTAATTTACCTCCTTTAGTGACAGAATCCAATTCTTTCCCCAAAGAGGTGCAATCCCACAAAAGGGAGCGCTGTAAGCGATTTCTTAGCTACAATATCAGCTGCCCACTGCCGCAACCATACTGACTGCCGGATGGTGACTAACAAGGCAGAGGTTCTGCTGCACATGAGCAGAGTATCATCTAAGGCAGAAAGTACAAAAGATGCAAACATCTCACATAGCTTAAAAGCGGCGTACTCATCAGAGGCCGGATCAAGCCCTGAGTAATTCATTAGGTCTCTCACAACATACCTAATAGCCACTGTCATGAGTGCCGAAGCACCAACAGGCAGCAAGGCCGAGCCCACTCTGGAAAAAGCGTGGCACGCCATTTGATCAATACGCTTATCCTCTCCATCTTTAAGTGTAGTGGAGTCAGGAGAATGCAACACAGAAGAATTGGATAAATTAAGCACATGGGCATCCACCCATGAGCAGATAATCTTTTAGAAATCCAGTCTCTCTATAAATTAATAAAATATTAATGCATAGATGGCCATTGTATGCTTGCGCACACATAGGAATTTGTCCTCCGCATTTAACCCATCCGTGCAGTGAGTGTACACATGCCCAGAGCGGTGGGCACAGGTGGTGATGACCAAAGCTTAACAGTATCAGCTGGGAAGGGATATTTCTTGTCCCAGCCCAAGGGAATGCCAGGAAGCCGCGCAGGCTTCTCCCATTCTTTAAGAATAATTTCATCAAAATGCTTTTGATTTGGAAGTTCTAAACGAGGTTTAGAGACTCCAAAGAATTCCCCTTTTTTGAGGAGGGGCTACTTCAGGAGGAGTAATAACCAAAACCTCAAATAACTGAGCAAGAGATTTTGGGGTATCCACAACACTTGCTTCACCCTGCTCAATCTCAGTACCAACAAATTGCTGTTCATCAGAAACATTGATTCCTCATAATAATTCTCCCTCTTCTAACGGAGAAGGATCAGACCAATCAAGCAATTCACAATTGTCTGACACCCCTTGCCGGAGTGGCATGAGTCAAGTGCTTTCTTTTAGCTGAGGCCTTCTTAGGCACAGAGGTAGACATTAATCTTTCAAGATGAGCCAATCTGGCACATAAATCAGCATGCGACTCACCACCCATGACAATATCATTGGGGGTACGGACAAGACATGGCGGAGTAGGAGATGAGGCATTAGCCGCAGGCCCTGAAGCCTGGGCCTCAGTTTGCTGCATAATAGTTAATTGTGCACAAGGGATGCAAAGAATTGCGTTATCCCCAACAAGGGATGCCCCACATCCAAAACACTGCCGAGTCTGTGCAGAGGGAATTGCATGTCCGTTATCCTGGGATGCCTCCATATGGTGTTTAGTATTATACTATAATTGATTATAGTCGCCAAGTATATATGGGATTTACGCAATTGCTACCCGGGATGCCCCTTTAAATAGTCCCAAGTGGGAGGATTGAAACACAAATGGACCCCCAAATAAGGCTTAAGGGCTTTTTTTTTTTTTTTTATATAAGGACCAGGAGAAACCCCTTTTTAAATAAGGAGTCACCAAATGCACACAATATAAATAAATGACAGAAAAAATCTCCCTTCAGCCAAGCTGAAGGATACTCACAGCCCATGCAATAAGCTTACATGATGAGGTAAGGCCACATGGAAGCAGGAAACAGGAAGTCAAACAGAGCATACATGTGCTCTCTGAATAAAAGCATGCCTAAGCCCCGCCCACTTCCAGGATCACATGGCCAAAAATGGAGGGAAAATTCAAATCTGAACACAGCCAGAAAACAAAGAGCTTTAATAGGTAAGCAAAAAATGCTGCCTAGACAGAGATAGGAAAATCTAAATAAAACATTTCCTATTAAATAGTATAGTAAAACATACATAATAAAAATAAGAAATAAAGACTTATTTTATATATCTTTTTTTTTTTTTCTTGTGTGCATGGTGACAAATAAGCCCAGATAACGCCCCCCCCTTCCCCCCTCCTTTTTACCCAGTAGGGTTAAAGGAGACTAAGGGGAGAGGATAGAAATGCACCCATAAGGCACAAGGGGATTATAAAGGGCAGGGGCATCCCATGCCGGGATCACCAACCCGGAAGCCGCCTACCCACATTTGGGTCTCACGGGGGGAGTAATACTCCTGTATACACCAGAAGGTGTATGTATCTACCTTTGCCTGAACCACACAGCCAGGGCTGGGAGGCATACAATATAACCAAACAGGTTTAAAGAGTTTCAGACAGAAATAGAGAAAAAAAAGGGGCCGTGAGCAAGCCCGGCTACCTGCAGCTTGAAGGAGAGTCATCTTCTGAATGCTTCGCCGACTGCACAGACGAAAAAACTGAGGAATAGTGGGAGGAACCCAGTACTTATGGACCAGGAGGGGCTCCTTTTTTCCATGTTATCTCTGCAAGATCGGCCTCTACAGGCCGGGTTCCCAAGTGTCATGAATATCGGGAAGTGGGGGGTGTGACATACTAGGAATAGAGCATCAGTTTTTCTGAAAAGTGTAGTAGCCACCAGATAGTACTTCAAACACCTAACCACATCCAAAGAATGCAAGACCCTCTCCTTAGCATTACTAGGATTAGGGCACAATGACGGAAGAACAATGTCCTGATTCAAATGAAAAGCAGACACAACCTTAGGCAGAAAGTCTGGCTTGAATCGAAACACCACCTTGTCCTGGTGTCTCTCAAAGTAGGGTGGCTGAATGGAAAGTGCCGCCAACTCAGACACACGCCTAACAGAGGTGATAGCCACCAAAAAGACAACTTTGAGAGTAAGAATGGCCAGGGCAGCATCCTGCACAGGTTCAAAGGGAGCACCCTGCAAGGCTGACAAAACCAAGTTCAAATCCCAAACAGGCAGCATAGGCTTACGTGGGGGACGCACATGAGTAACCCCCTGGAAAAAAGTCCTGATCAGAGAATGCTGAGCAAAGGACTTCTGGAAGAAAACAGCCAGGGCAGAAACATGACCCTTCAGAGTACCGAGTTGGAGCCCCATCTCCAACCCATGCTGCAGGAACTCCAGGATCCTGGGAATAGAGAACACATGACAGGGAAGAGACTTAGACTCACACCAGTCAATGTAGGCACGCCAAACCCTGTAATAAATGGAAGAAGAAGACTTCTTTCTGGCCTTTTTCATGGTATCAACCACAGAGGTAGACAGCCCCTTCTCCATCAAGATGGAGGTTTCAGCAGCCAGGCCGTCAAAGCCAGAGTTTGTAAATTGGGATGGCGTAATGAACCCTGAGTGAGCAGGTCTGGCACCCTGGGCAGAGCGTACTGATCTACTGCCAGCTGCACCACGTCTGCGAACCACACTCTTCTTGGCCACCTGGGGCCACCAGAATTGCTGTCACCCCCTCCAGAGCAATCTTGCGCAGAACCCTGCCCAACAGGGGGAATGGAGGAAAGACATACAGGAGCTGAAAGTCCTGCCATGACATTGCTAGGGCATCCGTGGCCAAGGCCAGAGGATCCTGGGACAGGGAGACAAAGGCCGGGAGCTTGTGATTGTGACGGGACGCAAACAGATCCACATCTGGTTGGCCCCAACGGTGACACAGAGATTGAAACACCCTGTTGCAGAGGGACCCCTGCTCAGAGAGTCTGCCTGCAGATTCTCCACCCCCGGGATGTACACAGCTGATATGCAGGGAACATTGGCCTCCGCCCAGGTCAGGATAAGAGACACTTCCTGGAGGGACCTCTTGCTCCGGGTTCCTCCCTGACGATTGATGTAGGCAACTGCCGTCTGGTTGTCCGAGCGCACCTGAACAGGCAGGCCCCGAAGGTGATGAGTCAACTGAGCCAGAACCAACCTGATCGCCCGCAGTTCCAGGACGTTGATCGGTGTGTGGGCCTCCTGAGGGCCCCACCTCCCTTGGAACTGCAGGGACTTCCAGAACCCCCCCAACCTGACAGACTGGCATCCGTGGTGACTGTCTCCCAGGAGGGGGTCAGAAAGGATCTGCCCGCCAACAGGTTCCTGGAGTCCAGCCACCACGAGAGGGACCGTCTGACCCGGAGGGAAAGCGCAAAGACCCGATCCAGGGACGCAGGATCCTTGTCCCATACTGACAAGAGGTGGAGTTGCAGAAGTGCAACTGAGCATAAGGGACCGCCTCGAAGCACGCCACCATCATGCCCACCAGCTGCATTCCCTGCCTGATGGAGGGATGATGACAAGTTAGCAGGAACTGGACTTGCACAATCAGACTGTCCACCTTCTGCTGAGGAAGAAAAAATACAATTCTGTGAAGTACTCACCTGTAGAATTGATATTATTTGTATACAGTACGTCCTGCTCCAGATATAATACTTACACTTGGGTTATCCTCCGCCAGATGGCGCTGCACTGCAGAGACATGGAAAAACAGGCTCCTCCCGGCCCTTCAAATACCCAGGGACCTCCCACGAATCCCCAGCATTGAAAAGCAGTGAACAAGAAGCCGGGAGAATTAAACCACCCAGAACAACTGGTAATGATAACAATGATAACAAATCACCATACAGGGGATCCAGAATAATGCTACAACAGGGTGGGGTGGAGCAGGACGTACTGTATACAAATAATATCAATTCTACAGGTGAGTATTTCACAGAATTGAATTATTCTTAGTATACAGTACGTCCTGCTCCAGATATAATACTTACACTTGGGACATTCAATAGCAGTGTCCATAAAGTAGGGTGGGATCCCCCAACAAAAGGTGACAACAGGCAGTTTAAACTACTGCAGCTTGCAAAACCTTGCGGCCAAAAGCAGCATCAGCTGAGGCCCTAACAACCTTGTAAAACTTTGAAAAGGTATGAACAGAAGACCAAGTAGCAGCCTTGCAAACTTGTTCAACAGAAGCCTGGTGCTGGAAGGCCCAAGAGGCACCAATAGCACGAGTGGAATGAGCAGTAAGGCGGAAGGGAGGATTCTTCCCCTTAGCAGAATAGGCCTGAATCACAGCCTGACGAATCCACTTACTGATAGTAGACTTGGCAGGAACCAAAACCCTTCCTGGGACCAGGAGGGACCACAAAAAGAGCATCAGTCTTCCTGAAGGCCGCAGTGATTACCAGGTAGTAATTCAGACACCTTACCACATCCAATGAATGCAAAACCCTTTCCTTAGCGTTGCTAGGATTAGGACACAATGAAGGAAGGACAATATCCTGATTCAAATGAAAAGCAGACACCACCTTTGGCAGAAAATCTGGCTAAAAGCGGAACACCACCTTGTCCTGGTGTCTCTTGTAGTATGGGGGCTGAATAGACAGAGCCGCCAGCTCAGACAAGCTCCTGACCGAAGTAATAGCCACCAGAAAAACAACTTTGAGGGTAAGTACAGCCAGGGCAGCATCCTGAATAGGCTCAAAGGGAGCACCCTGTAAGGCAGACCAAACCAGGTTCAAGTCCCAAACGGGGACCGTAGGCTTACGTGGGGGACGCACATGAGTGACCCCCTGAAAGAAGGTCTTAACCAAGGGATGCTGCGCAAAGGACCTCTGAAAGAAGACAGACAGGGCAGAAACCTGACCCTTCAGAGTACTGAGTTTTAAACCCAACTCCAATCCATGTTGCAAAAACTCCAGAATTCTAGGGATTAAGAATTCCCTGCAGGGGAGAGACCTAGACTCACACCAGTCAATGTAGGAACGCCATACCCTATAATAGATGGCAGAAGAAGTTTTCTTCCTAGCCTGTTCCATGGTATCCACCACTGAGGCAGACAAGCCTTTCTCCATCAAGATGGAGGTTTCAGCAGCCAGGCTGTCAAAGCCAGAGTTTGTAAACTGGGATGGCGTAAGGAGCCCTGAGTGAGTAGATCTAGCTCCTCTGGCAGGACGTACTGGTCTACTGCCATTTGTACCACGTCTTCGAACCACACTCTTCTTGACCACCTCGAGGCCACCAGAATCACAGGCACCCTTTCCAGGGAAATCTGGCGCAGAACCCTCCCCAGCAGGGGAAACGGGGGGGAAGGCATACAGAAGCCGAAATTCCTTCCAAGACAGTGACAGAGCATCCGTGGCCAAGGCCAGAGGATCCTGTGACAGGGAGACAAAGGCCGGGAGCTTGTGATTGTGACGGGATGCAAACAGATCCACATCTGGTAGGCCCCACCGGTAACACAGGGACTGGAATACCCTGTTGCAGAGGGACCACTCCCCCTGACGGGAAATCCCCCTGCTCAGAGAGTCTGCTAGAAGATTCTCTACCCCCGGGATATAAACAGCCGAGATGCATTGAACATTGGCCTCCGCCCATGTCAGAATCCACGACACTTCCACGACCATCGGGTCCCTCCCTGATGGTTGATGTAGGCAACCGCTGTCCTGTTGTCTGAGCGCACCTGCACAGACAGACCCTGCAGGTGATCGGTCAACTGCTCCAGAAACCAACCTGACCGCCTCTGGTTCCAGAATGTTAATGGGTAAACCCCTGGAACCTCAGGGATTTCCAGAATCCCCCCCAACCTGACAGACTGGCATTCGTGGTGACCGTCTCCCTAGAGGGGGCTAGAAAGGATCTGCCCTTTAGCAAGTTCTTGTGGTCCAGTCACCACGAGAGAGGGACCTTCTGACCAATGGGGGAAGCACACAAACCCCGTCCAAGGACGCGGGGTCCTTGTCCCATACTGATAGGAGGTGAAGCTGCAGAGGCCTCGAATGGAACTGAGCAAAGGGCACCGCCTCGAAGCTCGCCACCATCAGGCCCACCAGCCGCATTCCCTGTCTGAGGGAGAGCTGGGGGCACGAGAGCAGGGACCGCACCTGCGTAGTCAGATCTTCCACCTTCTGTTGGGGAAGGAATATTTGTGACTGAACCGTATCCAGAATCATCCCCAGGAATGGGGTCACCGGTGAAAGGGACAGGGAGGACTTGGGATGATTGATCACCCAGCCGAAGGACTCCAAGGTGGAAACCACCAGCTGAGTGTCAAGCTCCGCCTGCTGTAGAGGCCATGAGGCGATGAGAATGTTGTCCAGGTAGGGCAGCACTCGAATGCCCCCTGACCTTAGCAGGGACATCACCCCCGCCAATACCTTGGTGAACACTCTGGGAGCTGAAGTGAGGCCAAAGGGTAGAGCCACAAATTGGTAGTATTGATCTTGCAACTCGAATCTGAGAAACCTTTGATGCCCGGGGAACACAGGGACGTCATAAAATCCCCTGGTCGTAGAGAGCCAACGGCCGAGCGCAGAGTTTCCATTGGAAAGTGCTTGCTCTTGACAAATTTGTTGAGGATCTTTAAATCCAGAATGGGCCTGACTGACCCATCTCTTTTGGGTACTGTGAAAAGGTTGGAGTAGAAACCTTCTCCCAATTCTCTCAAGGGAACTTTGCAAATAACTCCCAGCTCTAGAAGTCCTTGCACTGCCTGCATCAGGACCTGAGCTGATACCGGATCCTGGGGTATCCGGGACCTGACGAATCTTGAGGGGGCCGCACAGCAAACTATCTTGTAGCCGGAGGTAACTACCTCCTGAATCCACCGGTTTGAGACTTGACGCCTCCAGACATGCGCAAAGTGCTGTAGTCGTCCCCCCACCCTGGCGGGCGAGGGAGCCCCATCATGCCTGAGGGGTCTTGGGAGGGGGTTTGGGTTTGTTTGGTCCCCCAGGAGCAGCCAGGGCGTCGCCCCCTGCTCCTATGCCAGGAGTCTGTGCGAGCCCCCGCGAAGGACACCCCTTTTCCCTGCTTAGCGCCTCTGTAGGGGGCTGAAAGGGGGCCCTGGTTGCGAAAGGGCCGAGGCTGCCGCCTGCGCTGTGGTAACTTACCTCCTTTAGCAAAGAGGTCTAGACGATCCCCAAACAGGTGAAGTCCCTTGAAAGGGAGCCCAGTAAGGGCTTTCTTAGCAGCATTGTCGGCCGCCCACTGTCTCAGCCATACCGCGCGGCGTATAGCCACCGATCTGACACACAGCCTAATAGCATCGTCCGATGCAGACAGGATAAAGTTCACAAATACATCACAGTTAGACAGTGCATTAATAGTATCAGCAGGCAACCCGTCTGGGGCGTCAAGTGCATTCCTGACCATGGCCCTGAGCGCCATGGCAGTAATGGCCAGAGCGCAGACCGGGCACAGTGCCGCCCCTCCAAACGCAAAGGCATGGAACGCCAATTGATCAATGCGCCAGTCATCAGAATCCCGCAGTGTAGTAGTGTCGGGAGAGTGCATAATAGAGGTGTTAGACAGCCCTAGAATAGGGGCATTGACCTCGGGGGGCGATGACCAGCACTTGACCATGTCAGCAGGAAACGGATACTTCCTGTCCAGACTCTTAGGGATCCCCGGAAGTCTACTGGGGTGTTCCCACTCCTTAAGCACGAGGTTATTGAAATGGGTCTGCTCATGAAATTCCAATCGAGCCTTAGCAGTATGGAATAGCTCACCCTTTTGCCTGGGAGCTGCAACAGAGGGAGAGATGGACAAAACCTCAAAAATCTGAAGCAATAGCTTATCAGTATCATCCGGGGTCCAGTGATCAGAACCAGAATCGTCATGACCCCTAGACTTCTCATCAGATGACTCTGAGTCAGAGATCAGCTCTCCTTCGTCTGAAAGGGTATGGTCATATAGATGCGTAAACTCATCAGACTCCGTAGGGAATGGAGCAGAGTCAGGGACAATGTGCCGCTTTTTTGCGGTAGCCTTTGGCGCTAGAGTACTAGCAAGCAATTTTTCAACACTGGCCAGTCTAGTAGCCACATCAGGATGAGAATCTCCGCTTGTATTGGGGGTTAGACTCAGGCTTGGGGGGGGGGTAGGTGAAGTGAGGCGAGGTGCAGACCCAGCCCCAGAAGGGGCGGGAAGTACCAGTAATGCCTGCTGTGCACAAGGGACGCAGACCTGAGCATTGTCACCGTTGATAGATGAGACCCCACAAGCTACACACAGCCGGGCTTGTCCCGAGGGAACCCCGTTAACAATATCCTGGGATGCCTCCATATGGTGATTAATGGGCACAATAGGCCAGTAGGGATTGACGCTATAAGCTACCCTGGATGCCCCAAAGACCCGCAGGGAAGTGGGAGTAATTATACTAGGTCCAACTGGGAATTACACCGGGCCGGGAGAAGCCACTGGATTCGACCGTCTGAAAGACATAATGGGAATAGGGATGTCAGAGCCATGCGCAGTAAGTAAGACAAATGAAAATCGCCTGCGAGGGCACTTACAGATCGAGGGAGGAGGAGGACCGTTACCACGCACTTGAGCGATGAGCATTGAAATGGCGCCAAGCGGACCTCGAAGGGCGGGCCAGAGCGGGCTGTGACGCGGAGCGCGCCAAGCCAGGTCTCCGCCCCCCCGAAGAGCGCGAAGCTCTGAATACAGTAGTCAGCACAGACAGTAGAGTCAATGACACACTATAGAAGCCAAAAACGGGGATTACGTCCAGATGCGCCCAACAACAAATACCAATAAAGACGCCGCAGCGTCTGAGGCGCCGCCACCGCCTGTTCACGCGCCCGTCCAATAAGGGCAGATAATCGCCCGGCGGCGGCCGATAGACAATGAAGAACAACAGCGCGGCTCTGACACCAGGTGTATGAGTCAAGGACAATACTAAGGCCATAACGTGTACTGAATACACAAGACCACCACACACACACACACCCTTTCGTTCCCCCCGAACTACGGGGGAAACGAGGGAGAATGGCGACCCTTTGAACAGGGTCCGCCGCTACACGGGGTATAGGGCAATAGCGCGGGAGGGGCATCCACAAGAGGCTCACCATTAGCCTAAACTGCCTACCCTTTGGTGGGGGACTGCGGTGGACCATGGCTCCATAAGCACGCATGGTGCTGCCTACCTTCACCCGACCAGCGCAGCCAAGGCTGGGAAGCACATCACAGGGAGGACGGGTGGGAGTAGTCCAACAGGCTTTAATAGCCCCGCTCACCTGCAAGAGAGTGACACATCATGTCTTCGCAGTCAGCACTGCAGAGAAATCTGGGGATTCGTGGAAGGTCCCTGGGTATTTGAAGGGCCGGGAGGAGCCTGTTTTTCCATGTCTCTGCAGTGCAGCGCCATCTGGCGGAAAATAGCCCAAGTGTAAGTATTATATCTGGAGCAGGACGTACTGTATACTAAGAATATCCTTGCCTGAACTGTATCCAGATTCATTCCCAGGAATGGAGTCACCAAGGAGGGAGACAGAGAAGACTTGGGATGGTTGACCACCCAGCCAAATGACTCCAGGGTGGACACTACCAGCTGAGTATCCAACTCTGCCTGATGTAGGGACTGGGAAGTTATGAGAATGTTGCCCAGGTAGGGCAGCACGCGGATGCCCTGCAACCTGAGCAGAGACATCACTCCTGCCAGCACCTTGGTGGACACTCTAGGAGCTGAAGTGAGACCAAAGGGCAATGCCACAAATTGGTAGTGTTGATCCTCGAGAGCGAACCTGAGGGGGCTTGGGAGAGGACTTAAGCTTGGAGCCCCAGGAGGAGCCAGGGCATCCACGTCCTCTGCCCCTACCCCAGAAGTCTCCCCGGGCCCCAGTAAGGGAAACCCCCCTCCTTTGTCTAGCACCACAGTAGGGGGAGGAAAAAGAGCCCTGACCCCGAAAGGGCCGAGACCAGGCGGTCCCCAAACAGGCGTAGTCCTTTGAAGGGAAAACCGGTGAGGGCCTTCTTGGCAGCGTTATCAGCAGCCCACTGGCGCAGCCAAACCGAGCGGCATATAGCCACCACAAGGGCAGAGGTTCTGCCACACATTCTAATGGTGTCATCCAAGGCAGAGAGGACATAAGTCACAAAAACATCACAACGAGAGAGTGCATTAAACTCCTCACTAGACATCATCAGGGGCACCATCAAGGATACCTCTGAGCAGGGTCCTAATGGCCACAGCCTTAATGGCAGAGGCACAGACCGGGCGCAGCGCCGTCCCCACACATGCTAAGGCATGGGACGCCAGCTGATCAATGCACCGGTCCTCAGCATCCCAGAGCGTAGTAGAGTCAGGGGAGTGCACGACAGAGGTGTTAGATAACCCTAGGACCGGGGCATCGACTTCAGGAGGGGATGACCAACACTTCACCACATCAGCAGGAAAGGGATACTTCCTATCCCAACTCTTAGGTACACCGGGAAGCCTGCTGGGGCGCTCCCATTCCTTGAGCACAAGGTTATTAAAATGGGCTTGCTCAGGAAATTCCAAACATGACTTAGCAGTATGAAACAATTCCCCCTGTTGCCTGGAGGCCGCAACAGGGGGAGAAATAGACAGAACCTCAAAAATCTGAGCCAACAGTCTATCAGTATCATCTGGGGCCCAGGGGTCACAGCCAGAATCGTCATGACCCCTGGGCCTCTAATCAGATGACCCCGAGTCAGAGAATAGCTCCCCTTCCTCCAAAGGGGTATAGCCAGACAGTTCCAAAAACTCATCAGCTTCCATAGGGAAAAGAGTGACATCAGGCGTTAAGTGCCGCTTTTTTGTAGAGGCCTTACGCGCCAAGGTATTAGCAATCAACTTCTCAACACTAGCCAGTCTGGAAGACACATCAGGCTGAGAATCCCCACTTGTATGCAACTCAGTGGGAGTGAGATTTAAGCTTGGGGGAGTAGGTGAAGCCATACGAGGCGCAGGCCCAGCCACTGGAAAACCAGGCTGCAGCGCAAGCACCTGCTGGGCACAAGGTACACAGACCCGCACATTGTCAGCACTAATAGGGGACACCCAACAAGCTACACACAGCCGGGCTTGTCCCGAAGGAACCCTGAGCACATTATCCTGAGACGCCTCCATATGGCGATTATAGCGGCACAATAGGCCGATAGGGATTGACGCTATAGAAGCAACCCGGGATGCCCCAATAACCCGCTAGGGAAGTGGGAGTAAATTACACTAGGCCTCACAAGTTAATTAACTAAATAGAGGGAGTAGGGCCGGGAGAAGCCAATAGGGTTCGGCCCGTCTGAAAGACATAAGCAAAGGGGAGCCGTAAGTGACATGTAAATGACAACGGTAAATAAAGCCCCCCCGAAGAGTGCGAAGCCGTACAGGTGACAAGCAGCCAATAACGGCGCACCAGCGTCTGAGGTAACGCCGCCGCCAAGCGCGGAACACAGTGGAAGCGCGCTCGGCGGCGGCAAATTTAAAAAAGACAATCAGTGCAACCAAGTCAGCGCGGCGAATGACACCAATCATAAGACATAATACAGTGAAGCACAAATGTCAATACACATACACACACACACCCCTCCCCCGAGGGCTACAAGGGAGAGCGAGGGAGGACAGCGGCCCTTAAAAGGACCCACCGATAGACAGGGGCAAAGGGCAATAGTGCGGGAGGGGCATCCCATAGAGGCTCACCATATGCCTATACTGCCTACCCTTTGGTGGGGTATTGCGGTGGAGCAGCGCTCCTAAGCACCTGACAGCGGTGCTGCTTACCATCACCCGACCAGCGCAGCCAAGGCTTTTACTAATGGAACGGGTGGGAATAGTCCTACAGGGCCGCAGGCTAATAGCCCCGCTCACCTGCGAGAAGAGAGAGCCATCTTCTTGTCCTTCGCAGTCCAGACTTCAGAGAAGATCTTGGGATTGTGGGAGGTTCCTGGGTATTTGAGGGGCCAGGAGGAGCCTGTTTTAGATGTCTCTGCAGTCCAGTGCCATCTGGCGGAGTAATACCCAAGTGTAAGTAATCTATCTGGAGCAGGACGCACTGTATACTAAGAATAATACAATTGTGTGATTCTCACTTCTAGAATTGCTTTTTCTTCTATTTCCACTCCAGGGCCTCCGTAACGATTCTCAACCAAAAGGCATGGACTGTAAGACAAAGGTGTGGTTCCTCCCGGCCTATATACATTCGGCTGCACCTCCACAATTCAGTAATTACTGTTCTTTTCTTTTTGATGCTGAACATCTATTTACATATTTACAAGCTCCACTAGGACTAGGCATCCTGAAGGATGGATGGATATAGTAACTTAACAGATAGGGAGGGTCTGACGCCCTAAACCTCAAACTCTAGCTATCAGCAGCCCCTAAAGATGTGGGACCGGGCAGTGATCCTTCCTCGATGCATAGACAGAAGGAAGCGTCTGCCTCTTCCCTCTGCCTAGCTCCACCCGCCTTGCTCGGGGGTCCCACCCCCAAAAAAGGGCACGAGATTCAAAAATGTAAAGTGCCATACAAAAAAAAATTGTGTGAAAAAGCAAGAAGCAGGAAAATCATTCCCCCTCGTCCCCCCAGCAGGCTCACCAGACAAAAACCTTCAGCCGACGGAACTCCAGCCCAAAAGTGACCACTTTATAAAACAAAAGTGACATTCCATAGCACCCCAATGGAACCTGACACTTACTTCCTAAGTAAATTTTTTTTTATCTGAAAATCTTCTAAAGAGTTGTTTCAGTTCGGAGAGTCTCCTGGACAGAAAAGGGTGTCTACCAATACATATGTGGTACCGTTGTAACCAGGAGAAATGGGGCTCTTACATGCAATATGTTTTTTTTTTAAACATAGATTTTTTTCATTACAAAAAAAAATAAAAATTATTGAGAATACACAAAAAATGGATTTCATGTTAAAGCTCAGACTATGCTGAAAAAAACAAAACAAATTCCTTCAAAAATCACAGTTGAACATGTATAGCGCAAAATATTGAAACATGGTCTGGCAACAGAGGGTAACAAAACCTCAATGTAGGTTGGCAGTTAAAGGGTTAGGTGACCATTCTCAGACCATAAGATGACCTAAATGACCAGGTAAATAGTATTAACCAAGACAAAGTTGGCAGGACTGGTTGTTCTCTTGGCTATCCAACCTAGCTTTGCTTTCTGCAACATGATTAAACACACATATATGCGGACCCTTGGACAAAGTAAAATGGCGTGGGATCATTCTGCCACGCTGCCTGGTACAGGGGATTTTGCATGCCTGCTGCCTATTATAATGGATTGGAGGGATTCAGCCACACTGTCTGGTACAGGAAATGGGGGGGGGGGGGGGGATTCTGCCACACTGCCCGTTATAAAGAATTGGGGGGATTCTGCATGCTGCATATTATAGGGGGATTGAGTGGATTTCTGCCACACTGCCTGGTACAGGGAATTGGGAGGATACTGAGACACTGCCTGTTATAGGGGATTGGGACACAATCTGGTATAGGGGAATGGGGGGATTCTGCACACTGCCTATTATAAGGGATGGGGGATTCTGCCACACTGACTGGTACAGGGGATTAGGGGAATTCTGCCACACAGCTTGTTATAGGAGATTGGGGGACGGGTCTGCCATACTGCCTATTATAGGGGATTAGGCGATTCCGCCACAATGCTTGTTATATGGGATTGGGAGGGATTCTACCATACTGCTTCTTATAGGAGATAAACAGATTCTGCCAAACTGCTTGTTATAGGGGGATTAGAGAAATTCTACACACTACCTGCCTGTGATTGGAGGGTCTCTGGAACTTGATGTTGTTAGGTTTGGGGGGGGAGTGGTATGTTATTTTTTTCACAGATTTTTTTTTAATATTTCTTCTCTAAATGCTAGGTGTGTCTTATGGTCCAGTGCATCTTATGGCAAAAAAATGGCATTTCATAGGTTTTAGTGAGCCCTGCTATATAAAACAACTTTGTCCTCAAGATGTTCTTTCCCACATTTCAGATGGAGGACTACAGTACTTGAAAAATCCCCCCTCTACCAACATATCCCAAAAGATGCAACATGTATTGTAGCATTATTATATTGCTTTTTTCTGATGTAAAAAAGAAAATTAAGAAGAAATCAGTAGCCACAAGATGCAGTGGAGCAGCTATTTACCATTCTAACTCCCTCTCCACGACACAGAGCTTCATACGTCTCGCGTTCCGGCAAATAATCCTGAGGCCTGGCATAGATGCCAGACCCTGGGTTCTCTGATGTTCTGTTAACTTTTATCTCAGTTTTCTCTCTCTCTAGCATCTTCTCAAAATACCGGAGGTTAGTGCCAGCTCTTTCATGACTGGAATCTAAGGGACAAAAAGAAAATAACATTTTTCTAAGTAAATATTTAAATATTTTATTTTTTTAATTTTATGTATATTATATATTTTTGTCAATATTTTTTTTTATTTTGTAAACAGTAGTACAGATAAAATCAACTGCACAGCCAAAGTAGCCACCCCACGCAAGGGAGGCACAAACTAGTTGACAATCCGTACCATATAAACAAAATAATAAATCTAGTCAGGTTCCATTTGCACACTAGTAAAATACAGGAAGAACAAAAGTGTAAAAAATATAATAAATGCAACCGTTCTTCTGTTTCACTTCCTGTTATGCATAAGAGTTGTAGCAAGTATTAGCCCGTGTGGGATGCTTCGCGTCTGCACACATTTATTAAGTAGCCTTCAACAGCAGTGAAATAAGGTGCATTTTAGAAGTCATAACCAAATATGAAGATAGAGGCTTCAGAGGTTAGAAAGAAAGACATGCAAAAAGGAGGGGTAGGTACAAGAGGCTGGAAGGAGTAGGGAGGGGAAAGGAAAAAGAAAAGAGACTGGAGAAGGAGGAAAAAGGAAAAAATCCCTCGCGCCCTGCCCCCCATCAAGCATGGTCAATTGAGCGCCCCTGGAGGGACACTGGGCCCGGCATACCTTCTCCAGGGCTCCCATGATTGTAAGAAATCTTTTGTGAGAGTCAGTCAAGATACTGCATAGTCTATCATTTATAAAAAAAAACCATTCATCCTTGCCGATACTTCTGACAAAGGGGTGATGTGATGGCCTTTCCTTGGAACATCCTGTTAAGGTGGCTTGGTACTAAATACCAATGAAACAACACCTTATAGACTGTTTTGGTTGTTACTAAGTTAATAGAGCATTTTAAGGTGGTTGCCCATATTTCTGCCCATTCCTTTTCTGATTGACAGGGACCTAAGTTTATTACATATCTCTTCAAAAGAAGTCCAATTCCGAAAAGAGGGGCTCATTTTAGTTAGAGGCAGCACCCAGTGCCTTAGTTGACGATATTGGAAGTATTCCCTCTGGGGCATATCAAGTTTCTATTTAAGATCGCTAAAAGACCTTCATTCCAGATAAGATGCAGTATTTTAGTTATACCATGATCAAGCCACCATTTAGCATACCAGGTGGGAAGTTTGGGTCATCCCATAGGATTGTTAGGGAGTGTGGGGGGACATCTAGGAAGCAGAATATTTAACTCTAATATTTAAGTTAAGCGAATATCTCATTAAAAGGCTGGGCGTTTTCTAAGTCTAAGTGTAAATGCTGGGGCAGTCCAGAGCAAACTGTCAATAGGTGTTGGTGAGCAATTGGGAAGCTAAAGGAGGTTTTAGGTGGGAGTACATGAGGACTGATTGTGCAATTTGGGAGGCCCTGTAATTATTTTAGTTTAATAGGCACCCCAAGCTAGGGAGGGGGCACTTGCCCCAGGTGCAGTGGGTCAGGGGGGCGCCAAAGAGGAGCCTGAGCACCGGTGGGGGGCGCCATTTCGAATCTTTACCCCGGGTGCCAGAAAGTCTAGCTGTGCCTCTGCCCCAAGTGCCCCTGTGATTTATGAGAAAAATACAATTCTGTGAAATACTCACCTATAGAATTGGTATTATACGCATACAGTACGTCCTGCTCCAATATAATACTTACACGTGGGTAATCCTAAGCCAGAGGGCGCTGTTCACTGCAGACATGCAAAAACAGGCTCCTCCCGGCCCTTCATATACCCAGGGACCTCCCACAAATCCCCAGTATTGAAAAGCAGTGAGAAAAGAAGCCAGGAGAAACCAACCACCAGCTGGTAAAAAAAGTAATGATAACAAATCACCATACAGGGGATCCAGAAAAATGTAAAACCAGGGTGGGGTGGAGCAGGACGTACTGGATGCGTTTAACCCTTTCGCTGCCAGCCTACCTGGAGTTTTTGTCACCCTTGGTGCCAGACCATTTTGCACTATTTTGCGCTCCCCATGTTCAAATGTGATTTTTGAAGGGATTTCCAGGGATTTCCCAGGAAAATGATATATTGTTTTTTTCAGCAGAGTCTGGGCTTCAACATGCGATGTCTTGTTTGGCCTTTTTTTTGTGTATTCTCAATACTTTTGGGTGAAATATGTGCAAAAAAATAAAAAAATCTATTTTTTGCAATTTGTAGTGTTTTTTTGTAATAAAAAATTTAAGTTTGTCAATAAAATCTTATTGCGTGTGAAACCCCAATTTCTCCCGGTTACAGCGGTACCACATATGTATAGGTAGACACCCTTTCCTGCCCAGGAGACTCCCCCAAACTGAAACAGCGCTTTAGGGGATTTTCAGAAAAAAATACAACTGTGATATGCGCTATGCGCACCTTGCAGTTTTACCAGAAAAACAACCCTTTACATTTGAAATACCCCAACAAACTATATATTCTCTGGAAGTACACACCTCAAGCTTTCTAGGTGTACCAGGCTTGTTGATCTGGCCACAGTTTTCTGGAAGTAATCCCTCAATGTATTCTTTGGTTGCAAAGAGTTTCCCTAAAAAAAGGATAAAAAAGCAGAATCAAAGCAACATTTTCCTAAAAAAAACTATATACAAACAAGAAAAAACAAGTATAATCTGAAAAAGCAACCTCCCCCGAACAGAACGATACCCAACATGCATAGCTACTGTCAAGGGAAGAGTTGCCAAACACACCAAAGTAAAGCATGCGCATAACGGTAATTTTTCTTGAAAATTTCAGCTCTGCAGACACCAGCGCACCTTGCGATTTTTCAACCAAAACAACCCTTTACATTTGGAATATCCCCCATAAACCATATATTCCCTAAAAGTACACATGTTAAGCTTTCTAAGCGTACCCAGCTTGTTGTAGTGGGCTCATCTTTCTGGAATTGATCCCTCAAAGGATTCTTTGGTTGCGCAGGGTTTCCCTAAAAAATTTATAAAAAAGCTGAATAAAAAACACCTTTTCCTAAAATATAAATATGCAAACCAGAAAAAACAAGCTAAGTCTGAAAGCGCAAGGTCTCCCGAACAGAACAATACCCAACACGCAGAGGTACTATTAACCCTTTTAATTGCCAGCCTACTTGAGATTTTGTCACCCTCTGTTGACAGGTCATTTTTCCCCATTTTGCGCCATGTTTTGCGACATTTTTGCTGGAATTTTCAGGAAAATTATATATATATTTTTTTGCAGCAGAATTTAGGCTTTAACATGAAATGTCTTGTTTGTAAATTTTATTCTGTTTTTTTACAATATTAAGTAAAAAAAAAAATAAATAAAAAATTTTTTTTGAAAATTGCCTCCTTTATTTTAAATAAAAAAATGTATTTTATTAAAGAAAACCGTATTGCATGTGAAAGCCCCATTTCTACAGATTAGAACGGTACCACATATTTATCGGTAGCCCCCCGTTCCTGCTCAGGAGACCCCCCTAACTGAAACAAGTACTTTATAACATTTACAAATAAAATACAACTACCATCCACACTACAAAGGGTTAAATCGGGGAAAAAAAATGACAGAGGGTCCCCCCTCCCAGGGAGGGAGACCCCATTTTTTGGGGGGATTTTTAAGGGTTAAAAACCCTTAAAAATCCCCAAAAAAACACGACATGGGGGCCCCCTTACCCAAAGTAACCAGCCCGGGACCAGCTATGCAGGGCTTGTAGGAACAGGGCACAGGGGCCAGCTTTTGTGGCCTCTGGCCCTGCAGGCTACAAAGCCCGCATAGCCCGTGGGCCCGGGCTCTTCTGCCCCCCCCTGGCCTTTGGGGAGGCAGGTAATGGGGGTGCCAAGGGTTAATGGCAAGTCACTCGCTAGTGCAGGTGACTTGCCATCCCCCAGCCTTGTGAACTGATATAGGGGTCTTGTGGACCCCTTACCAGTTCACAAGGGGTTAAATGTAAAAAAAAACACCACACAGACGCAGAAAAAAATATTTTATTATTATTTTTTTTTTTTTAATACTTACCTCCCATCCATCTTCCCCTCCCAATCACTGGCTTCTGCTCATCTGCTGGAAGCCTTTTATAGCTGCTGGGTGACAGAACATAAGGGGTTAATTAAAAAAAAAAAAAAAAAAAGACATAGGGTCCCCCCTCCCAGGGGGGGCGGACCCCATTTTTTTTTTGAATTTTAAGGGTTAAAAACTCTTAAAAATCAAAATAAAAATGACGTGGGGTCCCCCTTACCCAGCATTACCAGCCCGGGACCAGCTATGGGGGCTTGTAG
This sequence comes from Gastrophryne carolinensis, assembly GCA_027917425.1. Lineage (NCBI taxonomy): Eukaryota > Metazoa > Chordata > Amphibia > Anura > Microhylidae > Gastrophryne > Gastrophryne carolinensis. The sequence continues at coordinate 109,653,834 of CM051238.1, read as the reverse complement.
GCACAGAGTGGGGGGGCCAGCTTATGTGGCCCCCCCACCCTGCAGCCTACGAGCCCACATACCCTATGTGGGCCCGGGCTCTTCTGCCCCCCCCTGGCCTTTGGGGAGGCAGGTAATGGGGGTGCCAAGGGTTAATGGCAAGCCACCCGCTAGCGCAGGTGGCTTGCCATCCCCCCAGCCTTGTGAACTGGTATAGGGGTCATGGACCCCTTACCAGTTCACAAGGGGTTAACAGTAATAAAAAAAAAAACACCACACAGATTAAAAAATAACTTTATTAAAAAATAAAAACTTTTTTTTACTTTACTCACCTCTGATCCTCAGCTTCTGTGTCCCTCGCAGCTCTGATGACAGTTATTGTCATCGCTGGCCAGTGGAGGAGGGAGGCAGGTGATCGGATCATCACCTGCCTTCCTCCTCCTGTGGCCAGCGATGACAAGTGTGAGAATCGCAGCCCGGAGCCAGGACGACACCCGGAGGCTTATCGGCAAAATGGCGGCGCCCGTCGAGCAGGACAGGGAGATCCTGAAGCTGGAGAGCCAGTGGGGGGCGATCGGAGGCCCCCCTGGTGAAGAGGAGACCCGGCGGGAGCAATCGATCACTAAGGTAAGTAAATGTCATTTTTATATATATTTTTTTCTAACATGTATTTCGGCGGCTGCTGAAAGGGGGGGGTGGCTATTCCGGGCTCTCCCCTGCACCTCGAAGCCCCCCCGGATGAAGAGGAGACCCGGCCGGATAGAACAAGGGGTCAGGTGAGTGTTTTTTTTTTTTTACTTTTACTGTAGCAGGGGGGAAAGTCAAGCCCGTAGTTTTTACGTGCTTGGCACTTAAGTGGAGTGGAAGCAAGCACGTAGAAACTACGGGCTTGGCACTGAAAGGGATAATACCAATTCTACAGGTGAGTATTTCACAGAATTGTATTATTCTAAGCATACAGTATGTCCTGCTCCAATATAATACTTACACGTGGGACATCCAATAGCAGTGTCCATAAAGTAGGGTGGGATCCCCAACAAAAAAGGCCCAGCAGACAGTAAAGGCGCTGCCACCTGCAAAACTTTGCTACCAAGTACGACATGAGCAAGGCTCTAACGTCAATCCCATAACAAACAGAACAAGCAGCGGTCTAGCAACTTATTCAACAGAAACCTGGTGCCGAAGGTACCCAAACACCAAAAGAACGTAATAAAAAGAGAGAGGGAGATTCTTCCCCCTTAAAGAATAGGCCAGTGTAACGGCCTAACCAGCCCAAAGGCAACAGAAGCCTCGGTAAAACGGAAATGAAAACTGGTCTCCCGCCAGACAGGCAGGGATACTGACCCCTTCAGTAACAAGGATCCGCAAGAAGCCGAAAACTTACTCAGGACCAGAAAGGCAAACCATCCAAGTAAGATCAGTCCAAAGGGCGCATAGGCCCTGGAAGCAAACGAGATCAGGCACATACATATGGAGGCGCCCGCAGACCCCAAGGGCATCAGTCCAGCAGTCGTAGCAGGGTGAATGAAGAGAAGACATATAAAATAGAAGTCTATACATAAATTTACTAAGCCCCCATGACCAGAGTCAGAATATTCCGGGACAGCAGAAAACAAGGGCAGGGCCCCTGTGATATAAGCGAGACCCAACAGAGCCCCCCTAGTTGGCTCTCAGGGGGACACCAGGATAGGGGACTTAGACCCCCACCCAGATCAGGATCAGGAACCTTCCAGGAGAATCATCCTGCTTCAAGCTCCAGACCAATAACAAAAACAGGCCATTGTCTGCCAACAGGCCAAGAGTCCCCAAATAGACAGGTCCTAAAGAGGAGAAGTCCAGCAGCATAGAGGATACTGAAGGCTCATTGTTTTAACAAGGCCAGTAGGTAAGATGGACCCTCTAAGGGACCCTACCTAGGAACCACGGGGGGGGGGGGGTTTGGAAGAAATCCCCCCCCCCCCCGCCAACCTGCGAGACTTGGCACCCAAGGTGACCATTCACAGGGAGCTGCAAGCAAAGAAGGGGGTGCCCCCTGACAGGGTCCTTGAACATAACCAGCTCAAGAGGGACCACCGTACCAGGGGGGGAATGAGCACAGACCTAGCTCCAGGGGTGCTGGAACCCCATGTAGGATCAATAACCTACTGTGCCGAAGAGTATATAAGGGAAATCGTCTGATACGCCACCAACGGGCCCACCAGCTGCAATCCTGGCTGGTGAAAGTAAGGTGTCAGCAAAGAGGGACAGAGCCCCTGTGACCAGGAATCCACTTAATGCCAAGGAAGAAGGCTCAAACCTGAACGAAACCAAGGAATGGAGATAGCGAATAACGGACCCTGAGGAATTGAGGTGACGAAGCACCCATCCAAATAACTCCCAGAGGATACCGCCGGCCGAACTAACCCACTCGGCCGGATGTAGAGATTGGGGAGTGAGGAAAGACGACCTGGCAGGTCCTAGTGCGGACGCCCCACAGGCATGTCCGAGACACCATCCCCATCCGCGCCATGGCAAGTAGCCTGGGAGCGGAAGAGAGGCCAAAAAACAAGGCCCCAATCCGCAGGGTTGGTCCTGCAACACTGACTAGTAACGATCTTGGTGTCCAGAAGACAGAGGGGGAACTGAAAGCGTCTAGAACTCCACAGGGGGCCAGAAGCCCCCCCCTGCACAGGGCGCCTGTGTCCCAAGACGGAGGTATCATACAGGGACTACCTGTGAGTGTAGAATTGCCAAGCCTACCATAGGCTGGCCTGGCCCAGACAGCCTCATCAGTTTGAGGGAAAGAGGAAGGTTAACATAGAGGCCATAGCCCCATTCTGTTAAGGGCAACCTGTAAGTAAGCTCAGACTCTGTAGGCCTAGTACGGCTGCACCAATTTCTGAGGGAAAAACAGGGGCTAGAAGCACCCTGACAACCTCTGAGAGGGACCGCCCAGCAAATTCTATCCTGTGTCCAGGGGAACTACCTCCTGGAACCACCAGAAGGAGAAGATACACTCCTAGATAGGAGTCAGATGCTGTGGTCCCTTCATGGTTGGGAAGTCTTGGCAGATTTGGACTTAGCCCTGCCAGAGTGCCCAGGGCGTTGCCTGCCCACCCCGTGGTGGAAATCCACTCCGAAAAGTTGGAAGCACACCTCCGGTTCGTGTTTGACACTAACGTAGGGAGGGGGAGGGGTGTCCCTGCCCCGAGGAGGCCGAGACGGCCTTCTGCGTAGGGGTGCCTTACCCTTTTTCCCAAAAAGGTCCAGACGGGCCCCAAATAGACGCCGTCCTCTGAAGGGAAGGCCAGTGAGAGCCTTTTTCGTAGCATCATCAGCACCCCACTGTCGCAGCCAGACCAGGCGGGGAATAGCTACCACAAGGGCAGGGGTTCTGGCACACATCTTAATGGTGTCATCCAGCGCTGAGAGGATAAACCTCACAAACACATCACAATCTGAGAGCGCATTAAATACCCCTCAGGGGAGGTCCTCAGGTCGGTGATCAAGTAGTTTTCTAATGAGAGTCCTGGCGGCCACCGCAGTGATGGCCGCGGCACAGACCGGGTGCAGCGCCGTCCCTGCACACGAAAAGGCATGGGAAGCCAGTCTGTCAATGCGCCGGTCCTCAGCATCCCAAAGGGTACGGTAATAAAGAGCTGTCATGAAGGGGAGTTAGTAACCTCTATAATCGGTGCATCCACCACAGAAGGTGCTGACCAAAAGTTAACCACATCAGGAGGGAAAGGGTACTTCCAATCCCAGACCCCTGGGACCCCTTTAAGTTTACAAGGCGATTCCCATTCTTGGGATATAAGATTCTGGAAATGCTCCTGTTCCAGGAATTCCAAGCGCGGCGGCGCTGTGTGGAAACTCCCCTTCTTAGGCTTGGAAGCCTCTCCAGGAGGGGAGATAGACAACACCTCAAAGATCTTAATAAGTAGTTCATCTGTGTCACACAGGCCCCAAGAACCGGGCCCAGAATCATCACGGCTCCAGGGCATCCCATCCGAGGAGCCCGAATCGGAGAATAGCTCACCTTCATCAGAAGGATCAAAGTCCTGCATAGCAGCAGATTCATCGGTATCATTAGGAACCGGAGAACCAGGAGGCGTCAGGGACCGCTTCTTTCCAGGGCCCAAGTGCTCCGCCAAACTAGACAGCACCTGCTCAGCCGTAGGCAGCCTGCGCGGCACAACTTGCTGGTCATCCCCGCTCGAGTGAGACTCATCAGGAGTGAGATTTAGGTCCGGGGAGACAGGTGTATTGAAGGGAGGTGCAGCCACTGGCAAACCTGATTGCAGGGTCAGTGCCTGTTCAGAGCACGGTCCGCAGACCCGTGCTCTGTCAGCATCAGCATGGGGCTGACCACACATTGTACACAGCCGGTCATGTCCCCGCGGGACCCCGGGTACATAGTTCTGAGATGCCTCCATATGGTGATTATCTGAGCAGTATGCCCGCAGGGATTTACACAATAGGCAACCCTGGATGCCCCAAGACCCACTAGGAATGTGGGAGAATTTTTAATGTGAACCCACTATAATATATGTCAGGCCGGGAGAAGCCACCGAAATCTTGGCGTCTGAAAGACATAAAGGGGATAAGAGGGGGGTGTCAGTGCCATGCGCAGCCATAATAAAAAATCACAGGAATAAAAACCGCCCAGGAGGGCACTTACATGACCAAGGGAGGAGGCGGATCGCAACCGCGCACGCGAAGACCGTCAAAATGGCGCCAAGCGAACCTCGAGGGGCGGGCCTGATCTGGCTGTGACGTGGGGCGCGTCATGCCGAGTCCCCGCCTCCCCCAAAGAGCGCGAAGCTCTAACCAGCGCAACGTCAATGATAGTAGTGGATAGGACACACATACATAGTGTAATTAAGGAGATTACTCTCACACTAGAGAATGATGCTGCCGTCCAGGCTGCACACTATGTAATGAAAGGACACACACGCGCGCAACCATAAGGTTTATGTGTGAGGAGTGTGGCACAGACACCCAGGTTTAAATAAAAGATAAACGGCCATAACGTGTTAACATTACACTGGGACTGCCACACATACCCCCCCCCCTTTTCTTTTCCCCCGAGCTAAGGGGGGGAGCGAGGGAGAAGCGGACCTGCACCCAGGGATTATCGCTATGAGGGGCACGGGCAACAATGCGGGAGGGGCATCTAATGGAGGCTCACCATCGGCCTAAACAGCCTACCCTATGTTGGGGGATTGCGGTGGAGCGTAGCTCCGTGAGCACACGAGTTGCTGCCCACCTTCACCCGACCAGCGCAGCCCAGGCTGGGAGGCCCATCTTTATCGAAGAGGACGGGTGGAAATAGTCCCGCAGGGCCGCAGGCTGTAATAGCCCAGCTCCCCTGCGAGAGAGTAGATACTTCATGTCTTCGCAGTCAGCACTGCAGAGAAATCTGGGGATTTGTGGGAGGTCCCTGGGTATATGAAGGGCCGGGAGGAGCCTGTTTTTACATGTCTGCAGTGAACAGCGCCCTCTGGTGGAGGATTACCCACGTGTAAGTATTATATTGGAGCAGGACGTACTGTATGCTTAGAATACATCGTATGCTTAAGTACCCGTGGGCAACACGAAAGCCAATATTCTCTGCATCATGCGTAGCAAGTAGTGGGATCTTTACTGGAAGAACTCAGATGAGGTATAGGAGTTTTGGAAGTATTGCTTGATCTTGATGGCATTGATGCGACCTATCCAGGAAACTGGGTACGGCTTTCATGTATTAAGCAGTCGCATTAGGGATCCAAACAGGGGTGGATAATTAGCACTATATAGATCTGCGTAATATTTATATATCTTTAACATACCACATGTATGAACATGTGCATGTTTGTCCTAACCTAATACAATTATTTGTGCTATTGTAAAAAAAATTCTAAAGAAGAATCTCATACTAGTTTATATTTAATATGGTGTTAATCTCACTCTGTTTCCTGTAGTCCTTTGGGGGGGTCCACAATTGAGATATTTGGTGCTCTGGCCCCTGTTGGAAACACAAATGAGACATGCCAGAATAAAGAAGGCCCACCCTCCCTGGCCCTAAGGTATGTTATTGGAAAAAAAACTCAAGGTTGCCGGCCCTGGAATATAAAAGACTCCCCCCACCCTCTTCCTGGCTTCCTCACCAATGTAATCATCAGGTGCTGCATGTAAACTGTAGTTTGACAAGCATTACATATGCACGGTAAACAGCTCTGACTGGACGATAGCCTGCTAAATGCACCATATGATTGGGAAGAGGTGAGTTTTAATGGGCAATCTGTGGGGCTTCACACAGCAGGATATCCCAAATCAGGATGTCCTCGGGAGATGGAACAAAATCCAGGATAGTCTGTGGATGGCAGAAAGAAGCAGAGGATGCGCGTAACTAGGGTCCCCCGACCCGCAGCACCCTGGAACGCAGCGGTTTTCATCTTGGGAGGGTCAAGCACACATCCTGACCGCCCCCCCAAGCAAGTTTGGGACCCAGAGGCGAAGGGTCGGCAGTGTGGCCTCCCCTTTGAGATCATGTTTGAGCATTTGCATAAGCAATTTTTTGGCCACCACCTCACAGGAGCTGGAATCCGCCCTGGCCTCTGTGGGTGTAAAAAGCAGCACCCCTGGGCCCGAGTGTCCCACCACAAAAAGAGAGCGTGATTTCTTCATCACCTGTGGCCAAGCACAAAAGAGGTTATTGGAGCAGCGCCCCAGCGGGTACACTATCCGCCGCAGCGGTAGACCGCAGATATGGTAAAACGCAGATGGCGGAGGGGTAACGAGTATCTCCCCCACTCCACCGTTTGGACTCGGCCTATCATTAATCGGGTTGTCTTTTTTCACTGTTGTGTCCTTTATTTCCTGCTCATTTTGCTATTGGACTCTTGCTGATGAATACCGGGTCCTGAGGTTCGTTGAAGGTGATGGAACATTTAAATACGCGTCGGCATGGCCGCGTCGTCTCTCAGGCCGGGCTATGTGATAGTCTAATTGGAACCTTTGTTTCGTTTAACATCTGAGGGTGTTGGGGACACCTGGTTCGGTTTATTATTGGCTTTGGGAATGTTTGGTGGGTGGGTCGTGAACCCTGGTTGTAGAAACATGACCACTCCGCGCTACCAGGGGCAAAAGTAGCAACAGTGTAAAGCCCTCGTTTGGGGAGGGAATACATCCCAAGGTTTGGGTGTGAGACCAGTGTTAGCAGGTCTCGCAGTTATTTATTCTTCGGTGTGCCTACTGGGGCTTTTCTTCTCTGGTTGTAGTTATTGTTTCTCTTATATTTCTTTTGTCTGGAATCTTTATGCTCTTCTCTCTGTTGCTCCCTTCTTTTCTTTCCCTGGGTTCCTAAACCTCAAGGTAAGCTAGGTATAAGGTAACGGTGTGATGGTGGTCAAACTAGTCTCTTTGAACGTTCAAGGCCTGAACGTCGCCCAGAAACGAGTAAAGACCCTGAGGCAGATGTGCGCGTTGCACGCAGACATCATTTGCTTCCAGGAAACTCACTTTACCAAAAGATGTACCCCCAAATTCCTAAGTGTGGACTACTCCTTTGTTTTACACAGCCTCTGCAGATGTAAAACAGTGAGAAGTCTTAATTGCTTTTAAAAAGTCTCTACCATTCTCTCTGGAGCGTGAAATACGGGACGCTGAGGGGAGATACCATTCAGGATTCATCTGTTATGGTTGTTATAATGTAATTAAATCGGGTGCACCGCCACTACTAAAGTACCATAACTGATCTGTGCTCACTAAGCAAACTATAAAGACAAAGAATAGAGTGGACATGCATATAAGCACACCTATCTCTGAAAAAAAGGAGCACCAGCACTAAATAACAGATATATTTATACAAAAATATTTTTTATTGTAAATACAATGCGAAAAAGGCTAAAAACACATAAACAACAGACAATTAAAAACAACCGATCCTGACCAATGTTAACCTATAATTGATGCCCAATGGTATATCCAATTGATTAATACCCCAAGGCAATATAGCCCGTAATTTGTCACCCTCTAATGAATATTTTGTGCCGGCACAAAAGAGCTAATCAATATCCTACAAATAACCCAAATAAAGTGCTAAGTGCATATAAATTGCTAAATATGTATCAAAAACATATTAACACCCAGTTGACCACAGGTAATGCGTGACTGACAAAACATAGAAGAATCTCAACCTAACAAAAAATGATCATTATTTACACATCAATATTACCCAAATGATGATTATAACTACATATCCCATCCTAAATATTGCACAAACCTCATCCAATAGTCTTAAGTGTGAACCATGTGAAACAGACAGAATAAATATACATACAGTAGCAAGTGCCGACAGACAATGAAACATAAATCTCACAATAACAGGGCACCCGGGGTATACAAGCATAAGGTCAAGGTCGGTCTAATCCACCCGCGCACGCGGCTCCCATGCCGCTTCAAGGGTGAGGGTAATCCCAAGTCCAAAAGTGACCCCTTAAATACCTGCTGCCACGGGGAGAGAGAACCCAGGCCACGTGCGTCCAGCCCCAAAGCGGAAGTTCCGGCGAAAGCAGAGCTCCGTCGCTCTGATGTAATTACCAAGCGCTCGGTATAACGCCAATGTGTACCTCCCCCTCCTGCGCCGCAGAGCGGGGTGTGCACCTCCAATATTCAACCCGCCGCCGCACCGCTGCCACCGCGCATGCGCGCCAGATGACGAGCACCGCGTCAGCAGTGACAGCCCCCATGACACGGCAGATCAGCGAACCGCAACAGGGAGACACATCTCCCTGGTAACGGTGACGCCGATGACACGCCGCACAACGGAGGCCCAGGCCCGAGGCAATCTCCCAGAGCCAGCAGCCATCAAGGCCACCCCATTACATTACTATGTCTAAGACAATAAATCCACTATACAATGCATATCAAACTTAGAACAATACAATATCCTTATAATATCAAACGTTAAAAACAAATGAGCAAGGCCATACCATCTTAAAGCGGACCTTCACTCTAAATAAGAGTCTATCTTATATGTTTCCCACACCCTGTACATACAGATTGCTCACATTAAAAATCATCCTACCTGCATCTACTGCATTTTATAAGCCTTTAAACGTCCAAGATGGCGGCTTATGGAAGCTGCCATTTTTGCAGGCAGCCTGCAAACAGGAAGTGCCTGCAAACAGGAAGTGACTGTGCTGCTCTGCATTCTGGGACTGCTGACCTTTCCCTGACCCCAGCTCTGCTCTGTCTGAGCAAAGCACAGCTATAACCCGCCCCCCTGTACCTTATCCCACTCTCCTCTCCTCAGTAAGTGTGATGCTTCTGAGTCAAGATGGCGGCGCCCGTATCCTAAATTCCCGAACAGAGTTGCAGCCCAGTGGGGGAAAGTATAATAAATTAGTGACTAAACATGTAAAATATATTAATTTTAGATGCTGAGGAATTGTTTTTTAAGAGTTTGAGCTTTTCATTAAATCATGGTGAAGGTCCGGTTTAAGCCTATTGATGCTAGATATGGGGACAGATATTAATGTGTATGTGACATGCCATATTCCCATTCCACATGGTGCATGTCCACCCCCCTAAAAAGGTAGCAAGGACCCAAAAAAGGACGCTGATAACTGACTATTTTAACTAACAGACAATATGACCCGTAAAGGCAAATATCCACACAAATAAATGGTAGTCATGCCATGAATGCTTAAACAGCAGACCAGCCCATAGGGGACTATACAATCTATATGGTGTACTTTATATACAATCAGATCGTGGGTGTCCAAGTAGATGTAAATGTACATATATGCACATATATCCATATACGCATATACACACATCGCGAAGACACCAATCCTCCACACATGCTTGCCCAACAACTCCAGTCATTACTCGTGACCCAATCTTCAAGTCCAAAAAACCTAATGAAGGAAAAAACAACAACAAAAAATAAGTAAAAATGTGTGTAAAAAACAAACAGTGTAAGCAAAAGTTATTAATAATAACCTAAAAATAACAAAAAATAAAACAGTGCATATAGAAACTGCAACAAATTCTATGCCACAATTAACCAAACAATTATGCGAGTCATGACCGACAGTCATGACAATACAATAGCCCAATATACAATAATATGGGGCACCACACCTAAAAACAGTGATAAAAGAGACAGTAGCCAGTCAGATTGGGTCCACGGGGGGGGAGACCTGAAACAGCGGCTATTGCAGCGAGAATTACGCTGGATATTCCAGCTGAACACAAGATCTCCTAATGGCCTGAATGAGGAATGGTCATTTGTCCCCTTTTTGAGAAGATGATTGTCTGGCAGACCATCTTTTAGATACAGTGGCGGGTGTACAGTCAGTATTTGATTCGGACAGTGATGGGATGGTGTCGTTGGTTATTGGGGACCCCTGCTCACTCTTGGTCTTCTACTCCTTGGTTATGATACACAATGACAGTGTCGTGTGGGGGCATCTACACTGGCTACTGTCTCTTTTATCACTGTTTTTAGGTGTGGTGCCCCATATTATTGTATATTTGGCTATTGTATTGTCATGACTGTCGGTCATGACTCACATAATTGTTTGGTTAATTGTGGCATAGAATTTGCTGCAGTTTCTATATGCACCGTTTTATTTTTTGTTATTTTTTGGATATTATTAATAACTTTTGCTTACACGGTTTGTTTTTTACACACATTTTTACTTATTTTTTGTTGTTGTTTTTTCCTTCATTAGGTTTTTTGGACTTGAAGATTGGGTCACGAGTAATGACTGGAGTTGTTGGGCAAGCATGTGTGGAGGATTGGTGTCTTCGCGATGTGTGTATATGCGTATATGGATATATGTGCATATATGTACATTTACATCTACTTGGACACCCACGATCTGATTGTATATAAAGTACACCATTGATAACTTCATATAGATTGTATAGTCCCCTACGGGCGGATCTGCTGTTTAAGCATTCATGGCATGACTACCATTTATTTGTGTGGATATTTGCCTTTACGGGTCATATTGTCCGTTAGTTAAAATAGTCAGTTATCAGCGTCCTTTTTTGGGTCCTTGCTACCTTTTTAGGGGGGTGGACATGCACCATGTGGAATGGGAATATGGCATGTCACATACACATTAATATCTGTCCCCATATCTAGCATCAATAGGCTTAAGATGGAATGGCCATGCTCATTTGTTTTTAACGTTTATATTATAAGGATATTGTATTGTTGTAAGTTTGATATGCATTGTATAGTGGATTTATTGTCTTAGACATAGTAATGTAATGGGGTGGCCTTGATGGCTGCTGCCTCTGGGAGATTGCCTCGGGCCTGGGCCTCCGTTGTGCGGCGTGTCATCGGCGTCACCGTTACCAGGGAGATGTGTCTCCCTGTTGCGGTTCGCTGATCCGCCGTGTCATGGGGGCTGTCACTGCTGCGCGGTGGCAGCGTGCGGTAGGTTGAATATCGGAGGTGCACACCCCACTCTGCGGCGCAGGAGGGGGAGGTACACATTGGCGTTATACCGAGCGCTTGGTAATTACATCAGAGCGACGGAGCTCTGCTTCCGCCGGAACTTCCGCTTTGGGGCTGGACGCACGTGGCCTGGGTTCTCTCTCCCAGTGGCAGCAGGTATTTAAGGGGTCACTTTTGGACTTGGGATTACCCTCACCCTTGAAGCGGCATGGGAGCCACGTGCGCGGGTGGATTAGACCGACCTTGACCTTATGCTTGTATACCCCGGGTGCCCTGTTATTGTGAGATTTATGTTTCATTGTCTGTCGGCACTTGCTACTGTATGTATATTTATTCTGTCTGTTTCACATGGTTCACACTTAAGACTATTGGATGAGGTTTGTGCAATATTTAGGATGGGATATGTAGTTATAATCATCATTTGGGTAATATTGATGTATAAATAATGATAATTTTTTGTTAGGTTGAGATTCTTCTATGTTTTGTCAGTCACGCATTACCTGTGGTCAATTGGGTGTTAATATGTTTTTGATACATATTTAGCAATTTATGTGCACTTAGCACTTTATTTGGGTTATTTGTAGGATATTGATTAGCTCTTTTGTGCCGGCACAAAATATTCATTAGATGGTGACAAATTACGGGCTATATTGCCTTGGGGTATTAATCAATTGGATATACCCATTGGGCATCAATTAATAGGTTAACATTGGTCAGGATCGGTTGTTTTTAATTGTCTGTTGTTTATGTGTTTTTAGCCTTTTTCGCATTGTATTTACAATAAAAAACTATTTTTGTATAAATATATCTGTTATTTAGTGCTGGTGCTCCTTTTTTCAGAGATAGGTGTGCTTATATGCATGTCCACCCTATTCTTTGTCTGTTATGGTTGCTACATATTATCAAATCACAGCCAGAACGCTTTCTTTGAGGAGTTCCTCAGGGTTCTGTCCCAGTGCGTGAAAGGAGCCCTTATAGTCTCGAGCGACTAACCAGATTAACCACCCAGGTCTGGACAGGCAGGACCCTCTTGACTTGGTAAAAAAAAACGGCAGGTATAGCGATATAGGAGGGCTGGATTTCTCATTTCCACCCGAGAAACTTTGACCGGATGCTTCTGACAATCTAATGAGTTTACCACTACATGTGAAGGTTATCGGGAGGCTTGGGACCCACCTTCCTTCTTGCTTTCTTTTCTCCCTTTCTTTCGCTTTTCTCTTACTTTATCTCTCCCTTATCTTTCCTTTTAGCAATTTGTACGTTATAGGTTATAAATAGCAAGCCCGTTATATTCTGCTAGTGTGTCTCCGGGCGTTGCCAGGGATTGGGTCTCTGTGCAGCTATAGGCTAGATTCTAGATTCAGTTTAAGTAATTATACCAATATTTGCACTTGTACATTTCATACCATGTTTACATAGTTTCAAGAACACCAGTTGGATCCCATAGCTAGGGATCATAATGTACAGAAATTGAGTGCGTTGTATTTAACGTTGCTTTTCTCGTTAATAAAAATCACTCTCTAGTGACTAAAAAAAAGGTACTGACCAAAAACCATGTTGCAGCTTTACAAATATCTTCCATCAATGCTCCTGCTTCTTTGGCTGCTTTTTTGGGGGCATGGCCAATGCATGGTGAAGACACACATCAGGCTCCAGGCGACCTAGTGATTTTTGTAGCCACACAGTCAGCAACCAGGGCTCCTCAAATGGGGGCAACAAAAAAAGGAAGATGGCAGGAGGTGGAGGGAGCAGGGCGATGGCCAGAATAGACCACTATTTGGTCCCGGAGGACACATTGCACCCTGTGGCCATGGCGAACAAGATGGTGCAGGCAGAGGCATGGACAGGTCTCCCTCAGCGAGAGCAGAAAGGCCAGAAGACGTGCAAAGAGAGAGAGCATCCAGGGGAGAGCAGCCAGATTAAGTAGGCAGCAGCAAAAGCGCAGGTAGGAGAGAGCGCTGCCTTACAGCCCCCAGCCCTCCTTGACACGGTGGCGGAGGAAAGAGTGGGGGGGGGGGGGGGACCACCCGAGCTGCAGGCTATGCAAAAGCCAGTAAAGGGGAAGAGCATCATCGGCCCTGGGCAGGAGGGAGAAACGGGCCCCCAAGTTCCCCACAGTTGCGAACCACGTGAGGCACTCAGCTGTGTACAGAGGATAAGGAGACCCCCACCCATCCACAGACATAGTAATCCCCCACATGCATACCCCAGGGGGGAATGGGGGACACGTGGCCTAGAGGCCACGCAGGAGGTTGGGGAATCTCTGGAGGAGCATTTTTCAGAGGCGTTTAACAGCACTTCTGATTCTTGCCCCTTTCCCCCAGCATGCCCTAAAAGCCCATATATCAGTTTTACCAATAAGCCCAATAAGAACAAGACAATGGCAGGCAATTATAGACTGATTTCACTAACAAACAAGGACAATATGCTATTTGCAAAAACAATAGCTAATCGATTACAAATGTCCCTTGTGGGGATTACCGACAAGGATGGGGTGGGGTTTGTTATGGGAAAAGAGCCAGAGATAATACTTTAAAAACGATTAACCTCATGCAATATGCTCAGTTCCAGTCGATCCAGGCCTGTTTACTCCCCATAGACACCGAGAAGGCCTTTGTCAGGGTCCACTGTTGATTTCTGTGGGTGGCTCTTCTGCAGGCAGGGATAGGTCCTGATATGATGAGGAAAATAATGGCTCTCTATGGTGGTTCTACAGCCAGAGTCCAGGTTAACGTCTCTTGTCCTCCCCCTTCGGCATTAGTGAGGACAGGGGTGTCCTCTATTCCTACTGCTATATGTGATCTTGCAAATGTTTTAAGGGCTAATCCTTCAATTAAGGAGATCTCCTATGGATGGAATATACTCATTTCATCCCCGCACATCTCACTGCCCTCTATCGTTACAGAATTGGACAGATTTAGTCGCCTCAGCAATTTTAAAGTCAATCTCACAAAAACAGAGGCTCTAAACATCTTTGTCCAATGATGTTCAACAACTACTACAAACAAACCCTTCCCCTTTAAGTCGCAGAAGGAGTCCATCAAATATTTGGGAGTACAGCTCCCTTCTGACCTGGGAGCAGGCTATCATCCCGGACAGTGGCTTTTTCAAGACGTTAAAGAAGGCAATATCCAAATTTTTGTGGAACAATAGAAAACCCAGAATAAGAGACTCAGCCCTAACTAGACCAATGGGAAAAGTGGGCTTAGGCCTACCAGACCTCATATCACGCTGCAGATATCTTAGTTATGACTTAGACTATGAGACTACTTTCACTACATGAAAGAAAAACTTTGGGTTGCTATTGAAAGCAGTATTTCCCCCTTGAGTCGGTGCTCCCGTGGGTAGACCCTCCACTTAGACCCAAGGCACACACCTTGCCAATACTGACTTATTCTTTGTTGACCACTTAAGATTTAGTGTTCAAAAAATACAATTCTGTGAAATACTCACCTGCTGAATTGATATTATTTGTATACAGTACATCCTGCTCCAGATATAATACTTACACTTGGGTTATCCTCCGCCAGATGGCGCTGCACTGCAGAGACATGCAAAACAGGCTCCTTCCGGCCCTTCAAATACCCAGGGACCTCCCACAAATCCCCAGCAATGAAAAGCAGTGAACAAAAAGCCGGGAGAATTAAACCACCCAGAGCAACTGGTAATAATAACAATGATAACATACATCACCATACAGGGGATCCAGAATAATGCAAAAACCAGAGTGGGGTGGAGCAGGACGTACTGTATACAAATAATATCAATTCTACAGGTGAGTATTTCACAGAATTGTATTATTCTTAGTATACAGTACGTCCTGCTCCAGATATAATACTTACACTTGGGACATCCAATAGCAGTGCCCATAAAGTAGGGTGGGATCCCCAACAAAAGGTGACAGCAGACAGTTTAAACCACTGCCGCCTGCAAAACCTTGCGGCCAAAAACAGCATCAGCTGAGGCCCTAACGTCAACCTTGTAAAACTTTGAAAAGGTATGAACAGAAGACCAAGTAGCGGCCTTGCAAACTTGTTCAACAGAAGCCTGGTGCTGGAAGGCCCAAGAGGCACCAATAGCACAAGTAGAATGAGCAGTAAGACGGAAGGGAGGACTCTTCCCCTTAGCAGAATAGGCCTGAATCACAGCCTGACAAATCAATTTGCTAATAGTAGTCTTGGCCAGAGCCAAACCCTTCCTAGGACCAGAAAGGACCACAAAAAGAGCATCAGTCTTCCTGAAGGCCGCAGTGACTACCAGGTAATACTTCAGACACCTGACCACATCCAAAGAATGCAGAACCCTTTCCTTAGCGTTGCTAGGATTAGGACACAATGAAGGAAGAACAATATCTTGATTCAAATTAAAAGCAGACACCACTTTTGGCAGAAAGTCTGGCTTAAAGCGGAACACCACCTTGTCCTGGTGTCTCTCATAGTATGGGGGCTGAATAGACAGAGCCGCCAGCTCAGACACACGCCTGACCAAAGTAATAGCCACCAGAAAAACAACTTTGAGGGTAAGTACAGCCAGAGCAGCATCCTGAATAGGCTCAAAGGGAGCACCCTGCAAGGCAGACAAAACCAAGTTCAAGTCCTAAACAGGGACCATAGGCTTACGTGGGGGACGCACGTGAGTGACCCCCTGAAAGAAGGTCTTAACCAAAGGGCAGAAACCTGACCCTTCAGAGTACTGAGTTTTAAACCCAACTCCAATCCATGTTGTAAAAACTCCAGAACCCTAGGGACTAAGAACTCGCTACAGGGAAGAGACCTAGAATCACAACAATCAATGTAGGAACGCCATACCCTATAATAGATGGCAGAAGAAGTTTTCTTCCTAGCCTGTACCATGGTATCCACCACTGAGGCAGACAAGCCTTTCTCCATCAAGATGGAGGTTTCAGCAGCCAGGCCGTCAAAGCCAGAGTTTGTAAACTGGGATGGCGTAAGGAGCCCTGAGTGAGCAGATCTGGTGCCTCTGGCAGGACGTACTGGTCTACTGCCATTTGTACCACGTCTGCGAATCACACTCTTCTTGGCCACCTTGGGGCCACCAGAATCACTGGAACCCTTTCCAGGGCAATCTTGTGCAGAACCCTGCCCAGCAGGGGGAAGCCGAAATTCCATCCATGACATTGACAGAGCATCCGTGGCCAAGGCCAGAGGATCCTGAGACAGGGAGACAAAGGCCGGGAGCTTGTGATTGTGACGGGATGCAAACAGATCCACATCCGGTAGGCCCCACCGGTAACACAGGGACTGGAATACCCTGTTGCAGAGGGACCACTCCCCCTGACGGGAAGCCCCCCCTGCTCAGAGAGTCTGCCAGAAGATTCTCTACCCCGGGATATAAACAGCCGAAATGCATTTAACATTGGCCTCCGCCCATGTCTAAAAATTAATGACCTATTGGACCCAAAACAGCATGGCTTTACTGAGGGCAGATCATGTCAGACCAATCTTATTGATTTCTTTGACAATGTCACTAAAGTGTTAGATGAAGGTGGTGCTGTAGATATCGCCTATCTGGATTTTAGCAAAGCCTTTGACACTGTACCACATAAGGAGCTCATAGATAAGTTATTGAAGGTAGGACTCAATCCCTGGATAGCTCAGTGGATTTCCAGTTGGCTGAGGGATCGGCATCAGAGCGTTGTTGTAAATGGCGTGCAATCTGAACAAAGGCGAGTTACAAGTGGTGTGCCGCAAGGCTCTGTCCTGGGCCCCATTCTTTTTAATATATTTGTAAGTGACATAGGAGAAGGCTTGGTAGGAAAAGTTTGTCTGTTTGCTGATGATACAAAGGTTAGTAATAGGGTGGATATTCCTGGAGGTGTCTGCAACATGGAAAATGATTTAGCTTTACTGGATAGATGGTCAAAACTGTGGAAACTAGAGTTTAATGTCTCTAAATGTAAAATCATGCACTTGGGTAGAAGGAATCCCTGCTCTAAGTACCGTATGGGCAGTACTGTGTTAGCCAGGACCTCGGAGGAGAGAGATTTAGGGGTACTGATTACTGATAGCTGCAAGATGAGTGGACAGTGTAGCCAAGCAGTGGGAAAAGCAAGCAGGATGCTCGGCTGCATAGCTCGAGGCATCACCAGTAGGAAGAGGGAGGTTGTGATGCCGCTGTATAGAGCCCTGGTAAGGCCACAGCTAGAATACTGTGTGCAGTTCTGGAGACCTTACCTGCAAAAAGACATTATTCAAATAGAACGTGTCCAAAGGCGGGCAACGAAAATGGTGGAAGGACTTAAACTTAAAACTTATCAGGAGAGACTTAAAGAACTTCATTTGTACAGTCTGGAGGAAAGAAGGGAGAGGGGGGACAAGATTGAGACCTTTAAATATGTGAAAGGATTGAATAAGGTTCAGGAGGGAAGTGTTTTTAAGAAGAAGCTTAATGATAGAACAAGGGGGCACAACCTGAAGCTAGTCGGGGGTAAGATCAGGAGCAATGTTAGAAAATATTATTTTACAGAAAGAGTAGTAGGTGCTTGGAACAAACTTCCAGCAGAGGTAGTTGAAACATCAACAGTCACTGAATTTAAACATGCCTGGGATAAGCACACATCTATCCTAAGATAAAGAGTACATACAGTATACACATAAGGGCAGACTAGATGGACCGTATGGTCTCCTTCTGCCGTCAACCTTCTATGTTTCTATGTTTCTATGTCAGAATCCGCGACACTTCCTGGAGGGCACCCTTGCTCCGGGTCCCTCCCTGATGGTTGATGTAGGCAACCGCCGTCCTGTTGTCTGAGCGCACCTGTACAGACAGTCCTTGCAGGTGATCGGTCAACTGCTCCAGTACCAACCTGACCGCCCGTAGTTCCAGAATGTTGATGGGTAAATGGGCCTCCTGAGGGCCCCACCTCCCCTGGAACCTCAGGGACTTCCAGAATCCCCCCCAACCTGACAGACTGGCATCCGTGGTGACCGTCTCCCAGGAGGGGGCCAGAAAGGACCTGCCCTTTAGCAAGTTCTTGTGGTCCAGCCACCACAAGAGGGACCTTCTGACCAATGGGGGAAGCACACAAACCCCGTCCAAAGACACGGGGTCCTTGTCCCATACTGATAGAAGGTGAAGCTGCAGAGGCCTCGAATGGAACTGAGCAAAGGGCACCGCCTCGAAGCTCGCCACCATCAGGCCCACCAGCTGCATTCCCTGTCTGAGGGAGAACTGGGAACACGAGAGCAGGGACCGCACCTGCGCAGTCAGAGCTTCCACCTTCTGTTGTGGAAGGAATATTCGTGACTGAACCGTATCCAGAATAATCCCCAGGAACGGGGTCACCGACGAAGGGGACAGAGAGGACTTGGGATGATTGATCACCCAGCCGAAGGACTCCAAGGTGGACACCACCAGCTGAGTGTCCAGCTCCACCTGCTGTAGAGACCATGAGGTGATGAGGATGTCATCCAGGTAGGGCAGCACTCGAATGCCCCCTGACCTTATCAAAGACATCAGCCCCGCCAGCACCTTGGTGAACACTTTGGAAGCTGAAGTGAGGCCAAACGGTAGGGCCACAAATTGGTAATGTTGATCTTTGAACGCGAATCTGAGAAACCTTTGATGTCCCGGGAACACAGGGATGTGAAGGTAAGCATCTTTGATGTCCACAGACGTCAAACGGACGAGCGCAGAGTTTCCATGCGAAAGCGCTTATTCTTGACAAATCTGTTGAGGATCTTTAAATCCAGAATGGGCCTGACTGACCCATCTCTTTTGGGCACTGTGAAAAGGTTGGAGTAGAACCCCTCTCCCAATTCTCTCAAGGGAACCTTGCAAATAACTCCCAGATCCAGAAGTCCTTGCACTGCCTGCATCAGGACCTGAGCTGATACCGGGTCCTGGGGGATCCGGGACCTGATGAATCTTGAGGGGGGCCGTACAGCAAGCTATCTTGTAGCCAGAGGTAACTACCTCCTGAATCCACCAGTCTGAGACTTGGCGCCTCCAGACATGCGCAAAGTGCTGTAGCCGTCCCCCCACCCTGGCGGGCGAGGGTGCCCCATCATGCCTGAGGGGGCTTGGGAGGGGCTTTGGGTTAGGTCCCCCAGGAAGAGCCAGGACGTCGCCCCCTGCTCCTATGCCAGGAGTCTGCGCGAGCCCCTGCGAAGGACACCCCTTTTCCCTGTTTAGCGCCTCTGTAGGGGGCTGAAAGGGGGCCCTGGCTACGAAAGGGCCGAGGCTGCTGCCTGCGCTGTGGTAACTTGCCTCCTTTAGCAAAAAGGTCTAGGCGGTCCCCAAACAGGCGCAGCCCCTTAAATGGAAGCCCAGTAAGGGCCCTCTTAGCAGCATTGTCGGCAGCCCACTGGCGCAGCCATACTGCGCGGCGTATAGCCACCGCCAAGGCGGAAGATCTGGCACACATCCTAATAGCATCATCCGATGCAGACAGGATAAAGTTCACAAATACATCACAGTTAGACAGTGCATTAATAGTATCAGTAGGCAACTCGTTTGGGCCGTCAAGTGCATTCCTGACCATGGCCCTGAGCGCCACAGCAGTAATGGCCAAAGCGCAGACCGGGCGCAGCGCCGCCCCTCCAAATGCAAAGGCATGGCACGCCAATTGGTCAATGCGCCGGTCCTCAGAATCCCGCAGCGTAGTAGTGTCAGGGGAGTGCATAATAGAGGTGTTAGCCCTATAATAGGAGCATCGACCTCGGGGGGCGATGACCAGCACTTGACCATATCAGCAGAAAATGGATACTTCCTGTCCAAACTCTTAGGGATCCCGGGAAGTCTACTGGGATGTTCCCACTCCTTAAACACGAGGTTATTGAAATGGGTTTGCTCAGAAAATTCCAATCGAGCCTAAGCAGTATGAAATAGCTCACCCCTTTGCCTGGGAGCCGCAACAGAGGGAGAGATGAACAAAACTTTAAAAATCTGAACCAGCAGTTTATCAGTATCATCCGGGGTCCAGTGATCAGCACCAGAATCGTCATGACCCCTAGACTTCTCATCAGATGACCCTGAGTAAAAGAACAGCTCCCCTTCGTCCGAAGGGGCATGGCCATATAGATGCGAAAACTCATCAGACTCCGTAGGGAAAGGAGCAGAGTCAGGGACAATGTGCCGCTTTTTTGCGGTGGCCTTGCGCGCTAGAGTATTAGCAAGCAATTTTTCAACACTGGCCAGTCTAGTAGCCACATCAGGATGAGAATCCCCGCTTGTATTGGGGGTTAGACTCAGGCTTGGGGGGGGTAGGTGAAGTGAGGCGAGCTGCAGGCCCAGCCACAGGAGGGGCGGGAAGTACCATTAGCGCCTGCTGTGCACAAGGGACGCAGACCCGTGCATTGTCACCGCTGATAGGCGAGACCTCACAAGCTACACACAGCCGGGCTTGTCCCGAGGGAACCCTGTTCACAATATCCTGGGATGCCTCCATATGGTGATTAATAGGCACAATAGGCCAGTAGGGATTGACACTATAAGCTAACCTGGATGCCCCAAAGACCCGCAGGGAAGTGGGAGTAATTATACTTGGTCCAACTGGCAATTACACCGTGCCGGGAGAAGCCACTGGATTCGACCGTCTGAAAGACATAATGGGAATAGGGATGTCAGAGCCATGCGCAGTAAGCAAGAATGATGAAAATCGCCCGCGAGGGCACTTACAGATCGAGGGAGGAGGAGGACCGTTGCCGCGCGCGCGACGAGCATCTAAATGGTGCCAAGCGAACCTCGAAGGGCGGGCCAGAGCGGGCTGTGACGCGGAGCGCGCCAAGGGCAAACAGCGCGTCTCTGACACCAGGTGTATAAGTCAAAGACAATATTAAGGCCATAACGTGTAACTCAATACACTAGACCACCACCCCCCCCCTTTCTTTCCCCCCAAGCTACGGGGTATGGGGCAATAATGCGGGAGGGGCATCCACTAGAGGCTCACCATCAGCCTAAACCGCCTACCCTTTGGTGGGGGACTGCAGTGAAGCATGGCTCCATAAGCACGCTTGGTGCTGCCTACCTTCACCCGACCAGCGCAGCCCAGGCTGGGAGGCACATCACAAAGAGGACGGGTGGGAATAGTCCAACAGGGCCGCAGGCTTTAATAGCCCAGCTCACCTGCGAGAGAGTGATACTTCATGTCTTCGCAGTCGGCACTGCAGAGAAATCTGGGGATTTGTGGGAGGTCCCTGGGTATTTGAAGGGCCGGGAGGAGCCTGTTTTGCATGTCTCTGCAGTGCAGCGCCATCTGGCGGAGGATAACCCAAGTGTAAGTATTATATCTGGAGCAGGACGTACTGTATACTAAGAATAGAAGAACTTATTCCATAGGCCAGGATCTCCCCCACCCCACCCATTTCATAACTCCGCTTTTCCCCAGTTTGGGTACGTAAATTTGTTATTTGGGAAAGTTTGCAGGAGACCAGACTAAGTGATACGTTGCAAGTAAACTGCCCCCAAAGCTTGCAGGAGCTCCAGACAAGAGAGACAGACAACTTGTTGCCCTACATCAGTTCCAACTCTCCAATGTCCTCTTTCCTCTGTCTCAACCCTTAACCCCCTAAAATCAAATTCAGTGCCTACTCACATCCTCTCACTCTTGTATCATGTTTTGCAGTCAGCAGGGGATACCTCCAAGAAACTTGAATTTGTTAGGCGTTGGGAAACAGAGTTGGGGGCCGAAGACTGGGAAACATATTTTATGCCAACACCACCCAGGTTTTCCCTCTTGTCAATGATGCTGGGGTTGTCCCCCCTCCATAAAGAAAGGGCTTCTCAGACACCTAATTACTGCTGCTGGATAAGTGATCGCTCACCACTGGCATTCTCAGAACGCTCCCAGCAATCTGGAATGGGTGCAGGAAGTAGAAAATATCAAGAGAATGGAGGAATGAGTCCTGGAAGGTGAGGAGAGAAATTCATTACAACCTGGACAGTCTGGATGACATCCAAAAACTCGCCTGAATTCCAGGCGCTACTTTTATTAATGTAGTCAGACATGAAGCTTGTTCCTACAGAGGGCAGGGGGACAGGTTGTTGGAATAGCCCTCACCCTATGAAAATACTGCTGCCAGCCCCCCCCCCCTTTATTTCTGCCCTTCTTTTTCCATCTTAACTCATATCTAACGTTTCTATCCTATATATCTCAAAAAAAGTTAACTTTAAACTTGCATTTAACTTTTTCTTACCCTCTTGATGACTGCGATATGCCTCTAGCAATTTTAACTTTCCAGAAAACAATTTTAAAGATTGCTTATTTTTTTGTTTTTTTTACCACAGTGTCCGCAACCTGAAGCATTTGTATTCAATGTGCTGTGACCAGAGTTTTCCCTGGGATAGTTTACGGACCGATCTCCACCGTTACATATCTTCTTTTATGTTCTGTGGAGGATACAGGAATTGTTCTAAAGAATCTTGCAACCTGTTCCAGTTTAGTAAGAGCTCAGAAAAAGCTCTTAAGTAGCCTAAAATGGGCCATGGGCCCTAGAACATCCATGATCTTCCATAATGGGGTTGATTAGGATGTGATTAGACAACTTTAGAACCTCTAGATGTGTTCATATTGTAGCGACCACACAAATACCCCTGTTGCTAGTGTGCTGGTTGGTACACAGCCCGGCCCTCATATACAAGCAAATCTTAAATCGGGGCTAGGTTACCCTGAAAAAATATTTAGGGCTCAGAGCTGTAACCACACCTTACAATGGTTGTGAATTCTATTTTATTACATACATCTAAAAAACAGAATACCTCCTCAGAGGACTTTGTTAACAAATTATATCATTCTTGCATCACACAATGTGTTTATAATTTTTGTCTCCTCTTGTAAAAAAACTCCTAAGAGTTACCAATACAATGTTTCATCAATTTTTCAGAAGGGCAGACATGTATCATGTTTCGCCTTACACGGCTTCCTATATGCATGACAAGCAGACAAACATTTCATACTGTTAGTATTGTTATTAGTTAGTTAGTGTACAATTACTGTGTTCATACATTCTGCAAAAAAGAACTATATAGGAGACATAATGGTACCTGATTCTGGTGATGTCACATATGGAAATGATGACTCATATACAGACTGAATATTCCACAAGGCGAGCCGGTGGTGTGCACTTTCCTGTTTGTTAAGACTTATGCCAATCAGTATTGAAACCTCTACCGTATCCTGTGCTATTTAAGGGCAAAGCCCATATATCTGATTTACTTGTATTCCTCCTTTGGACAGGTTAATTCTCGCCCCCACAGTGATCCCTATATGTAGTAAAAAGGGGCATTAGCTGAGTGCCTTCAGAGGGACTGATTACTTGTGTGCAATGGTATGGTATAGTAAATTGGAGCAACTTGCCTGTATTATTAAATCTCGGTCCATGCAGTGCAGTCGCGGTGGCGGGCAAAACCAAGCTGTCGTGGTAAGTATCTCGTTGTGTTGTTTTATGTAGTCTGTACATGCGGCTTCCCCGCACTTCGGGTGTCCTTGCTGTATTCAGCGTAACCTCACAGAATATTTACCCGCCACCGCGCCAGTGACGCACTCTTATGCGCTCCAAAACATGTGGAGCGCATTTTCCCCATCAGCCGGCTTCCGCCGGAAGTTGCAGGACGTGCCACTGGTTCGGCTCTATGTCTCTAATAGCGGCGCCATTTTACTGGAGCGTCGCCATCTTGCCTAAGACTTTACTCTCTGCAGGAACGGGACTCCCAAGCCTCGGCATCCGCCATTTCATTGTAGCTCAGCGGTTACTTGTTCAGTAATATAAATCTAGGTGGAGGCAACCCAACAACTCTGTGACATCCTCCCCATTTAGTCCAATTAATGTCAGTATATTGAGCTTAATATATATGGAGCCGAAACTGCACTGCACAGACAATAATACAGCGTTCATTATGACATTATCAGTCAGGCATTTAAACATATTGTTATGACATAATCAGTCAGGCATTTATACATACTGTTGGTATACTATTATTGTCCCTCAAGTAATACACCTAACCCCAATTATTTTTACATCATAGGGCACACTATTGGGCGCATTATTGGGTAATGATCCGCTACATTAGGCACCACACCACAGACTCCCAGGAAGTGTATCAACAATCCCAAAGGAGATTTAAACCCAGGGTGGCGAGAGACAGGGAGTCCTGGAAAGGACCACCAAGGAGGGAAATCTCCATACCAAGACAAGACCCAGGGGCAAATATAACAAAACGCAAAATGGAGAGTAGAAGTGTACATCCAGAGGAAGTAGGTGAAACACAAATACAGAAGAGGGATTTTTTAGAAAGAGACATAACCAACGCCGCAACAAAAGAAGGGCCATTGCCCGTCGGAGGGCACAAAAAACTAACTCTATTGCCCCACCCGACATCCCAATAGATCAAGAGTTGGGTAATAATACCTCACAACAACGAGACATTATTAATCTCTCCCAGCATAAGCTATCGAATGAACAACAAGAATTACTGAAACTGGGGCTGAATTTTTGTCCATCAAAAAAACTTGAAATTTTTGAGGCAGTCAAAGATGTCCATTTATTTGCTAGGAAAGTGCTATGTAAATATCACTTTATGAAAAAAGGAGACGAAGCTAGCACATCCAGTCAGGAAGATTCAATGAGTAATACCCAACTTGAACGAGACATTGAAGAATTAGGCATGGAGGTAGCGGGGCAAATAACAAGTAGTCCCGTTATCACCAAATTTAAAAAACCTTCCACGTTTTTTCCAGCAATGAGCATGAACCACAATGTTGCCACCTTTGTGGAAATGACTATGGCAGATCTGGAGGCCCTATCCAAACGACCAGGATATAGATCAACAACTGCAGCAAGCAGTGAAGGAATTGGAGGCAAATCATGATCTGGTGATCAAACCGGCAGACAAGGTTGGCAACATTGTGGTCATGTCTACGGCGCAATACGAAAAGATGTGTCTGGACATTCTCAAAAATAAGGAGTGGTATGCTTGGGCCTCCATGTCCAGACTCACCAGGGCTGACAGGGATTACCATCAGCTCATCCACCAAGCCCGAGATGGTGGAGTGATCGACCCACAGGCGGCTGGCTTCCTGGAGTCCCCATGCCCGAAAATACCGACGTTTTATGCACTTCCAAAAGTGCACAAGTCAACCACGGCACCTCCGGGACGTTCGATTGTGTCGTGCATGGGGGCCCTGACGGAAAATGCCAGCCACTATGTGGATCGTCACCTCCAACCACTCGTGACTAGTTTACCATCCTATGTCAAAGTTTTGGGTCATATCCTTAGGATCCTTGACGAGATGTGGGTGGGCCCTGAATCTACCCTGGTGACTCTGGACGTGGAGGCCCTATACTCGAGCATTCCACACGACAAGGGCATAAGGGCAGTAGAGTCCTTTCTTAACGAATTGGATATATCCCATCACAACCTCTTCCTGCTTCGGCTCCTCAACTTTGTCCTCACCCACAATCTCTTCCTCTTCAAGGACCAACTCTACCACCAGATACAGGGGACGGCGATGGGGACGACCTGTGCCCCGTCGTTCGCGAACCTGTATCTGGGGTGGTGGGAGAGGGGATTGTGGAGTGAGGACGCTATGGCCGAGTACCTGTGCCACGTGGTAGCGTGGCACAGGTACATAGACGACATCCTGGTCATATGGGAGGGGCCGAAGCAGGAACTGGTGAAATATTAAACCAAAACGATGCCAACCTCAAGTTCACCTGCAGCTATGACCAGCATAGAGTCACGTTTTTAGATCTAGAAATCATAAAGGCCCCGAATGGCCAGATTATAACAAACCTGTTTCGCAAAGAGATGTCTGCGAACAACATGTTGCGAGCTAGTAGCTCGCATCTGGCACATCTTCTCAAAAGTATCCCTTTTGGAGAATTTATTCGAGCGAGGCGCAACTGTGCCACCATGGATCTTTTTGAAATAGAGGCATCTAATATAAGAACCAGGCTTAGTGAGAGGGGCTACAAAGCGAAGGTTCTCAGATCAGCCTACAAAAAAGCCAAAAGCCTCAGTAGGCAAGAACTACTATACAGACCTAGGAGGAATAGGGAACAACTGGGACCCGCCCTAATTATGACATATACGGGGGCTCATCACCACATATGACGGATACTACAGACCCATTGGCCAATTCTTTTAAATGACCCACATCTACAGACCCTCTTGCCGAAAGCACCCAAAGTCATATATAGAAGGTCAAGGAATTTAAGGGATACCCTTGTGCACAGCCACTATGAACAGAATCGAGGAAAGGATTGTTGCAAGGTTAAAGGCACATATCGATGTGGAGGGTGCAATATGTGTAAACACATGAGAGTAGGTCCAGATATATCTATAGGGGGTCACAGTAAATACAAGACACAACATTTTATAAACTGTAATACAGTTAATGTTGTTTATCTGCTAACTTACACCTGTGGTTGCCTGTATGTGGGCAAAACCAACCGCCAACTGAAGAAAAGAATTTACGAGCACCAATATAACATACGAACGGGCTCGAACAAAACACCAATAGGTCGCAATTTTCTCAGACACCATAATAAGGATCCAAGTTCCCTTCAGGTACAGGGATTGGATCGATCACACCCAACAATTCGCAGGGGGGGATATTGAGAAATTAACTCTCCAACTTGAGACAAGATGGATTTATAGACTGGGGGCGTTTCGATATCCTGGTCTCAATGAAACCTTGAGCTTTGCCTCTTATCTCTAGATCTCACAAAACATAACTCAACAGCTATACATCTCATACCGCTGTTGATTCTTGATAATATAAATAGAGAAAACCATTAATAGGTTATAGTATATCCACGGTAGGCACAGAGGCATGGGAACCATCAAGCATGCCACTAAATTATATGTACTTCCCTAACTGTATATGGAGCAAGGACACCCTAATATGAGTTTACATTTAAAGGAGAGTTCACACCAACTAGGATATGTCCTATAGGTTACACGTGGTTTTTATATGTGATGTAACTATTTATTACAGATGACAACATGTGATCCCAAGGGGAATTGGTGGAGTGCCGTGAAGACCCTGTGAGGGGTTGGTGCCCAATGTAGCGGATCATTGCCCAATAATGCGCCCAATAGTGTGCCCTATGATGTAAAGATCATTGGGGTTAGGTGTATTACCTGAGGGACAATAATAGTATACCAACAGTATGTATAAATGCTGAGCTACAATGAAATGGCGGATGCCGAGGCTTGGGAGTCCCGTTCCTGCAGAGAGTAAAGTCTTAGGCAAGATGGAGACGCTCCAGTAAAATGGCGCCGCTATTAGAGACATGGAGCCGAACAAGCGGCACGTCCTGCAACTTCCAGCGGAAGCCGGCTGATGGGGAAAATGCGCTCCACATGTTTTGGAGCGCATAAGAGTGCGTCGCTGGCGCGGTGGCGGGTAAATATTCTGTGAGGTTACGCTGAATACAGCAAGGACACCCGGAGTGCGGGGAAGCCGCATGTACAGACTACATAAAACAACACAACGAGATACTTACCACGACAGCTTGGTTTTGCCCGCCACCGCGACTGCACTGCATGGACCGAGATTTAATAATACAGGCAAGTTGCTCCAATTTACTATACCATACCATTGCACACAAGTAATCAGTCCCTCTGAAGGCACTCAGCTAATGCCCCTTTTTACTACATATAGGGATCACTGTGGGGGCGAGAATTAACCTGTCCAAAGGAGGAATACAAGTAAATCAGATATATGGGCTTTGCCCTTAAATAGCACAGGATACGGTAGAGGTTTCAATACTGATTGGCATAAGTCTTAACAAACAGGAAAGTGCACACCACCGGCTCGCCTTGTGGAATATTCAGTCTGTATATGAGTCATCATTTCCATATGTGACATCACCAGAATCAGGTACCATTATGTCTCCTATATAATTCCTTTTTGCAGAATGTATGAACACAGTAATTGTACACTAACTAACTAATAACAATACTAACAGTATGAAATGTTTGTCTCCTTGTCATGCATATAGGGCATTGAGGAAGCCGTGTAAGGCGAAACATGATACATGTCTGCCCTTCTGAAAAATTGATGAAACATTGTATTGGTAACTCTTAGGAGTTTTTTTACAAGAGGAGACAAAAATTATAATCACATTGTGTAATGCAAGAATGATATAATTTGTTAACAAAGTCCTCTGAGGAGGTATTCTGTTTTTTAGATGTATGTAATAAAATAGAATTCACAACCATTGTAAGGTGTGGTTACAGTTCTGAGCCCTAAATATTTTTTCAGGGTAACCTAGCCCCGATTTAAGATTTGCTAGGATGTGATTAACCAGTGTACTGTCAAGACCCTCGTTAGACTTGCTGGTGACAGATTTTTTAGGAATCTTTCAGCATGATCATCCGGAGAGAGTAGGCTCCACCCCCTGGGAGGAAACACAAACTTAACAGAGGTCAAAAGCCCCACCCCTTCCTCCCCACCTCATCCTCCCCACCTCAGTCTTTATAAAGTAACCCAAGTAACCCTAGGACTATGGGTGAGTAATACGTGGTCATGCTGAAGCATTCTTAAAAAGTCAGTTACCGGTAAGTCTAATGGGGGGGGGTTTCCTAATCATCCTTCAGCATGACCACACGGAGAGGATTAGGTGAGTAATTATACCTTAGGGGTGAGAAGCTGCGAGTAGTACCGAAGCCCTGATGTTTTGCAGATAAGCAGATCAAGTCTATAATGTTAAAGGAAGGTGTGGAGTGAAGACCACATTGCTATTTTGCAGATCTCTTCCAAAGAGGCGCCAGACTCCCCTAGTAGAATAGGCTCGTGTAATAGTCTGTTTTATCCATCTGGCTATAGTGGATTTTAAGACTGCTAAGCCTCTCTCTTTTCCGGTGAAAGTTATTAAAAGTTGTTTCGCTATATGCCATTCTCTGGATCTTTCCAGATAAATGATCAGAGTTGTTCTAACATCTAGCAGTGAGAGATCCTTTTCCTTGCCTGCTCCTTTTGGTAATGTTGGGAGGACATCTCCTGCGTTCTGTTAGCGGAAGTCACTATTTTGGCAAAAAACAATAGATTAGGTCTAAGTAGAACTTTGTCTGGAAGTACAGAACAATAGGGCTCCTTCAGATAAAGCCTGCAGAACGCTCACTCTTCTGGCAGAAGTAATGGCTAACAAAACAACATTTTAGTGACAACCATTTCTTTGGAAACTCCTCTAGAGGTTCAAAATGTGGTTCTATTGGTCCGTTTAATACAATAAACAAGTTCTATGTAGGAGTACTGGTCTTTGGCAAATAACTGACTGAAAAAAAAACGATTGATTAGCTTATTCTGTCTCAATTTTTGTTCGAGGAAAATGTACTTACAGCTAGCCCCTTCTCGAATCCTTCCTGCAGAAATTCAAGGGCTGTGGCTATCTCTATTTTCTTCAACTTGTTAACTTCACAAAAAGAAGAAACACATTTCCATACCTTTTCATAGATTTGTCTAGTGGTTAATTTTCGACTGCCATAGGAGTCACTCTAGTTGAAAGGCCCTTACTTCTTAGGATGGTCCCTTCAAGATCCATGCTGTCAGTTGAAACTTTGACAGATTCAGGTGAGGAATGACACCCTGATGAATGATATTCGGAATGTCTGGAAGTCGCCAGGGACCCTTTTTTAATATTCTTCTCAGTTCTGCGAACTACGCTCTTTTTGACAAAAATGGAGCTACGAGGATAACATTGATTTCTTCCTGTGCTATCTTGCGGATTACTTGTGGCAGAATTCTGAAAGGAGGAACGTCATAGGCAAGATGAAACTTCCACGGCTGAGCTAAAGCATCCACTGTTAATACATCCTCTTCCCTTGTCAGAGAATAAAATGTCTTGCACTTTGTATTGCTGACATTGTCAAACAAGTCTATCTGTGGGAGCCCCCAAGTACTTTCAATTTCAAAAAACACTCTGTTTTCTGAACCCCTTCAGAGGAACTGCCGAGATGGACCAGACCTGCTCCTGTAGGGGTAGAAGAATGGCATTTCACAGGTTCATTAGTGCCAAGGATTTGGTCCCTCCCTAAAGGTTTAGATAGGCTACTGTGGAGGCATTGTCTGACCATAGCTGCATGTTTCTGTCTGCTATGACTTGTCAAAAATGATTCAGTGCCAACTTGACCACCAGAAGCTCTCTGAAGTTTGAGGACCTGGCCGCCAAGGATTTTGTCCACTTTCCCCGAGCCTGTTTGACTGTCCAAGTGGGCTACCTAACCCCAACTGCTTGCATCTGTCATGATTACCACTGGGTTGGTTTGTCCCCATTCTCTTCCTATTTCTAGTATCCCCTGGATCTGTCCACCACATGAAGTTTTTTAAGACACTCAGATGTACCTGGACTAGTCAATCCAATTCCAATTCCAATCCTGTCACCTGTCCCACTCTTCTAGAAGCAATTTCTGCAATGTTTTGGTGTGCAGTTGAGCTCGTGGTACGGCTGGAATTACTGAAGTCATGAGCCCCAGGAAGCCTGATTAACCTTGGGGACTCTGCTCCTATCCTGTTTACCTTTTGCTGTGGAAGAAGGATGTTTTGGCAACTGTTGTCTATGTCAAACCCCAGAAACCTGCACAGACGACTGGGCGTTAAGGAAGATTTTTCCAGACTGATCACCCACCCCAGTCTCTTTAGTAAGAACAGGGTCTTTTCTAGAACCACTAGGAGTGATGGCCTTGACTTGTTGAGCAAAAGGATGTAGCCCAAATAAAGAATCACCATGATTCCCTGTTGCATGAGGTATGCCATCATTTCTTCTAGGATCTTTGCAAATATCCACAGGGACGAGGACAGACCAAAGGGCAATGCACTCGAGTGGTAGTGAAGGATTTGCTGGTCTACCTTAACTACAAATCTCAGATACCTGCGATGTGAGTTTCAAATGGATATGTGCAAATAGGCATCCTGTAAATCTAGATTCACCATCAGGGCATTCTCAGAATGTATATTGAGTATATTGATTCCATTCTGAACCTTCTGTATTAAATGAACTTGTTCATTTACTTCAGATTCAAACTCATTCGATATTTTCCTGACGGCTTTTGTACTAGAAAAAACGTGAGAGAAGACGCCCCCTCCCCCAGAGGTCGAGGGTGCTGCTTCCATTACATTTTTTTGTAGAAGTTCCTAAAGAACTAGAGGCAAAGCTTCTCTCTTTTTTAGGTCCATTGGGAACCTGGTCACTAAAAAGGAGGAGTGGGGGAGGGAGGAAAATTCTATATCAATATCCCTTTTCTAGTGTTTGTAGCGCTAACTGATTTTGGGTGACTGTTCTCCAGGTGACTACGAACTAGAAGAGTCTGCCCCTACCTGGTGTTCATGGTCAGGATTGAGGCTTAGGCCCTTGTGGAGGTTTTTAGTGTAAATTAAACCTCTTTAGGGGCCTAGCCTGAGACCCACGCTTCTTTGGCTCGTTTTGTCTAGGCTGAGTTATACAAACTGCAGTTCTGCCTCTATTACTACTGTGGGTATTAAATCATCTTCTCCTAACAGGAAACCTTTTTACCGCTTTATTTGATCTAGACAAGATAACATCTAACATCTCTCCAAAAAGGAGATTGCCATGAAAAGAGATCCAACAAAGCTTGGTCTTAGAAACATTGTCACATGACAAAGTTTCTTCAAATGCAGGAAACTAAGGCTAAGGCCTTTTCAGTAGCTCTGATGGCTTCCTCAGAAGCATTAGTAAGGAAAGAAACAGCTCTGAAAAAAGTCGGCAAGGCTGTTAGTAAGCTCCCTCTGGGGTATTACCCTCCAAGTAACCTTTAAGGTTATTGAGCTAAACTACATTCCTCCTTAGGATAACATCAGATGCAAATGTGGGTCTAAATGTTAATGAGATAGCGTCCCAAGCTCTTTTTAGCACAATTCCAATTCTGCGATAAACGGGATCACGTAATTCATCGATGTCCACAAAACTTAAATCCGCCGCTCTTGACATCTGACCCAGTGGTGAATCCAACTTTGGCCACTTGCTCCATTATTCCATGTCCTGAATACTGAACAGGAATTTCCTTTTCAATGACTTAGGCATAAAGAATTTTTTCTCCCATTCAGCCTTAATCAACGTCTTAAGTGCTGAATGAATAGGAAAAACCTTGGAAGCTTTTCCCAAAAATGTCTTTTACATTTCATCCTGTATTGACAGAGGCTTATCCTCGTACTAAATTCCCCAGGTTTTATAAATATCTCCTTACAATCTTTCAAGCTCTTCTGAAAGCTTATCTGAATAATCTGGACCCCCTTCCGCCTGGTCTTCCTCCAAGGAATCATGTGAGGACAGGTCCTCTTCACTTACTTCTCCTGATTCTTGTGCCATAATGATCTGAAGTGAGCCCAAAGAAAAAGTACTGGGAGTATTATTCACCTGCCTCTCTAAAATTGGGTTAGTAGTCTGTGTGGTAGCAATGGATAAACCCTGTTAGACTTACTGGTAATGGCTTTTTCATGAATACTTGGGGCTGATCACATGGAGAGAAAATGCTCCACCCCCTGGGAGGAAACACAAACTGAACAGAGATTAAAAGCCCCACCCCTTCCTTTCTACCTCAGTTTTGTAAAGAAACCCATGTAACCCTTGGTCTATGGGTGGGTAATATGTGGTAAGCCTGAAGTATTTATCAAAAAGCAGTTACTGGTAAGTCTAAGGTTTTTTGCAGATCGTAAATCAAGGAAGGTGTGGGGCGATGGCCACATTGCTGCTTTGCAGATTTCTTCCAAAGATGCGCCAGTCCTCTCTGCCCAGGATGCAGACATCGTGTAGAGTGGGCAAACACCTCTGGTGGAGAAGCCCCCTTAGTGACATAAGCATGTACAATAGTCTGTTTGGATCCAGACTATGGTGGATTTTGAGGATGCTAAACCCTTCTTCTTCACGCTGAAAGTTATTAACAGTTGTTCTGTCTGCCTCCATTCTCTGGATCTAATAAAATAATTCAAGCTCTTCTAATGTCCAATAGCGAAATATTTTCCTTTCCAGCTCCTACTGGCAGTGTCGGAAGGACTATCTCTTGTCTATTAGTTGTAGCCACATTCTTTGGCAAAAATAATGCATCAGGTCTCAATATAACATTATCTGGGAGTATTGAACAAAAAGACTCTTGACGACATAGCCTGTAGTTCACCGGCTCTCCTTACAGAAGTAACGGCCAACAAAAAACATAACTTAGGAGACAGCCACTTCTCTGAAACGCCATCCAATGGCTCAAAGAGAGGCACTATAAGGCCCTTCAAAACAATTGATAAGTCCCATATAGGAAAATCCTTAAAAGGCTGGCCTCTGTTGACTATCTCACTTGAAAAAACAGTTGATAAGTTAATTCTGTCTTAACTACTTTTCAAGAAAAACTTAAAGGGCAGAGGTCTGAGTCTTTAGAGTACTTACTGCTAGCCTTTTTTCAAATCCTTCCTGCAAAATTTTGAGAACTGTATCTTTCCTTTCTTCAAATTGTTAAACTTCACAATAAGAAGAGAAACGCTTCCATAGCTTTCCGTAGATTATTCTAGTAGTTAATTTTTGGCTACATAGTAGGGATTCAGTCACTCTACTTGAGCACGTCTTACTCTCTAGGATGGACCTTTCAAAATCTACGCTGTCAATTGAAGTCTTGAAGGATTCAGATGCAGACTTTCGCCCTGATGATTTATGTTCGGAAGATCTGGAAGCTGCCAAGGACCCTTTTTAACCATTCTCGTCAACTCTGCAAATCAACCTTTTCGGTCAGAACGGAGCCACAAGGATGACTTGAATTTCTTCCTGTACTATGTTGCGGATAACTTGTGGCAGAACTCTGAAAGGAGGAAAAGCAAAAGCCGTGGCAAAGATATCCACCTGCAGAAACCCCCAAACTTTTACAATCTGAATACTTCCTGGTTCAGGCACCACTCTGTTTGCCGAACCCTTACCCTGCTCAGATCTGCTAAAGTGTTGAGGGTTCCCTTCAGATGAAATGCTGAGATGGACAGAACCTTTCTTTGTAGGGGTAGAAAGATTTAGTTTTTATAGATTCATCAGTGCAAGGCACCTTGTCTTTCCCTGATGGTTTAGATGTTACTGTTGAGGCGTTGTCTGAATTTATCAGTACCTTCTTGCCTGCTATGAGCGGCTGAAATTGATTCAACGCCAGCTTGACCGCCAGGAGCTCTCTGAAGCTTGAGGACCTTGCCACAAAGGCCTTTGTCAATTTCCTTAAGCGTTTTTTTAGGTTTAGGGGGACAGTGTCCATAACCTTGGGTGTTTCAGGCTAAAAAAACATAACCAATATCAAAGCATAAGGTTTACCTTCCATACATTTGCGCTATTAGGGCAATAACCATAAAAAAAAATAGGTACTGTCCCACCAGCTTTTTGAAAATATCAACGTCCGGACCTGCTTCTTTAAGAGCGCCGCTGTCCGGAGGGCTTGCCGAGACTGCCAGGGCTACCACAGTGGAGCGCTGAGCCACTTGTCACTCTTCAAACATTCCGCCGCTGCACTGCCCCTCGAGTCTGCCTCGCCTCCCTCCGACCGGATTGCTGGCCGAGGAGAAATGCCACCTTCTGCCTTCTGGGTGCGCACACATGTCAAACACAACACTACAAATTGTTTGCACAAATTTTGCCCAAAAGTATTGAGAATACACAAAAAAAGGCCAAACAAGACATTTCATGTTGAGTGCTTTAAATCAATTGTAAATAGAAACGTTGCAAAATGTATTCCTGCGGGTAACAAATATAAGCGGCTAAAGTTAAACCCCTCATGGCTGACACCAGCGGTTAAAAGGGCAATAAAGAACAAAAAAAGGGCATTTAACCCTTTAACTGCCAGCCTACCTTGAGATTTTGTCACCCTTTGTTGCCAGACCATTTTGCACTATTTTGCGCTCCCCTTGTTCAACTGTGATTTTTGAAGGGATTTCCAGGGATTTCCCAGGAAAGTGATATATTGTTTTTTTCAGCAGATTCTGGGCTTTAACATGAAATGTCTTGTTTGTCATTTATTAGGTGTGTTCTCAATATTTTTGGATGAAATATGTGCAAACCCCCCCCCCCCCCAATTTTTTTTTTACAATTTGTAGTGTTTTTTTGTAATAAAAAATGTAAGTTTGTCAATAAAATCTTATTGCACGTGAAACCCCAATTTCTCCCGGTTACAGCGGTAACACATGTGTATTGGTAGACACCCTTCCCTGCCCAGGAGACTCCCCCAAACTGAAACAATGCTTTAGGAGATTTTCAGATAAAATACAACTAAGCTACGCGCTAAGCGCACCTTGCAGTTTTTCAAGAAAAACAACCCTTTACATTTGAAATACCCCCCACAAACTATATATTCTCTGGAAGTACACACCTCAAGCTTTCTAGACGTACCAGGCTTGTTGACATGGGTGCAGTTTTCTGGAAGTAATCCCTCAATATATTAATTGGTTGCACAGGGTTTCCCGAAAAAAAGTATAAAAAAGCAGAATCAAAACCACATTTTCCTAAAAAAACTATATGCAAACAAGAAAATCTGAAAAAGCAACATGCCCCGAACAGAACAATACCCAGCATGCATAGCTACTGTCAATGGAAGAGTTGCCAAACACACCAAAGTAAAGCATGTGCGTAACGGTAATTTTACTTCAAAATTTCAGCTCTGCAGACAAAGTGCACACCTTGTGCTTTTTCTACCAAAACAAGCCTTTATATTTGGAATATCCCCCATAAACCATATATTCCCTGAAAGTACACATTTTAAGCTTTCTAAGCGTACCCAGCTTGTTGTCGTGGGCTCATCTTTCTGGAAGTAATCCCTTGAAGAATTCTTAGGTTGCACAGGGTTTCACAAAAAAATGTATAAAAAAGCAGAATAAAAAACACCTTTTCCTAAAATATCAATATGCAAATAAGAAAAAACAAGGTAAATCTGAAAGCGCAAGGTCCCCCGAGCAGAACAATACCCAACTTGCATAGGTACTATTAACCCTTTTAATTGCCAGCCTACTTGAACTTTTGTCACCCTCAGTTGGTCATTTTTCCCCATTTTGCGCCATGTTGTGATTTTTGTCGGAATTTCTTGGAAAATATATATATATTTTTTTGCAGCAGAGTTTAGGCTTTAACATTAAATGTCTTGTTTGTAATTTTTCTACTGTTTTTTTAAATATTTTTGTGTAAAAAAAATAAATAAATAAATAAAATAATATTTTTTAAACAATTGTCTCCTTTATTTTAAATAAAACATTTTTTTAGTAATAAAAACCATATTGCATGTGATAGCCCCATTTCTCCAGATTACAACGGTACCACATATGTATCGATAGCCCCCCCATTCTTGCCCAGGAGACCCCCCAAACTGAAAAGAGCATTTTATAACATTTACAAATAAAATACTACTATCCACACTATAAACATAAGGGGTTAATTTAAAAAGAAAATGACACAGGGACCCCCCTCCCAGGCTAACCCTAACCCTTAAAATTAAAAAAAAAAATAGTGGGTCCCCCCCCCCCCGGGAGGGGGGTCCCTATGTCATTTTCTTTTTAATTTTAATTCTTTAAAAAAAAAAATATATATATTTTTTCTTTCTAATCCCAGGGGGTGGGGGACCCCATTTTTGGGGGGGAATTTTAAGGGTTAGCCTAACCCTAACCCTTAAAGTGGACCAACACCCAGGATTTTCACTATCCTGCGTTTTGATCAACTTCCGCGGGGGTGCCCCGCTGCGTAAAACCCCCGAGAAAGGTATAAAAAACTCACCCAATCAGAGTGCTCAGAGCCGCTGTGGTTGTCCGTCCCTTGTCCGTGCATACCACAGCAGCTCTGAGCACGCTGGCGGCCGCATCTCGCGCTTCCCTCTAACAGGGAGCGCGCCCGCGTCGGCGCCCGATCGGGGTGCCCCGCCAAAGTGGACCAAAACCCAGGATAGTCAAAATCCTGGGTGTTGGTCCACTTAAAAAAAAAAAAAAAAGTAGGGGGGGGGGAATTTTAAGGGTTAGGCTAACCCTAACCGTTAAACATTTTTTTAAAAATTACGTAGGGTCCCCCCCTCCCAGGGAGGGGGAACCCTACCTCATTTTTTTTTTAATTTTAAGGGTTAGGGTTAGGCTAACCCTAACCCTTAAAATTTAAAAAAAAAATGACGTAGGGTTCCCCCTCCCAGGGGGGGGGGGGGGGGCCTCATTTTTTTTTTCAATTTTAAGGGTTAGGGTTAGGGTTAGGCTAACCCTAACAATTCAAAAAAAAAAATGATGTAGGGTCCCCCCCCTACCCGTCATAACCAGCCCGGAACCAGCTATGGGGGCTTGTAGGAACAGAGTGGGGGGGCCAGCTTTTGTGGCCCCCCCACCCTGCAGCCTACAAGCCCACATAGCCTATGTGGGCCCGGGCTCTTCTGTCCCCCCCTGGGCTTTGGGGAGGCAGGTAATTGGGGGTGCGGGGGTTAATGGCAAGCCACCCGCTAGTTGCAGGTGGCTTGCCAGACCCCAGCCTTGTGAACTGGTACAGGGGTCTCATGGACCCCTTACCAGTTCACAAAGGGTTAACAGTTAAATAAAACACACACACACAGTAAAAAAGGGGCGGGGCTTCGCGGCAAAATGGCGGCGCCCGTCGGAGGAAGAGGGGAGAGGCCCCCCAGGTGAAGAGAAGGGCCGGCGCGATCGAGCGCACATGGAGGTGAGTAAATGTCATTTTTATTTTTTTTTTTTTTTTACAGGAAAAGCCAGCAGCCGCAAAAACGGGGGGTGGGGGGCCCTACTCCGGGCTCTCCCCTTCCTCCGGAGGAGCCCCGACGGGGGATCGGAGCCCCCCAGGGTGAAGAGGAGACCCGGCCGGTTCGAATGAGGGGTCAGGTAAGTGGTTTTTCTTTACATTTTCAGGCGCTAGCAGGGGGTAAAGCCAGGCACGTAAATTTTACGTGGCTGGCATTTAACGGTTGGAGAAGCAGCCACGTAAAATTTACGTGGCTGGCGTTTAAAGGGTTAAACATTACAAGGCTGAACTCTCAGCTGTAACACTTGAACAGTATAAACTAGTAAATAAAGTGTGTAAGAAAGAAATAAAGTTGGCAAAAGCACAAAATGAACGAGATGTGGCCAAAGAAAGCAAAACAAACCCTAAAGATTTTTCAAATATATTAATTCGAAGAAAACTAAATCAGAACAGGTAGGTGCCCCAATTAATGATAATGGGGAAATGGTCACTGGGGATGAGGATAAGGCAGAGCTGTTAAATTGATTCTTTAGCTCTGTTTACACAAGAGAAACGCAAGGAGCCAACACAGGAGATGCCACTGATAGTAATAGCCCGAGTATAATAATTAACAAGCTAAACGTGGATATCATCCAAGAAAAACTCAATAATTTAAATGTGAATAAGACTGGAGGACCAGATGGACTTCACCCAAGAGTTCTCAAAGAACTCAGTTCCGTTATCTCGTCACCTCTGTTGTTGATCTTTAAAGACTCACTAGCAACTGGTATAGTGCCAAGGGACTGGCGCAGGGCAAATGTGGTGCCCATTTTTAAAAAGGGCTCTAGGTCTTCTCCGGGCAATTACAGACCTGTTAGCTTAACATCCATTGTGGGGAAATTGCTTGAGGGACTATTAAGGGACAACATACACGAATATGTAACTATCCATAATATTATAAGTGACAACCAACATGGTTTTACTAAGGACAGAAGCTGCCAAACTAACCTGATTGGCTTCTATGAGGAGGTAAGTAGAAGCCTGGACAGAAGGGCGGCTGTGGATATAGTTTTTCTGGATTTTGCAAAAGCATTTGACACTGTCCCCCATAGACGCTTATTGGGGAAATTGAGATCTTCAGGATTAGAAAACGCAGTTTGTAACTGGATTGAAAACTGGCTGAAGGATCGTGTGCAGAGAGTTGTGGTTAATGATACCTACTCTGAATGGTTACCAGTTGTAAGTGGTGTACCCCAGGGTTCAGTGCTGGGCCCACTATTATTCAACTTGTTTATAAACGACATAGAAGATGGAATTAAAAGCACTGTCTCTATTTTTGCAGATGACACAAAGATATGTAGCACAGTGCAGTCTATTGAAGATGTTCACAAGCTTCAGGCTGACTTGGACACATTGAGTGTCTGGGCATCCACTTGGCAAATGAAGTTCAATGTGGAAAAATGTAAAGTCATGCACTTGGGGTCTAATAACCCGAAGGCAACATATGTCCTCAGGGGAGTAAAACTGGGAGAGTCACTTGTTGAGAAGGATCTGGGGGTACTAGTAGATCACAGACTAAATAACAGCATGCAATGCCAAGCAGCTGCTTCCAAGGCCACCAAGATACTATCGTGCATTAAAAGAGGCATGGAATCACGGGATAGAGATGTAATTTTGCCTCTTTACAAGGCACTGGTGCGCCCTCACCTGGAATATGCCGTCCAGTTCTGGGCACCCGTTCATAGAAAGGACGCCCTGACTCTGGAAAGGGTGCAAAGGAGAGCCACCAAACTAATAAAGGGAATGAAAGATCTTAGTTATGAGGAAAGATTACGAGAATTAAATCTCTTTAGTCTTGAGAGGAGGCGATTGCGGGGGGACATGATTAACTTGTATAAATATATAAATGGACCATACAAAAAATATGGGGGAACACTATTTCATGTAAAATCCTCTCTAAGGACAAGGGGGCACTCCGCAGTAACGGCCTGACGTATCCATTTGCTAATGGCAGATTTAGCTGGTGCCAAACCCTTCTTAGGCCCACAGGGCATAACAAAAAAGGCATCCGTCTTACGAAAAGGAGACGTGATAATCAAGTAGTACTTAACACAGCGTACTTCATCCAAACAATGCAAAACCCTCTCTTTGTCATTCTTAGGATTAGGACACAAGGAGGGAAGAACAATATCCTGATTCAAATGAAAAGCAGAAACAACCTTAGGAAGAAAGTCTGGCTTGAACCGAAAGACCACTTTATCCTGATGCCTCTCAAAGTAGGGCGCCTGGATAGACAAGGCCGCCAACTCTGAGACACGCCGGACCGAAGTGATAGCTACCAAGAAGACAATCTTCTGAGTCAGGGTAGACAAAGCAATATCTTGCAGAGGCTCAAAAGGAGGAGCCTGTAGAGCAGAAAGAACCAAATTCAAATCCCAAACCGAGAGTAATGGTTTCCTGGGAGGCCGCACATGCGTAACCCCCTGGAAAAAGGTTTTAACTAAAGAATGAAGCGCAAAACGCTTCTGAAAAAGATAGATAAGGCAGAAACTTGCCCTTTCAAAGTACTTAGCTGAAGACCAGAGTCCAGCCCAGATTGTAAAAACTCCAGAATCCTGGAGACCGAGAAGACCCTACAAGGAAAGGATCTAATCTCACACCAAGCGATATAGGCCTTCCAAGTCCTATAATAGATGATAGAAGAAGACCTCTTCCGGGCACTGATCAAAGTCTTAACGACTGAGTCAGAAAGACCCTCCTCCTTCAAGATGGAGGTTTCAGCAGCCAGGCCGTCAAACCAGCGCTGGTAAATTGGGGTAACACAACCGACCCTGAGTGAGCAGATCGGGCCGAAGAGGCAGAACGAACTGGTCCACTGCCAGCCGAATGATGTCTGCGAACCACACTCGCCTTGGCCACCTTGGGGCCACGAGAACGGCGGACACCCTTTCCAGAGCCAACTTCCAAACCACCCTGCCCAGCATGGGTATCGGAGGAAACAGGTATAGAAATCCCAGATCCCCCCAGCTCAGGGACATGGCATCCACTGCCAGAGCCAGAGGATCCCGGGAGAGCGACACGAAGTTTGGGAGCCTGTGATTGTGACGAGAGGCAAACAGGTCCACCTCCGGTGTCCCCCATCGGAGACACAGTGAGCGAAAAACCTGAGGATGGAGAGCCCATTCTCCCAGACGGGGAGAGCTCCTGCTCAACCGGTCCGCTTCCTGGTTCTCCACTCCTGGAATGTATACCGCCGAGAGACAAGGAACATGGGCCTCTGCCCAGGTCAGGATCAGGGACACCTCTCTGAG
Source organism: Gastrophryne carolinensis (assembly GCA_027917425.1). Lineage (NCBI taxonomy): Eukaryota > Metazoa > Chordata > Amphibia > Anura > Microhylidae > Gastrophryne > Gastrophryne carolinensis. The sequence goes on along the minus strand of CM051238.1, from coordinate 109,612,480 downwards.
AGCACTCAGGCTGCGAGTCCCTCCCTGATGATTGATGTAAGCAACCGCTGTTTGATTGTCTGAATGCACCTGGACCGGAAGGCCCAGAACGTGTTGAGTCAGGAGAGCAAGAACCCGACGGATGGCTCTCAGTTCCAGAATATTGATAGGTAAGTGGGCCTCTTGCAGCCCCCACTACCCCTGGAACTGCAGCTCCTTCCAGAATCCGCCCCATCCCGACACACTGGCGTCCGTGGTGACAATTTCCCAAAGAGGGGTCAGGAAAGACCTGCCCTTCACGAGATTGGTCGAGACCAACCACCACTGGAGGGACTGCCGGACCCAGGAGGAAAACTGGAAGGGCTGATCCAGCGACCAAGGCTGCCGGTCCCAAGACGCCAACAGATAAAGCTGAAGCGTCCTTGTGTGAAATTGAGCAAAAGGAACTGCCTCGAAGGAGGCAACCATCAACCCTACCAGCCTCATCCCCAGACGGTTGGACGGCCGAGGATTGCAAAGTAGGTCCCGAGCCAACTCCTGAATCAGATGAATATTGGACTGGGGGAGAAACACTCTGCGCTGATGAGAGTCCAACTGCATCCCCAGAAAGGACACCACCCTGGCCGGAGCGAGGGAGGACTTGGAGAAGTTGATCACCCAACCAAAGCTTTTCAGCGTGGAGACCACCATTCTGGTGTCTGTCTCCGATTGATTGAGTGACGGAGCCATGATGAGAAGGTCATCCAAATAGGGTATGACACGAATGCCCCGAGATCTGAAAATGGCCATCACCCCTGCCAGCACCTTGGTGGACACTCTTGGAGCCGAGGTAAGGCCAAACGGAAGTGCCACGAATTGAAAATGCTGATCTTCCATCACGAATCGAAGAAAACGTTGATGAGTGTGGCAGATGGGAACATGAAGATAAGCATCCTTGATGTCTATGGACGTCATGAAGTCCCCCTGCCGAAGGGAACCGACGGCCGTACGCAAAGTTTCCATGCAAATCTTCCGAAAAGGGATGAACTTGTTGAGTAATTTCAGGTCCAGGACGGGACGAACAGACCCGTCCTTCTTGGGGACTGCGAAAAGATTGGAGTAGAAACCGAGGCCCCTCTCTAAGCGCGGTACCGGCCGGATGACCGCCATCTCTAACAGATTCTTTACCGACGCCAGGAGCCCCTGTGCGGCCAAAGGATCGATGGGCACCCGAGACCGAAAGAACCGTGAAGGAGGGCGAGACTCGAATTCCAGTTTGTAACCGGACGACACTATCTCCCGGATCCATCTGTCCGGAACCTTCTGGTTCCAAACCAGGGAGAAGTGTCGCAATCGTCCCCCCACCCGCACGGGTGAGGGCAGCCCCTCATTGCTGAGCGGGCTTATCAGCAGGTTTGGGCTTGGTGCCCCAGGACTGAGTGGGACGGCCACGGCCCTTCCCCCGAGTCCAACCTGCACCTCTGGTAGCGGGAAAGGAAGCCCCCCTACCCGCTCTGAATCCCCGAAAGGAAGGTCTACCAGAACTTGCCCCCCGAAAGGGACGACGAGGCTTCTTACGTTGGGGCATTTTACCACCTTTGGCAACTGAATCAATTTTATCACCAAACAGCCGCAACCCCAAAAAGGGAAGAGCTGTGAGCACCTTTTTAGAAGCTGCGTCCGCCGACCACTGGCGCAGCCATACTGCCCGACGAATAGCCACCAGCATTGCAGCTGTTTTGCTACTCATAGCCAGCGCATCGTCCTGAGCGGACAGAACATAGGAAACAAAAGACTCACACTGCCTGAGAGCAATAAGCTCCTTGCAAGTGGGATCAAGATCCACACACAAACCCTGAATTACAGATCTAACCGCCAATAGAAGAAGCGCTGAAGCACACACCGGGCGCATCGCTGACCCGGCGTAACTAAAACCATGGTGAGCGTACTGGTCAATCCAACGATCCTCACCATCCTTAAGGGCAGTAGTCTCAGCAGACTGCACCATAGCCGTGCTGGAGAGCCCTAGTACAGGGGTATCGACGTCAGGAGAAACCGACCAAAGCTTCACCAATTCTGGCGGAAAGGGATAACGTTTCTCCCAACTGGAAGGAATTCCAGTTAACCGCGTGGGATGTTCCCATTCCTTGAGCACAATTTTCTCAAAGTGGTGTTGTCTGAGAAAAACCAAAGGCGGCTGAGGGACATTAAACAACTGACCCTTTGGCAGGGTGACAGCCTCAGGTGGATCTAAATTCAAAATTTCAAACATTTGAGCAAGAATGGAGGGGGTGTCACGAAAACCCCCCCGCAGACAAATCGCCAATAGCATCAACCTCAAGCTGATCTGCAGGCTCATCTGACTCCACCAAAAATTCTCCCTCCTCGTCCAGGGAGCAATCAGACCAAACCACAGGCTCACATACATCATCCTGTGAAGCCGGAGGTACAGGAGTCAGGTGCTTCCGTTTCGCAGTGGCCTTTAACCCTGCTTTAACGGAAAATATTTTCTCGAGGTTGGCCAACCGTGCCGCCACCTCGGATTGCGAATCCCTACTCTTGACAATGTCACGCGGGGTCCGGAATAGGGAGGGAGGGGTAGGGGATGATGGGAGTTGCGAAGGGCCAGCAGCCGGAGCAACGGACTGACGCGCAATACTCTGCTTTGCGCAAGGAATGCATACAAAAACATCATCTGCTGGGAGCGGAGTCCCACAGCCTCCGCACACCCTAGATGGCCCAGAAGAACCATTTCCGGTAATATCGGAAGCCTCCATATGGTGATTTATGGTATTCGCAAAATTTAGGGTTTAAGGCATAAGCCAACCCGGGATGCCCCTTTATGTTAATGTCCCGGGAGGGAGGATTTAATTAATGATAATAAAGGTCCCCCTTAAAAAATAATAGTATAAATTTTTTTTTTTTTTTTAAATATATATACAAGTATATATATATATATATATATATATATATATAAATATAAAAATATGTCCCAATTTAGGAGAAAAAGAGACTAGCCAGGCAAATATAGAACCGGGAGGCTACTAATTGAGGGAATCCCAGGATCTGTGGGGAAGAAACAAACCAACAGTAAAACCCCCAGAAACCAATGGCAACATGCAATATAACATACATACACAGCACCAAGTGCTTTGAAGAGGCAAGAAAACTGGCCTCTGATTTTCCTCCTTATATATGTTTCTTTTTTTTTTTTAAATAAAAGTATTTTAAATAAACAGTCAAACCTAAAAAAAATAGACGGCCCCACGCCAGGTGAGGCCGCTTACCTGCCCCAGTAAGGCTTACAAAAGCCCAGCACCCGACCAAAGAGGTGGTGGAAGACAGGCAGCAAATGTCAGCGAAGGCGGGAGTGGCCGATTAAAACAAAGGAGATAAGCGGAGGGGGGAGGGGAGCTGGATAAAGTGAGAAAAGCGCAGGCAGCCATAAGCAAGCCTGACACCGTACAGCCCGCCCCGGTCACCCCTAAAGCTGACCCAAAGCTCTGGCCCTACAGGCCAGCAGCAGCAGCCTGCAAAACAGAGACTGCAATATAAGGAGGAATAAAAGTCAGGCCATATGCACACTCACTGCGGTGCAGCCTGACAACGTTGAAATAAGCAAAACACATGAACATACGGTAAACCATACACACAATACACATCCCTCTACCCCCCCCCCCCCCCATAGTGAAGGGAGAAGGGACCGCAACGGGAGAGTAAGGGGCTAAGGGGACCCTTGGGACAGGGGCATCCCACTTCCGGATCACCATGCCGGATAGCCGCATTGCCTCCAAAAGAGGGGGTCGACCGGAGGAGATAAGCTCCTAGGCACCTATAGTGCCATCTACCAATTGCCCAGTGAGCAGCCTAGGCTGGGAGGCTTCCATTCCACCATAAAGGTACAAACAATCAAAAACCGGGCAGAAATAGACCAAAAGGGGGTGCCGGGGTAAGACCCCGGCTACCTGTAAGCAGGAGACTTCAATCTTCTGTCTTGTCGTCATGCAGAGAGAAAAACACTGGTGATAAATGGGAGGTACCAGGTATATATAGGCCGGAAGGGGGCTCGTTACAAGACTTCCTCTCTGCACAGCGTCACCTGGCGGTGAGTAACCCAATCGCGAAGAATTAAAGGTGAAGCGGGGTGTGTGGCACACCAAGAATAATCAATATATAATTTTCCTGGGAAATCCCTTCAAAAATCACAGTTGAACATGTGTAGCGTAAAAATAACCGCTGTGTGACACACAGTTACAAAACCTTTTTCAGGAGTAAAAAAGTGCCATTGACATAAATTGTCTTCCTAACTAGTGATTCACTAACAGGGAAATTCTGAGGCTTTTTTCTCATGAATTGAATTTATTACTACCATGAGAGTTTTTTACAACTCTTACTGAATCAAGGCCATAGTGCCTTGGAGATATGAATATTGCACATTACCTTCCAAGACTCACATATCCAGCACCCTCTATAACGCCTCTGAGTTTATGTGTGTTTAGCATTAGCGCAGAAAGAAGTTAGAAAGAAACAAGAATATATATTCCACTGACCCTTTTAGGCTTCTCATTCTAACAACCAACCCGGTTCCCCGACCAAAATCAAGCTTTGACATCTGCAGTAGGCATGTGGTCCCTGTTCTAGCTGCCGAACATGAACAGAACTGAGGGCCAGAGGGGTATGGCCTTTTTATTCTGGAAATTCTCTTTCGTGTTTCCAGCGGCCGGGGGGGGGGGGGGGAGTTAGCATCTGATATCTTGAGTGTGGACCACCCAAAAAGGATGATCAGGGAAAACTTTAGTTTTGTGTCTAGATGACATTTATATACTATATCCAGTTGTGTGTTCAAACAGTAAACAGTACATTATGATTTATTTGATGGAACAATGCTCTTGGCCAGCATCAGAACCTGTGCCTTTTCAAGTGCGTAACTTTTCCTAGCAGCAAAAAAGATGGTGGAATTCCCTTGCAAAGCAATGACACTTGCCCTGGCTGTGTTAAAGTGGCAACTTACATCTCAGACATGCTGGTAGTCCTGGAGGAGCAGCTGGAGGGAGCGAAGAGGGTAACATAAAAGGGCATTAAATAAGTAAAATGTAATATATATAGACGCACTGAATGTGCAATTCTCCGCGGGACAATTCAAATAAATTTCTTCTTCTAATCACCACGTGGGTTTCCAAGTTAATTACAAGTGTATCCATCACCTGTCACACCACACGCGTACCAGATAATGAAAGACAAAGCGCTTCTCTGTGTATCCAATGGTTGTTCCTCTGTTGGATATTATTCATAGAGCCAAAGGGATAATTTTCCTTTTTATCCAAAACACCTTTTCTTTCTCTCTTATAATTATCAAGACTTGGATTATATATAAATGAATCCTCATTTATTTAGATTTGACATGTAAAATAAAACATATGACCGCACATAGCGTAATACCGTAGCAGTAAATTCTGTGCGCAGCACTTAAAATACTCCTTACCAAATAGAAATAGAATACAAGCGTTGTTATAAAGTATTCCTATATAAAAAATCCTGATGCTCAAAGTTCCATTCCTCCAAGTTAAGCTTTGTTTAGCTGTTTGAATAATCACAGTCGCCGCAGCGCATACATTACCGAGACCTAGGCCTCTGGACTCGGCTGGCGTCGGCTCTGCTCGGAGGTCACGTGATTAAGGTAGGCTCCGCCCAATGCGTTTCGTCACTTAGACTTGTTCACAGGCGCACAGAGCGCTATTAATGAGCTATATTTATAGCTTTGTGTTTAGGGATCAATTAACTATTGCGCTCCTGCTATCTGCGCAGTAGCGCAATAGTTAATTGATCTCTAAACACAAAGCTATAAATATAGCTCATTAGTAGCGCTCTGTGCGCTGTGAACAAGTCTAAGTGACAAAACGCGTTGGGCGGAGCCTACCTTAATCACGTGACCTCCGAGCAGAGCCGACGCCAGCCGAGTCCAGAGGCCTAGGTCTCGGTAATGTATGCGCTGCGGCGACTGTGATTATTCAAACAGCTAAACAAAGCTTAACTTGGAGGAATGGAACTTTGAGCATCAGGATTTTTTATATAGGAATACTTTATAACAACACTTGTATTCTATTTCTATTTGGTAAGGAGTATTTTAAGTGCTGCACACAGAATTTACTGCTACGGTATTACGGTAAAACGTCATATGTTTTATTTTACATGTCAAATCTAAATAAATGAGGATTCATTTATATATAATCCAAGTCTTGATAATTATAAGAGAGAAAGAAAAGGTGTTTTGGATAAAAAGGAAAATTATCCCTTTGGCTCTATGAATAATATCCAACACAGGAACAACCATTGGATACATAGAGAAGTGCTTTGTCTTTCATTATCTGGTACGTGTGTGGTGTGACAGGTGATGGATACACTTGTAATTAATTAACTTGGAAACCCACATGGTGATTAGAAGAAGAAATGTATTTGAATTGTCCCGCGGAGAATTGCACATTCAGTGCGTCTATCTATATATCATTGAGAGTATTGGTGACATACTCTGTCTTTCTCCTTGCGCTGAGGACCTTATCAACAAAGAAAGTAAAAAACTTTTTGTTGTTATAAATGCAATATACAACTTGAAGTTCTGAGTGCGATTTTTAACATTGTTATATATTGTTTAAAGAAAAATGTAATGCTGGGTGTTGCCTGGTCTCTGTAAGGTAATGCTACATTTCTTCATTTCTACACATAAAATATTCACATTATTTCAAGCAAGTGATGGGTTACAATAGCAGATAAACTCATATTTGTTATGTTACTTAAAATAATATCAATATTGGATCAGAAAAATGTAGGCGTTGTTATACCTAACGTTAGCAGTCTCCTTGTAAGGTCAACTGCTCGATGAAGGTCACCGAGCTGAAAGACTGTGTAACTGAGGTAGTCTAGAACTTCCACTTTGGAGATGCTGGACTCTTCCCCCTTATTCAACAATTTTAGTGCCTCCTGCATCCATAACACAGTATGGTAGTAGTCACTGTCATGATATGCTATTTTTCCCATTCCAAAGCAATCTTCTGCAGATAAAGATGAAACATACTTTGTTCCTGGAATTAAAAGAAGAAAACACTTTGAATCATGGACAAATGTAAAAAAGAAAAAAGGTAAGGTATTTCAAGCTTACACTGCAAAGGGTTAAAGGGGGCGTGGGTTTGCCAGCTATAGCTTTATATCCAAGAAGAACAGCTGTGCTTGTAAGGATGTTAGACTGGTTCTACAAATAGCACCACCAAACGTTTGATATGGGAAGCATCCCACAAAAAAAAACTCTTCAGCATACCCTTGTCTAGAACAGGGCCCCCACATGGCAGGAATTACAAACGAGGACTTGTTAGCTTGATTTTATTGGATAATTGTTAACTGCCTAATTGCATTTGATTGGTTGTCTTTACTTCTCCTTTTCCTGCATTTATTTAAATAATCCTATATCTACCTCAACTTACTTCTAATTAACTTCATGCTGCTAACTACAGAAATGTTGTTTGTGGTTTTTGTGTGGTTGGCTAATAAAGGCCTATATAGCTGTGATTCACTAAGGGCTATGATCCCAGAAAACCTATTACTGAATTGATTAGAAAATCAAAATCTATCACCAGTAAGGCGCAAAAAAAAAATAAATAAATAAATTACAAGATATTATTGAGATGGCATCGCAGTCCCCAAAGAGTGTATCAGATCTTCCTCTCAGCTCCAGATACTTGCTGGAGATGCAGGACAAGTGGTGGTTCATTGCTACATATGTAGTGGGAATGTGCTGATACAAAAAAAAAAAAAAACTTTGCCCGAAAGTATTACAACATCATGATAGAGCATATGGATCTGATATTCCTAACACTTCACAGGTTGTTTTCCCGTCTATGCTTCCGGGGCTAAAGGACTGGTAAAAAGGGGGCTTCTCAGAACCTTTTTTATTTGCTGCAAAATGGTAATTCCTCACCACTGGTGTTCTGCGCAAGTACCCATTGCATCAGAATGGTATACCAAACTGGGCAGTATCATGAGAATGGATGAGCATATTGCTGAGGTATACGACTGAAATTTCTTAAAACCTGGACAGCATGGTTTGTATTTTGGGATTTATCTGAAGGCGACCAAGCCCTTGGGACATTAATAAACATTCAGATAGCTGGTCGGTCCCCAGTTTTGGCTGGGAATGTGGGAGTGCCCAGCATTAACCATAGATTAGAGCCAACATGTAGAGAAAGTATGTGTGGTTTGAATGCCCTGATTTATTTACCAGACAATGCCATTTCAGTGCAAATTAGAGTTGTGCAAAATATAATTTCTAAATTTTTCAGCATGTTGCTGCACCACTGTTATGTTAGGTTATGTTAGTAAATGTGTTTCTTGCACTGCAGCAACATGCACAAGTGTGAAAAAAAATTATAAATTATGTTTTTCACTACTCTAATGTTGCACTGATGTGGCACTGTCTGGCATAGGTGCTTGATAAATGAGGCCCTTAGATTAAAAAAAAAAAAAAGTGTGATTAACCTTTGGTGGACTGTAAAGTGTGCAACTGACATGTTTTACATTTCAATCATTTTTAATTGAGAAGTACAGAGCTGAGCTTTATATCCGTAAAACGTTAAGAATATTGATTGATATATATATGCTTGAAAAAACATAATAAACGTTGAAAATAAACAAAATGGAGGTTTGCTATACAAATGCATGCAGAGCAGAGGATAATCCTACAGTAGCAGATAATGACATAGCTCTAGGACAGAAACACCGCAATAGGGCCGATTCATAGCCTTCTCTAAACCATCTTGTTTCTGTCTCGAAACGTGTAATTTTCAAATTTTTTCCGCATGTCTATGTGCGTGCACATGATGAAGAGCCGCCATTGAAAGCGTTCCGTTTACTTTTCGTAGCTGCGTACACCATTGTGAATGGCTGTGTACGGCTCTCACAGCGTACGTGAGAGGACAAGGTTTTCGTTTACGTTGCTTTGTAATCCTCGTCTACTACTACCGTTTTTCAGCGTTTTTCAACATACCTTCCAACGTAAAATTTCAGTGTCTCGCGATATTCAGCTTGCATGTTTCTCAAAATATACGTATTAACGTAATTTTGATGTAGAAGCTGCTATGTCTGCACGCATGTACGCATGCACGCAGCTTATTAACGGATTCATGTCCCCGGTTTCAACTATTCCCTCACTCACTTCTGCTCCCATGCTTACCTTAACTCCCTTGTGAGTGTTTATTTTCCTCTGTCCCACTCTATTAATGCTTACCTTAACTCCCTTGTGTTTATTTTCCTCTGTCCCACTCTATTAATGCTTACCTTAACTCCCTTGTGAGTGTTTATTTTCCTCTGTCCCACTCTTTTAATGCTTACCTTAACTCCCTTGTCACTGTATGTTTTCCTCTGTCCCAATATTTTCATGCTTACCTTCATTTTCTTTAGGCTTTAGATATTTTTCAATTCCTTGTGGCTTCTCTTGGATTCCACATTTAAATGGATTTGTGAACTCATTAAATGTATGTTAATTATCAAGAAATGATAGACATCATAAACAGTGTAAAGATGTACAAAATGCATTAAAATAGTTTTAAATATTATTTGAGTTGTATAGCTTACTTAATTATGCTATTACTTCTTAATATGTTTTTTTGTTTGCTAAAATGTTTTGTTTATAAAAACATTTAAAAAAAACTATTTACAAAAAACGTGGCAGGTTCCCAGATTTCTAGTCATCGGTGGTCCCCATTGAAGCTGCCAACTCCTCAATTTCGCCCACCAGCCTATGAGCAGAAGCTATGAGTTGTAGCCACTGCTGTGTGAGGCCTGTAAAAAGAGAAATTAAATTAATTTCTAGCCTAAGCATTGTGAATACCTGTTGATGAAAATAATATAATATTTTAGCCTATGCATTGGTGGTGAAATTAATATTAATTTCTAGCCTATGCATTGTTGATGAAAATAATATTAATTTCTCGCCTATGCATTGTGAATAACTGTTGATGAAAATAATATAATATTCTAGCCTATGCATTGTTGATGAAATTAATATTAATTTCTAGCCTATGCATTGTTGATGAAATATTAATTTCTAGCCTACGCATTGTTGATTAAATTAATATTAATTTCTAGCCTATGCATTGTTGATGGAATTAATATTAATTTCTAGCCTATGCATTGTTGATTAAAAGAATATTAATTTCTAGCCTATGCATTGTGAATACATGTTGAGGAAGGCATGTTAACTTAAATTAACTAAGTTGTCTACAAACTTACTAGGCTGGTGGGCGACCTGTGGGGCGTGCCACTCCTCTTGGTCTGAGTCTGTAGAGCAAGCAAAAAATACAATTCTGTGAAGTACTCACCTGTAGAATTGGTATTATACGCATACAGCATGTTCTGCTCCAGATGTAGTAATAACATGTGGGTAATCCTCCGCCTCCGGCGCCGTGCACTACAGACATGTAGAAAACAAGCTCCTCCCGGCCCTACATATACAGAGGGACCTCCCACAAATCCCCAGCATTGAAAAGCAGTGAGAAGGAGAAGCCAGGAGAAAACCAACCACCCAGAGACTGGCAATAATAACAAAGATAATAACCACCATACAGGGGATCCAGAACAGCGTGAACCAGGGTGGGGTGGAGCAGGACGTGCTGTATGTGTATAATACCAATTCTACAGGTGAGTACTTCACAGAATTGTATTATTCTAAGCATACAGCACGTCCTGCTCCAGATGTAGTAATAACATGTGGGACATCCAATATCAGTGTCCATAAAGTAGGGTGGGATCCCCATGAGAAAAGGCACAGCCAACAGTAATAGCGCTGTCACCCGCAACCTTGCTACCAGGAGCAACGGGAGCAAATGCTCTAACTCAAACTTATGAAACCTTACAAGGCAGAGTGAAAAGACAAGCAGCGAACTAGTCAGCTTGCTCAACAGAACCGAGTGCTGAAGGCCCGAGCCAAGCACAAGTAGAAAGAGAACAAAAAAATCAAGAGAGGAATGAATCTCCCCTAAACGAGTAAGCCGGATTAACACCTAACCATGCTACTGCAAAGAAAGGGTAGCCATGGCAACCTTAGAACCCTCCCCATCGGGGAATATGAACCCTGGTCTCAGGTGAGACCGGTGGGAATACTGGAAAACAACGATAACAAGGCTCAGCAAGAGCCGAAATGTTTATTTTAGGCTCAGAAGGAAAACCAACTGAGCAAGACCAATCCAAAGGGCTCCTACACCCATGGAAGCAATCAATCCTGTTACATAAGGATGGAGACGTCTATAAGCCCCAAGGGGCATAATCCCAACCAGGGACAGGCAACAGTCCAGGAATCTCCAACGCCTGTAGAGGGATACAGATCCCTTAAGCTCAGAGTAAGCAAGACCCTAGCCCAGAGGCCGGAGGGTCTGGAATAGAGGAGAATAAAAACTCCGCCTGGATCCAAACTCGGTGTAAGGCGAAACACCCTCACCTAATGGTGTACAGATATATAAACACACATATATATATATATATATAGATAATGACTGGGGCCGCTAACAGAGCCATCCTCTGTGGCATGCTTCTGACTGAAGCAACCGCCCCAGAAGAAGGATGTGAGGGAAGGAACAGTTCAGACAAGAACTTGAATAAGACCCAAGGAACCCTTAGCAGGGCATCAGGATGAGTAACCCCCCCAAAAGGGAGCTTAGAAAGTCCCTGGGGAAAGCACCTGAGCAACCCATGAGGAATGCTCCACACAGAAGATTGAACTAGACTTCTACCGTAGGCGAACAGGGCGAGCCCTGACAACCCTCAGCAAACTGAGTTGGGGAGCCAACTAAAACCGTGCTGTAATAACTCTAGGACCCAGGGATCAGGCAACATCCCGCAAGAGAGAGAGCCAGTCCCAGCAAGGCAAACTAGAACGACATCTCCCAATCTAGCAGGCAGAGAAGGGAGAAGAAGAAGAGGAGGGAGCTAGGCCTAGTCCTTCAATAGAGAAAAGACACCCCGAGGTGAGCATCTCCAATGGGGTGAAGAGCAAACCATCCAATCGCCTAAATAGGCCTGTAGATAGGGGCGACGTAGTAAGGAGCCTGAATAGGCAGAACAGCCCTCGAGAGAGGGCATACAGTACGACTGTCTTCAGCAGAATCAGCGAACCACACCCCACTGGGCCACCCAGGGCCCCCAGCGTAACGGTTCACTCTTGCTACAGCAACTTTGTGCGAAACCCCACCTAGCAGGGTGAAAAAGGTTAAAACCTATAGAGTATAATGTCTTGACAGCAAGCAATACTAGGCCCCCATGACCAGGCTAGAGAGGTTTGGGACAATAACCCAGAAATTAACCCAGGACAGAGTTCCTGAAATAGGAACGGGGCCCCACAGGGCCACACCAGTAGGGGCTCAGTGAGACACTAGAATAGACCCTCCTAGCACAGTAGGACAGCCAACAAGCCAATACCAATGAAGTGTAAGGAATGTAAACCCCCACTTAGATCAGAACCAGACCCTTCCTGAAGGGTCAACCTGTTCCGAGATCTTCACAGATAAAAAAGGACAGGCCACTGTCGTCAGACTGACCGAGAGTCCCCAAAGAGACAAGTCCTGAAGAGTAGTCGTCCAGCAATTTAGAGCCCGCCAAGGCTCAATGTGATAACCGAAAAACAGTATGAAAACGGAACCCCATAAAGGGGACCCGCTTAGGAGCCCCGGGGGATTTCAGAAGAAAAAAAAATCCCTAGAAAACCTGCCAGACTTGGTCCCCGTGGTGACCATTTACAGGGAAAGGCAAAAAGGAAGCGATGGTCCCTGACACCTCCCTTGAATTTACCAACTCCAAAAAGGAACCCCCGTAACAAGGGGGAGCGTACTGACCTAGTTCCAGGGTTGTTTGAACCCCGACCAGGATAAGTAACCTAAGGTGTCACAGGCCCCAAGGCATCTGAGAATAAAGGACAGCATCTGGACCGCCACCAACAGGCCCACCAGCTGCAAGGTGAAGGTAGCGTGACAAACCGGAGGGCAAGGCCCCTACCGTACTAAGGTCACACATAGCGAAGGGAAGGTTTAACTTGAACCCATCTAAAAGCCACCCCGTAGGGAGATACCTAACCGGGGTACACTAAGTGAGAGGTGTGCCTGAGCACCAATCCAAAGGACTCCCAAGGAGCCTCAAGTCAATAGCCAACACGGCCTGACGCAAAATTGGAAAAGAATGACAATCAAGTGGGACCTAGCGCGGACGTCACGGGGGCACGTCCAAGACCACACTCCCATACTCGCCTTGGTGAGCCGTCTGGTAACAGGAGAGGGTCCCAAAAACCAGACCCCAATCCGCAGAGTTGGTCCTGCAATACCGTCTGGAAATAGCCTAGGCTAGAATAGACCCTCCTTATCCTGAGGACACAGGAGACTAAGAAGGAATATAGATCCTCACAGGCATCAAGAGGTCCACTTGGACAAGAGCTCCTGTGGCCCAACAGGTAATACCATGTAGGAGCTGCTTGTGAAAGGTAAATGCTAGGTCCAGAATGCCCGCCAGGGTCAGACTGCTTCATCCCAGAGGGAAAAGGTATGTGGATACAATCACAAGTCAAGGGCCAACCTGTAAGAGAGCCCGGATCCTGCACGCCTGGCTTGGCCTGCCTCAACCCCCGAAGGGAAAGCAGGGACTAGAAGAACCCTGACAACCTCAGAAAGGGACCGACCAGCAAACTCCATTCTGCATCTAGGGGGACTATCTCCCGTAACAGCCTTAACGGAGCATGGCGCCCTGCGATAGGAGCCAAGTGCTGCGGCAGCCCCCTCGCCCACTCCAAAAAGTTGGAAGCACACTTCTGGTTCTTGCTTGACACTAACGTAGGGAGGGGGAGGGGTACCCCTGCCCCTAGGCGGCCGGGACGGCCTTCTGCGCGAGGGTGTCTTACCCTTTCTTCCAAAAAGGTCCAACCGGGCCCCGAATAAGCGTCGTCCTCTAAAAGGAAGACCAGTAAGAGCCTTTTTTGTATCATTGTCAGCCCCCCACTGTCGCAGCCAAAGCAGGCGGCGAATAGCCACCACAAGAACCGAGGTTCTAGCACACATTTTAATGGTGTTATCCATCACTGAGAGAATAAATCTCACAAAAACATCACAATCAGACAGTGCATTAAAAGACCTCCCAAGGGAGATCCTCCGGCTGTTGGTCCAGTATCTTCCTAAGAAGGGTCCTGGCGGCCACTGCGGTGACGGCCGCAGCCCGGACCAGGCGCAGAGCCGTCCCTGCGCACGAAAAGGCGTGGGAAGCCAATCTGTCAATGCGCCGGTCCTCAGCATCCCGAAGGGTACGATGAGTGGAAGCTGCCATGAAGGGAGGGTTAGCAACCCCAATAATAGGTGCATCCACCTCGGGAGGTACTGACCATTGATCAACCAAATCAGGGGGAAAAGGGTACTTCCAGTCCCAGACCCCCGGAACCCCTGTAAGTTTACAAGGTGATTCCCATTCCTTAGATATAAGAGTCTGGAAATGATCCTGTTTCAGAAATTCCAGGCGCGGTGTTGCCGTGTGGAAACTCTCCCTCTTGGGCTTGGGAGACTCTCCCGGAGGAGAGATGGACAAAGATCTTTATAAGTAACTCATCAGTGTCACACAGGCCCCAAGAACCTGGGCCAGAACTGTCACGCCTCCAAGACATCTCATCTGAGGAACTGGAACCTGAGAACAGTTCACCCTCATCAGAAGGATCAAGGTCCTGCATAGCAGTGGGCTCCTCAGTTTCAGTGGGACACCTAGAACCAGGGGGCGTTAGGGACCTTTTCTTTCCAGCGCCCAAGCGCTCTGCCAAACCAGACATCACCTGCTCCGCCGTGGGTGACCTGCGCGGCACCACCTGCTGGTTATCCCCGCTCGAGTGCGACTCATCTGGAGTGAGATCTAAGCGCTGGGAGACAGGAGTATTGAAGCGAGGTGCAGCTACTGGTAAACCTGATTGCAGGGCCAGCACTTGTTCAGCACACGGTCCGCAGACCCGTGCTCTGTCAGCATCAGCGTGGGGTTGTCCACACATGGTACACAGCCGGTCTTGTCCCCTCGGGACCCCGGACACATAGTTCTGAGATGCCTCCATATGGTGATTAATCTAAGTAATATGCCAGTAGGGATTTATGCTATAAGCAACCCTGGATGCCCCAAGACCCGCTAGGGATGTGGGAGAATTTAGGAATAAACCCGCTAAGATATATATATCAGGCCGGGAGAAGCCACTGGAATCTTGGCGTCTGAAAGACATAAGGAGAAAGAGGGTGTCAGAGTCATGCGATACAGGAAGACTAATAACCGAAAATGCCCGTGAGGGCACTTACAGTAACCAAGGAAGAGGAGGATCGTGACCACGCGCTCGCGGGAAGACCGACAAAATGGCGCCAAGCGAACCTCGAAGGGCGGGCCAGAGCTCAGATGACGCGAAACGCGCCAAACCAGACCACGCCCCCCCCCAGAGAGCGCGAAGCTCTAAGCGCGGAACAAGACAGAAAGAGGAGACAGTTCTAAACGCCACAGCATCGCTAAACGGAGCCGCTGTACGCGCCAAACGAAAGTACATTAAAGGCGCTGCGGCCAACATTAACATAATGTTTGAAGTGCGGCTCTGACCCCCAGTAACCAATAAGGCTATAAGCAAACAGTGTAATAGGGCAAGGTTAGGCCAACGTACACACAACCCCCCCTCTTTTTCCCCCCACT
The DNA here is from genome assembly GCA_027917425.1 of Gastrophryne carolinensis. Taxonomy (NCBI): domain Eukaryota; kingdom Metazoa; phylum Chordata; class Amphibia; order Anura; family Microhylidae; genus Gastrophryne; species Gastrophryne carolinensis. The sequence goes on along the minus strand of CM051238.1, from coordinate 109,596,805 downwards.
AACGGGGGGAACTGAGGAAGAAGGTGACCCAGCACTCGGGGTTCACCGCTACACGGGGCGTGGGGCAATGATGCGGGAGGGGCATCCACTGAAGGCTCACCATTAGCCCCGCCTACCCTATGGTGGGGGATTGCGGTGGAGTCTAGCTCCGTAAGCACACTAGGTGCTGCCTACCTTCACCCGACCAACGCAGCCCAGGCTGGGAGGCATATTCTTCATAAAGAGGACGGGTGGAAATAGTCCCGCAGGGCCTCGGGCTGCAAAGCCCCGCTCACCTGCGAGAGCGTGATACTTCATGTCTTCGCAGTTCCAGCACTGCAGAGAAATCTGGGGATTTGTGGGAGGTCCCTTGGTATATGTAGGGCCGGGAGGAGCTTGTTTTCTACATGTCTGCAGTGCATGGCGCCGGAGGCGGAGGATTACCCACATGTTATTACTACATCTGGAGCAGGACGTGCTGTATGCTTAGAATATATTGTTAGTTATATTTTCATATTTGTTAATGACAACATTTAAATTAGAATGTGTGTGTGTGTAATGGTAATTTACTTACTAGGAAAATTTTGCCTGAAGAATTTGCTCACCCTGGGCCTCTTCCTGTGTTTTAGGTCCAACCAGTGCTGGATGATCTGGGTGTAGGTGAAGGTGGTGTCAGATTCCTCCTGCAGCTTTGCTACAATGTCCAGTGCCAATGTCCGTTTGGCAAAGCTGTTAGGCAGGTAATCGTAGCGATGTGTGAGCATCATCTAAAAGGTGGAAGAAAAACCAATGTAATTAAATAAAGCATCATACAGATCACATTAATTATGCAAGCAGGTTATTATTATCACTCCCCCAAACATGTTAAATCGTAGCGCACATGTGCGCAGAAACATTCGCTTATAGCTGCATTTAATTCTACATTTTGGCATACCTGTTTTGGCCGTGATGTCTAAACGCCTATGCATGCATTTGGAGTGCAAATAAACGCCTGCAAATAACACTCACGCGCATAATGGTCTCCTGCTGCTGGCAGGTGAAGAGTGTAGGGGCCATCTTTGGGTGTTTCTCTTTGGTTATGTGGCGCGCCCCAGCGGTCTCCGGGGCGCGCACGGCCATACGCACTGATGTCATAGACAGTGACAACTACTTAAAGGGTAGTATGCAACACAGCTATGATTCTGTTAACACATCAAGATGAATAGGAAGAGAGGACCCAAAAAGAGCCAAAAACAGCATGGATCGCAGGATCGCCCTGGCGTAGGCCAGCAAGAGCCTGTGCCTTCAACTTCCAAGCAACACAGTGGGAGGCCAGCTACCAGGTCCAGCCAAGGCACTTCTAAAAATAGTGGTGGAAGAGGCCATTCTCAGCCATCTCAGAAAGTTCAGGCTACCAGGGCTTCTAAAAGGCAAAAAGATAATACTTTGAGGCAGACTGCAGCGCAACCGAAAATTGCCCCAACCCGGAAGCCTAAGGGATCCTCCTCCAGCCACAAAGCTCCCCTTACTCAAACATCTAAAGCCAGCACGTGTAGTAAGGTCAAGGGGCAGAGAAGGCCAACACACCATAGCCCCCCCAAAACACCCTCTCCTGTTAGAGGTTACTTGCCAGAATCACATTTAGAGAGCCCTGTGTCACCGTGTGCCTCAATGGCTAAATCTTCCTGGGCCAGCCAAGCAAACCCACCCAGCCCCCAAAGCAAGTCCTGCCCATTCATTCGCCAGCAAAAGGTCTCATTCATCCTCATCCGCTAGTCAGCCTCAAATGTCACCTATTTTGTCAACTACCCAGGATGAGGCAGACAGGTCATCAGTTGGCCGAAACCTGCAGCGTGGCAGTTTGAATGGGCGGTTTAGTGAACCCCAATGTATGGCTTTGGCTACTGGCGTCTCCGACCATTTCCATGAACTATATGGGAGCAGATCCAAAGCAACCAGCAAGACCAGAAAAATTTAAATTTGTTAGGAAATCACCAGACAGGTGAATTGCTCTGGCACGGAGTGTAAAGATGTCGAGCAACTGCAAAGAAAATTTTCTGACTTGAAGTATGCCGTGCGTCAGAAGATTAATAAGCGCAAGTTGCTTGGGTAAAGATGGTTGTTTGGGTTGGGCAGGTTGATGTGGTGCATGACCTTCTAATTTATAATGATTTTATATTGTTTCAGGTTGCAAACAGGAGGTGGATACCCAGCAAAACTCCTATTCACTGCTGCCGAGGAACTGGTGTTTAAAACACACAGCAACAGTTCAGGACGTGGCAGGGAGGATGGGGACAAAAATGTATTTAAATTGTTTCAGAACACAAGGTATGTCTGTTAACCTTAGGTTACCATGTAATTTCAGCACAACAGTTCCACAGATTGCCCAACAACCAACAGCTGGAGGTTCGGGTGCCACTTCTTCATGGCAGCCATTAGCAAAGAGTCCTATTACTGAAGAATTACATCTGGTAATTGAAATGTGCACTAACTGCTGATGCATGTGAAGCAAGATAACGACTTCCCACTGGATATTTGGGAAACACTAGCTAAATACTGTAATTTCCGTCCCTACAGCACCCATTATGGCAGACATCCATGAGCTTGAGGAGGATGCCAACATGTCGCTGCCACCCCAACAGGAAACACAGCAACAGCAGCTGCCACTGCACCAGCTCCAGCCTCCCACAAATCCTCTGCAGCCGACTCAATCACGCCATCTGCTGGCACAACTCGATCACCAGCATGGGCAGCAGATAAGCAGATATTTGTCCTCAATTGAAGACCTTCATCAAAGACTTCTGCAAAAAATCAATATATTCTACAAGCGAACCCCTGGATTGGCACCAAGCGGTAAATGCTTGCCAGAGTCTATAGTAGATCACTTGATAAAGATTTCTTCCTGGCCTGAATCATAGTCTGGATGACTCTGGCAGAAAAACCCCTTTCTTCCAAGATAAAGGATTCAATAGCCAGGCCTTCTAAGCCAGAAATTGTGATTTGGGATGCCTTAGAGGTCCCTGTGTGAGAAGATCTGGATCGCCGCATCCACAAGTTGCCCTGTGACATCCTTACTATGTCTGAGAACCAGCTTCTTCTTGTCACAGAGGAGCCACCAAAATGGTTGGGACTCCCTTGTGAGCTAAACCTTTTTTTTAGTACTCGACGCAGGAGTGAAATCGGAGGGAAATGCATAAAGAAGTTGAATGCTGACCACTGAAGAGTCAGGACATCTGTTGCTGTTAGAGGATCCCTGGGCTGAGACAAACTTCGGACCTTCCGACTGAGCCGTGATGCAAGAGATCTACGTCTGGGATCCCCCAGCACATGCATAGGGATTAAAAAACCCACTGGCTAAGAGACCATTCCCTCTGATACAGGACCGTTCTGCTGAGATGATCGGCCTACAAATTGTCCACTCCAGGTATGTGTACCACCAGAAGACATGGAACCGGTTTCTCTGCCCAAAGTAAAAACCATGCTCACTTCCATCAGGGCTTTACTGCTTATGATGACCTCATGGTGGCTGATATATACCACCGCCGTCCAATTGTCTGTTTGAATCCTGACGGGATGCCCCATCAGATGGGATGCCCAATGTCTGAATACAATAGAATAGCTCTCAGATTCAGGATCTTTATGGAGATTCTGCTCTCCTTCGGACTCCACTGTCCCTGGGTCGTTTGTGACTCTATGACACTTCCCCAACCAGATCTTCCACTGTACTGGAAGAAAGGATTTGCAGATCTGAAGAGGCTGAGGACCAGGCTAGAGACTGCCTTGCTGACGGTGTCATGCAAAAAGAGTGATCCAGAGTGTGTGGGTCTCGATCTCAGATTGTGAGCAATTCCATCTGCAGGGGTCTTGTGAAAACGTACTGACTCAAGCAAGATACCATCAGGACCAACAGACACATTTCTTGATGAATCGTCGGGTGAGGGCAAGACAAGAGAACCTGTACCCTGGCCTGAAGTAAGAGTCACTTCTATGTTGGAAAGGCACTTTTGCCCAAGACGTGTCATGACATTCCCAGAAAGGAATAACTCTTGAAGCTGTGAAAAGATATCCTTCTTGGCCCCCCAACATGATGGGGCCCATATCAACCAATAGACTCAGTAAGGAATTACATGTATCCCTGACTTCTTAGAGAAAACTACCATTTTGTGAGTACTCACCTGTAAAATGGATATTGTCAGTGTGTCACACACCCCGCTTCCCCTTTAATTCTGACGATAGGGTTATCCTCCAGCAGGAGGCGACGCTGCAGAGAGAAGTCTAGAAAAACGAGCCCCTTCCGGCCTATATATACCTGGGACCTCCCACTTAACACCCAGTGAATTCAAACAGCAGTAAGACAAGGTACCAGGAAATCCAACGGTAACCTCAAAATAAAATAAAGGTGTTAGGCACTTACCTCGTCGCCGTCCCTGGTCCCGCGGCGCGCTGTCGGGCGGTCCCCGGCTGGTTGCTGCCCGGCGCTCCCCGGGTGTCCTGGCTCCTCAGCGCGGCTGCGGCGGTCAGGGGTCGGCGGCGCGGGCTGGTATCGGCGGCCGCGCCGCAGCCCGCTCTGCGCGGCTGCGCGGTCCCGTCGGGCTCCCTCGCTGTGCGCGAGCACGTCACCTTTATGCCTCCCGGCGGCGCTTTCCCCAGCGCGCCCGCCGGGGGCGAGTTTGATTCATCCAACCCTGGCCCTGCTTCTTAAAGGGAGCCCAGGGACTGGTCGGCCTGTCTGGCCTGGGCCGTCCAGTTCCTGGGACCACTCCCGTTTCTATGTTGCACCAAGCACTTTCCTTCCCTCCTTTTTCCCTGTTCCCCATTGGCCAGATATTCCTATAAATCTGCACTACTCCAGTTTCCCAGTGCCCGTTATAGCTTCTGGGTTCTGGATGTGCGTTGCTGTGTCTTAGTGAAGAATTTGGATTTGGATTGGACTTCGATTATTCTTGCTAGCTGCCTGCCCCGACCTTCTGCTTTGTCTGACCACTCTTTTGCCTGACCCTCCTGTACCTCGCCTGTGACCTCCTGGACTTGACCTCGGCTATCCTTGACCACTCTTTGTTACCTCCCTTGGATACCTCGCCTGTGACCTCCTGGTTTGACCTCGGCCTGAATTACGGACTTTCGCACCCGGCATCCTCATTCGGGATTCCCTGCCAAACATCAATCTGCACCTTAAGCCGCTATCCTTTGCGCCTGTTAAGTCCTGGGGGCAACCGACTGGGAGAGGCATTACCCGTGTCTCCTACAAGCGGGGGCTTGTCTATAGGCGGAAGTGGCGGTGGAGATTGGGGGATATCGGCTTAAGACAGACGGGTGTTTGGTACAGTCCTGACATTATAACGGGCCAGAAAAAGAATGGACCAAATCCTGGAGCAGGTGCAAGCCTTGACAGCGGCGGTGGAGCACCTGGCTCATCGAGTTGCGGCCCAGGAGAACCGTCCTACTCCCATCGTCCCCACTGCTCAGGGGACTCCGGCCGCAATGTCTGTGGAACCCAAGATCCCACTCCCTGAAAAGTTTTTTGGCGATAGGGCAAAATTTGCCAATTTCCGGGACTCTTGTAAACTGTACTTCCAGCTTCGTCCGGTTTCCTCAGGGTCACAGGAGCAAAAGGTGGGCTTGATTATTTCCCTGCTGCATGGAGATCCTCAGTCCTGGGCCTTCAGCTTATCAGCTCAGGACCCAATTCGCCTATCGGTGGATAGTTTCTTCGCTGCAATGGAGGTCCTCTATGATGATCCTGACAAAGGGGCCTCAGCTGATGCCAAATTACGTACCCTCCGCCAGGGACGCCGTCCAGCCGAAGACTACTGTTCTGAATTCCGGCGTTGGGCGGTTGACTCACGTTGGAACAATCCTGCCCTCTGCGGTCAATTCCGACTAGGTCTGGCTGACTCTATCAAGGACACCCTGGTGAACTACCCGGAACCCCAAACTCTGGATGAATTGATGCATTTGGCCATCCGCATTGATCGTCGACTCCGGGAGAGACGCCTAGAGAAAGGATCACATCCTGAATCGGCTTCTAAGTCTGAGGCTCTAGTCGCTCAACCTTCAGAAGAGCCCATGCAGCTAGGTGCCACCAGGCTCTCCGAAGGCGAGAGACGACGACGCCTATCTGAGGGGCTCTGTCTTTACTGTGGTGGAACCGGCCACATGGTTAGACTTTGCCCAAAGAAACCGTCGGGAAACTTCAGAGCCTAGGGGGTTTCGAGGGGGCCCTCCTAGGCTGTAAGGTATCTCCTCAAGTATCGTCTCCAGTTTTCGTTCCAGTTCAGTTCATGAGTGGTGTTAAATGTGTCAATCTAAAGGCTCTTCTAGATTCTGGAGCAGCTGGGAATTTCCTAGACTCCGAGCTAGCGCAGACTTTAGGTATTATGGTACAGACCTTGCCAACTCCTATCCGGGTTTCAGCCATTGATGGCACTCCAGTGGCCGGGGGGTTAGTTCGGTTCCAATCCCCTCCTATGCAGATCAAAGTGGGAGCCAGTCATTCTGAGGTTATCAGGTTCTTGATATTGAGTATGCCTGGTACCCCTTTGATTTTGGGTTTGCCATGGCTGCAGGAGCATAATCCCCAAATTGATTGGGTTTCGGGGCAAATCACCAAGTGGGGACACCAGTGTTTTCGGAACTGCCTAGAATTCCCTCTCAGGGTTACGCGCCTAGCCCCTATTGGGGTTCCAACTCCATATTTGGAGTTTGCTGATGTCTTTTCAGAAAAGGCGGCAGACAAACTTCCTCCCCATAGACCTTGGGACTGCCTAATAGAACTGCTCCCCGGTACGATGCCTCCCAGAGGGAGAATATTTAATTTGACCCGAGCTGAAACCCTTGCCATGCGGGAATATATCGCCGAGAACTTAGAAAAAGGGTTCATTCGGCCTTCGTCTTCTCCAGCTGGGGCAGGGTTCTTTTTTGTGGAGAAAAAAGATGGGGGACTTCGCCCCTGCATCGATTACCGGGGCTTAAATAACATCACGGTAAAAAATAAGTATCCCCTACCGCTTATTGAGGGACTCTTTACTCAGGTGGTTGGGGCGCAGGTCTTCTCTAAACTGGACCTCCGGGGGGCCTATAACCTCATTAGAATCAGGCAGGGGGACGAGTGGAAAACGGCCTTCAATACCCTTGAAGGGCATTATGAGTATTTGGTAATGCCTTTCGGCCTGTGTAATGCCCCTGCGGTCTTTCAAAGTTTTGTCAACGAAATTTTCAGAGATTATCTTGGCCGGTTTATGGTTGTTTACCTAGATGACATTTTAATTTTTTCTTCATCCATTGACGAACATCGTAAACATGTGTGCCTAGTTTTGCAGAAACTGAGGGAGAATTGCTTATATGCCAAGTTAAAGAAATGTCAATTTGAAGTCTCTGAGGTTCAGTTTCTCGGCTACATTATCTCCAAATCTGGTCTGTCTATGGACCAATCTAAGGTGAAGGCTGTTCTAGAATGGGAGCAGCCCAGAGATCTGAAGGGCCTGCAAAGGTTTTTGGGTTTTGCCAATTTTTATAGAAGGTTCATTAAGAATTTCTCTGCCCTGGTTACACCACTAACTAACCTAACTAAGAAAAGCGGGTACCCCCCGGTTTGGCCGGTTCAAGCTATCCAGGCCTTCGGGAATCTTAAAAGGGTATTTAGTGCTGCTCCCGTCCTAGTCCATCCTGATGAGCAACGACCTTTCCTTGTGGAGGTGGATGCTTCTGAAATAGCGGTCGGAGCGGTCTTGTCTCAGTACCACAGCTCACCTGCACGCCTCCATCCATGTGCCTTCTTTTCCAAGAAATTCTCAGCGGCCGAAAGAAATTATGATATCGGCAACAGAGAATTATTGGCCATCAAGCTTGCCTTCCAGGAATGGAGGCACTGGCTGGAGGGGGCCCAGTATCCAGTTACGGTCTTTACGGACCATAAAAATCTAGAATACATCCAGTCCGCCAAGAGATTAACTCCTAGACAGGCTCGCTGGTCCTTATTCTTTTCTCGGTTTAATTTTTCCATAACCTATAAGCCCGGGTCCAAAAACATAAAAGCGGACGCCCTGTCTCGGAGTTTCTCTCCCCCTGACTTACCGGAAAGGATGGTGTCTCCCATCTTGCCTCGCTCCCTAGTGGTGGCCGCCATCCAACCCCAACTTCCTGATCTTACTCAGTTCCAGGCCCAAGCTCCTCCTGGGAAACCCGCTTCAGCCCTGTTTGTGCCTTCTACTTACCGGTCTGAGTTCTTGTCCCATTTTCATGATACCAAAACAACCGGTCATCCAGGGGTTAAGAAAACCATAGCTTTATTATTACGCCAAGTTTGGTGGCCTTCTCTTAGGAAGGACGTTCAAAGGTTTGTCTCCGCTTGCAATGTCTGTGCCCAAAGTAAGTCCTTGAGGAGTTCGCCTGAAGGCCCACTCCTTCCATTGTCCATTCCTGCCTCCCCGTGGACCCATCTGGCCATGGATTTTGTTACTGACCTTCCCCCGTCTCAGGGACATACAGTTATTTGGGTAATTGTGGACCGCTTTAGCAAAATGGCCCATTTCGTCCCTTTAAAGAAACTCCCCTCAGCTCAAACTCTTGCTCAACTCTTCATTACTCATGTCTTTAGGATTCATGGTATCCCCATGGATATTGTTTCGGATAGGGGGGTCCAGTTCGTCTCCCGGTTTTGGAGGGCTTTCTGTGCCAAGTTGGGTTTCACCGTCTCCCTTTCCTCGGCCTTCCATCCGCAGTCGAATGGTCAAACCGAGAGAACGAACCAGTCCCTGGAACAATATTTGCGCTGTTTTACGGCGGATACTCAAATTGATTGGGCCTTCTTCTTACCATTTGCGGAATTTGCTTTTAACAACGCCACACATTCGTCCACGGGGGTTTCTCCTTTCCATTGTGTTTATGGCAAGGACCTGAAGTTCTCTGCTCTTTCGGACCAACCCTCTAGAGTTCCCTCCGTGGATGAATGGGTTTCCAAATGGCCAGGGGAATGGAATAAAATCCAGCAACATCTAGCTAGGGCCGCTCTTCAGCAGAAAAAAATTTCTGATCGCAAACGATCGTCTAACTCTAACTTTAAAGTGGGTGACTGGGTTTGGCTTTCAACCAAGAATTTGGCGCTGCGCCAGCCCTCCGCTAAGTTAGGACCTAAATTTATTGGCCCCTTCCCCATAACACAAAAAATTAATCAGGTTACGTACCAGTTGGCCCTCCCTTCGTCCATGAAAATCTGTAAATCCTTTCATGTTTCACTTCTTAAGTCTGCAAAAAACCATGAACCTAATAGTCCTCCTAGTCCTGTGTTAGTTGATGGGCATCAGGAGTTTGAGGTGGCCCGGGTTCTTGATTCTCGCTTTTTTCGGAACTCTCTTCAATATCTTATTGACTGGAAGGGTTACGGTCCGGAAGAACGATCTTGGGTTCCTGCACAGAATTTGGTAAAGAGGTTTCACAGAGAGAATCCTTTGAAACCTAGTTTGGAGGGTCCAGTGGCCCCTCCTCAGGGGGGGGGGTAATGTTAGGCACTTACCTCGTCGCCGTCCCTGGTCCCGCGGCGCGCTGTCGGGCGGTCCCCGGCTGGTTGCTGCCCGGCGCTCCCCGGGTGTCCTGGCTCCTCAGCGCGGCTGCGGCGGTCAGGGGTCGGCGGCGCGGGCTGGTGTCGGCGGCCGCGCCGCAGCCCGCTCTGCGCGGCTGCGCGGTCCCGTCGGGCTCCCTCGCTGTGCGGCGCTTCCGCCTCCCGGCGGGGGCGCGCTCGATCTTCAGCGTGCTCGCGCGCGCGAGCACGTCACCTTTATGCCTCCCAGCGGCGCTTTCCCCAGCGCGCCCGCCGGGGGCGAGTTTGATTCATCCAACCCTGGCCCTGCTTCTTAAAGGGAGCCCAGGGACTGGTCGGCCTGTCTGGCCTGGGCCGTCCAGTTCCTGGGACCACTCCCGTTTCTATGTTGCACCAAGCACTTTCCTTCCCTCCTTTTTCCCTGTTCCCCATTGGCCAGATATTCCTATAAATCTGCACTACTCCAGTTTCCCAGTGCCCGTTATAGCTTCTGGGTTCTGGATGTGCGTTGCTGTGTCTTAGTGAAGAATTTGGATTTGGATTGGACTTCGATTATTCTTGCTAGCTGCCTGCCCCGACCTTCTGCTTTGCCTGACCACTCTTTTGCCTGACCCTCCTGTACCTCGCCTGTGACCTCCTGGACTTGACCTCGGCTATCCTTGACCACTCTTTGTTACCTCCCTTGGATACCTCGCCTGTGACCTCCTGGTTTGACCTCGGCCTGAATTACGGACTTTCGCACCCGGCATCCTCATTCGGGATTCCCTGCCAAACATCAATCTGCACCTTAAGCCGCTATCCTTTGCGCCTGTTAAGTCCTGGGGGCAACCGACTGGGAGAGGCATTACCCGTGTCTCCTACAAGCGGGGGCTTGTCTATAGGCGGAAGTGGCGGTGGAGATTGGGGGATATCGGCTTAAGACAGACGGGTGTTTGGTACAGTCCTGACAAAAGGAAAGCTTCACCATATAGAGGATCCAGGATACCAAAAAAGGGCGGGTGAAGAGGGGTGTGTGACACACTGACAATATCCATTTTACAGGTGAGTACTCACAAAATGGTATTACTCTCAGTGTGTCACACACCCCGCTTCCCCTTTAATTCTGACGATAGGGACATCCAAAAGCAGTGTCCACAAGGGGTGGGTATCCGACATCAAAATTAAGCATAACTTAAACGACTGCAGTCTGCAGAACCTTGCGGCCAAACACAGCATCCGCTGAGGCCCGCACATCAACCTTGTAAAACTTAGAAAAAGTATGAACAGAAGACCAAGTAGCAGCCTTACAAACTTGTTCAACAGAAGCTTGGTGCTGATAAGCCCAAGACGCTCCAACAGCACGAGTAGAATGAGCAGGGATACGAAAAGGGGGAACTTTCCCCTTGGCCGAATAGGCCCCAACAACCGCCTGACGAATCCATTTGCTAATAGAAGACTTAGCCGGAGCCAACCCCTTCCTGGGCACAACAAAAAAGGCATCAGTCCTACGAAAAGTAGAAGTAGTAAGCAAATAGTACTTAACACAGCGTACCATATCCAAACAATGCAAAACCCTCTCCTTGTCATTCTTAGGCTTAGGACACAAGGAGGGAAGAACAATATCCTGATTCAAATGAAAAGCAGAAACAACCTTAGGAAGAAAGTCCGGTTTGAAACAAAAAACCACCTTGTCCTGATGCCTCTCAAAGTAGGGCGCCTGAATCGACAAGGCCGCCAACTCCAGGACACGCCGAACCGAAGTGATAGCCACCAAGAAGGCAATCTTCTGAGTCAAGGTAGAAAGAGCAATATCCTGCAAGGGCTCAAAGGGAGGAGCCTGAAGAGCAGAAAGAACCAAATTCAAGTCCCAAACCGGGAGCAATGGCTTCCTGGGAGGCCGCACATGCGTAATCCCCTGGATCGGGCCCAGGTCAGGATCGGGGACACCTCTCTGAGGGCACCCAGACTGCGAGTCCCTCCCTGATGATTGATGTAAGCAACCGCTGTCTGATCGTCCGAGCGAACCTGAAGGCCCAGAACATGCTGAGTCAAATGAAAAAGAACCAGACGGATGGCTCTCAAGGCCCCCACTGCCCCCAAAACTGAAGATCCTTCCAGAATCCCCCCCATCCCAAAAGACTGGTGTCCATGGTGACGATTTCCCAAAGAGGAGTCAGAAAAGACCTGCCCCTCAAGAGATTGGTCGAGACCAACCACCATTGAAGGGACTACCGGACCCGGGAGGACAACTGGAAGGACCGATCCAACGACCGTGGTCACCGGTCCCAAGACGCCAACAGATGAAGCCGAAGCGTCCTTGTGTGAAATTGAGCAAAAGGAACTGCCTCGAAAGAGGCAACCATCAACCCTACCAGTCTCATCCCCAGGCGGATGGACGGTCGAGGATTGGAAAGAAGGAACCGAGCCAATTCCTGAATCAGAAAAATCTTGGATTGAGGCAGAAACACCCTGTGTTGACAAGAATCCAACCGCATTCCCAGAAAGGACACCACCCTGGCCGGGGCGAGGGAGGACTTGGGATAGTTGATCACCCAACCTAAGCTTTCCAGCGTGGAGACCACCGTCCTGGTGTCCGTCTCCGATTGATTGAGAGAAGGAGCCATGATGAGAAGATCGTCCAGATAAGGTACGATGCGAATGCCTTGAGTTCTGAGAATGGCCATCACCCCTGCCAGTACCTTGGTGAACACTCTTGGAGCCGAGGTAAGGCCAAACGAAAGTGCCACGAATTGAAAATGCTGATCCTTCATCACAAACCGAAGAAAACGTTAATGAGACTGGCAGATGGGAACATGAAGGTAAGCATCCTTGATGTCTATGGACGTCATGAAGTCCCCCTGCCGAAGAGAACTGATGGCCAAGTTTCCATGCGAAACTTCCGTGTACGGATGAACCTGTTGAGGAACTTCAGATCCAGAACGGGGCGAACCGACCCGTCTTTCTTGGGGACTGTGAAAAGATTGGAGTAATACCCGAGGCCCACTTCCAAGTGCGGCACCGGCCGGATGACCGCCATTTGCAGAAGATTCTTCACCGACGCCAGGAGCCCCTGTGCGGCCAAAGGATCGGTGGGCACCCGAGACCGGAAAAACCGCGAAGGAGGGCGAGACTCGAACTCCAGCTTGTAACCGGACGACACCACCTCCCGGATCCATCTGTCCGGAACCTCCTGGTCCCAAACCTGGGAGAAGTGTCGCAATCTTCCCCCCACCCGCACGGGTGAGGGCACCCCCTCAATGCTGAGCGTGCTTGCCAGCAGGCTTCGGCTTGGCGCCCCAGGACTGACCGGGACGGCCACGGCCCCTCCCCCGGGACCTGGTAGCGGGAAAGGAGGCCCCTCTGCCCGCTCTGGCTCCCCGAAAGGAGGGACTAAAAGAAGCCGCTCCCCGAAAGGAACGACGCGGCCTCTTGCGTTGAGGCAACTTACCACCCTTGGTAACCGAATCCAATTTATCGCCAAACAGGCGCAAACCCACAAAAGGAAGAGCTGTAAGCGACTTCTTAGAGCTAGCGTCCGCCGTCCACTGACGTAGCCACACCGACCGACGAATAGCAACCAACAGGGCCGTGGTCCTGCTACACATCGCAAGTGCATCGTCCTGGGCGATCATGACAAAGGAAATAAACGACTCACACTGCTTGAGAGAAAAGAACTCATCACAAGTGGGATCAAGATCTGCGTACAAATCTCTAACAATGGACCTGACAGCCATCAAAAAGTGCCGATCCAGCACTGATAAAACCATGGTGAGCCAATTGATCAACCAGACGATCCTCACCATCCTTAATGGAAGTAGTGTCAGGGGAGTGCAACACAGCCGTGTTAGACAGCCCCAACACGGGAGCATCGACATCGGGGGGGGGGGACCGACCAAAGGTTCACCAAATCCTCCGGAAAGGGATAACGCTTATCCCAACTAGGAGGAACTCCAACAAGGCGCTTAGGTTGTTCCCATTCCTTAAGGACAACCCTAACAAAGTGTTGTTGTCTGGGAAACACCAAACGCGGCTTGGGCACATCAAACAACTCACCCTTTGGCGGGGGGGGGGGGGCACCTCAGGTGGATCCAAAGCCAAAATCTCAAACATTTGAGCCAAAATGGAAGGAGTGTCAAGGAACACCCCCGCAGCCTGATCGCCAGCGGTACCAAACAATTGCTGGTCTACAGGCTCGCCCGACTCCTCTAGGAGCTCCCCCTCCTCAGCCGGGGGGGGACCATCGGACCAATCCAACACTTCCAACACCTCATCCTCCGGAACAGGCGACGCCGGAGAGAGGTGCTTCCACTTAGCCGTAGCCTTCTGAGCTACCGCAGCGGAAACCATTTTCTCGAGGCAGGCCAATCGTGCATACACCTCGGAATGCGAATCCCCACCTTTGACAACGTCACACGGGGTCCGGAATAGGTGGGGGGGTGTAGGAGATGACGGAGGTTGCGAGGAGCTGGCGCGCAATATTCGGCTGTGCACATGGAATACATATTATGACATCATCACCTGAGAGCGGAGCCCCACAACCCCCACACAGCCTGGATAGCCCCGAAGAGCCGTTTCCGGTAATGTCGGAAGCCTCTATATGGTGAAATTATGGCCTTCGCAATAACCCAGGGTTTTACGCATTAAGCAACCCGGGATGCCCCTTTTATAATTAAAGTCCCGGGAGAGGGAGTATTTTTTTGCAGCAAACCCAAGGTATAATGGCATTCACCTAAATATATGTGCATAATGTAGGTATGCATCCTTATATATACACTGTGGTTATAAAAACGCCAATCTCTAAAAGGGTGAGATACAGCAGATCTCAATGCTTCTGCTTTCTGCTGAATTCGGGATACCCCTGACCAGAGATCTCTGATGGGGTCTGGTTCCTAATTTGACTTTGTAACCTGAGGATACAACTTCCTGTATCCAAATATCTGTTACATGAAGCCTGCAAATATGAGCCAAATGCAGAAGCTTTCTCCCCCCACCTCAAGGGTGGGGGCATCCCTTCATGCCTGAGCCGGCTTCGAAGGGGTCTGGCTTTATTTTGCCAGACACCTGTTGCCTTGTCTTATTCCAAAATAATTCTCTTCGGTATGCCGAAGAGGCCGAACCTCTAGCCGGAACCCCGGAGTATTAGAGGCCATGCGGAAGCAGTATTAGACTTCGGCTTCTGTTGAAAATAAATGACCTACTATTAGCAGCATGCTTTACCAAGTCAACCAAGCACTCCCCAAACAGACGCCCCATCTTAGGGGAGTCCCGTCATATTCCTTTTTAGAGGCTATGTCAGCTGGCCATTGCTTAAGCCATAAAGCACGCCTTAAGGCGACCACTAGAGCTAGGCCTCTGGCCCACAACCAGATCAACCCTCCATAGCCTGGATCACATACCTGTTAGAGCCAACTGGCTTTGATCAACTGGGAGCATGGCTTCCGTGAACGAGCCATACAAGTCTTAGAGTCCAGTTGTTTTAACAACCTCTTGCTCACAAAAAATGCTATGGATGTAGCACAGGCCGGCCGCAAGTTCGACCCCATAAAAGCACGACATGCCACCTATCCACGCGCTTATCCGCTGGATCCTTTGGAGAAGCACTATCAGAGGATGGCATAACCAAAATCTTAAAGAGACCTGGCCCCAGAGCGTCCACCACAGGAGGATGAGACCATAATTCAATCTGATCTGTGGGAAAAGGATACATAGTATCTAGTACTAGGAATGTTCAGGAGACAACCTGACTTCTGCCATTCCCTATTGATCAGATTATAATAATGCATATGCCCCGCAACATCCTCCAGAATGGAGGAAAACAACAATCCATCCATCTTCTCCATAACCGGACACCCCCTTGTGTATGAATGGATGAATTTTCCCAACGGATAACTTCCTGAGAGACTATGGCAGCCACAATATCCCCCTTCCTCAGAGGAAACCCCCCCCCCTTTTTTTTTTTTTACTTTATTACCTTTTTAGTAGCTAATACACCATAATGACTCTATAGGTTTAGAACCATTTGAGGGCTGCCGGCAGAGTTTAAAGACTCAGAAGGAGACTATGGCAGCCACAATATCCTCTTCAACTCAGAGGAAAAAATTATTTTCTTTAAAACCCCTTTAGTAGCCAATACTCCATTATGACACTCTATAGGTTTAGGACCACTTGAGGGCTGGCGACAGAGCTTAAAGACTCAGAAAGAAACTATGGCAGCCACAATATCCTTTTCAACACAGAGGAAAAATTATTTTCTTTAAAAGCTTTTTAGTAGCCAATACTCCATGATGACTCTATAGGTTTAGGACCATTTGAGGGCTGCCGAAAGAGTTGAAAGACTCAGAAAAAACTATGGCAGCCACAATAACCTCTTCAATACACTCATAGGAATTTTTTTTATAAACCTTCTTAGTAGCCTCACTAAAGGCTTAGGTCTGCATGCAGGCTGCAAAGGGTGTTTTTAAAGCGGACCAACACCCAGGGGGGATCGGCCCGGGAATCTTATAGATTCCCGGGCCGATCAGGTCCCTCCCGACGGGGCATCCGAAGTCGGGATGTCCTGCGGGGTGAAACCCCCCAGGAAGCCCACAATCCTACCTTTTCCACGTTTCAGCGCCCCTCTAGCAGGGCGCGCTCCCTGTAAGAGAGACGCGCGGGAGGCGGACGCGGACGTGCTCTGCTTGTCCGGCGGCGGGGATTGGCTGCAGCGGTCATGTGGGAGTGGAGTGAGGTGAGTTATCGGGGCTTTCTGGGGGGTTTCACACAGCGGGGCACCCCCGATCGGGGTGCCCCACCGAAGTGGACCAAAACTCAGGATAGTCTCAGAAAGCACTGGCGACAGGGGCAGAGCCCCCTCCAGGGAGGAGACAACTGTATCCCTACCACTACAACCGTAGCATAATCCCTGCATCCCGTGCTATCCTTGTCCAGTACCACTGCATGCATACTGGACATGGGGTAAATCTGTTAAGACCAGATCTGCTACCCCAGATGCCTCCACCATGGTGAATTTAATAATACTAGTCTATGACCCTGGGGTTCTGAGACCAAGTATATATAGATTCTCGACAGTCACAAGACTACTGCGAGACCTCTGGGGGGTACCACCATATATATATATAAATTATATAGTAATTATATTTGCCCTTTCCCAATCCATAATAGTATAGATTTAAACATAAAACAATAAAAAACAGTATTAAAAAATACCATTTTGTGAGTACTCACCTGTACAATGGGTATTACGAGTATGTCACACACCCCGCTTCCAAATATTCATGACACTTGGGAAACTGGCCTGTAGAGGGCGATCTTGCAGAGATGACATGAAAAATAGGAGCCCCTCCCGGTCCATAAGTACCCGGGACCTCCCACCATTCCCCAGTATAAGATAGCAGTGAGGAACCAGGAGGAGCCAATTATATTGTATAATCAAAAAGAGAAAAATAAGATTCACCATACAAAGGATCCCAGAACAAAAAAGGGCGGGGGAAGCGGGGTGCGTAATATCCATTTTACAGGTGAGTACTCACAAAATGGTATTATTCCTAGTATGTCACACACCCCGCTTCCAAATATTCATGACACTTGGGACATCCAATAGCAGTGTCTATAAAGGGTGGGGATCCCACCAAGGAAATAATGCAATCTTGCAGAATTTTGCGGCCAAAAGCAGCATCCTCTGAGGCCCGCACATCAACCTTGTAAAACTTAGAAAAAGTATGCACAGAAGACCAAGTTGCAGCCTTGCAAACTTGTTCAACAGAAGCCTGGTGCTGAAAAGCCCAAGAAGCCCCAACAGCACGAGTAGAATGAGCAGTGACCCGACAAGGGGGAACTTTCCCCTTAGCAGAATAGGCCCCAATAATGGCCTGACGTATCCATTTACTAATGGAGGACTTGGCAGGTGGCAAACTCCTCCTAGGCCCGGAGGGCACCACAAAAAAGGCATCCGTCTTACGGAAGACCGAAGTAGTCACCAAATAATATTTAACGCAACGAACTACATCCAAAGAATGTAAAACCCTTTCCCTGTCATTACTAGGCTTAGGACACAAGGAAAGAAGAACAATGTCCTGGTTTAGATGAAAGGCCGAAACCACTTTAGGAAGGAAATCCGGTTTAAAACGGAAAACCACCTTGTCCTGATGCCTCTCAAAATAAGGGGCCTGAATGGACAAGGCCACCAACTCTGAAACCCGGCGGACAGAGGTAATAGCCACCAAAAAGGCAATCTTCTGAGTAAGAATAGGAAGAGGAATATCCTGCAACGGCTCAAAAGGAGGAGCCTGCATAGCAGAAAGCACCAAGTTTAGGTCCCACACTGGAAGCAAGGGCTTTCTAGGAGGCTGCACATGCGTGACCCCCTGGAAAAAGGTCTTGACCAAAGGATGAAGAGCAAATGACCTTTGAAAGAAAATAGCCAAGGCAGAGACCTGTCCTTTCAAAGTACTAATCTGGAACCCCATATCCAGACCACATTGCAGAAACTCCAAAATTCTAGGAATTTAAAAAACCCTGCAAGGCAAGGCCCTTGTCTCACACCAATCAATATAGGAACTCCAAGTCCTGTAGTAGATGACAGAGGAAGACTTCTTCCTAGCTCTAACAAAAGTCTGAATCACCGCATCAGAAAGACCCTCTTCTTTTAAGATGGAGATTTCAGCACCCACGCCGTCAAAGCCAGCGTTTGTAAACTGGGGTAAGGAAGTTGACCCTGGGTGATGAGATCTGGAAGAAGAGGCAGATGGAACTGATCCACTGCCAGCCTTACGACGTCTGCAAACCACAGACGTCTTGGCCACCTTGGAGTCACCAGAATTGCTGGCGCCCCTATCAGTGCTAACTTGCGCACCACCTTGCCTATCATGGAGAAGTCAGAGACATGGCATCCACTGCTACTGCCAGAGGATCCTGAGATAGAGACACAAAAGCAGGAAGCTTGTGGTTGTGACGAGAAGCAAATAGATCCAACTCTGGAGTCCCCCACTTGCGACCGAAAAACCCTGGGATTGAGAGACCATTCTCCGCGTCAAGAGCATCCTCTGCTCAAGGAGTCCGCCTCCATGTTCTCTACTCCCGGAATGTAGACTGCCGAGATGCAAGGAACATTGATCTCTGCCCAATGAAGGATCAAAGAGACCTCCCGGAGGGCACCCCAACTGTGAGTCCCTCCCTGGTGATTGATGTATACGACCGCTGTTCGGTTGTCTGACCGAATCTGAACCGGCAGTCCCTGTAAAAGATGAGTTAATCGAAATAGAACCAAACGAATGGCCCGTAGCTCCAATATATTGATTGGAGAGTGAGCCTCCTGAGGCCCCCACGATCCCTGGAACTGATGTTCCCTCCAGAAGCCCCCCCAGTCCGTCAGGCTGGCGTCCGTGGTGACCAATTCCCAACAAGGAGTCAGAAATGACCTGCCCTTCTTGAGATTGCTCAATAATAGACACCACTGAAAGGACTGCAGGACGTGGGGAGACAACAGACAAACATGATCCAATGATAGCGGACACTTTTCCCACTTCGCTAGGAGGTGGAGCTGAAGCGTCCTCATGTGAAACTGGGCAAAAGGGACTGCCTCGAAAGCGGCTACCATCAATCCTACCAGTCTAATCCCCAGCCGGATAGACTGATGAGGGTTGGATAAGAAAAGACGAATCAAATCTTGAATCAGAAGAATCTTGGACTGAGGAAGAAACACCCTGGCTTGAAGGGTACCCAGAATCAAGTGCAAAAAGGGAATCTCCCTGGACGGGGAGAGAGAGGATTTTGGATGGTTGATCACCCAACCGAACCTCTCTAGCGTAGACACCACCGTCCTGGTGTCTAATTCCGCTTGACTGAGGGAAGAGGCAGTGATGAGAAGATCGTCCAGAAATGGAACATGCGAATGCCCTGGACTCTGAGTACAGACATCACTCCTGCCAGCATCTTGGTAAACACTCTTGGAGCCGAAGTAAGGCCGAAAGGAAGGGCCACAAACTGAAAATGCTGGTCTTCTACTGTGAACCTGAGAAATCTCTGGTGAGCCGGGAAAATCGGAATGTGCAGATAAGCATCTTTGAGGTCTATGGATGTCATGAAGTCCCCCTGACAGAGAGCATCGACTGTTGAGCGAAATGATTCCATGCGGAACCTTCTGAAGCGGATATAACGATTGAGATGCTTTAGATCTAGAATAGGTCGAACAGAGCCGTCCTTCTTGGGCACAGTAAATAGGTTGGAATAAAATCCCGAGCCCCTTTCCGCTGGAGGCACTGGGCAGATGACACCCATGCTTAACATATTCGCCACTGAGCGACCACCGAATCCGAGGGCATCCAGGACCTGAAAAATCTGGGAGGAAGCCGGAACTCGAATTCCAGCTTGTAACCGGAAGACACTACTTCCAGAATCCAATTGTATGATACCTCTTGGACCCAGACCTGGAAGAAGAACCGCAGCCGTCCCCCCACCCGCAAGGGTGAGGGCGTCTCCTCACTGCTGGGCTGGCTTGGAAGCAGATTTAGGCTTGGACCCCCAGCTCTGACTAGGACGGCCACGTTCTTTTCCTCTATTCCATGCAATCCCCCTGGGGACTGAAAAGGCCGACCTTCTACCAGTTCTGGACCCACGAAAGAAAGGGTTAAACGTTGTCTCTTACGCTGAGGTAATTTCCTTCCTTTCGTGACAGAATCCAACTTTTCTCCAAAGATGCGCAATCTCACAAAAGGAAGCGCTGTAAGCGATTTCTTGGCCACAATATCAGCCGCCCACTGACGTAACCATACCGACCGCCGAATAGCCACCAACAAGGCGGAAGTTCTACTGCACACGACCATAGTATCGTCTAATGCAGAAAGCGCAAAAGATACAAACAACTTGCATCGCTTGAGAGCGGCAAACTCATCAGAAGCCGGATCAAGCCCTGAGGTAATCAATAGGTCCCTAATAACAGACCTAACAGCCACCGCCATAAGTGCCGAAGCACCAACAGGCCACAAGGCCGAGCCCACCCTAGCAAAAGCGTGGCACGCCATTTGATCAATATGCTTGTCCTCTCCATCCTTAAGAGTAGTGGAATCAGGAGAATGTAAAACGGAAGAATTGGAAAAACTGAGCACAGGGGCGTCCACTTCAGGAGGGGACGACCAGCGCTTAACTGTGTCCACTGGAAAGGGATATTTTTTATCCCAGCTCAGAGGAACACCAGGAAGATGAGCAGGCTTCTCCCATTCTTTAAGAATAATAGCCTCGATTCAGAGACACATTCGTCCGGACTTCCGTAGCTGTCTGTGAAAGTTTTGGTAGGCGTTTGTCATTTTTTTGCTTTTTTTTGGTCCATTTTCTACTCGCACGAACGTTCGGGAATGCGTTTCCGATGAACGGAAGCAAATCGGAACATTTCCGTTAGTTCGGATTATTTTCCAAACAAAATCGGAAATTTTCAGTTCGTTCATAAAACTTCCGTTGCTGGGATGGGTTTCTGTCTGATTCAGAGAGCTGATTTCCGACGGATCACCACCCTATAAATCCGTTTCATTTCCGATCCACTTACGAGACCTTTGAGGGCTCGGATTGCTATTGTTGAACATGTTTTGCGGCTATGTGGAGGAGTCTGCGCGCCTTTAGCACCAAGGCATTGCATGTATCAGCATGGCCGAGGCCATAAATTGTATAGCAATGCATACCTGAATTAATCCATTTCATGTATGCCTTATAGATGCATTTTAATGCTGACTTTAATTAGTCCTTAGCATGTAAACATTTATTTTTCCACACATCCATATAATTGCTATATTTTTTTAGACTTATGTCCTTTGTGAATTATATTTGGATTGTTGAACTTGAATCTTAATTTGTTGTAGGAGTTATTGTTTTAGTTGGTTACCTTTGCTTTGTGTAATTATTTTATATTTGGTTGCAGGAACTGCAAGAAGTGACACTCGCCCTTGCTCCTGATGCCCGTTCCTTGCCTGCAGAATGCGAGCCAGAGGTTCTCTAATCGGGCACTATGCAAAACCCGGCCCGTGGCGAGGGCCCTCTGGCTTTTGAAGTCCAGATTTAGGTGTTTGGACCATACAGGGGGGGGGGGCACTGCAGTATGACCCCAACAAGGTTATACCACAATTTTAATTTACGTTTTTTTTTAACAGGGACCACACGTGCCAGAGTGGTACAACTGAGTGTCAGGGTCCTTCAGTTGGTGGGCGAGATGCAGGAGCTGCGCAACTCGTTGGGGACCACAGATGAAGAATAATGTTCAGTGGCCTGCCATTGCTATGTATTTTGTTTTTTATAGTTGTAAAAATTAGAAATTTTCCAAATTTTAAAAAATTTTATATTTTATGATGGTATAAAAAAAAAATGTTACATTGTCATTTCATTTACAAAATACATTAACACAAAACTAATGGGCCCAGAAATATTTAAAGATGAATATTCACATGACCGAGAAGTGATTTGGGTAAGTTTTAGGGGGCTAAAATGGAAGAACCACCTAACCAAGAAGTGGTTTGGGTGAGCTTTAAGGGTCCAAAAGGGAAGATGGAGGACAGTGCTAAGTGATTTAGCTAAACATTGTAGTAGAAGTGAGGGTGGCAAATATGTAGGCGAGCACTTTAATGACTTAAGTTTGTAGTGCGCAGGAGCAAGATCGTAAGGATTTCCGTCTGGACGAATATTTATTGAAAAAGGGAAACAGAATCGAACGGGAAACGTAAAGTATTCGTTGGAGGATACAATGGGAAAAGGGCAAAAACTAAAGCCTACGTTGTAACATGTGAAAATGACATCCTCGTATTCGTAATCTGCCGTACGAACGGCCGGAAACTTTACAGAAGGTTTTCAATGCATGCATAGAATCACTCGTACGCTCATGCGAGAACGGAAACATTTCACAAAAAAAAAAACAGATCGGAACTAAAACGGAAGTTTTTTTTGTCTCTCTGAATAGAGGCTAATATCCTCAAAATGTTTCTGGTTAGGAAATTCTAAACGAGGCTTGGAGGCTCCAAAGAACTCCCCTTTTTGAGGAAGAACTGGTTCTGGGGGAGAGATTGCCAAAACCTCAAATAAGTGAGCAAGAACCTTCGGGGTGTCCAAAACATCCCCCTCACCTTGACCAACATCAGTACCCACAAATTGCTGATCATCAGAAATGTCAGACTCCTCAAACAATTCCCCTTCCTCAAGCGGAGAATAGTCAGACCAGTCAAGCAACTCGTAATTATCAAACTCACTCGCCGGAACGGCAGGAGTCAAATGTTTTCTTTTAGCTGAGGCCTTCCTGGCCACAGTGCTAGAAATACATTTTTCAATGTGAGCCAATCTGGCACAAACATCAGCATGCGACTCTCCACCCGTGACAACATCACTAGGGGTGAGAATAAAACACGGCGGGGTAGGAGAAGAGGCAGGGCCCGCAGACCCTGAAGCTTCGGCCCCTGTCTGCTGCGTTATAGTCAACTGAGCACAAGGAATGCAAAGAAACGCATTATCCCCTATAAGGGATGCCCCACACCCCAAACACTGCCGGGTCTGTCCCGAGGGAACTGTAAGCCCAGTATCCTGAGATGCCTCCACATGGTGTTCTGCAAAATATACTTAGTTATTTATAGTTGCAAAGCTTACGTGGGATTTACGCAATTAGCTACCCGGGATGCTCCTTAAAGTCCCAGGTGGGAGGATTTAATCAATCAAGTATTAATAATAATGACCCCCCTAAAAAGATAAGGGCCAAAGGACCGGGAGAAACCCCTTTTATAAAGGAATTCCACCTGGAAATGAGGAAAACATAATTAAAATATGCACCACGACTTTAATGAACATGACAGCAAAGCTAGTACTGATAATAAATATCCCCACAGCCAAAGCCAAAGGGAACTTACGTTACCATGCGAAACTGAAGCCTAGCGCGCACAGAGGAAGCGAAAGTGAGTCGCAAGAGGAAACGGAAATGATCCGTGTTAGTACTGACGCCAACTGGCCCCGCCCCCCTCCGCACGCAATCTGAGCGGAGCTAAGAAAACAAAGGGGGGCAGGTCTGACACCGCACGCAAGCGTGCTCTGCATCCCACTAGAGGATCGTGACGACAAAGCGGGCCGGACCCCGACGCCGCGCGCCAGGCCCCGCCTACTTCCGGATCCACCACGCTGCCCGAAAAAAAAAAAAAAAACGAGGTAAAACAAATTCCCTCCTCACACAAAAGCAGACTTCACAAAAGGTATGCACTAAAGTGCTATCTGTTCACTTCCTATAACATTTCTCCTCTATCTTTTTTAAAACATGGTGCAAAACATGCATAGTAAGCAAAAAAGAGGTTCAGACAGAAATAGAGAAAAAGGCCGGGAGTTACCACGGCTACCTGTAAGGAGGAGAGAGTCACCTTCTGACTTGCTTCGCCGATCTGCAGAGACGAATTACTGGGGAATGGTGGGAGGTCCCGAGAACTTATGGACCCAAGTGTCATGAATATTTGGAAGCGGGGTGTGTGACATACTAGGAATAACAAACAAAATGACCTGCCAAAAGGTTTAGGTCCACTTGAGGGTGGCCGTGCAGTGGCTCAGAGCAGCCCCTTTTTGCTGGCCAACAATCCCAGCTTAAACACATGGGAAAGAGCAATAAGAAAGGGAAAACCCCTTGGCCCCCCGGAGCAGGCTCACCAGACAAAAACCTGCAGCTGACTTGCTTGTTAATGAAGCCTGCAGCTCTGAGGGTTTAACACTCAGCAAGCGCCCCAGACCCCGGCGCTTCACCTTACCTTCACGGACCCCAATTTAAACAGCAACAAAGCTGGGGGGGGGGGCATAGAGTTGGGTCAGAGGAATCCGTGGGAAATAAGGCTGTGCAGGAAGCCGACAGGGTGCATTCCCCCGCTTGCTGCTAATCCTTAAGAGATAATCTTCAAACAACCTTCACAGTCACTTCAACTGCAAGAATGAAACTGGTTTTGATTAGGAGGCAGCTGCTACTTATGGGCCGGGAGGGGCCACACCTTCTTGTCTTGCAGTCACACCCTTCGGGCAAGGAAGTAAATCCAAGTGTAAGGAGGATCTGGAATGGATCGGAAGAAAAACATCAAGATATTGGGGCACCTTCTCCATGATGCCAAAATTATGCAGAATCATACAGGCAACTATGATTTTTATAAACTTTTGCTGACTCATACTGCAGAGCCACCCCTGTGTGATCCAGATTGCGGAAACGACTCTTCAGCAAGCCAAATGCCCTTCCAACTACAGCTGGGGTCTTCCGATGGGCCCGATTATATACTTCTTGTGGCTGCGTCTGGGGGCGAAGGATGGGGGTCATTAGCCACGAAAGAAGGGGGTATCCCGAATCACCTTAAAAAAAAAAATCATAATTACATTGTATATCATTTAATCAGAGGGGAAGACCATCATATGTTGAGGCAGGGGACTCCTAAATGTATACTAATGTTACACATTGAAAAAGTAAGCTATTAATAAACACTTACCCAGTAGCCAACCACCAGACAAGTTGCCAGACTTAAAACAGCCATAGAGACTGTAATTTCTAAGAATATAGGCATCGTGGGTAGAACCAGGAAAACCAGCCATGACGCTGAGAAAGTGAAGGCCTGGACCAACAACACACTGGACATTTATGGAATGAAACATCTTTCAGTTCCTGTAATTGCAAAATTAAAAAAATATAAAAAAAAATATATTGTACATTTTAATTGCTAATTCTTAAGGGGTCTTTATTCGTTAATACTGGGTGGAAAAACCTTATATCTAACAGTAAAAAATACCATTTTGTGAGTACTCACCTGAAAAATGGATATTATCGGTGTGCCACACACCCCGCTTCCCCTTTAATTCTTAACGATCGGGTTACTCACCAGCAGGTGACGACGTTGCAGAGAGAGTCTTGTAAACGAGCCCCTCCTGGCCTACATATACCCGGGACCTCCCACTGAATCGCCAGTTATTTAAAAAGCAGAAAGACAAGGTACCAGGAAATCCAACGGTAACCTCAAAATAAAGAAAAGCTTCACCATATAAAGGATTCGGGATACAGAAAAGGGCGGGTGAAGCAGGGTGTGTGGCACACCGATAATATCCATTTTTCAGGTGAGTACTCACAAAATGGTATTATTCTCGGTGTGCCACACACCCGGCTTCCCCTTTAATTCTTAACGGTCGGGACATCCAAAAGCAGTGTACACAAAGGATGGGTATCCAAAGGCAAGGTGAAGCATAACTTAAATGACTGCAGTCTGCAGAACTTTGCGGCCAAAAACAGCATCCGCTGAGGCTCGCACATCAACCTTGTAAAACTTAGAAAAAGTATGAACAGAAGACCAAGTAGCGGCCTTATAAACTTGTTCAACAGAAGCTTGGTGCTGAAAAGCCCAAGACGCTCCAACGGCGCGAGTAGAATGAGCAGTGATACGAAAAGGGGGAACCTTCCCCTTAGCAGAATAGGCCGCAATAATGGCCTGACGTATCCATTTGCTAATGGAAGATTTGGCCGGTGCCAAACCCTTCTTAGGCCCACAGGGCACAACAAAAAAGGCATCAGTTTTACGAAAAAGAGAAGTAATAATCAAATAGTACTTAACACAGCGTACTACATCCAAACAATGCAAAACCCTCTTCTTGTCATTCTTAGGCTTAGGGCACAGGGAGGGAAGAACAATATCTTGGTTCAAATGAAAAGCAGAAACAACCTTAGGAAGAAAGTCTGGTTTGAACCGAAAGACCACTTTGTCCTGATGCCTCTCAAAGTAGGGCGCCTGGATAGATAAGGCCGCCAACTCCGAGACACGGCGAACCGAAGTGATGGCTACCAAGAAGACAATCTTCTGAGTCAGGGTAGACAACGCAATATCTTGCAAAGGCTCAAAAGGAGGAGCCTGAAGAGCAGAAAGAACCAAATTCAAGTCCCAAACAGGGAGTAATGGTTTCCTGGGAGGCCGCACATGCGTAACCCCCTGGAAAAAAGTTTTAACTAAGGGATGAAGCGCAAAACGCTTCTGAAAAAAGATCGATAAGGCAGAAACCTGCCCTTTCAAAGTACTCAGCTGAAGACCAGAGTCCAGCCCAGATTGTAAAAACTCCAGAATCCTGGAGACCGAAAAAAAACCCTGCAAGGAAAAGATCTAACCTCACACCAAGCGATATAGGTTTTCCAAGTCCTATAGTAGGTGATAGAACAAGACCTCTTTCGGGCACCGATCATGGTCTTAATAACCGAGTCAGAAAGACCCTCCTCCTTCAAGATGGAGGTCTCAGTGGCCAAGCCATCAAAACCAGCGTTGGTAAACTGGGGTAAGACAGCCGACCCTGAGCGAGCGGACCTGACCGAAGAGGCAGAATGAGCTGATTTACTGTCAGCCAAATGATGTCTGCGCCACACTTGTCTTGGCCGTCTTGGAGCCACGAGAATGGCGGACACCCTTTCCAGAACCAGCTTCCGTACCACCCAGCCTAGCCTGGGTATCAGAGGAAACAGGTACAGAAAACCTGGGTTCCCCCGGCTCAGGGATATGGCTTCCGCCGCCAGAGCCAGAGGATCCTGAGAGGGCGACACAAAGATCAGGAGCCTGCAATTGTGACGCCAGGGAAACAGGACCACCTCTGGTGTCCCCCACCGGAGCAGACTGCAGACTGCCGAGAGATAAGGAACATGTGTCTTCGCCCAGGTCAGGATCAGGGACCCCACTCTGAGGGCACCCAGACTGGGAGTCCCTCCCTGATGATTGAAGTAAACAACCGTTGTTTGACTGTCCGAGCGTAGCTGAACCAGAAGGCCCAGACCCTGTTGGGACACAAGAGCAAGAACCAGACGGAAGGCTCTCAGCTCCAGAACAGACGGCCAAGGATTGGAACTAAGGATCCAAGCCAACTCCTGAATTAGACAAACCTTGGACTGAGCGAGCAACGCCCTGTGTTGACCGAAATCCGACCGCATTCCCAGAAAGGACACCACCCTGGCTAGAGCAAGGGGGGACCTGGGAAGTTTGAAAAACTTCAGATGCAGGACGGGGCAAGCTGACCCGTCCCTCTAGGGGATTGCGAAGAAAATGGTGTAAAAATCGAGGCCCACCTCTAAGTGCGGCACCAGCCGGATGACCGCCATTTCCAGGAAAACCCGTGAAGAAGGGCGAGACTCGAACTCCGGTTTGTAACCGGGCGACACCACCTCCCAGATCTGTGTGTCCGGAGACTCCCGGCCTTAAACCAGGGAGAAGTGTCGCACTCGTCCCCCCACCCGCACGGGTGAGGGCAGCCCCTCATTGCTGAGCGGGCTTAGCAGTAGGTTAGGGCTTGGCGCCCCAGGACTGACCAGGACGGCCACGACCTCTTCCCCGGGACCAACCTACAGCCCCAGTAACGGGAAGGGAAGCCCTTCTGCCTGCTCTGGCTCCTCGAAAGGAGGGACTAAAGGAACTCGCACCCCTAAAGGAGCGACGAGGTTTCTTGAATTGAAGGGGGGAGGACTGCTATGATGGATAAGGAGATCCATGAGTTGCAAACCAGCAGTAAAAAATTAGACGGATGCATTACTGCAGGAACTAATACTATACCCCAATGTGTCAAACTAGATAGGAACATAAAGTGTATGTTCACAAATGCCAGAAGTCTGGCAAGTAAAGTGGGGGAGCTTGAGGCTCTGGTGCTGGCAGAGAATATTGATGTTGTTGGTGTGGCTGAGACATGGCTGGATTCCACACATGACTGGACTGTCAATCTACAAGGTTTTGCTCTTTTTCGGAAAGACAGAGCAAAAAGGAAAGGGGGTGGCGTGTGTCTTTATGTAAAGCAAGAACTCAAAGCATATATTAATGAGGGGATACTAGCAGAAGATTGTGAGGATGTAGAATCCTTGTGGGTAGAAGTAGGGGGCGATATAAACAATGCTAAAATACAGTTTGGTGTAATCTATAGGCCCCCAAATATAACTGAGGAAATAGAGGGTCAACTGCATAAACAGATAGAGCGGGCATCACAGGCTGGTACAGTGGTGGTGATGGGGGACTTCAACTATCCAGGAATCGACTGGAGACATGGTTCTGCTTCCACTACAAGGGGGAGAGCATTCCTCAGCTTGCTACAAGATAATTATATGAATCAGTTTGTGGAGGCACCAACTAGGGGTGATGCTATTCTAGATCTTGTAATATCAAATAATGATGACCTGATGGGGGCAGTAACAGTCCGTGAAAATCTTGGTAACAGTGACCACAATATAATTGTATTTAACATAAACTGTAAGAAAGATTTTCTTCCTGGGAAGGCAAAAACATTAAATTTTAGAAAGGCCAACTTCCCCAGGCTCAGAGCTGCACTCAAGGACATAGACTGGGAGCATCTGTTCAGGAATAAGGATACAGATGCCAAATGGGAGTGCTTTAAATCAATTGTGAGTAGCAACGTTGCAAAATGTATTCCTACGGGTAACAAATATAAGCGGCTAAAGTTAAACCCCTCATGGCTGACACCTGCGGTTAAAAGGGCAATAAAGAACAAAAAAAGGGCATTTAAACATTACAAGGCTGAACTCTCAGCTGTAACACTTGAACAGTATAAACTAGTAAATAAAGTGTGTAAGAAAGAAATAAGGTTGGCAAAAGCACAAAATGAACGAGATGTGGCCAAAGAAAGCAAAACAAACCCTAAACGATTTTTCAAATATATTAATTCGAAGAAAACTAAATCAGAACAGGTAGGTGCCCTAATTAATGATAATGGGGAAATGGTCACTGGGGATGAGGATAAGGCAGAGCTGTTAAATGGATTCTTTAGCTCTGTGTACACAAGAGAAGCGCAAGGAGCCAACACAGGAGATGACACTGATAGTAATAGCCCAAGTATAATAATTAACAAGCTAAACGTGGATCATCCAAGAAAAACTCAATAATTTAAATGTGAATAAGACTGGAGGACCAGATGGACTTCACCCAAGAGTTCTCAAAGAACTCAGTTCCGTTATCTCGTCACCTCTGTTGTTGATCTTTAAAGGCTCACTAGCAACTGGTATGGTGCCAAGGGACTGGCGCAGGGCAAATGTGGTGCCCATTTTTAAAAAGGGCTCTAGGTCTTCTCCGGGCAATTACAGACCTGTTAGCTTAACATCCATTGTGGGGAAATTGTTTGAGGGACTATTAAGGGACAACATACATGAATATGTAACTATCCATAATATTATAAGTGACAACCAACACGGTTTTACTAAGGACAGAAGCTGCCAAACTAACCTGATTGGCTTCTATGAGGAGGTGAGTAGAAGCCTGGACAGAAGGGCGGCTGTGGATATAGTTTTTCTGGATTTTGCAAAAGCATTTGACACTGTCCCCCATAGACGCTTATTGGGGAAATTGAGATCTTCAGGATTAGAAAACGCAGTTTGTAACTGGATTGAAAACTGGCTGAAGGATCGTGTGCAGAGAGTTGTGGTTAATGACACCTACTCTGAATGGTTACCAGTTGTAAGCGGTGTACCCCAGGGTTCAGTGCTGGGCCCACTATTATTCAACTTGTTTATAAACGACATAGAAGATGGAATTAAAAGCACTGTCTCTATTTTTGCAGATGACACAAAGATATGTAGCACAGTGCAGTCTATTGAAGATGTTCACAAGCTTCAGGCTGACTTGGACACATTGAGTGTCTGGGCATCCACTTGGCAAATGAAGTTCAATGTGGAAAAATGTAAAGTCATGCACTTGGGGTCTAATAACCCTAAGGCAACATATGTCCTCGGGGGAGTAAAACTGGGAGAGTCACTTGTTGAGAAGGATCTGGGGGTACTAGTAGATCACAGACTAAATAACAGCATGCAATGCCAAGCAGCTGCTTCCAAGGCCACCAAGATACTATCGTGCATTAAAAGAGGCATGGAATCACGGGATAGAGATGTAATTTTGCCTCTTTACAAGGCACTGGTGCGCCCTCACCTGGAATATGCCGTCCAGTTCTGGGCACCCGTTCATAGAAAGGACGCCCTGACTCTGGAAAGGGTGCAAAGGAGAGCCACCAAACTAATAAAGGGAATGAAAGATCTTAGTTATGAGGAAAGATTACGAGAATTAAATCTGTTTAGTCTTGAGAGGAGGCGATTGCGGGGGGACATGATTAACTTGTATAAATATATAAATGGACCATACAAAAAATATGGGGGAAAACTATTTCACGTAAAATCCTCTCTAAGGACAAGGGGGCACGGCCTTCGATTGGAAAAAAAGAAATTTAGTCTCCGGAGGCGACAATCGTTTTTTACCATAAGAACTATAAATCTATGGAATAGCCTCCCACAGAAGCTTGTTACAGCATCAACCGCTGACAGCTTCAAAAAAGGATTAGATGCTTATTTTGAAGAAAATAACATTAACAGTTACTACTAGTGGTTATCAATAAAAAAAAAAAATAAAGACAAAAAAATAAAATAAATAGCTTCCCCTATGAAATAAAAAATAACTTCCCCCTACCCCAACACCCTTGGTTGAACTTGATGGACATATGTCTTTTCAACCGTATTAACTATGAGGCAACTTACCATCCTTGGTAACAGCATCCAATTTCTCGCCAAAAAGGCGTAAACCTAGGAAGGGAAGCGCTGTAAGCACCCTTTTAGAGTTAAGGTCCGCCGTCCACTGGCGCAGCCATATAGACCGACGAATAGCCACCAGCAAAGCCGCTGTCCTGCTACTCGTCGCAAGAGCATCGTCCTGAGCAGTCAGGGCAAAAGAAACAAACGACTCACACTGCTTGAGAGAGCTAATCATATCACAAGCGGGATCAAGATCTGCGAGCAGATCCCTAATAATGGATCTAACGGCCAGCAGAAGAAGCGCCGAAGCACAAATTGGCCGTAGTGTCGACCCGGCACTGATAAAACCATGGCGGGCCAATTGATCAACCCGACGATCCTCACCATCCTTAATGGTTGTGGTGCCAGAAAGGTGCAATGCAGCCGGGCCAGTCAACCCCAACACCGGAGTGTCGACTTCGGGGGGCACTGACCATAGCTTCACCAAGTCCTCTGGAAAGGGATAACGCTTATCCCAATTAGGAGGAGTTCCAGCCAGGCATGTGGGTTGTTCCCATTCTTTAAGGACAAGCTTCTCAAAGTGCTGTTGCCTGGGAAACACCAAACGCGGCTGGGGTACATCAAACAACTCACCTTTTGGCAGGGGGACCACCGCAGGCGGATCCAAGGCCAAAACTTTAAACATTTGAGCCAAAATGGAAGGAGTGTCAAGGGACACCCCCACAGCCTGATCACCAGCAGTATCAAACAATAGCTGGTCTGCAGGCTCATCCGACTCCTCAAGGAGTTCCCCCTCCTCATCAGGGGGACAATCGGAATAATCCAAAAATTCAGGTACCTCATCCTCCAGGGCAGGTACTGCCGGAGCAAGGTGCTTCCGCTTTGCCGTAGCCTTCTGAGCCACTGAAGCGGAGATAATTTTCTCGAGGTTGGCCAACCGCGCATGCACCTCGGAATGCGAATCCCCATTTTTGACAGTGTCACACGGGGTACGGACTAGGTTGGGGGGGGATAGGAGATTACGGAAATTGCGAGGAGCCAGAAGCAGGAGCAACGGACTGGTGCGCAATGTTCTGCTGAGCACATGGAACGCATAATATGACATCATCGTCTGGGAGCGGAACCCCACAGCCCCCCACAACCTGGATAGCCCCGAGGAGCCATTTCCGGTAACATTGGAAGCCTCCATATGGTGAATTTGTGGTATTCGCGAAACCCAGGGTTTTACGCATTAAGCAACCCGGGATGCCCCTTTGTAATTAAAGTCCCGGAAGTGGGAGGATTTTTTTTTTTTTTTTTAAACCTAGGAAAATCCCAATTTAGAGACTAAGACTAGCCAGGTATAACAGACCGGGAGAGCCACTGCAGTGAGGGGATCCCAGAATCTGTGGGGGAAAAGAGACCACAGTCAGTCCCCCAGCCACAATCATACATAACTAATAAGGCAAACATATATGGCTAGCTTAAACATCTTGAATAAATATACATGACATGTAATTTCAAGGCAAAGCAGAGTGCAAAAAATCAGAGCACATACTGTGTATAAATACATGCCCATACACATACATAAATATACACATACCTGTACATACACATACATATATAAATATAAATACATATATACATTAAATATATATATATATATATATATATATATACGAATCAAAAGGTAAAGTGAACAATCGCAGCCACTGGAGCACATATCCCACCTATGTGAAACAACAACATTCCCCCTAAGTAGAAATGCCCCAGGGAGAAAAATGCTGCACAAGCAGCCATAGCATAAGAACGGCCTCACGTGCGCAATGGTGGGGCCGTTTTACCTGTGTAGTTTTCAGCCACAAGCTCTTCCCCCACCAGCTGCAGCGTCCAGGTCTCTAATGAGACCAGGGAAGCGAGGGGCGGGCCAGAAAAACAAACAAACAAACAAACAGTCAAAAACAGGCCCCAGCAGCCCTGGCCATGTGCTGACGCTAAAAACTGCCAAGGCCTTTTCACAGTAAAGTAAAGCACTCATGCACATTACACACACACACACCCCTCCCCCCCCTAGCGAAGGGAGAAGGCCAAGCGGGAGAAGGTGTCCTAAAGGGACATCGGGACAGGGGCATCCCAAATCCGGATCACCAGCCGGATAGCCGCATTGCCCCACAAGTGGGGTCGAGCTGAGGAAATAAGCTCCTAGGCACCTAAAGTGCCATCTACCTTTGCCCAGCCCGCAGCCTAGGCTGGGAGGCTTCCATTTAACTAGGCATAATAAACACACTAGAACTGGGCAGAAATAGCCCAAAAGGGGATGTCGGATTTTACCCCGGCTACCTGCAAGCAGGAGACTTCATTCTTCTGTCTTGTCGCTTCATGCAGAGAGAAAAAACTGGTGATTCAGTGGGAGGTCCCGGGTATATGTAGGCCAGGAGGGGCTCGTTTACAAGACTCTCTCTGCAATGTCGTCACCTGCTGGTGAGTAACCCGATCGTTAAGAATTAAAGGGGAAGCGGGGTGTGTGGCACACCGAGAATATACAATGTAGCTTTACATTTAGATTTAGGTCAACATTAACATATACAATGCAAGGCTACATTATGTTACATATAAGGAAGGATGGACAGAAAAACCGCATACCTGTATAGATGTTCATCTACAGCTGGAGGCGCCAGTGCTACGTGCGTACAGTCGATCGCACCCATGGCGTTAGGCATATCGGCTATATCATAAAAGCCCAACTTCAACGCATTCCAGGCTACCACGTTATCAGGGAAACAAATGTATTTTTGAAACATGGTAGCCATGCCATCAAGAAACTTGTTTAGTGTGCAGCTCAGTGTAGGCTGGGACATACCCATGGAGAGGGCACCCAGTTTCTGGAACGAGCCATTCGCTAAAAATTAAAGGCAGCTAACCAATTTGGTCATGCCTGCAATTGCATCCCCCTTCCTCGTGGTGGGGGGCAACCATGGCCGCAGCTCACTATACAGTTTCTCGAGGGAAACACGGTTCAGTCGGGTGAGCTCGAATAGCTCAACGTCATGCGTGCGAGCGATATTCAAACGTGCGCGATGCAACCTGAAATCTGACATACAGCGTAGCTGAAGACCCTCATATTCCTCCACGTAATCCGCCTCTATCACACTGCAACGACAGCAAACTTTCACCAGGAAATACACCCCGTAAGTTGGGCGGAAACACCCTCGTTTTATTGGCTGTGTTCGAATCAACAATCAAGGCTCAGGATTATGCGCAAGCCCATACCAATAACGTAACATTCCCGAGAAAGCAAACTATTTACGCAAAAAATCCGATCATCAAATATGCTTTTTCGTGTTAACGTAAACGCACAAACGCATGAAAAAAGACACGAAAAACATGTTAATGGCTGCAAAAACTCACAAAAAATACACAAACACGTGAAAGTGAACGAAAAGGAGGTTGTGAATCAAGGCCAATATCTATTTTACAATAACAAACACTAAAAACTATATGGCTCAGAGTATAAAAATATGCTATTGACCCTTTCAGTGTTTCAGATTCTACGTGCTCGCTTCCAAACCACTTAAGTGCCAAGCACATAGAATCTATGTGCCTGACTTTCCCCCCTGCTACAGTAAAAGTAAAGTAAAATAAACTCATCTGGCCGAGTCTCCTCTTCACCCAGGGGGCTTCGATCCCCCACCCAGGCTCCCCCGGCCGCAGGGTAGTGCCCGGAATAGCCCCCCCGCCAGAATTACATGTCAACAAAAAAAAAAAACAACAATGACATTTACTCACCTCCGTGCCCGATGGCTCCCGCCGGGTCTCCTCTTCACCAGGTGGGGCCTCCGATCACCCCCCCCCCCCCCCCCCGGCTCTTCAGTCTTCAGGCGAGAGCCGGACAGGCTCTCTCCCCCTTCCTTCTGACGGGCGCCAGCATCTTTACGAGTAGCCCCGCCCCTTTGGGGTGGGGCTGATGACCTCACCACGTGGTGTCATTCCGGGTGTTTATGCTCCGATCCCCTGCCACCCCTGCCCCCCCTCCAGCCATCACCGCATCTGTCATCGGATCGTCGAGGGACACAGTAGCTGATGATTTTTAACCCTTAAATTTCCCATTTTTTTTTTTTTAAATTAACCACTTTACCTGTCACCCAGCAGGTATAAAAGGCTTCCAGCAGCAGCAGGAGAGCAGTAGTGAAAGTGATCAGTGTGGGACACAGTGCTCGAGAGGGATGGGAGGTAAGTATTAAAAAAGTAAATAAAAAAATATTTTTATTCTGTGTTTTATTTTACATTTAACCCTTTGTGAACTGGTAAGGGATCTATGAGACCCCTATACCAGTTCACAAGGCTCTGGGTCTGGCAAGTCACCTGTGGCTAGTGAGTGACTTGCCATTAACTCCGAGCCCCCCCAATTACCTGCCTCCCCAAAGACCAGAGGGGGCAGAAGAGCCCGAGATATTAGGCTTTGGGATTGTAGCTGGCAGGGTGGGGGGCCACCAAAGCTGGCCCATGTACCCTGTTCTACAAGCCCCATAGCTAGTGCCTGGGCTGGTTATGCTGGGTAGGGGAACCTCACTTTTTTTTAATTAACCCTTTATAGTGTGGATAGTAGTTGTATTTTATTTTGTAAATGTTATAAAGTGCTCTTTTCAGTTTGGGGGGTCTCCTGGACAGGAACGGGTGACTACCAATACATATGTGGTACCATCGTAATTGGGAGAATTGGGGCTATCACATGCAATATGGTTTTCTTTAAAGTGGACCAACACCCAGGATTTTGACTATTCTGGGTTTTGGGCCACTTCCCCGGGGCACCCCGATCGGGGGGTTTCACCGCTATGCGAAACCCCCCCCGGAACGCCCGATTCAACTCACTTTACCACACTCGTACGGTGCATGCGTGGCCGCTCATCCAATCAGCACGCTCGGAGCCGCTGAGGTATGCATGTCAAAGCAGCGTCAAACCTCAGCAGCTCCGAGCACGCTGGCGGCCACATCTCACGCTTCCCTCTAACAGGGAGCGCGCCCCGCGTCGGCCATTCACAAATGGTAGGCGCGGGCACGCCCTGCTAGAGAGAAGCGCGAGATGCGGACGCGGCCCGCGCATGCGCCGTTGGACCGGGATCCAGGTTTGCGGGCGTCCTGGGGGGATTCACACAGCGGGTCATCCTGATTTTGGATGCCCCTCAGGAAGGGATTGGATCGGCCGATCGGGCTGGGTGTTGGTCCGCTTTAATAAAATAAATGTTTTACTTAACCCTTTAAGTGCCAGCCTACCTGGAGTTTTTGTCACCCTTTGTTGCCAGACCATTTTGCCCTATTTTGCGCTCCCTATGTTCAAATTAGAAGGGATTTCCAGGGATTTCCCATGAAAATTATATATTGTTTTTTTCAACATAGTCTGGGCTTTAACATGAAATGTCTTGTTTGTCATTTATTAGGTGTATTCTCAATATTTTTGAGTGAAATATGTGAAAAAAAAATTTAAAAAAATCTTTTTTTTACAATTTGTAGTGTTTTTTATAATAAAAAAATGTAAGTTTGTCAAAAAAAATCTTATTGCATGTGAAATCCCAATTTCTCCCAGTTACAGAAGTACCACATATGTATAGGTAGACATCCTTTCCTGCCCAGGAGACTCCCCCAAACTGAAACAAAGCTTTAGGAGATTTTCAGATAAAATACAACTGCGATATGCGCACCTTGCAGTTTTTCCAGAACAACAACCCTTTACATTTGAAATACCCCCAACAAACTATATATTCTCTGGAAGTACACACCTCAAGCTTTCTAGGTGTACCAGGCTTGTTGATGTGGCCACAGTTTTCTGGAAGTAATCCCTCAATGTAATCTTTGGTTGCCCTAAGAAAAGGATAAAAAAGCAGAATCAAAGCCACATTTTCCTAAAAAAACTATATACAAACAAGAAAAAACAAGTTTAATCTAAAAGAGCAAGGTCCCCCGAACAGAACGATACCCAACATGCATAGTTACTGTCAAGGGAAGAGTTGCCAAACACAAAATTTCAGCTCTGCAGACAAAGTGCGCACCTTGCGCTTTTTTCAACCAAAACAACCCCTGGAATATCCCCCATAAACCATATATTCCCTGAAAGTACACATGTTTAGCTTTCTAAGCGTAACCAGCTTGTTGTAGTGGGCTCATCTTTCTGAAATTAATCCCTCAAAGAATTCTTTGGTTGCGCAGGGTTCCCCTAAAAAAATGTATAAAAAAGCTGAATAAAAAACACCTTTTCCTAAAATATAAATATGCAAACAAGAAAAAACAAGCTAAGTCTGAAAGTGCAAGGTCCCCCGAACAGAACAATATCCAACATGCATAGCTATTTTTAACCCTTTTAATTGCCAGCCTACTTGAGATTTTGTCACCCTCTGTTGACAGGTCATTTTTCCCCATTTTGTGCCATTTTTGCTGGTATTTTCAGCAACTATATATATATGTTTTTTTGCAGCAGAGTTTAGGCTTTAACGTGAAATGTCTTGTTTGTAAATTTAATTGTTTTTTACAATATTATTATTAAGAAAAAAAAAGAAATAATTTTTTTTTTCAAAAATTGTCTCCTTTATTTTAAATAAAAAATGTATTTTGTTAAAGAAAACCATATTGCATGAGAAAGCCCCATTTCTACCGATTAGAACGGTACCACATATTTATCAGTAGCCCCCCGTTCCTGCCCAGGAGACACCTCTATTGATCTAACCCTAACCCTTAAAAAAAAAAAAAATGACGTACGCCCCCCATTTTTTTTTTGGGGGGGGGGGGGGACCCATTTTTTGGGGGGAATAACCCTAACCCTTAAAATTCGCCAAAAAATGGGTCCCCCCCCCCCCCCCCCCCGGGAGTTGGGACCCTATGTCATTTTTGGGGGGATTTTTGAGGGTTAGCCTAACCCTAAACCCTTAAAATTACCCAAAAAATGCCCCCCCCCCCCGGAAGGGGGGACCCTATGTCATTTCTTTTTTTAATTAACCCCTTATGTTTATAGTGTGGATAGTATTAGATTCGTAAATGTAATAAAGTGCTCTTTTCAGTTTGGGGGGTCTCCAGGGCAAGAATGGGGGAGCTACCGATACATATGTGGTACCGTTGTAATCGGGAGAAATGGGGCTATCACATGGTTTTCATTAAAAAAAAAAAAAAGTTTAATTTAAAATAAAGGAGACAATGGTCTAAAAAATATATATTTTTTTGTTTTTTTTTTTGTATTTTTAAGCAGAAATATTCAAAAAACAGTAGAAAAATTACAAACAGACATTTCATGTTAAAGCCTAAACTCTGCTGCAAAAAATGTATATGTAATGTATAATGTATATCATTTTTCTGGAAAATTGCAGCAAAAAATCACGGTTAATCATGCCGCAAAATGGGGAAAAATGACCTGTCAACAGAGGGTGACAAAACTTCAAGTAGGCTGACAATTAAAAGGGTTAATAGTACCTATGCATGTTGGGTATTGTTCTGCTCGGGGGCCCTTGCGCTTTCAGATTTAG
Organism: Gastrophryne carolinensis; assembly: GCA_027917425.1. Taxonomy (NCBI): domain Eukaryota; kingdom Metazoa; phylum Chordata; class Amphibia; order Anura; family Microhylidae; genus Gastrophryne; species Gastrophryne carolinensis. Next base: position 109,558,347 of record CM051238.1, on the reverse strand, counting down.
CTTGTTTTTTCTTGTTTGCATATTGATATTTTAGGAAAACATGGTCTTTTATTCTGCTTTTTTTATAATTGTTTTTAGGGAAACCCTGTGCAACCTAAGAATTCAATGGATTACTTCCAGAAAGATGAGCCCACTACAACCTCAGTACTCTTAGAAAGCTTAACATGTGTACTTTCAGGGAATATATGGTTTATGGGGATATTCTAAATTTAAAGGGTTGTTTTGAGGGGGCGTGTCCCGGCATGAACGAGGAGAGACGTGGGTGAGAGATCTCCTGCTCTCCCTACCTTCATTTTCGGCACCTACCTGGCGGCTGGAGCCCGGAGAGACAGATGGCTAAGAAGCCTAAGCGACAGAGACGACCGAGGAGCGGTGGAGGGACCCCGGCGGGACGTGGCGAGTCTGCCAAGGTCCGGAATCGTGAGGTGGCGGAGGTCACCAAGATGGCGGCCGAAGAGCTGTCCGGCTGGCGCGGCGGAGGGGGACTGGAGCGGGCGTCCCTCTCATCCATGGAGGAATCAAGCGGAGAGAGCGGGGAGTCCCCGTGGAGCGGAGGACTGTTGCCGGCGGGACCGCCCGGCGAGGAGTCGGCTGTGGACGCAGGCTGCGGTGAGCTGGGGGAGCTGCGGGAGACAGAGGCCGGCGGGAGGACCAAGATGGCGGCCGGCGCCCGCCCGGCGGCCCGCGTAAGCGCAGAGTGCGGGGGCGGAGGGGGTCGCCCCGATGTTAGTGCCAGCTGGGTAGAGGCAGCGGGTCCCCCGGGGGACTCTGGAGTGGATGACGCCCGAGCACAGGCGGAGGAGCCGCATAGCAGAGCCTCTGGGTGGAGCAAGATGGCGGCCGCTGCCCCTGCTAGGTCTCACATCAGCTGCAGCCTCTTAAAGTCACAGCACACCATATGGGGAGAGACCCATGTACAGCCCTATGGATCAGGAGGCCCTGAAGGGAGAAATAAAAGCTGGGTCCTGGATGTGGAGGGGATCCCCCCGGACTGCCACGATGTGGCCCAGTGCGTGCCCCCTGCCCTGCTCCCGCATACCTTGACCACACCTCCCACGGGACTCGGGGGTGAGACCCCCGCGGCTGGGGCGTCACAGGTGGATGAAGCAGGGGTTGAATATCGGCGGCCACATGATGGGGAGCGCACCGCCGGGCCCCGCCAGGGGCTCCCAACAAGCCTCAGCAGATTTGCCTACAAGCCTGCGGTGGAGCGGCGGCCGGCCTGTACTCCCTGCTCCCCCGCGAGTGAAATGGAGCGTGCCCCTGAAACCCAAAGCACCAAACTTCAGCAGAGGCCAGCGAAGCAGAGATCAGGGAGAGGGGATGCCCTCGAGTCGCCGGGGAATTTGGATGAAAGGTCGAGATCGCCTCTATCCCCACTCCAACCCTCTCCAGAAAAAAGTCTATTTACTCGGGCGGATGACCCCTCGCCGATGACCCCGGCGACGTCCCCGGGAGCCCCGACTGCTGAGGTGCCTAGCGAGTGGATCACGGATACCCAGGTGGAGGTTCCCGCGGAGGAGAAGCTGCAAGAGAGCCAGATCCATTTGGAGACCATCTCGCTTCTGAGGGGTATCCCCTCCAGGGGGGAGATTGAAAATCTGATCGCGAAATATGAAGCAAGCTTCAAGCGCGAGGTCCTCGCCGTGCGTCATGAGGTGGCCGGAGTTGAAACTAGAGTTCGGGCCTTGGAGGTGGAAGGGCCTTCTTACGCCTGCCGTCTGCGGGCATTGGAAGCGAGATGCGACTCCCAGGAAGCAATGTTGTCGGCCTGCCAGCTGCACCTCGACGACCTCGAGAACCGCAATAGACGGAACAACTTGAGGATCAGAGGTGTCCCGGAGCCGCGAGACACAGAGGACGTTAAGGCTATAGTCACCGCAATATTCAACGAAGTGTTGGACAGGGAACCCTCGACCCCTATAGAACGACAGAGCGCATAGGGCCTTGGGTCCTAAGAGGGCAGACCCAGCTTATCCCAGAGACATTGTGTGCAGGATTCACCTTTTTTCATTGAAGGAGGAAATCCTGAGGAGAGCGTGGAACAAGGGCACCCTACACTTCAGAGGAGCGCCGATCAAGATTTTGCAGGATCTGTCTGGGCGGACTCTCCAGATGCGTAGAATGATGAAGCCTCTCCTTGAAACCATTATCAGTCAGGGAGCAACGTATAGATGGGGTTTCCCTTTTCATATGATAGTGAAGAAGGCGGCTGGGACTTTCATCTTGAAATCTCATCGTGAACTTGAGGATCTGTTTGCATTCCTGGGGTGTGACCCAGTGGACATTCCAGACTGGCTTGTCTCGAGTGGGACCCCGCTCCCGGGGGGCCCTCCCGGGAGAAGGAAGAGGAGTTTGAAGAGCTTTCGAGATCTGGGGCGCCTTGGGGGTCCCTCCGGGGGGTACTCGGCGGGCTCCGGGCCACTGCCCCGGGCGTTGAGTCCCGGGGGTGGTCCTGGTGCCGTCGGTCGGGGGCGCGCGCGGCCCGGCCCCCGTCTCCCCCCTCGGCCTGCCTCGCCGGGGGGGGGGGGGGGGTCGGGGCGGGCGCGTCCCTGATCGGCTCGTTTCCCCTTGAGGCCCCTAGGGTCATCAACCCCCTGCTAACGGGTCATAATGTGTTATGCATGTCCTCTGTTCTGCTTTATTTAGAAACTTAATCTGTTTTGGTTATAGTCGCCTAATCCTTTTTGGACGCGGGTTGGCGCCCTGCTTGCGGAACCCTTGGCTTCCGCGGGTGGGGCCCCCTCCCGGCCGCCTAGTGGTTGATGGTGAGGCGTCAGCATGACTTGGGAGGGCCTGGAATGATTCCCCCTTTGCGTCTCCCAACTCTTGTCGGACACTGCACCCCCAATAGGTCGGTCTTCTGGGCACACGTGGCCCTAGTTGACTGTATTCACCCCGGTTGTGGGGAACCTTAGTGTTTGTTTCTTCTAGAGCGTGAGCGTGCACCTCCGCACTAGACTTGTTCCCTTTCCTTTGGTTTTGGTTCTTTTTGGCGGCCTCCGACCGGGAGTGGGAGAGCGGGTGCTCTTGCGCGCTCTCCCCCCTGGTTCGGACGCAATTCCCCTGAGGGTGGACCTGGTCGACCCCAGTGGTTGATTGGACTCACTCTGTCCCCTTGGTTTGGGGGTGCTCCCCCCCCTTTTTCTTTCCCGGTAGTTTTTGGAAGCCGGGGTCTTTCTTCCCCTTCCCCCCCCCCCCCCCGTTCCCGTTTTCTCCCCTCCTTTCTTGCTCACCCCCCCCCTCTCTGTTCATCTGCCGTCCCCCCCCCTGTGTTCAGGGGCGGATACCCCAAAACCACTTCCCCCGTACAGCTTAGCAAACCATAATAATGCAGGGAAAGCCCATCTCCGAGGTCAACGTGGTCTCCCTCAATGTGAAGGGCTTAAATAGTCCGGAAAAGAGAGCCCTGATTTTGAGGAACCTTAGAGGGTTGAAGGCGCAGGTTGCCTTCCTCCAGGAGACTCATTTCAGGGCGGGCGGCTCCCCCTCATTCGGCAACAAGTACTACCTTAGAGGCTACCATAGCCTTTCTCCAGACTCAAGATCCAGAGGGGTTAGCATCGTGTTAGACGCTGCCCTGCCCTGGGAATTGATTGACTATCAGACGGACCAGGAGGGGAGGTGGATCTTCCTCAAGGGGAGGATTGCATCTCACCTCTTCACCTTCGCAAACATATACGTGCCGAATGTGGGTCAGTCAACCTTCTTGGAGGGAGTCCTCGACACCTTGGACACAATTAGGGAGGGCGAATTGTTGATAGGCGGTGACTTCAACGTGGCACTTGATCCACTAGTAGATACCTCCAGGGGGACCCCGCACGAGTCATACGCCAAATTGAGGCGGCTTAAAAAGGTACTTGCCCAACACCAGTTGATAGACCCCTGGCGCATTCAACACCCGACCGAGAGGGACTACACTTTTTTCTCCCTCCCGCATAGGTCATACTCGAGAATTGACCTATTCCTTGTACCTCACGCCTCGCTCTCTAGAGTGGTGGATTCCTCCATTGGGAATATTACCTTATCAGACCATACCCCGGTCTCTCTATTGGTCTCTCTGCCCCGCCCCATCCCCAGGGGTTGGTCCTGGCGCCTGAATACCTCTCTCCTAGATGATCAATTAATAGTAACTGAGGTCCAAGAGGAAATTAAAAAGTACTTTGAGTGTAACTCGTCGCCGGAGACCAGCCCAGGGGTCATCTGGGAAGCGCATAAGTGCGTAATTAGAGGCTCCCTAATTAGCATTGGATCTAGAATTAAGAGGGAAAAGGCAAAACTCATTAAAGACCTCTTGGCAGAGATAGGGAAAGCAGAAAAGTTACACAAGAAGTCCTTAGCAGCGGCCCACTTGGCAACCCTAACGTCGCTGAGAGAGAAGCTCAAATCATTGTGCTGCGATAGAGTGAAGGCACAGTGGACCAAATGTAGGAAAAGGTTCTATGAAGCGGGGGACAAATGCGGGAAATTACTGGCAAGGGCACTTAGAGTGGAAAGAGTGAGATCTTATGTCCCAAAGATAGTAAACCAGGAGGGTCATAGCGAGCATTTAACAGAGAGAATAGCGGAAACCTTCCGCAAATTCTATGAATCCCTTTACAACATTCAGGGAACAGAGAGGCAGGACTTGGATTCTCGCATAACAGAGTACATAAGGGACTCGGGGCTGCCAAAGTTGCCGGCAGAGGTGGTAGAAAGGTTGGAGGATCCCATCTCCCTGTTGGAGTTGCAGAAGGCGGTAGCGGAGACAGCTAGCGGAAAGGCCCCAGGGCCTGATGGTTTCCCCTCCCAGTATTACAAAAAAATGTTCCCCCTCCTGGCCCCCAGTCTTCTCAGGGTCTTCAACTCGCTCAAAGATGGGGAGGCCTTCCCCTCGGACTCCCTCAGAGCATACATCACAGTTTTGCCCAAGGAAGGAAAGGACCCCACGCAGTGCGCTAGCTACCGGCCCATCTCACTCTTGAACACAGATGTCAAGATCTTCGCAAAGATCCTGGCGTCTAGAATTGCCCCCCAACTCCACCACATAATCGCCCTAGACCAGGTGGGGTTCATGCCCCATAGGGAGGCTAGGGACAACACTGTCAAAGTGTTGAACCTGGTGCACCTTGCCCAAACCGTTAATAAGCCTTCCCTGTTGCTTGCAACCGACGCCGAGAAGGCCTTTGACAGAGTCAATTGGCAATTTATGTACTCCACCCTTAGCCATATTGGACTCGGTTCAAACCTTATGAACTGGATCGCAAGCCTCTACAGGAAGCCCTCGGCGTCGGTGCGAGTCAACTGGGTCATTTCAGAACCCTTCGGGATCAACAATGGGACACGACAGGGTTGCCCGCTTTCCCCCTTGGTCTTTATCCTGACCCTTGAGCCCCTGCTGTGCTACATCCACGGAAACCCTGACATCAAAGGATTGGAGGGCCCCAAAACCCATTACAAAGTCGCAGCCTACGCAGATGATCTAATCTTCTGTCTCTCTACCCCAGAGGTTTCGTTACCCAATCTGATGCTAGAGCTTAAAAGATACGGAGATATGTCGGGATACAAAATCAATTGTTCCAAATCCGAAATCTTAAACATCAACATCCCTGAGCGGCGCTTTGCGGGGATCAAGGAGGCTTTCCCCTTTAAGTGGGCAAGGGAAGGGGTCACTTACCTTGGGACCAAGATAGGGAATGACCTGTCCAAGATCTTCAATATGAACTTCCCCCCGCTACTGAAAAAATTCTCGGATGACATCGCTAGATGGTCTATGGGTAGGATCTCCTGGTTCGGGCGTACAAACGCGGTCAAGATGAACCTCCTTCCCCGCCTTCTCTATCTACTCCAGGCTCTGCCAGTTGTGGTCCCGCCAGTCTTCCTCCAGAAGGTCAGAGCCTTATTCACTGGGTTTATATGGAAGGGAGAAAAACCCAGATTAAGTAGAACTATTTTAGCCAGACCAAAAGAGGAGGGAGGGCTGGGATTCCCAGATCCGGTGTTGTATCATGCTGCCACTCACCTGGGCAGAGTGGTGGATTGGTGCCGGCACTCGGGACATAAGCAGTGGGTTGGGCTGGAGCGAGGCTCCGGGGGGCCCCCGCTGGCCAACCTACCTTGGCTAGAGGGGAAAGACATCCCGGAGGCACTAAAACACCCCACGGTTGGGGCTACCATACGCATCTTTAGGAGATTTAAGGAGCTCCCGAATATCTCCCCATCCCCATCTCCGATGTTCCCGGTGCTGGGGAACCCACGATTCCCCCCCGGGTGTAGCGGTCCCAAGGCGAGAGAGTGGCGTGAGGCTGGACTGTACAGAGCCAAACACTTCTGGACACAGGCGGGCTGGGCTAAGACTGATGACCTGGCATTGAGGGGCTCCGTTCCGAGGTGGTCAAAATGGGAACAATCGCAGATAGCACATTTCCTTCAGTCCTTACAGGAATTTTCGACGGGTTTGCGCCCGGGGACCCGGTTCGAGGAGCTCTGCTCCGGCCCTAACGTGGAGAGGCACGTGCTCTCATCCATTTATAAGCTGTTGATCACCCCCCAGGATGCAGAGGAGCTTCACTTTGTTAAGTATTGGGAGAGAAGCTTGGGGGCCCCATTTACGCCAGAACAGCGGAGGAGACTCCTCGCGGCGCCGCATAAGACCTCCATTTGCACCCGGACTCAAGAATGTAATTACAAAATTCTTACCGGGTGGTACAGAGTCCCGGCGACTCTGCACAGATGGTTTCCTGACGAACCAGATAACTGCTGGAGATGCGGTGCTGCAGGAGGCGACCTTATCCACATTTTCTGGTCCTGCCCTAAGCTTCGGCCTTACTGGGACTCAGTGAGGAAAGTGATAGGGGAGGTCACCGGGGAAACTGTACCAGCCGATCCAGGAACATGTCTGCTACACTTGGGAAAGACCCCTCTGAAAGTGTATAAGAGATCCCTTATGTGCCACCTTCTCAATGCCGCAAAAACCTGCATCCCTCTGATGTGGAAGAGGACCTCCCCCCCCCTCATTGGCCAGCTGGGTCCTGAAGGTCAATGAAACCATGCGTTTCGAGGATTTAGCACTAAATAAGGAGGGAGGGTTCGAGAAATACACAAAGACCTGGTACGATTGGATGGTCTTCTCGGATTCAGACAAGTGCAGGGCACTGCTTCAGGATACCTGAACAGACGTGCCTTCCCTTGACCCCCCCCCCCTTCTCTCCCTCCCCCTCCCAACCATCCCTCCATCCTCTAAGGCGTTATTTTCATATCTGTTGGTTTATAGAGCTGTACGATTCATTGCACTGGTTTTTCACTTTCTCTGTTTTTTTTTTTTTTTTTTTTTTTTTGGAACGTGCTTAAGAATGTTAGACAACGCACAAAATTGCTTATCTTCTACATTTTATTGTGGTCTTGTTTCTATGATGTATACAAAAATTTAATAAATAAAGAATTTAAATAAAGGGTTGTTTTGGTTGAAAAATCGCAAGGTGCGCACTGTCTGCAGAGCTGAAATTTTTAAGTAAAATTACCGTTATGCGCATGCTTTACTTTGGGGTGTTTGGCAACTCTTCCCTTGACAGTACCTATGCATGTTGGGTATTGTTCTGTTCGGGGGATGTTGCTTTTTCAGATTTTACTTGTTTTTTTTCTGTTTGCATATAGTTTTTTTTAGGAAAATGTGGCTTTGATTCTTCTTTTTTATTCTTTTTTAGGGAAACTCTGTGCAACCAAAGAATTGATTGAGGGATTACTTCCAGAAAATTGCGCCCCTGTCAACAAACCTGGTACGCCTAGAAAGCCTGAGGTGTATACTTCCAGAGAATATATAGTTTGTGGGGGTATTTCAAATTTAAAGGGTTCTTTTTCTGGAAAGACAGCAAGGTGCGCTTAGCGCGGTGCATAGTTGTATTTTATCTGAAAATCTCCTAAAGCGCTGTTTCAGTTTGGGGGAGTCTCCTGGGCAGGAAAGGGTGTCTACCAATACATATGTGGTAACGCTGTGACCGGGATTAATTGGGGTTTCACATGCAATAAGATTTTATTGACAAACTTACATTTTTTTATTACAAAAAACACTACAAATTGCAAAAAATAGATTTTTTTTTTATTTTTTTGCACATATTTCACCCAAAAGTATTGAGAATACACCTAAAAAATTACAAACAAGACATTTCATGTTAAAGCCCAGACTCTGCTGAAAAAAACAATATATCATTTTCCTGGGAAATCCCTTCAAAAATCACATTTGAACATGGGGAGCGCAAAATAGTGCAAAATGGTCTGGCACCAAGGGTGACAAAAACTCCAGGTAGGCTGGCAGCGAAAGGGCTAAATCATCTGTGGTGGGCGTAGCTTACATTGGTTTATTGTATTGCCCTGCTTCTGACTAATGGACTGATTATTATATTTGGATATCGTGATTTTGATTTGTTGTATAAACATGGAACTATTTTGTAGATTAAGTATATTTAGTACCAGCACTGGACGAATTAGACCCCAAATCAGCGCATAACTGGTTAAAACCTTAGACTCCTGACGCTGCGGGGGGCCGGACGCCTGCGGTGACGGCGCCCTCCTCCCTGTCTGGCGGACCTGCCCCTCCCTTTTTCTGCTGATGACGGCGGCCGGGTCATCAGGGGGGCGGGCCCGCTGGACGGGGAGGACTGCACCCTGACAGCCGGATATCCGGCGGGGGGTGCGATGTGGCGCGACGCGGCGGTGGACCGTAACCGCAGTATAAAGGAGGAGGGGGTAAAACCAGCATCTGCCCCTATCAGAAGCCGTGGGCGCACGGCGGAGCACGCGGGGCAGCGGCGGGTCCTCCAGGCAGCTTCTTTCTTCACTTATGGCGGTATTTATTCTTCTTTGCAGTTTTTTGGTCATGTTCAGCTGCAAGCTTTAATTCTTTTTACAAGCCCTTGCTCTTACACTTGCCTAGGTATGATTGTTTAGGGTTGGCACCATAGGAGATGTATATACAGCACTATGCACTTTAATAATGTAGGTATGAGTTTTGATTCCATTGGATATTGTTGAGGATCACGTGTATATATTATTGTACTCCATTTTTTGTATGTTGTTTTGTATATTAATAGGCACTTATTAATTAACTTAACTACTATTTTTAGTGTTATTTATATTTATCACTAGTAAGTGAGTTTGTACACATATGTATTTATTCCCCCTTTTTTTTTTTCTTAAGGGGCTATTTATATTTAGGAGGGCTTATTTTCATATATTATTAATGTATACATTTTTGCCGCCATTAACTGTAGTTTTTTGTATATAAGGGTCGAGTACCATATTGATTGTATTTATATGTAGTTTTGATCATTGATTGTAAGACCTGGAGGCTGCTTGAATGTTTTTTAATCTTTCCTTTGTGTATATGTGGTTTTAGCTGGTGACTTATTGAATGTAATAAATTAGATTTGTTTTATATAGCCCGGTGGTGTGCCCTGAAAAGTTTTTGGATTCTGTGGGTTTCTTTTTTGTTTGCATTCATTGTGGTTCAGAATTCACGGTGCACCCACATAGGGTAATTCTTACATATTTTTCAGACTATTAGCAGTGGTGCCCTTACAGTTTATTCTTAATATTGTTTGTAAATTTAATTGTTTTTTACAATATTATTATTAAGTAAAAAAAAAAAAAAAAAAATATTTTTTTCTCGAAAATTGTCTCCTTTATTTTAAATAAAAAATGTATTTTGTTAAAGAAAACCATATTGCATGAGAAAGCCCCATTTCTACCGATTAGAACGGTACCACATATTTATCAGTAGCCCCCCGTTCCTGCCCAGGAGACCCTCCAAACTGAAACTGAGTACTTTATAACATTTACAAATAAAATACAACTACCATCCACACTACAAAGGGTTAAATCGAGAAAAAAAATTGACAGAGTCCCACGGGGGGGACATTCTTTAGGGGGGATTTTTAAGGGTTAAAAACGCTTAAATTAAAAACCCTTAAAAATCCCCCCAAAAAATGACATGGGGTCCCCCTTACCCGAAGTAACCAGCCCGGGACCAGCTATGCAGGGCTTGTACGAACAGGGTGCAGGGGCCAGCTTTTGTGGCCCCTGGCCCTGCAGGCTACAAGCCCGCATAGCCCATGGCCACAGGCTCTTCTGCCCCCCCCTGGGCTTTGGGGAGGCAGGTAATGGGGGTGCCGGGGGTTAATGGCAAGTCACCCGCTAGCCGCAGGTGACTTGCCAGCCCCCAGGCTTGTGAACTGGTATAGGGATCTCTTGGACCCCTTACCAGTTCACAAGGGGTTAAGTGTAAAAAAAAAAAATCACCCACACACAGAAAAAATATTTTATTATTTTTTCTTTAATACTTACCTCCAATCCATCTTGCACTGTGTCCCTTCCCAATCACTGGCTTCTGCTCACCTGCTGGAAGCCTTTTATAGCTGCTGGGCGACAGAGCATAAGGGGTTAATTAAAAAAAATGACATAGGGTCCCCCCTCCCAGGGTGGGGGACCCCCTTTTTTGGGGGGTTTCCCTTACCCGAAGTAATCAGCCCGGGACCAGCTATGCAGGGCTTGTAGAAACAGGGAGCAGGGGCCAGCTTTTGTGACCCCTGGCCCTGCAGGTTACTCCTCTGCCCCCCCCCGGGCTTTGGGGAGGCAGGTAATAGGGGTGTTGGGGGTTAATGGCAAGTCACCCACTAGCCGCAGGTGACTTGTTATCCCACAGCCTTGTGAACTGGTATAAGGGGTCTCATGGACCCCTTACCAGTTCACAAGGGGTTAAATGTAAAAAAAAAACCACAGACACAAAGAGAAAAAAATGATCTTTATTTCTTTTTTTTTACTTTACTCACCTCCGATCCTCTGTCCCCCGGCAATCTGCGATGACAGCTGTTAGTCTGCTTGGGTGTTTGGAGGAGAGAACCTGGGGGGGGGGGGCATCACAGCCCTCTCCCCCTCCCCACCTCTCTGCTCCAAGCACCCGTCTCAGGTGCCGGTATTAAGAGGCCGGCTGCTGGTGACATCACAGTGATGTCACCCGCCCCCAGGCTAGCAGACCCGATCCAGGAAGTGGGGGGGAAGGGCGATTTTTGCCCTCTCCTCGCCACGGAAGAGGCTGGGGGGCGATTGGAGGCCCCCCCAGTGAAGAGGAGACCCGTCGGGAGGAAGCACGGCCACAGGTAAGTAAATGTCATTTTTAATTTTTTTTTTGTTACAGTTAGCAGCAGGGGGGCGCTATTCCGGGGGGCTCTCCTGGAGCCATCCGAGCCTCCACCGGGGATCAGATGGCACCAAATTAAAGAGGAGACCCGGCCGCCGGATCCAACGAGGGGTCAGGTGAGTATTTTTCTTTTATATTTTTTTTACTGTGGGGGTTTAAATTCAGCTACGTCAGTCTCACATAGCTGGCACTTAAAGGAGCAGTATCGCGAAATTTGCATTAATAAAGACAAATAATTAAATAGCCACACAATAGCTTCTAACATGTGTATAAATCTGGCGATAGAAAAAAGAAAAAATGTATGCCTTTCTTTTAAATTGTATAATGCCAATGGCTCAGTCCATTTGCTGAATAGGGGGATCTGCTGGGTTGTATTTAGTGAGCTGCTTCATTTAGCCCACTGGTCTCCTAGCAACACTTTACCTCAGAGGCTGACACTGTAATCAGTGGTAACGGCTGTGTGTGTGTGAGGTGCTGCTTTTGTTATGAGACCAGGTGACTCAAATGTGTAAAATATATACAAAATAAACTAAACTGACCGAAAATAACTGAAAATCTTCTTTGAATAACTGTGCAGGAAAATCTAAAGGTATTAAAGTGGAACAAAACCCTGAGTGGTGACCCTGAAGTCTATAAGACCCGGCCATTGACCTTGACCCTTGGGCATTCTAAATCAGGATGCCCCACTGTGTGAAACGACCCCTGGATAACCACAGATCCCCCCATTTTTCTGGCGTGCTCACGCAGATAGTCATTTAGACAGGCCGGGCAGCCAGGAAGGTTACTGCTCAGGCTCCCCATCTGCGTGCAAACAGCGCTGATTGGATGAGAGCCTGCACATGCGCTGTGGGACAGGGAAAGGTACGTTTTTACAGGCGAACTTGGGAATTTCACATATCAGGGCATCCCAAGTCAGGATGCCCCTAGGGGCACAAAACAAAATTCCAGATAGTGAAAATCCCGGGTTGGGCTTTGCTCAAAACACACAAAGCTGAAAGAATGATCATATGGAAAAAAGAGAGAAAATGGGAAACTGAAAAATTCTGTAGCAGAGCCAACATGAAGGGAAAACGGTCAAAATCAGCTAAATGACTTCTAGAGCTTTTCTCTTTGTTTTAGATATATAAGTTCTGGCCAGGCAATGTTGCAATGTTGTTATCTTATGCTGGACGGCTGCCAGCACTGAACAGCTGAGACTTCTGATACATTGTGTCTCCCTCTCCTCAGCATGGAACAGGCCAGAGTGTCGGGACCCGACACTCAAAAGACATAAACATGAGCTATTAGTCTCCAGCTGCACAACACACACATTTTTTTCTAAATTTGTAATTCTTACTCCAACACCTACCTACATTCAAAGTGGCATTTAAATATAAGTCACCAAGAAAAATTCGCGATACTGCTCCTTTAAGTGGAGTAGAGGCAGCTAGGTGAGACTCACGTAGCTGGCACGAGAAGGGTTAAAATAAATGAGACAATTTAAAAAAATATCTTTTTTTTAGTTTTTTACTTAAAAATATTTTAAAAAACAGTAGAAATAATACAAACAAGACATGTTAAAGCCTAAACTCTACCTCAAAAAAAAAAAAAAATATATATAATTTTCCTGGAAATTCCTGCTAAAATCATGGTTAAACATGGCGCAAAATGGTGAAAATAACCTATCAACAGAGGCTGACAAAATCTCAAGTAGGCTGGCAATTAAAAGGGTTAAAATTAGCTATGCATGTTATATAGACCCAGTACAACAAGCTGGGTACTGTTAAAAAGCTTAATGTATGTACTTTCAGGGAATATGTGTTTTGTGGGGGTATTTCAAATGTAAAGTGTTGCTTTGGTTGAAAAAGCATAAGGTCTGCACTTGCTGGTTAGAGGGATGAGGGGTGGCTGGTTGGTGTGTGCCGGGCCCGGCTCACTATTGGGTGCAGCCGGCAACAGAGGGGGGGGGGGGGGGTGAAGTGGCAGGGATGGGGGAGCGGAGTGACAGGCAGAGCGCTGGCTGATTTCTGGTCGCCATGTGGTTGGTGATCATGTGCCATTTGCAGCCTCCACCCTGCCCCCCCATCGCTGCTTCCACCCCTCCTTCATCGCCAACTGCACCCGGGTGTTTACTTGGTGAGCTAGGTCCAGCACGCACCTGCCACCCATTCCCCACCCCCCACTATGCGATCTAAGCTATTGTTTTGTTTTTTTGTGGTTGATTCTGGTTTTGTGCACTTTTTTAAAAGTGTTTTGCCCTGATGTGTATGCTAATCTAGTTAGAGGGATGAGGGGTGGCTGGTAGGTGTGCGCCGGGCCTGGCTCACTATTGGGTGCAGCCGGCAACAGAGGGGGGGGGTGAGGTGGCAGGGATGGGGGAGCGGAGTGACAGGCAGAGCGCTGGCTGATTTCTGGTCGCCATGTGGTTGGTGATCATGTGCCATTTGCCGCCTCCACCCTGCCCCCCCATCGCTGCTTCCACCCCTCCTTCATCGCCGACTGCACCCGGGTGTTTACTTGGTGAGCTAGGCCCGGCGCGCACCTGCCACCTGTTTGATGTGTTTTAAGCCTGATGTGTGAAGGATGGCTGACAGGTGCCAGGCCCGGCTCACCCCCAGGGTGCAGGCAGTGACGAAAGGGAGTATCTGAGGTGGCAGGGATGGGGGTGTCAGATGGTGCGCTGGCTGATTTCAGCGCTGGCTGATTTCAGCGCTGGCTGGTTGCCATGTGATGGGTGTTCAAGAGCTACTCTGGTGCCGGCATTTACTGGGTGAACCAGGCCTTGCGTGCACCTGCTACTCATGTCCCACCCCCACTATGTGATCAAAGCTGTTTTTGGTTTTGTGGATTTCTAAATGTATTTTTGGCCTGATGCAGTGTGAAATCCCTTGATGTGAATACCCCTGATTTCCAGTAAAACTTACCTTACCGTCAATGCAATGGTGCATACTGGCTAAAGCTATAGCTTAGTGCCGCTGTGGCCAGCACATGCGTTGTTGCATTGGGGATAAGGTATTTATTACCAGGGATTTCACCCACCCTTCTATACTGTTAACAAAACTTACTTTAGGCTTGTCGGTTGTTTTTTTCCCGAAGTCTCATACAGTTGGACCTTTGCTGGACCATCATCCCTCCCTTTTGGGACCTTTGTTACAGCCCTTCGCACCTGCTGAGTTCATCACTTCTCGTTGGATCGTAGATATAATTTTTTTTTTAATATATTTAACTTTGACTGTTTATTGTGTGGTTTTATTTTTGTTAATTTGCACAGGGTCTAGGGTTTAGGGTCTAGGGTTTAGGGTCTAGGCTTTTAGTTCAGTCATCCCTATAGTGTTTTGATTGTGTGACTCTTGGTTATTAGATATAGAAATGGCTGGGCGAAAGTACACTGCAGTAGCGGGTTATATGATGGAGTCGGACTCTGAAAGCGAGTCAGGGTCAGACTATATGCCAGGTAGTGAGTCCGACAGTGACTCCTCTATTGAGGAGACACAGCTGCACAGTGGTACTAGTGGTAGTGCTAGGCATCCTAGAAGGGATGGTACTGCACAAGAAGAGGCCATGCTGGAGGAAAGTGTAGGCCAGGGGAGTGCTGCAGTTGGAGGAGCGCCTGCGTGGAGGCCTCCTAATAATTTTTCCCCCGAAATTCCCCCATTTGATTCGGTCCCCGAGGTCAATGTCGACACCACAAACTTGTCATTGACGTCCTAAATGTATTCCTTTCAGAGGCCATCCTACTGGATATGGTCTTTTACACAAATCTCTATGCTGAGCAGGTCCTCACCCAAGACCCCCCACAGAGGCATGCCCGCGCTCATGCATGGCACCCAACAGATATAAGTGAGATGAAAAAATTTTGGGGGCTCACTTTAGCAATGGGTATCTGTAAAAAATTTAGTATCGTCTCCTACTGGGATACCCAGTCCTTATTGGCAACCCCATTGTTTCCGGCCATAATTTCCAGAAATCGTTACGAAATCTTACTGCGGTTTCTGCACTTTAACGATAATTCCACTGCTCTACCCCACGGCGAGCCCGGTCACGACAGGCTGCATAAATTAAGACCCCTGATTAATAGCCTGTCGGAGCGCTTTGCGGAAGTGTACACCCCCTCCCAAAATTTAAGTATTGATGAGTCACTTCTGCTGTTTAAAGGGCGCATTATATTTCGTCAGTATATCCCTAGCAAGCGTGCCCGCTATGGGATTAAATTTTACAAATTATGTGAGAGTTCGACCGGCTATACCAAATTTTTCCGAATTTATGAAGGAAGGGACACACATCTGGACCCCCCTAGTTGTTCCCTTGATTTAAGCATCAGTGGAAAAATCGTGTGGGAGCTCACGACTCCTCTACTGGGGAGAAGTTACCACTTATATGTGGACAACTTCTACAGCAGCATCCCCTTATTTAGAGCCCTTTATTCATTGGACACACCGGCCTGTGGCACCATCAACAGTAATCGAAAAGGGTTGCCCAGGTCAATGCTGCAAAAGAAACTGAATCGTGGAGAGTCGTATGCTTTAAGAAGCGGTGAGCTCCTGGCCGTGAAATATATGGATAAAAAAAATTGAATCATGCTGACAACAATCCACGATGAGTCAGTCATGAATGTACGACAACGTGGTCCCCGATCCCCTTCCCAAAAGCCATGTTGTATAAAGGATTATAATAAATTCATGGGTGGTGTTGATAAGACGGACCAAATACTAACATATTACAATGCCACCCGAAAATCCAGAGCCTGGTACAAAAAAGTTGCAATTCATTTGGTCCAACTGGCAACTTACAACTCCTTTGTTGTCTTCAAGGCAGCAGTACCAGGCTCCAATTTGTCTTTCATAAAGTATCAACAGCAGCTACTCCCTGCACTGTTGCTTGGGGATACCGAAGACGCACCACAGGTGACAGCTAGTGACAATGAGGCTAGGTTAGTGGGGAAGCATTTTATAAAGTGCATTCCTGACATCGGTGGAAAGAGGTATCCCCAGAAAGCTTGCAGAGTATGTAGAAAGCATGGCATCAGGAAGGACGTGCGGTACTACTGCCCAAAGTGCCCCAGCCAGCCTGGTTTGTGCTTTGAACACTGCTTTGAAGCATACCATACCCAGGTAGATTACTGATTGGTATTGCTTTCATTTTATGTTCAGTTTAGATGGTAGGTGAACCCATTTTGTTTGCTGGGATAGGTAGTTGGGTGTTGTCTGTGTTTTCTTTTCATTTCTTTCATATTTACAGATGCAATAGGAAGTGCTAGAGGAGGAGCAGCAGGTTACTTGTGGCACATGATGATTAAAAAGTGGGCCCCTTTTCAGAATTGTAATACCTGTACCTGATCATATAATCTGATGCCACAGCTACTGTACCCTATCTGCACCTCACAAGTCCAATCCTTATTGCACCTGTTAGTATCATTAAGAAATGTATGCGCTTTTATAGTGAGGTGTTGAGCTATGCTTGTTGGGTATTCTGTTTGGGGGACCCTGCTGTTTCAGATGTTTTTTAGAAAATATGGTTGTGAATCTGTTTTTTATAACATTTTATATGGAAACTGTGTAAAACCTGTGTATGCGTTCAGGATTTTAACAGAAAACTTCGCCCACTGGAAAAAACGGGATAGAACTAGAAAGCATAAGGTGTGTACTTTAAGTATATTTATGGTTTGGGTGGGGTATTTCAAATGAAAAGGGTTGTTTTTGTGGAAAAACTGCAAGGTGTGTGATTTGTTTGCAGAGCTGAAACTTTAAATATAACTATTCGTATGCACATACTTAACTTGGGGTGTTTGACAACAGTACCATTGAAAGTACCTCTGCATGTTGGGTACTGTTCTGTTCAGGGGACGTTGCCATTTCATATTAGGTATGTTTTTCCTTGTTAGCATATATTTTCTTGAGGAAAATGTGGTTTTTATTGTGCATATTTCAAATTTTTGTAGGGAAATGCGGTGGCACTAGTGAATTCCTCAAAGGATTGCGTCCAGAAAGCTCCTGCCACGACAACAAGCCTGGTACGCCTAGAACGCTTGAGGTGTGTACTTTCTGTGGATATATGGTTTGTGGGGGCTATTTAATTTGCAAAGGGCTGTTTTGGTTGAAAAAGCACAAGGTGCGCGCTGCAGCTGTCTGCAGAGTAGGAATTTTCAAGTGAAATGCCCAATATGCATATGCTTTCCTTTAGGGTGAATGGTAACCCTACCCTTGGAGTTAGCAATGCATGTTGGGTATTGTTCTGTTCAGGGGACCTTGTCGTTTCACATTGGGCATATTTTTGTGGTTAGTGTATTTTTTTTTTAGGAAAATGTGGTTTTGATTATGAATTTTAGTTTAATCTCTTTTTTTATTGGCATTTTTCAAATACAGGTAAGAATAACAATACAAGAATAGAAAATACAGTCGAGTAAACATAAAGACAATCCGTGCTCCCACCCCTCCCCCATCTCCAGGCGCAGCTGGGACGACTCCAGTTCCCCCAGCCAGCCACCTGCCCCCAAGTACAGCGCATGCACCCGAAAGCACGCCGTGCCTGCATCTCTCCATCTTTCCGGTGGCCCGCCGAATCACCAGTGTGCATGTTTCCAGAAATCCATCTCTAACGTGGCCAAGGCCACTATTGGCGGGCGCCCCGGCGCTTCAGCATACGTGTAGGGTGCTCCAGTGCCGCACTGCGCCGGGCCTCCCCACCCGCCCCGGGCAACAGACCCCCCCACCCGGAGGGGAATGTACAGGGGCTCCATCACACGTAGCCCGAGTAAAGGGCTCAGGCGCCGCCCAAGTAGGCACCAACGGGGGCGGAAAGGAAGTCCCGAAGAGCACGCGCCCCAAGGGAGGCCCCCCCAGATCAAGCCGGGCCATAGGGAGACCAGCGGGGAGGGGTCAATTCAGCCGGAGGGAGGGGGGAACCCACGACACAAAGAGAGACTGTGAAAAGAAAATAGGTTAATAAGAAGGTGAAATGAACAGAAGGGAGGGGGAAGGCAAGGACAGTAGGGGGAGGGAAAGTAGTACACGGGGTGGGGCGGAAATAGGCAAGGGAACCCACAACAATGGCTTGCTGACACATGCATTGGGAAGGTCTTTCCAGCCTAGGACCTCATCTGTGAGGCCTCTCATCCACTGCCAACTCCTGGCCCTACGTAGGCCTTTGCCGCGTCCGACTCCCTGAACCTGATCCAGTTCATCCAGGTTGTCCAGGGTCCATCTGTTCTCTCTCTATCCACCGCTATCCGTTCTTCCATTCTAAGTATATGGTCCATTTCAGCGAACCATTTTGCTATGTTTGGGAGAATGGGGGACTTCCAGTGCCTGGGGATGATTGTTCTTACTGCCGTGAGGAAATATATGAGTACTACTTTCGTCGCCTTGGCTATGGAGCCAGGGATCAAGGAGAGCAGGGCGACCCCTGGATTGTTCAGTACTACCGAGCCCTCTACCTCTGTGTGGATCCCGAAGACAGTGTCCCAAAGCTGCAGGATCAGAGGACACTCCCACCAAATATGTAGCATCCCTCCTCGAGGTGCCCTGCATCTCCAGCAAGCGTCCGATTCTCCAGGTGAATACAATGCCAAGTCTGCTGGGCATCTGTACCACCGCATGAGTACTTTGTAATTTTTCTCCTGAGCGGAGCTGGCCCCCACAAGTTTATGTGTCAGCGCGAAGATCTTTCGGGTGTCCTCCCCTGTAATTACCATCCCCAGGTCTCTCTCCCATTTGGACATGAACTCCAGTTCCGATGTGTGCTTGGAAGCCACCAGTAGACTATAGAATGTCGATATCACGTGTTCCAGTGGTTGCGCCTGCGTGAGGCATTCCTCCAAAGGTGTCAAGGGGAGAGCTGCCCTGGTGATGCGCTCCCCCTTATTGAGAAACGCCTCCAGCTGTCAGTGGTGTAGCCAGGATAGGTGACCACCTACATTTTGTTCTCTCATATCTGCCAGGGATGGTAGCCTCCCCCCTACCAGTACGTCTCTCAACCTAACATCATCCGTCCCACTCCAGGTCAGGAATCAGGGAGTGTTCTGTCCCGGTATAAATTCCGGGTTGTTAAAAAGTGGGGTAAGGGGGCCTGGCCTACTCACCAGTTCTTCCTGCCGTTGCAGGCTGTCCCAGCTGTAAAGAAAATACTGGCTCAAGTAGGGGAACCCTTTTCTATTAGCGTCTCCCGCAGTAGATGTCCATGGGAGGGAGCACGGGTTGTATCCCAGAAGATCCTGTTCCAGTTGGACCCAGAGCTTGTCCTTTTTCCTGTATGTCCAGTCCGCCATCCTCGTGATGACAGCCGCCGCGTGGTAGAGTCTCAGGTCCGGAGCCCCAGTTCTGCCTCTACTCTTAGGTCTGACTAATATATTGAATCTGATATGTGGCTTCCGTGCACCCCAGATGAACTTCAGCAAGGTTGTCTGTAAGGCTTTGAAAAAGTGCTGGGGGAGTCTAATCGGGATAGTTTGAAAAAGATATAGGAACCTGGGGAGTATATCCATTTTTAGGATGTTTATCCTTCCGAACCACGAGTATCGTCCTCTATCGTACTTTGCAAGGTCCTGGTTGACTTTGGTCTGCAGAGCTTTGAAGTTCAGCTCATAGAGGTTGTTTAGATTGGACGGCATAAAGGTACCTAGGTACTTTATTGCGGAAGGCTGCCACTTGAAAGGGAAACTGCTCCGGAGTCGCTCCACTAAGGGCTGAGGCAGGGTAAGGTTCAATGCCTCAGACTTTGCATAATTGATACGGAAATTGGACAGTTGGCCAAATCGCTCGAACTCCCTAAGCAGCGCCGGGAAAGATATGGCCGGGGAGGTCAAGTGGAGGAGCAAGTCGTCCGCAAAAATCGAGGCTTTATATTGCCTCTCCCCGCATTCGATCCCCCTGACATCCGGGTTATTTCTAATAGCTATCGCCAAATGCTCCATTGTGAGTATATATAGCAGGGGTGAGAGAGGGCAACCTTGACGAGTGCCATTTGTAATTGTGAAAGCATTGGATAACATCCCGTTAGTTCTCACGCGGGCCGAGGGATTCAGGGTATAGTGCCAAGATCTTGGAAATAATAGTGGGACCCATGCCGATCTGGGAGAGGGTGGCCAGCCTTCTCGGCGTCGCAGGATAGGACACATGCTGGGGTGCTAGTCTTGTGTACATAGGCGATGAGGTCCAGTAACTTATTGGTATTGTCCCTAGCCTCGCGGCCAGAGACAAATCCTACCTGGTCCATCCCTATATCTAAGATGCGCTTGGTCGTAGATTTTGAGTAAATTGTTTCTGTGAAGCGAAAGCTCCGATAGCAGCTCTGGGGTGGGATCTTGTTTGTTTCTAGCTTCCAAGTCATTAATAGTGTTTAATGTCTTAACGACCAACGCCGCCCTCTCGCGCTTCAGCCTTGAACCTTCTTGGATGAATATTCCCCTGAGGACACATTTAAGTGCCTCCCATTGGATTGCTGGTGAGCAATCATCCCCTTCATGGTCGGCTGTAAAGGGAGTTATCGCTTCTCTGATTTTGGTCATGCACATTGTGTCTTTTAGCAGGTTGTCATTCATGCGCCAGTTCCAACTTTTCGGTGCTGCGTTTGGTAGATCGAACGTTATAAAGACCGGCGCATGGTCCGACCACAAAAAAGGGCCGATGCGCGATTCAGGGTGCCATTGCAAGGCGTGATGGCTCATGAAGATATAGTCGATGCGACTGTAGGATCCGTGCATGGGGGCGAGAAATATGTATAATCTCTAGCTTGTCCATGCTCCAGTCTCCACACGTCTATCAGCTGCATGCCATGGAGTGTCTTCCGTAAGGACTGCAACTTTCCCAGTGGCACCGAAAACCTTCCGGATGAGGAATCTAAGGTGGGATTCAAAGTGAGATTGAAGTCTCCCCCCAGAATCAAGATTCCCTCAGCGAACTCCTCCAATCTCCTAAGGTACTTCTGGAGTGTTCCAGCCTGGTCATGATTCGGCAGATATACGTTCGCCACTGTATACTTTTTTTGATGAATCGTTACCTTAAGGAAGACAAATCTCCCCTCATGGTCCACAAGGTGATCTATCTCTGTGAAGGGCAGGGATTTATGGATTGCAATGGACGCACCCCGAGATTTGTTCTGTGGGTTAGTGCTGTGAAACCATGACGTGAAGTATCTATGGCGTAGGTTCGGCACTTTATCTCCCTGGAAGTGGGTTTCCTGGAGGAGAAGAATGCTTACTTTCTGTTTGTGTAGGTCATATAGGACCTTGGAGCGCTTTTCAGGAACATTTAGCCCTTTGATGTTCAGGGAGCAGACTGTCAATTTAGCCATATCGCAGAGGAGGCGTCGGCTTTGGGATGCGCGTGGGATAAAACAGTGATTGTATGTGTCAGGTGTCAAGCAGTCGGGGGGAGAGTGCAATCAAGAGGCGGGGTTAGGCGGTTCGGAAGGATGAAGTCTAGGAAGGGTCGGGAAATAGGGGTGTGGTAAGAAAAAGGGGAAGGGAAGAGGAGTAGAGTGGAGGAGGGGCAGAGGGAAAAAGAAAAGAGAGAGAGAAGATAGGACAAATAAACAAAAAAAATAAATAAATAAATAAAAAAGGGGGGGGGGAAAGTGTAGGAAGATGGGCACAGAAGGGGGCTTCCAACTAGCGGGGAGTAGAAGGGATGGGACTTGAATTAGGTGGGCAGCTACGCAGCACCTATAAGGGAGAGAGGTAGGTAAGAGGCGGGAGTGGAGAGGAAGGTTACAATTCAGGGAGGGAGTGTTAGGGAGAGCGGGACACCGGGATCAGGTGTGCCCGCGCTAAACTCTATCACGAGGGGTTTCGCGGAGTACAAGAGCCGCGAGTACCCTCACTTCCCTGTGTGGGGAAGCGCCAGCAACGGTGGCGCTAGACCCAATCAGGGGCACCTAAGTTGGGGGTATGTAAGACGGGAACAGCATAGGCGTAGGAGATGCACATACTGGAAAGTATTGTCACATTATATAGAGACTAATAAAAACGAGAAATAAGAGCTACGAGATAAGGAAACAACTGTCTCTTCAGATATAGGCCTTAACCACATTATAACATTATGACATTGCAACATCTTGATACCTTGTGGGCACAAGGCCTCGGGGTGGAGCCTGCGATCGGCCCGCGTGGGCGGGGGGACACCTCTCACCCCATCCCGCGGTTGTCCAAGCCCCCCCTGCCTACCCCCCCCACAAACGGGGGGGGGCAGGGTAGTCAATGCCTCCATCAGACCATGAGGTCTAAAGGACTCTGGCACCCACATAGGGGGGTGGACGCTCATATCACCGGCTCCGGACCCCTCGGCCCCGAGTGCAGAAGACACAGTCATTAATTATTGATATTTTAGAAGGATAACTTAACAAGCTCAATAAACATTTAACCCCTGAGGCTTCAACATTGTAATCCCATAGGTGTTTCATAAACAAAGACATTGTTTAAGCTATACGGCCCAGAGCGGGCCCCTAGAGTGACACCCGGTCGGGCGTCCCGGCTCGTGTTGGTAGGGGGGCGCGCCCCCTCGAACCGACCGGCCCCACCCCGTAGAACACGCGGGTGCGAGAGCGGAGCCGGGTGGCCGGCCGCCCCAAAGGGCTCCCCCCCACCTGAAACACCCCAGGGTAATCATTAAAATAAATAAAACCTAAGAACCAAGGAGGCAAGACACCTCAAGATATTGCGGCAAGGAGGGGAGTATTTTGGGCCGGGCCCCCCCAGCAAGTGCCCCTCAGAACCCCCCCCACTGACCCCGGGCCGCCCCACCCCTCCATCAGTATCGCCCAAGCCCCCACAGGACCCCCCCCTCCAGCCCCCCGGGACCCTACAACCCGCCCTGATGCGGGCTCCCCCGGGGGGGAGGCCGTCGGCCCCAGCGGGGGGCATGAGGACAGCGACCAGACGGCCCGGATAAGCGAGATGATTATTCTCTATGGTGACAGGGTCGAAGCGCGGGCCAGCCCCAGGGGGCCCAACAAAGGGGGAAGCCGTGGCCCAATGATGCTTCGTCTCAAGCTCTGTCGCCGGGTGGAGGGTCCCGCTGTCTCGGGCCCCCCCCCTGCCCTCACCGGTGGACCGCGCAGTCTCCGCCCCCTCGGTCCGCCCGGCAGGAGCTCCAGAGTTGGCGCGAGCCAGTCCGGGATCTGAATCGGGTCATCGTCCAAAAAGACGAAAAGCTGCGGAAGCTGGTCATATGTCTTCAGAGCGAAGGATCTCCCGTTTCTGCGGACGATGAGGTGAAACGGGAACCCCCAGCGGTAGGAGGCCCCCTGGCGCTGAATGACCTTCAATAAGGGCCGCAATACTCACCTCATTTGAAGTGTTCTGGATGAAAGGTCAGGAAGGACCGCCACGGAGGAGCCCTTAAATCTGATTGGGCCCTTCTCCTACACACGCCTTTCTCAAGATATCCTCCCTGGTCTTGTAGTAATGTAATCTGCAGATCACATCCCT
The DNA here is from genome assembly GCA_027917425.1 of Gastrophryne carolinensis. NCBI lineage: Eukaryota > Metazoa > Chordata > Amphibia > Anura > Microhylidae > Gastrophryne > Gastrophryne carolinensis. The sequence goes on along the minus strand of CM051238.1, from coordinate 109,534,777 downwards.
GGGACTCTGCGCATCTGCTAGTCTGGGGCCCAGGGCCCGGTGGATTCTGTCGATAACAATGTCCTCTGCGTGGGGGGGATCCCAGGATCAGATTAAAGATGGTCTTGGCAGTGCTTTCCAGGTCTGGCTGAGCAACCGCCTCCGAGAGCCCTCTCAGCCTAACGTTGCTGCGTCTACTGCGGTTCTCCAAGTCATCCAAACTTAGATAAAGGGCAGAAGTATGTCTCCTTTCATCTCGCTGCAACTGTTCCAAGGCCGCCACTCTCTGGGTCAGCGTAGACTGGTCTTGTTCAATGGAATCCACTCTGTGGGAAACTTCCGATATGGAGTTTTGGAGTGAGCCGAGTTCTCTTCTGAGAGTGTTCTCCATTTCAGTGATGTATCCATCGAAATCTGAGCGGGAGGGGAGCGCCCTCAGGGCATCCGAGATATTGGATTTGACCACATCTGCCAGTGCCACGATCAAAGACGGGGGCACGAGTTGCATAGTCGAGGGCATCCTGCACGGGGAAGCTGAACAGGCATCCGCTGCTGGGTCATCATCGTTTCTGGGCGGGGAGACCTCCAGGGGCCAGACCCCATCTCCCCTAACGGAACTTGCATCCCAGGATCCCGGGGAGACCAGGTTGCACCTCCAGGGAATGCTTCCATCTTCCACACCGGAGGTATCCCGAGCCCAGCCCGCGGGGGCAGCTTCTGTTGGCACAAGAGGCAACTGGCTGGGCACATCCTCATCAAGCCCTGCCGCGGCCAGCAAGGACTCCTCTAAATCCCGCTGTGGGATGAGGCCCGTCCCCCCCACTCCCTCGTCGACTGTTATGGGGGATCCAGGGCCGACTGGCGAGCTCCGCCTGTCTGCTTTATATGAACTTTGGCATGGAGGGGAGCTAGGGCTCTCCCCCCCTGTTTGCAGGAGCCATGATATCCGACCACCTGGCTGTGATTTAGGTGCGTTCCACTTGGGGGAAGAGGGGCCCCCTGTCATCGCATCCTGCCTCCCCCCATCCCCAGCCGGTGCACCGGTCTGTTCTGCAGACAGCGGAGGCGAGGGTGAGAGAGCGCACCCGCAGCTCCCCTGGATGGGGGATGCCGATCCGCAGCCACCTGCTGTGCTTCTTACCACCTCCAGCGGTGTTGTCATCGATCTCCCCGGCCGCCTCGAGCTCTCGCCTGTCAGACCGCTCCCGGCACGGACAGCATCAGATGTGCCCCTGCGCTCCCGCTCGCCTCTCCTCTCCCCGTCCGCACGAATCACGGTAGGAGATGCTGGCCTGTCTTTCTCCTCCGCTCCGGCCTCACTTGTTCTGAGGACGCCCCTCTGTCGCGTCGCCGGCATCTTGCCTGAGCGGCCCTCCTCCTCCGAACGGCCCGCAGCGCCAAAGTACTGGGCTATAGAGGCCGACTGCCGTCTCCTCGCCGAGCCCGTGGATCTCCCGCGCCTGGTCATGAGACAGTGGGATCCCTGGTTTATGTTGTAAATGTCCGTTTTACAGTATTCCGTGCAGATCTCCTTCAATGTGCTGCCTACTCCTCCATCGCCTAGCCACGCCCCCTGTCAGTGTGTGGCAGCTACAGGCCTATTTCTCTCCTTAACGTAGATTTAAAGCTAAACTTATAGCCGTCAGGCTTCCACCACTGATCCTGAATCTGATCCACCTGGACCAGGTAGGCTTCGTTCCAGACCGTGAGGGATAATACAAATAAGCTGCTGAATATTTCCTATATTCGGGACAGGGGTATACCAGAATGCCTGTTGACCTGCGACGCTGAGAAGGCGTTTGATAGAGTGAGCTGGTGCTGGTGCTTCCTCCGAGCCACCCTGGAGCAGATTGACCTCGGCCCCAATATCATCTCTAAGATTATGGCACTATACCGAGGCCCGACTGCACGGGTCAGGGCCAACGGCATTTTGTTTGAACCCTTTGACATCGCTAACGGCACCCGCCAGGGCTGCCCCCTCTTGCCTCTGCTATATATCCTGACCATGGAGCACTTAGGTATAGCAATCAGGAATGACCCTGATATCAAGGATGTGGAATGCGAGGGACAACAATACAAAATGTCGATTTTCACCGACGATCTGCTCCTTCACCTGACCTCACCGATTGTGTCACTTCCGGCGGTCCTCAAGAAGTTTGAGCGCTTTGGCCGACTGTCAAACTTTCGAATCAACTACACAAACTCAGAGGCGCTTAATCTCACTCTACCTCAATACCTGGTGGAAAACCTCAAAAGCAGCTTCCTATTCAAGTGGCAACCTGTCGCAATAAAATACCTGGGGATACGAGTATCTAACCTAAATGACCTGTCTGAGCTCAACTTCAAACCTCAAGTCCAAGGTCACCCTAAGTCTTTCAAAGTATGATAGGGGACGATGCTCTTGGTTTGGAAGAACAGCATCCTGAAAATGGATATTCTCCCTAGATTCCTGTACTTGTTCCAGACAATCCCTATAATTCTCCCGGGAAACCTCCTTAAATCCATTCAGTCAACTTTCAACAATTCATATGGGGCTCTCGGAGGCCGCGTGTCCGGTTTGATGTGCTGGCGAGACCCAAGGGCGCCTGGGGGACCGGAGCGCCTGATCTGAGGCTCTATCATGCAGCCTCTGTCTTAATGAGGTTAGCAGACTGGAGGTACAGGGGCGGGGAGAAGCTCTGGGTTCAGCTGGAAAGAGACCTTATAGGCATCAATCCAAGCATGATCCCATGGATACCCATTTCTGACAGGAGGGGTCTTCCCTTCTTGGTTCAACACTTCATGTCTGTTTGGACTAGGATCCAGAGGCAGGGAGAATTGGTGAGTAACCCGGGCCCCTTACCCCCTTTTTTAACAATCCGGAGTTCGCTCCGGGGGAACGGGCCTCTCGGTTCCTGATCTGGCATGAGTCGGAGGAGGTCAGGCTAAGAGATGTACTGGTGGGGGAGGCTCCCCTCCCTGACTGAACTTGAGGCACAGAATGAGGGGCACAGGTGCGGACGATTATACCCAGATGCTAGAAATCCATGGTGCCTCCAAGCCTAATGGAGTGGTTTGTTGAAATGGACCAAATACGGAAAATGGAGGAATTGATATCAGAGGACAGAGGAACTATGAAGGCATATCTATCGACCTGGACAGGTTGGATCATGTACAGAGAGTCAGATGCAGCGAAGGCCCTTTTAGCAGCAGACACATGATGAGATCGGGGCGGTTCCCTCATCCACTGCGGGACCGGGTGGGTGGGACGGCACCTCCTGGCCTTGCAGGGGCCCCCTTCTTCTCCCCTTCCATGCTCTCCCTCCTGTCCCCTTTTTTTCTTCTTTTCCCTCCATGTCCCCCATCTCCCTCACCCTATCCCATATTTTAGACTTCCGCCACTCCTTGCACGGTCGTCCTTTCCCTCCCTTTTTGGCGCTTTTAGAGCCGCACTCATTTCGGTGAGCTTACAGACCAGCCGGCTGGCTTACCACCTCCTCCTCCTCTCTGCACGGGGGTTTGGCTGTGGCCCCCTCTCCCCCGTGCCTTCCCCTCCGGGGTGCCCATTGCCCCCTTGGTGGTGCTTTGTGGGCCGGGGGGATGGCTGGCCACCGTGGAGGATGATTGGGCGGGTTGGTGAACTACGGAGACGGGTCCGGTGTGCTGTTGTATTAAGAGGGGATGTTGACGCACTCACCTTGCTCCGCGCACTCCATGCGCAGTTCATACCCTCCACAAAAGGAATGGGTGCATAAGCAACAGATCCGCCTGTATCACATACATCTTGTTCACTGCGGGGCACTGGTGGGGGGGCCGATGGGTTTGGCTTCTGCCCCGCCAGCGCCTCTTGTTGGAGGAGGGCAGGGGGGAGCCAACGACATCGTACCTGTGGGCGTGCTGGGGTGGGCGAGGGGTTGGGGATTGTCTTACTTCCCTTATTTTTGCGTATTCCTTGTATGTATTCATGTCAATGTGTGCCTATATTATTGGATATCGTATGTATGTGTTTTTTCCCTGTTAAAACAGTTAATAAAGAGAGATTAAATTAAAAAAAGAATGGCATGGAACAGTAGCACATCTTGGACCCTGTGTCCCCTGACCAATATGCATAACCATAGAATTCTACAAACAGAGTTGGTTAACCCTTTAAGTGCCAGACCACGTTTCACTATTTTGCGCTACACATGTTCAACCTTCAATTTTGAAGGGATTTCCCAGGAAAATTATATATTGTTTTTTTCAGCAGAGTCTGGGCTTTAACATGAAATGTCTTGTATAGCCTTTTTTAGTGTATTCTCATTACTTTTGGTTGAAATATGTGCAAAAATGTTTTAAAAAATCAATTTTTTGCAATTTGTAGTGTTTTTTTGTAATAAAAAATGTAGGTTTGCCAATGAAATCTTATTGTGTGTGAAACCCAGCGGTACCACATATGTAAAGGGAGACACCCTTTCCTGCCCAGGAGACTCCCCCAAACTGAAACAGCGCTTTAGGAGATTTTCAGATAAAATACAACAGTGAAAAGTGCTGTGTGTACCTTGCAGTTTTCCAGAAAAACAACCCTTTACATTTGAAATACCCCCCACAAACTATATATTCTCTGGAAGTACATGCCTCAAGCTTTCTAGACGTACCAGGTTTGTTTATGTGGGCGTAGTTTTCTAGAAGTAATCGCTCAATAAATTCTTAAGTTACACAGAGTTTCCCTAAAAAAAAAAAAAAGGAAGAATCAAGCCACATTTTCCTAAAAACACTATATGCAAACAAGAAAAAACAAGGAAAATCTGAAAAAGCAACATCCCCTGAACAGAACAATACCCAGCATAGGTACTGTCAAAGGAAAAGTTGACAAACACAAAGTAAAGCATGCGCATAACGGTTATTTTACTTGAAAATTTCAGCTTTGCAGACAATGTGCGCACCTTGCAATTTTTCAACCAAAACAGCCCATTAACATTTGGAATATCTCCCATAAACCATATATTCCCTGAAAGTACACGTTAAGCTTTCTAAGTCTACCCAGCTTGTTGTAGTGGGCTCATCTTTCTGGAAGTAATCCCTTGAAGAATTCCACAGTTGCACAGGGTTTCCCTAAAAAATTATAAAAAAGCAGAATAAAAAACATGTTTTCCTAAAATATCAATATGCAAACAAGAAAAAACAAGCTAAATCTGAAAGAGCAAGGTCCCCCTACATGCATAGGCACTATTGACCCTTTTAATTGTCAGCCTACTTGAAGTTTTGCCACCCTATGTTGACAGGTAATTTTTCCCCATATTGCGGCATGTTTAACCGTGATTTTTGTCGGAATTTCCAGGCAATATATATATATATATATATATATATATATATATATATATATATATATATATAGCAACAGAGTTTAGGCTTTAACATGAAATGTCTTGTTTGTAATTTTTTGACTTTTTTAAAATATTTTTGCGTAAAAAAAACAAAAAAAATATTTTTTACACAATTGTCTCCTTTATTTTAAATAAAACATTTGTTTTATTAATGAAAACCACATCACATGTGAAAGCCCCATTTCTCCCGATTACAACGGTACCACATATGTATCGGTAGCCCCCCCCATTCTTGCCCAGGAGAACCTCCAAACTGAAAAGAGCACTTTATAACATTTACAAATAAAATAAAACTACTATTCACACTATAAACATAAGGGGGTTAATTATAAAAAAAACGACCTAGGGTCCCCCCTCCTGGGGGGGAACCCATTTACGGAGAATTATAAGGGTTAAAAACCCTTAAAAATCCCCCCAAAAAATGATATGGGGTCCACCTTACCCATCATAACCAGCCCGAGACCAGCTATGGTGGCTTGTAGGAACAGGGCGCAGGGGCCAGCTTTGGTGGCCCCCCGCCCTGCCAGCTACAAGCTCCGTGGGTCGGGCTTTTCTTCCCCTCTGGGCTTTGGGGAGCCAGGTAATTGGGTGATGGGGGTTAACCAGCCTTGTGAACTGGTATAGGGATCTCATGGATCCCTTACCTTTTCACAAGGGGTTAACAGTATAAAACAAAACACACACACACAGAAAAATGACATTTATTAGTTTTTTTTTTCTTTACTCACCTCCGATCCTCTTCTGTCCCCTGGCAATCATGTCCCATGAAGCTCCAAAGACGGCTGCGGGTGATCAGTGGAGGAGGGCTGGGGGGGCAGAGATCAGAGCCATCTCGCCCCCTCCAACCTTCCTCCTCTGAACACCTGCATCTACTAAGCTTCTCGGCTCAGATGCAAGGTGTCGACTGGGCCACAAAGGGGCAGGGCCGCCGCGACCCAGGAAGTGAGGGAGAGGGCAATTTCTCGCCCTCTCCTCACCACGGAAGAGCCCGGGGGCGATCAGAGCCCCCCCCCCCCCCCGGTGAAGAGGAGACCCGCGGGAGGGATCGCGGCCGCAGGAGAGTAAATGTCATTTTTTTTTTTACTGTGCCCAGCGGACGAAGCGGGGGGGGGGGGGGGGACTATTTTGGGCGCCCTAGTGAAGCGAGAAGAGCCCCGGGGGCAACGTGGGATCAGGTTTTTTTACTTTTTTATTTTTTTTTCTGTGGGGGTTTAAAGTCAGCTTCGTTAGACTCGCACTAAAAGGGCTAATGCCATATTTATGGTCATAAACCTAACCTACTCTGAAGTTGGGTCAGTAAGAAGCTGCAGAGAACAAAATAGGTAAAGCTTTAAGGATCTCATTAACATCCGTCTGTTTTAAGACAAGACTTTAACTGCTGAAGCCAGTAATTCAGATTCCTGGTGACACAAGTGGACGCCAAAACAGGTTTAAGGGTACAAGATTCTGCCTGCCAGTCTTTCTTTAAAATGGAGTCCATCTTCCTATCTAATGGGTCCTTAAGAACCCCAAAATCCTCAAAGGCTAAATCCATGCCTTTTTAAACCTTAGAAAAAGGAGCATCTAACTTGGGACAACCTTCCCAAATATTAATGTCCGCCTCCAAGAAGGGGTAATGTCTCTTAATGGCGCCTGGTTTTTAAACTTTCCTCACCGGCGCTTTCTATTAATTCAAAATAGCCTTTTTGATCGTCTGATGTATAGGAAAAGTAATTGGAGCTTCTAGAACAAAGTCCGGGGATAACCCATCATGCTTATATCTAGGAGTACCACCTTTTTCTTCAATACCCATAGTAAGATGAACCACATGCAAGAGATTTGGTAGATTATCATGGGATAAACATTTTACCGGAAGTATCTTGCTCTGAAGCAATACCCTCCTCAACTGCGGAGAATTGGCCCTCTTCCCCCATCCAAAAAGCTATATCAGAGACCTCTGACTCTCTATCCCGAGAACAAAGTACAGTAGACTCCTTATATCCAGATGAGCCCCAAGAGGTTTTAAGGGTTTGAATGGAGGAAGAAATATGATCCTTCAGAATCTGCATCATATCTGATATGCATGGCTGACGCTCTTTACTAATCACATGAACGGATTCCTCGATAGAACCCACAGCACCCATTATGCTCACCTAAAACGTAGGGAAGCTGATGATCTGGTCCCTGCCCTAGGCAGGAACACTTAAGAAATGTCCAGATGGTCCCACTATGGGAGGGCCAAAATGAAGGCGGGTACTGCCTCACTCCAGCCTTCGGTCTTCGAGAGTGTGGGGAGGACCCGCTGGGAAAAGGGGTGTTCACACTGGTTTACAGGCAGTGTGGTGCAGAGGGGGTGCACCCTCTGAAGTACCCATTAAAATGGGATACGGATCTTAATACGACGATTTTGGAATGTGACTGGAGATCAGCCTGGAGGCATTCGTTTTCACTGCTCCTAAACGTGGGTGCTCAAGAGGTTAATACCAATGTTTTGCTTAGGTGGGACCTGGTTCCAGAAAGGGTTCATAGATTTTGCCCGGCTTACCCCTCGGAATGTTTTATGGGCTGTCATCTTACCGGATCATCTACATCTGGTGGGAGTGTAGGGTGGTCAAACATTTTTGGGCGAAAGTATTCTACATTATAAGGAAGATCCTCAACTGACCGCCTCAGCGCAACTGGCCCTGCTCAATCTGAAACCTTCAGGCTGCTCGGAGGTCCAGTTTGGGCTCATAAGGCATATTACAATGGTGGCCAAATTAATTATAGAATGTTCCTGGAGGAAACCAGATATCCCTAGTGGGAGTCTGACCTCTCGTATCAATGAGCTTATGTTCTTTGGGAAGATGGCGGCCACTATACAGGGAGACTTTGGTCCCTTTCTAGCTACTTTGGAGGGATGGAACACCCACTTCCAGCCGGTACACTTTGACAGAGAGCTTTTGGTGATCTAGGGTGCTAAATCAGCTGCTAACTGGTTTAGTAGAGGCCTGGAACCCATCCTCATTTCTCTTTCTCATGTCTCTCTTTTTTCTTCTGTCTCCCTTATGTTTCTTTCGTCCTACCCTTTGTTCCGCAATCTCGCTCCCTCTCCTCATAATATTACAAGACTAAATGTGAACTCCTCCTTTCTCCCCCTCTCTGTACTGTGGAGCTTTGTTTCCAGGGGCACGGTGGGGAGGGAGTATATATGGCTGGTGGGGTGCTGGGGGAGGGTAGTCAAAGTCTGGATTGATTGTTAGCAAAGGTTGGACCACAGAGGTATTTTATGTATACATCTCGATGTCTATGTCTTTCTTTATGAACAAAAAATATTGGATGTTGTTTCTCTGAGTGTGATGTTTACTTTTGCAATAAAAACTATTGTGGAAAAAAAATGGCGAGACGGAGGAGTAAAGTTTTTGTTAATTGATGATGGTCATGTGTCCCTATCTAGGGGCAGAGCCCGTAATATCTCAGTGGTATGCTGCCCTGAGTTTTAAAAAAACATGCTTGAACCTAAAGTCATGGTATAGTTTGCAGACTTTTTTTTGTAAGGTTGAAGGGTTAAGTGCTTATATTACTCTGTGACCCCCCCCCCCCAACAAAAAAAAAACATTGGAGAGACAAAAATCTAAGTATTACAGGTCGAAATTATTTGATCTGGTAGTATAAAAAACAAGTGTTACTAACCTGGCAATATTCCTTTTGCAATGACATAGGGATCAAGTCTGTAGGTATCTTGCAGACGCATTAAAGCCTTAGCTGCTCCAGTCTCATCTTCATCATTTGGAAAGTACTCTCTTTGAAAGGTAAGGTTTGCAATAAAGCCTAAAATCAAGGAGCCCATGCATTGATGAGTCACATATACCCAATATCACTAGGTAAACACAGCTATACATGTAATAAACCTGTTTACAGAATAGGGGGGCCACATATTATGTGTAGAGCATTCAGTTCTGTATACATTTTCGTTCAATAATTTTTTATTGAATGTATTCAATCACAAGACAACTACTACAGTTATACAATGTGCTTCCGTCATCAGACACTGTAATATACATATAACAGTCAATACCACAGCTTTTTCACAGCATACTCTGCATAGACTCTGTTTTTATAACCTATTGTACAAAATCGTATGTTACTGGCTCGGTCCCCCTAATGGGCTCTCAAGCCACGATTATAGAAGTGGCAGATTTCCTTTGGAACAAGTTCTGCTGGGGTATAATGGAGGAGAGGAAAAGGGGAATGACACTAGAGTAGGGGCGAAAGAAATAAAAAGAAATTGAAAATCCGTCAGTAGATAATTTTGGATCCATGGAGCCCACACTTCTCGAAATCTCTCCAGACTTCCATTGTGAATAGCACTCATCTTTTCCATTGTCTTAATATAATTAACTTTCTGAGTTCTCTAAAGCTTAATGCCGGCGACTTCCAGGCTTTAGCGATAACCAATTTCGCCCCTGTCAGGATGTGGCACCTCTCCCTATGGGACTGTTAATCAATGCAACCCAGGGATCCCGGCCTATACGTCTGACCATGATCCTGCTAAGAACACCAAAGACTTTATCCCAAAAGGCCTTAACCTTGTCACAGTCCCACCAATTCTGGCGATACGTCCCAATCGAGGTGCACCCTCTGAAGCAAAGTCCCTGGGGCCCCCCTGCAAATTGGCTTATACACTCGGAAACTAGGTACCATCTCATGGCCCCCTTCACATTCGCCTCAATCAACATAGCTGACGCTGCTGAACGGAGTGAAAGGAGTTTAACCATATATTTTGCCATTCCCTCCGATCTCTCACTTCATTTAGGTCCCGCTCCCATCTCTGTCTATAGGCTTGACCGATATTACCCTCGCCCTCGCATAGTTGTCAGAATATTTCCGAGACTGCCCCTCTCCCCCTAGGGTCTTTCCTGCATCGCATTTCAAAGGGTGTAAATCGGTCTGCAGACCCTACTAGTTTTATTATTGATCAAATGAAGTGCGTTTCTTGAAGGAATCCAAAATGGTCTTTTAATTGTAACTGGTATATCTCTTTGAGTTGTTGGAAGGTAGCCATGGCTGACCCCTGGAGGCACTCAGACAAATGAGAAATTCCCGCCTCCCTCCATCTGCGAAACCTACCTGGGTCCATTCTTTCTGGGTTTCATTCTTTTTCATGCTCACTGCACCTTGATGCACGTGTACATATAATTTCCACATAGAAAGGATTTTGGCTTGCTGCCTCAGGATGCCAAGCTGAGGGCTCCTTTGTTCACATTTGGTGGGAGTGTTCCAAGGTGAGAGAGCTCTGGTCCAAATCATATATTACATTTTTGGGGTTACCTTTCGCAAAATGCCATATAAGGCACTTCTAAACCATAAACCAGATTTAACGAACGTGCAATTCTCTTTGATGAAACATACCTTCCCTGCTACAAAGCAGACTGTAGCCAACAGGTGAAAATCTCCAGGTCTGGCCTTTACAGATGTTAAAAATAGGTTAAATTATGGTTAATGAAACAATAGATTCTATGCCTCTTTTTTATAAGATTTGGACCGGTGGGGCTCTCTCTCTACAGTAATCTACCCATTCTTAATTGTAATTATTGTGTATACCTTATTAATGACAAATTCTTAGCTTTCCCCTTTATTTAATGGGGAACTTGAAATGTTGTCCTTGAGTGTGGAGACGGTACTCATTCTTTCCCATTCTCTTCCCCCCCCCTCCTTTCCTTCTTCCCTACCTTCTCCTTATGCATTTTTTAGTTTTAAATTCTATTTAATTTTTATTATATGTATTGTTTTTATAGTTGTGTTTCTGTAGAATTTTTATATTTCATTATTTTCATTGTAATGTCCCAAGTTATGTTTTTTTGTTTGCTTTTGCCTCATACTTTAAGGTTCTTACATCTTATGCTACTTTAATTATATATAAATATATTTTGCTTTTTCTTTTGTAATCTTGTTTAAACAGAAAAAAAAGATTACTCTTTAAGAGAATTTTAATTGTGCTTTCATTACGAATAAGTATTATTTTAAATATGTTGTTTTTATTTTTCTCTTAATTAGCAACTGGACAAATGTAATAGTCTCACTTATTTTCCGTTCTAACAAAGAAAAAAAAATACAATTCTGTGAAACTCACCTGTAGAATTGTTTTTAAATATATCCAGTCCAGGTCATCCCAGAAGTGATGACAGTTGGGAAATCCACCGCTAGGTGGCGTTTGACTGCAGGATAAAAAGCTGTAGTTCCTCCCGGCGCCCTATAAATGCAGATGATTCCCCAGTGGTTAAAAAGCAGTAAGAAAAAGAGACAGGCCGGGAGGCCAGGAAACCATGTTACTTCACATAGCTTCAGAGTGTACTCTCTCCATCAAAACATTTTTGGACAACGGTCCAATATAAAAATGGCAATCACCATGGGCAAACAAGAGATAATGAGAAAACAAGGGCGGGGTGGGACGACCTGGATATTCAAAAACAATTCTACAGGTGAGTTTCACAGAATTGTATTTTTCACTATATCCAGACCAGGTCGTCCCAGAAGTGATGACAGTTGGGACATCCAAAAGCAGTGTCCATTAGGGCGGGATCCCCAGTCCGGAACAGCATGTAGTTCATCTCACTACCGCCTGAAGCACCTTATGGCCAAAAACAGCATCAGATGAGGCCCTAATATCAACCTTGTAAAACTTAGTAAAGGTATGAACAGAAGACCAAGTGGCAGCCTTGCAAACTTGTTCAACAGAGGCCTGGTGCTGAAAAGCCCAGGAAGCACCAATAGCTCTAGTAGAATGAGCCGTAACACGAAAAGGGGGTTCCTTCCCCTTAGCAGAATAAGCTTGCACCACAGACTGTCTGATCCACTTGCTGAGAGCGGATTTGGCCGGAGGTAAGCCCTTCCTAGAACCCTCAGTGAGACCAAAGAGGGATTTCCTGAAGGATTCGGTCGCAATCAGGTAATACTTAATGGCTCTGACCACATCCAGGGAATGGAGGGTTCTTTCCTTAGAGTTAGAAGGAGCTGGACACAAAGAAGGCAAGACAACTTCCTCATTAAGTTGAAAGGGAGAAACAACCTTAGGCAAAAAAAATCAGGCTTAAAGCGAAATACCACTTTATCCTTATGCCGTTCAAAGTAATGAGGTTTCATACAAAGCGCGGCCAGCTCAGACACGCGATGCACTGATGTGATAGCAACCAAAAAGACCACCTTTAGAGTCAAAATAGACAATGCAGCATCGCACAGGGGCTCAAAGGGGGGACCCTGGAGAGCAGAAAGCACCAAATTCAAGTCCCACACCGGTAAAATACAACTCTGTGAAGTACTCACCTGTAGAGTTGGTATTATATGCAGACAGCACGTCCTGCTCCAGACATAGTCCTTACATGTGGGTATACCTCCGCCTTCAGCGCCGTGCACTGCAGAATCATGAAGAAAACAAGCTCCTCCCGGCCCTACATATACCGAGGAACCTCCCACAAATCCCCAGCATTAACAAGCAGTGAGAGAAGAAGCCAGGAGGAAAACAACCACCCAGAGACTGGCAATAATATCCAAGATAATAATCACCACACAGGGGATCCAGAACAAGGTGAATCAGGGTGGGGTGGAGCAGGACGTGCTGTCTGCATATAATACCAACTCTACAGGTGAGTACTTCACAGAGTTGTATTATTCTAAGCAGACAGCACGTCCTGCTCCAGACATAGTCCTTACATGTGGGACATCCAATAGCAGTGTCCATAAGTAGGGTGGGATACCCATGAAAAAAGGCACAGCCAACCAGAACAGCGCTACCGCCTGTAACCTTGCTACCAGGAGCAACTAGAGCAAAGCTCTAACTTAACTTATGAGGCCTAACAAGGCTAATGAAACACGAGCAGAGAACTAGTCAGCCTGCTCAACAACCAAGTGCATGAGGCCCAAACCAAGCACCGGTAGAAGAAATCCAAACCAAGAGAGGAGAATGAATCTCCCTTAACAAAGAGGCCAGAATAAGGGCCTAACCATGCTACTAACGATAACAGGGTAGCCATGGCAACCATAGAACCTTTCCCTTCAGGGAATAAGAACCCTGGTCTCGGAGAGACCAACGTAATACTACTACACGAGCTAACGAGGCTCCTGAAGAGCCAAAATGATAATCAAGAGCTCAGAAGGACAATCAGCCAAGCGAGACCAGTCCAGCCGGCTTCCCATATTCATGGGAGTAACCAGATCCTGCTGCAGGAAGGATGGGGACGTCTATAAGCCCGACGGGCATAGCCCCAACCCTGGACAGGAAGCAGTCCAGAGGTTCCCCAATGCCTATTGAGGGATACAGATCCCTTTTAAGCTCAGAGTAAGCAGAACACCAGTCCAAGGCCCCTAAGTTCTGGAATAGAGAAGAATAACAACCCTCCGCCTGGACTCAAGCTTGGTGCAAGGCGGACACATCCTCACCAAGACGGTGTAGAGATATAAAAAAGCTGTAAAATGTAAAAAAGGACTAGGCTAAGAGAGCTGTCTCCTATGACACGCCTCAGACTGAGGCACCCGCCCCGAAAGAGTCGTCTGAGGCAGGGAACAGTTCAGACAAGAACCTGAATAAGACCCAGGGAAAACCCTTAGCAGGGCAACAGAATAAGCGACCTCCCCCTCAAGGGAGCTTAGAATTCTCTGGGGAATGCGCCTGAGCCACCCCTGAGGAATGCTCAACGCCGAAGCTTGAAACTAGTCTCTACCGAGGACAAATAGGGCGAGCCCTGGAGCCTCTCAAGGAACTGAGTTGGAGGACCAACTCCCGCCATGCCATAAGGACTCTGGTACCCATGGGTAAGACCTCATTCCATAGGGAATAGGGAGCTAGTCCCAGCCATCCAACTAGGGTGCCAACTCCCACCATAGCTGGTGGAAAAGGGAGAAGAATAAAAAAGGGAGGGATCTAGACCCAACCCTCCAAGGGGAAGAGACACCCAGAGGGAACATTTCTAATAGGGTGAATAGCGATTGTCCAAACCCTGTGAAGGGAATGACGTAGTAAGGAGCCTGACTAGGCATAACAGCCCACAAGAGAGGGCACACAGTACAACTGTCTCCAGCAGAAAATGTGAACCAAACCACACAGGGGCACTCAAGGCCCCCAGTGCAACAGTTCACCCTTGCCACAGCAAGCCTGTGCAGAACCCCACCTAGCAAGGTGTAAGAAGGGTCAGACAAAGGGTAGAATACCCGTACAAAAAAAGGCCAGACTAGGTCACCATGACCAAGGCCAGAGAGTCCTGGGACAATCACCCAGGGCAATGCATTAGGACCTTAACCCGGACAAAGTCTCTGTAACAGTCACGGGGCCACGGCCCCAACCAGTCGGCTCATTGAGACACTAGGGAAGGCTCTCCCAGCACAGTAGTACAGCCAACGAGCCAATACCAATGAAGCGCAAGGAGTGTAAAAACCTCCACTAGATCAGAACCAGACCCTACAAGACGTGTCAACCCGTTCCGAGACCTTCTTCCCATAAAGCTGGGACAGGCCACTGACCAAACAGACCAAGAGTCCTCAAGAGACAAGTCCTAAGGGAAACAGGCCAGCAAGCCAGGGCCTATCAAGGCACAACGTGAAGACCCACTAATGTTATGAAAATGGGCCCCCCTAAAGGGGCCCCCCCTTAGGTACCTCGGGGAAATCCATAAGAAATAGAACCCCTTTAGTGGCCCTGCCAGACTTGGTCCCCATGGCGACCATCTACAGGGATAGCAAGAAGGAAGTGATGTCCATCGACAACTTCCATGAGTAGACCAAGCAGAAGGGAACTCCCATAAAAACCGGGGGAACGTACTGAACTATTTCCAGGGGTGTTGGAACCCATCCAGGATAAGTAATCCAAGGAGCCGCAGGCCCCAAGGACATCTGGGGAAAGGAACAGCCTCGGCCGCCAGCAATAGGCCCACCAGCCGCAAGGTGAATGTAATGAGACTACACAGGGGACAAGGCCCCATCCATACCAAGGCACCCAATTCAGAAGGGAAGGTTAAACCTGGACCCATCTAAATGCCACCCCGTAGGGAGAGTATGACTCAGATTACACAAGCCAATAGATGTGCCTAAGCACCAAACCAAACGACTCCAAGAGAGCCCTAAGTCAATAGAAACTAGAGCGGACAGCACCGGTGAATAAGCATGAAGCGCTTCCCTCTGGGAAACAGGGGAGGGACCCCAGACAGGACCCTAATATATGGAATGGTCCTGCAACACCGGCTGAACAAAAAGGACTAGGCATCCAGGGGGAACAAGGGACCGAAGAGGAAAAGGATCCTCACAGGCATCAAGATGTTCACTTGACAAGGGCGACTGCGGCCCAACGGATGGATACCAGGTAGGCAGAGCCCGTGGAGCCTAGATGCCAGACGCCTGATCTGGGCAGACTGCGTCATCCCTAGGAAAAGCAGAGTGAATGCAATTATCAGCCAAGGCCAACCTAAAAGAAGGCCCAGCCCCTCCAGGTCAAACTCTACCTGTGTCAAATCACTAAGGGAAACAACAGGGACTAGAATACCCCTGACTAATTCTGAAGGGAACTGCCTAGAACACTCCATTCTTTTAAGACCCGCGTCCAGGTGGCCCATAACCTGAAATCGCCTGAACGAAGCATGGCATCCTGCCATAAGAGCCAAGTGCTGTGGCGGTTCCCTCGCCCGCGGGGCGAGGGCGTCCCTTCATGCTTGTGAGGTTTTGGCAGATTTTGGTTTTGACCTGCCAGAGGTCCCAGGGCGCTGCCTACCTCCCCTGGGACGAGCTTCCACTCCAAAAAGTTGGAAGCACACTTCTGGTTCTCGTTTAAAAGAAACGTAAGGAGGGGGCGGGGAGTCCCTGCCCCTGGGCTGCCGGGTCGACCGTCTGCGCGAGGGCGCCTTACCCTTTTTGCCAAAAAGGTCCAACCTGGCCCCAAATAAGCGACGTCCTCTAAAGGAAATACCAGTAAGAATCTTTTTAGTATCATTGTCAGCCCCCCACTGTCGCAGCCAAAGCAGGCGACGAATAGCCACCACAAGGGCCGAGGTTCTAGCACACATTTTAATGGTATCATCCATAGCTGAGAGGATAAATCTCACAAAAACGTCACAAGGGAGATCCTCCGGCTGCTGGTCAATTATCTTCCTGAACAGTGTCCTCGCGGCCACCGAGGTAACAGCCGCAGCACAGACCGGGCGCAGAGCCGTCCCTACACAAGAGAAGGCATGGGAGGCCAATCTGTCCATGCACCAGTCCTCAGCATCCCGAAGGGTGCGAGAAGGGGAGGCCGCCATGAAGGGAGGGTTAACAACCCCAATGATTGGAGCATCCACCTCTGGGGGAACTGACCATCGTTCGACCAAATCCTAGGGAAAGGGGTACTTCCAGTCCCAAACCCCCGGAACCCCTGTAAGTTTACAAGGAGATTCCCATTCCTTAGATATGAGATACTGGAAATGATCCTTCTCCAAAAATTCCAGGTGCGGCGTCGCCGTGTGGAAACTCTCCCTCTTGGGCTTAGGAGACTCTCCCAGGGGAGAGATGGACAGCACTTCAAAAATCTTAATGAGTAACTCGTCAGTTTCACACAGGCCCCAGGACTCCGGGCCAGAACCGTCGCGGTTCCAAAACAACTCGTCTGGGGAACTGGACCCTGAGAACAGATCACCATCCTCAGACTGATCAAGATCCTGCATAGCGGCAGGTTCTTCGGTTTCAGTGGAAAACCTATAGCTAGGTGGCGTCAGGGATAGTTTCTTCCCAGCGCCCAAGCGCTCCGCCAAGCCCAACATAATTTGCTCCGCGGTGGGAAGCTTGCGCGGCACCACTTGCTGGTCATCCCCGCTCGAGTGCGACTCATCGGGAGTGAGATTCAAGTGCCGGGAGACAGGTGTATTGAAACGAGGTGCAGCTACTGGTAAACCTGATGGCAGGGCCAGCGCTTGTTCAGCACACGGTCCGCAGACCCGTGCTCTGTCAGCGTCAGCGTGGGGTTGTCTACACATGGTACACAGCCGGTCTTGTCCCCGCGGGACCCCGGACACCAAATTCTGAGATGCCTCCATATGGTGATTAACCCTTTCGCTGCCAGCCTACCTTAAGTTTTCGTCACCCTTGGTGCCAGACCATTTTGCACTATTTTGCGCTCCCCATGTTCATATGTGATTTTTGAAGGGATTTCCAGGGATTTCCCAGGAAAATGATATATTGTTTTTTTCAGCAGAGTCTGGGCTTTAACATGAAATGTCTTGTTTGTCATTTTTTAGGTGTATTCTCAATATTCTTGGGTGAAATATGTGCAAAAAAATAAAAAAAACTATTTTTTACAATTTGTAGTGTTTTTTTGTAATAAAAAATGTAAGTTTGTCAATAAAATCTTATTGCGTGTGAAACCCCAATTTCTCCCGGTTACAGCGATACCACATATATATAGGTAGACACCCTTTACTGCCCAGGAGACTCCCCCAAACTGAAACAGCGCTTTAGGGGATTTTCAGAAAAAATACAACTGTGATATGCGCTATGCGCACCTTGCAGTTTTTCCAGAAAAACAACCCTTTACATTTGAAATACCCCCCACAAACTATATATTCTCTGGAAGTACACACCTCAGGCTTTCTATTTGTACCAGGCTTGTTGATGTGGTCACAGTTTTCTGGAAGTAATTCCTCAATGTATTCTTTGGTTGCAAAGAGTTTCCCTAAAAAAGGATAAAAAAGCAGAATCAAAGCCACATTTTCCTAAAAAAACTATTTACAGGGGGCGTGGCTGGCTGCCGAGAGAGATGGTCGCACTGTAGCTCAGCTCAGCACCCCGGGCAGGCAAAAGGGCGGCTACCTAGAGCAATCCGGTGCCAGGAGACTCAGAAAGTGCCTCTAGACCCTGCGGAGGCTGGCACCTAGGGATGAGCGAATCGATCCGGACGAACCCGGATTCGATCCGAATTTCAGGAAAAATTCGATTCGGATCGAATCCGAATTTCCCCGCGATTCGATCACTCGAAGTTTTCCTTTAACATCCATTCATTTACATTACAGGCATTCTAAGATGGCGGACGGGACATGTCTGGACATGTATCCCGCGCCAGTGCAAGCTGGGGCAGTCACATGCAGCCTATCAGCAGCCAGCAAGCCCGGTGACGTCACACAGCGGTATTTAACGGCGGCCATCTTGCTTTTCCTCATTTCTCTATTGCATTCGTGACAGACAGACAGAACGCTGTGTAGCTGAGGCAGTTAGACAGGCTGGAGACAGGGACAGACAGGGACAGGCTGGAGACAGGCAGGAGACAGGCAGGAGACAGACAGGAGACAGACAGGAGACAGACAGAAAGCCAGGGAAAGGTAGGAAAAACGGAGCTGGCTGACAGGGAGATTTTTTTTTTTTCATCCAGCCTTTGTTAGCGTTTTCAGGCTGCTTATAGTAACTAACTGTGCATATATACTGAACTGATCTTAAGTCTGCTGTGAGGCATCCCATTCTGTGACTAAAGCAGCCTCTGTTTAAGACCATATAAGCATTTGCTCTTATCATATTTGAAATTAGGCCTGATAAAGACACTTTTGCTGGCCAAAGCACTACTGGACCCTGCCAGCTCGATTCCTGCCCGGGGCATCCCATTCTGTGACTACAGCAGCCTCTGTTTAAGACCATATAAGCATTTGCTCTTATCATATTTGAAATTAGCCTGATAAAGACACTTTTGCTGGCCAAAGCACTACTGGACCCTGCCAGCTCGATTCCTGCCCGGGGCATCCCATTCTGTGACTAAAGCAGCCTCTGTTTAAGACCATATAAGCATTTGCTCTTATCATATTTGAAATTAGCCTGATAAAGACACTTTTGCTGGCCAAAGCCCTACTGGACCCTGCCAGGTCGATTCCTGCCCAGGGCATCCCATTCTGTGACTAAAGCAGCCTCTGTTTAAGACCATATAAGCATTTGCTCTTATCATATTTGAAATTAGGCCTGATAAAGACACTTTTGCTGGCCAAAGCCCTACTGGACCCTGCCAGCTCGATTCCTGCCCGGGGCATCCCATTCTGTGACTACAGCAGCCTCTGTTTAAGACCATATAAGCATTTGCTCTTATCATATTTGAAATTAGCCTGATAAAGACACTTTTGCTGGCCAAAGCACTACTGGACCCTGCCAGCTCGATTCCTGCCCGGGGCATCCCATTCTGTGACTAAAGCAGCCTCTGTTTAAGACCATATAAGCATTTGCTCTTATCATATTTGAAATTAGGCCTGATAAAGACACTTTTGCTGGCCAAAGCACTACTGGACCCTGCCAGCTCGATTCCTGCCCGGGGCATCCCATTCTGTGACTACAGCAGCCTCTGTTTAAGACCATATAAGCATTTGCTCTTATCATATTTGAAATTAGCCTGATAAAGACACTTTTGCTGGCCAAAGCACTACTGGACCCTGCCAGCTCGATTCCTGCCCGGGGCATCCCATTCTGTGACTAAAGCAGCCTCTGTTTAAGACCATATAAGCATTTGCTCTTATCATATTTGAAATTAGCCTGATAAAGACACTTTTGCTGGCCAAAGCCCTACTGGACCCTGCCAGGTCGATTCCTGCCCAGGGCATCCCATTCTGTGACTAAAGCAGCCTCTGTTTAAGACCATATAAGCATTTGCTCTTATCATATTTGAAATTAGGCCTGATAAAGACACTTTTGCTGGCCAAAGCCCTACTGGACCCTGCCAGCTCGATTCCTGCCCGGGGCATCCCATTCTGTGACTACAGCAGCCTCTGTTTAAGACCATATAAGCATTTGCTCTTATCATATTTGAAATTAGCCTGATAAAGACACTTTTGCTGGCCAAAGCACTACTGGACCCTGCCAGCTCGATTCCTGCCCGGGGCATCCCATTCTGTGACTAAAGCAGCCTCTGTTTAAGACCATATAAGCATTTGCTCTTATCATATTTGAAATTAGGCCTGATAAAGACACTTTTGCTGGCCAAAGCACTACTGGACCCTGCCAGCTCGATTCCTGCCCGGGGCATCCCATTCTGTGACTACAGCAGCCTCTGTTTAAGACCATATAAGCATTTGCTCTTATCATATTTGAAATTAGCCTGATAAAGACACTTTTGCTGGCCAAAGCACTACTGGACCCTGCCAGCTCGATTCCTGCCCGGGGCATCCCATTCTGTGACTAAAGCAGCCTCTGTTTAAGACCATATAAGCATTTGCTCTTATCATATTTGAAATTAGCCTGATAAAGACACTTTTGCTGGCCAAAGCCCTACTGGACCCTGCCAGGTCGATTCCTGCCCAGGGCATCCCATTCTGTGACTAAAGCAGCCTCTGTTTAAGACCATATAAGCATTTGCTCTTATCATATTTGAAATTAGGCCTGATAAAGACACTTTTGCTGGCCAAAGCCCTACTGGACCCTGCCAGCTCGATTCCTGCCCGGGGCATCCCATTCTGTGACTACAGCAGCCTCTGTTTAAGACCATATAAGCATTTGCTCTTATCATATTTGAAATTAGCCTGATAAAGACACTTTTGCTGGCCAAAGCACTACTGGACCCTGCCAGCTCGATTCCTGCCCGGGGCATCCCATTCTGTGACTAAAGCAGCCTCTGTTTAAGACCATATAAGCATTTGCTCTTATCATATTTGAAATTAGCCTGATAAAGACACTTTTGCTGGCCAAAGCCCTACTGGACCCTGCCAGGTCGATTCCTGCCCAGGGCATCCCATTCTGTGACTAAAGCAGCCTCTGTTTAAGACCATATAAGCATTTGCTCTTATCATATTTGAAATTAGGCCTGATAAAGACACTTTTGCTGGCCAAAGCCCTACTGGACCCTGCCAGCTCGATTCCTGCCCGGGGCATCCCATTCTGTGACTACAGCAGCCTCTGTTTAAGACCATATAAGCATTTGCTCTTATCATATTTGAAATTAGCCTGATAAAGACACTTTTGCTGGCCAAAGCACTACTGGACCCTGCCAGCTCGATTCCTGCCCGGGGCATCCCATTCTGTGACTAAAGCAGCCTCTGTTTAAGACCATATAAGCATTTGCTCTTATCATATTTGAAATTAGGCCTGATAAAGACACTTTTGCTGGCCAAAGCACTACTGGACCCTGCCAGCTCGATTCCTGCCCGGGGCATCCCATTCTGTGACTACAGCAGCCTCTGTTTAAGACCATATAAGCATTTGCTCTTATCATATTTGAAATTAGCCTGATAAAGACACTTTTGCTGGCCAAAGCACTACTGGACCCTGCCAGCTCGATTCCTGCCCGGGGCATCCCATTCTGTGACTACAGCAGCCTCTGTTTAAGACCATATAAGCATTTGCTCTTATCATATTTGAAATTAGCCTGATAAAGACACTTTTGCTGGCCAAAGCACTACTGGACCCTGCCAGCTCGATTCCTGCCCGGGGCATCCCATTCTGTGACTAAAGCAGCCTCTGTTTAAGACCATATAAGCATTTGCTCTTATCATATTTGAAATTAGCCTGATAAAGACACTTTTGCTGGCCAAAGCCCTACTGGACCCTGCCAGGTCGATTCCTGCCCAGGGCATCCCATTCTGTGACTAAAGCAGCCTCTGTTTAAGACCATATAAGCATTTGCTCTTATCATATTTGAAATTAGGCCTGATAAAGACACTTTTGCTGGCCAAAGCCCTACTGGACCCTGCCAGCTCGATTCCTGCCCGGGGCATCCCATTCTGTGACTACAGCAGCCTCTGTTTAAGACCATATAAGCATTTGCTCTTATCATATTTGAAATTAGCCTGATAAAGACACTTTTGCTGGCCAAAGCACTACTGGACCCTGCCAGCTCGATTCCTGCCCGGGGCATCCCATTCTGTGACTAAAGCAGCCTCTGTTTAAGACCATATAAGCATTTGCTCTTATCATATTTGAAATTAGGCCTGATAAAGACACTTTTGCTGGCCAAAGCACTACTGGACCCTGCCAGCTCGATTCCTGCCCGGGGCATCCCATTCTGTGACTACAGCAGCCTCTGTTTAAGACCATATAAGCATTTGCTCTTATCATATTTGAAATTAGCCTGATAAAGACACTTTTGCTGGCCAAAGCCCTACTGGACCCTGCCAGGTCGATTCCTGCCCAGGGCATCCCATTCTGTGACTAAAGCAGCCTCTGTTTAAGACCATATAAGCATTTGCTCTTATCATATTTGAAATTAGGCCTGATAAAGACACTTTTACTGGCCAAAGCCCTACTGGACCCTGCCAGGTCGATTCCTGCCCAGGGCATCCCATTCTGTGACTAAAGCAGCCTCTGTTTAAGACCATATAAGCATTTGCTCTTATCATATTTGAAATTAGGCCTGATAAAGACACTTTTGCTGGCCAAAGCCCTACTGGACCCTGCCAGCTCGATTCCTGCCCGGGGCATCCCATTCTGTGACTACAGCAGCCTCTGTTTAAGACCATATAAGCATTTGCTCTTATCATATTTGAAATTAGCCTGATAAAGACACTTTTGCTGGCCAAAGCACTACTGGACCCTGCCAGCTCGATTCCTGCCCGGGGCATCCCATT
This sequence comes from Gastrophryne carolinensis, assembly GCA_027917425.1. NCBI lineage: Eukaryota > Metazoa > Chordata > Amphibia > Anura > Microhylidae > Gastrophryne > Gastrophryne carolinensis. The sequence continues at coordinate 109,511,961 of CM051238.1, read as the reverse complement.
CTGTGACTAAAGCAGCCTCTGTTTAAGACCATATAAGCATTTGCTCTTATCATATTTGAAATTAGCCTGATAAAGACACTTTTGCTGGCCAAAGCCCTACTGGACCCTGCCAGGTCGATTCCTGCCCAGGGCATCCCATTCTGTGACTAAAGCAGCCTCTGTTTAAGACCATATAAGCATTTGCTCTTATCATATTTGAAATTAGGCCTGATAAAGACACTTTTGCTGGCCAAAGCACTACTGGACCCTGCCAGCTCGATTCCTGCCCGGGGCATCCCATTCTGTGACTAAAGCAGCCTCTGTTTAAGACCATATAAGCATTTGCTCTTATCATATTTGAAATTAGCCTGATAAAGACACTTTTGCTGGCCAAAGCCCTACTGGACCCTGCCAGGTCGATTCCTGCCCAGGGCATCCCATTCTGTGACTAAAGCAGCCTCTGTTTAAGACCATATAAGCATTTGCTCTTATCATATTTGAAATTAGGCCTGATAAAGACACTTTTGCTGGCCAAAGCCCTACTGGACCCTGCTAGCTCGATTCCTGCCCGGGGCATCCCATTCTGTGACTACAGCAGCCTCTGTTTAAGACCATATAAGCATTTGCTCTTATCATATTTGAAATTAGCCTGATAAAGACACTTTTGCTGGCCAAAGCACTACTGGACCCTGCCAGCTCGATTCCTGCCCGGGGCATCCCATTCTGTGACTAAAGCAGCCTCTGTTTAAGACCATATAAGCATTTGCTCTTATCATATTTGAAATTAGCCTGATAAAGACACTTTTGCTGGCCAAAGCCCTACTGGACCCTGCCAGGTCGATTCCTGCCCAGGGCATCCCATTCTGTGACTAAAGCAGCCTCTGTTTAAGACCATATAAGCATTTGCTCTTATCATATTTGAAATTAGGCCTGATAAAGACACTTTTGCTGGCCAAAGCCCTACTGGACCCTGCCAGCTCGATTCCTGCCCGGGGCATCCCATTCTGTGACTACAGCAGCCTCTGTTTAAGACCATATAAGCATTTGCTCTTATCATATTTGAAATTAGCCTGATAAAGACACTTTTGCTGGCCAAAGCACTACTGGACCCTGCCAGCTCGATTCCTGCCCGGGGCATCCCATTCTGTGACTAAAGCAGCCTCTGTTTAAGACCATATAAGCATTTGCTCTTATCATATTTGAAATTAGCCTGATAAAGACACTTTTGCTGGCCAAAGCCCTACTGGACCCTGCCAGGTCGATTCCTGCCCAGGGCATCCCATTCTGTGACTAAAGCAGCCTCTGTTTAAGACCATATAAGCATTTGCTCTTATCATATTTGAAATTAGGCCTGATAAAGACACTTTTGCTGGCCAAAGCACTACTGGACCCTGCCAGCTCGATTCCTGCCCGGGGCATCCCATTCTGTGACTACAGCAGCCTCTGTTTAAGACCATATAAGCATTTGCTCTTATCATATTTGAAATTAGCCTGATAAAGACACTTTTGCTGGCCAAAGCCCTACTGGACCCTGCCAGGTCCATTCCTGCCCAGGGCATCCCATTCTGTGACTAAAGCAGCCTCTGTTTAAGACCATATAAGCATTTGCTCTTATCATATTTATATTATAAGACACTTTTGCTGGGCATAGGCTTACTGCTGCCTGCCAGGTGCACTTCTGTTGAGGCATCCCATTCTGTAACATAGCATACCCCTCTTTATTTACACTAAGCAGCTCTCTTATTTACACTAAGCAGGCCTGTTGGAGGCTGAGTGTTACTGCTCACTTTTGGTGTGCATTATATTCTGTTTTATATAGACCCACTGCTGCCTGGGGGTTCTTAAAATATGACCTACTACCACGCCAGTTAGACTATGTCGGGCAGACAAGTGCCTGGAAGTGAAAAGAGGAGTGGCAGAGGCCAAGATTCCGCAGGCAGAGCTCGCATCAGACTGGGGGCCAGTAGCAGCAGGAGTCACGCTGAGAGACCTAATCTGCCAGTATCTGCTAGCGGTCGGGTCTCCACCAGTAACGCATCTGCCGTGGTAGATTGGCTGACGCGCTCATCAACAACATCATCACAACTTACATCTGAGACCCCCAGTCTAGGGTCGGTAGGTTCCTCTGACACAACCCTGAGTTGGCATGCCCCGAGAGCAGTCCCTGTCCTCCCATTTCCTCTGTCCTACGCCGTTCCCTCCCCCAGCGACGTATCCTATGCTTTGGGTTCAGCTCCACTCTTTAGTGAGGAGGACGATCAGATACAGGAGGACAGTCAGCAGCTACTGCCCAGCCAAGAAATGGAGGTGGCTTCTTTAGCTAGGCAGACAAATAGTGATGTGGACAGTGTCGTGGGTGCTGCGAGCGTTCCAGCTCCTGCGCCAGACACTGTTGACGAATCCACGAACATCAGTGACGTACAGCCACAACCCGGTGATGATGATGATGATGACGATGAAGCCGATCGCACTTGGGAGCCGGGTGATGAAGGGGCTTCATCGTCATCATCAGGAGAAGAGGGGCGCAGGTTGCCCCGGAGTCAGCAGCTGAGGCAGCAAGGTGGTAGCAGTCAGCATGGGGGCACAATTCCAAAGGCTGGAGCCGGCCGGGGCCGGGGCCGGGGTAGAGCACCTGCTGTGCGGCAGTCTACCTTATCGGGAGGTAGTGGAGCAGGGGTTCCTGGAGTTGGCAACAGCAGCAGTGAATCAGTGAGGCCAGGGGGTGGGAAAAGTAGCTACTCGGCAGTGTGGCAGTTTTTCCTGAGGCATCCGCAGGAGGGTAACATGGCCACATGCAAGATATGTAGGCAAAAGGTGAAGCGTGGCCAGGGTCCAAATGTTGGCACCACGGCCCTGCGTCAACATATGATGCGTCACCATAAAACGACCTGGGAGAACCGAGGCTCCCAAGGGGTGGTCCAGTCTGCTTCCTCACCAAGTGAGCTCCCAATTTCTGCCAGCCAAGGCTCCAGCACCTCAGCCGAAGGCAGCTGTGCGTCACACCCATCCTCTGTCGCTCCTGCTCCTCCTCCTCCTCCTCCAAGTCATGCATCCCGCCAGCAATCCATCAGCGAAGCCATGTCCAAGAGACAGCAGTATGCGCCCACTCATCCTACGGCGCAGAAGCTGAATGTGCTCCTGTCCAAGTTGCTGGTGCTGCAGTCGCTCCCTTTTCAGGTGGTGGAATCTGCACCTTTCAGAGAACTGATGGCTTGTGCCGAGCCGAGGTGGAGAGTCCCAAGCCGTCATTTCTTTGCCAAGAAGGCAGTACCAGCGCTGCACACTTTTGTTGAACAGAAGGTGGGCCAGTCCTTGAGCCTGTCGGTGTGTAGCAAAATACATGGCAGCGCCGACATCTGGAGCTGTAACTACGGTCAGGGGCAGTACATGTCGTTTACGGCCCACTGGGTGAATGTGGTCCCTTTGCAGCAGCAACTTGGACAGGTCACGCCGCTTCGGCCTCCGCGCTCTCTGCCCATTGGGCCTGTGACACCGTGCGACTCGGCCTCCTCATCCTCCGCCATCTCCTCACCCTCCACTGTAGGCTCAAGTCTCAGTGCCCCTCCAGTCTACCATGTGTGCAGGGCACGGAGGTGTCACGCAGTGCTTCACATGGTTTGTCTTGGCGAACGGAGTCACACAGGGGAGGAACTGCTTAAATGTATTCATCAGGAAATCCAAACATGGCTTACTCCGAGAAAACTTAAAATGGGAATCATGGTTACCGACAATGGGAAGAACATTTTGTCTGCGCTGCGCCAAGGAAGCCTGACCCATGCCCCCTGCATGGCTCACGTCTTCAATCTGGTTGTCAAGCGGTTTCTGAAGTGTTCCCCCCATCTGCAGGACATCCTAACAACTTCACGGAAACTTTGCATGCACTTCAGCCACTCCTACACCGCCAAACACACCCTTCTTGAGCTACAGCGTCAGAATGGTATCCCCCAACATAGTCTGATTTGCGATGTTTCCACCCGTTGGAATTCCACCCTTCACATGTTGGATCGATTATATGAACAGAGAAAAGCCATCACGGATTTCCTGATGATCCAAGCAGATAGGGGGACTCCCCTGTGTAACTTCAATGTCAACCAGTGGCAGCTCATACGTGACACCTGCCGTTTGCTCAGGCCCTTTGAGGAAGCCACTTTATTTGTCAGTCGGCAGGATTACGGGATGAACGACGTGATTCCACTGCTTCATGTACTACAGCACATGTTGGAAACCATGGCTGGTCAGGGCACTGGAGACATGGCGTTTACATCTTACGGCCACATGAACCCCCTTGGAGCTGAACTGGAGGAGGAGGAGGAGGAAGAGGAGGAGGAGGAGTTGCCCAGCGAAACACAGTTTAGGCTTGGCGAAATGGCTGGTTTATCTAGTCAGCGGACAGGAGAGGAGGAGCAGGAGCAGCCAGAGGAGCTAGAGGTTTTTGAGGAAGGAGAGACAGAGGACCCGGGCACACCGTGGCAGTATGCAGTGGAGATGGAGACAGGTAGTCCATCCGAGTCACTTGCGCAAATGGCACGAAGCATGCTCACGTGCTTGCGTAGTGACCCCAGAATTGTTTCCATCTGTCGGCGGGATGACTTCTGGCTGTCCACCTTATTGGACCCTCGCTTCCGGCACAAAATGGGGGCATTTTTTAAACCCACCGAGAGGGAGGACAAACTCAACTACTACAAAGACATTCTACGTAGGCAGTTGGCCGATGCCTATCTGCGCCATGGTCCATACTCTCGCAGGTCTGACTCGAGGGGACCTCTGCGCTCACCTTCCACTGCCATGGCCGCTGGGGGGGTTGGCAGCAGCAGCAGCAGAAGCTCCATCAGCAGCAGCAGCCTCAGTCTTCAGTCGCTAATGAGTAGCTTTCTACACCCGCATAGTGAGGCTACTCATGAGCAGCAGGAAGACCTGGAGCAGGACCTGAACCAGCAGGTCATGTCATACTTTGACATGACCATGCCAACACACCTTGAGGATCCGCTGGACTTCTGGGCAGCCAAACTTGATTTGTGGCCGCAACTAGCAGAGTTTGCCCTGGAAAAGCTGTCCTGCCCGGCAAGTAGCGTGCCATCTGAGCGGGTGTTTAGTGCGGCGGGGGCCATAGTTACGGCGAGGAGAACTCGTCTGTCAACTAAAAATGTGGAGAGACTCACCTTTGTCAAAATGAATCAGGGATGGATCAGCCAGGATTTCCACCCACCAATGCCTGATGCATGCGACTAGATTCAGCATGGTGCCACGTTTTACACTTTCCAAATGGTGCAAAACATATTTATGTCTTTAGGCCATTTTTTGGGCTCCTGCTGCTGCTACTGTCAACTCCTGCCAACTCCAGGGTGTGATTCATCCAATTTTTGGGCTCCTGAGGCCAACTCCAGTGTATATTTGGGCTCCTGCTGCTGCTGCTGCCAACTTCTGCCAACTCCAGGGTGTGATTCATCCAATTTTTGGGCTCCTGAGGCCAACTCCAGTGTATATTTGGGCTCCTGCTGCTGCTACTGTCAACTCCTGCCAACTCCAGGGTGTGATTCATCCAATTTTTGGGCTCCTGAGGCCAACTCCAGTGTATATTTGGGCTCCTGCTGCTGCTGCTGCCAACTTCTGCCAACTCCAGGGTGTGATTCATCCAATTTTTGGGCTCCTGAAGCCAACTCCAGTGTATATTTGGGCTCCTGCTGCTGCTGCTGCCAACTCCTGCCAACTCCAGGGTGTGATTCATCCAATTTTTGGGCTCCTGAGGCCAACTCCAGTGTATATTTGGGCTCCTGCTGCTGCTACTGTCAACTCCTGCCAACTCCAGGGTGTGATTCATCCAATTTTTGGGCTCCTGAAGCCAACTCCAGTGTATATTTGGGCTCCTGCTGCTGCTGCTGCCAACTTCTGCCAACTCCAGGGTGTGATTCATCCAATTTTTGGGCTCCTGAAGCCAACTCCAGTGTATATTTGGGCTCCTGCTGCTGCTGCTGCCAACTCCTGCCAACTCCAGGGTGTGATTCATCCAATTTTTGGGCTCCTGAAGCCAACTCCAGTGTATATTTGGGCTCCTGCTGCTGCTGCTGCCAACTTCTGCCAACTCCAGGGTGTGATTCATCCAATTTTTGGGCTCCTGAAGCCAACTCCAGTGTATATTTGGGCTCCTGCTGCTGCTGCTGCCAACTCCTGCCAACTCCAGGGTGTGATTCATCCAATTTTTGGGCTCCTGAGGCCAACTCCAGTGTATATTTGGGCTCCTGCTGCTGCTACTGTCAACTCCTGCCAACTCCAGGGTGTGATTCATCCAATTTTTGGGCTCCTGAGGCCAACTCCAGTGTATATTTGGGTTCCTGCTGCTGCTACTGTCAACTCCTGCCAACTCCAGGGTGTGATTCATCCAATTTTTGGGCTCCTGAAGCCAACTCCAGTGTATATTTGGGCTCCTGCTGCTGCTGCTGCCAACTTCTGCCAACTCCAGGGTGTGATTCATCCAATTTTTGGGCTCCTGAGGCCAACTCCAGTGTATATTTGGGCTCCTGCTGCTGCTACTGTCAACTCCTGCCAACTCCAGGGTGTGATTCATCCAATTTTTGGGCTCCTGAAGCCAACTCCAGTGTATATTTGGGCTCCTGCTGCTGCTGCTGCCAACTTCTGCCAACTCCAGGGTGTGATTCATCCAATTTTTGGGCTCCTGAAGCCAACTCCAGTGTATATTTGGGCTCCTGCTGCTGCTGCTGTCAACTCCTGCCAACTCCAGGGTGTGATTCATCCAATTTTTGGGCTCCTGAAGCCAACTCCAGTGTATATTTGGGCTCCTGCTGCTGCTGCTGTCAACTCCTGCCAACTCCAGGGTGTGATTCATCCAATTTTTGGGCTCCTGAAGCCAACTCCAGTGTATATTTGGGCTCCCGCTGCTGCTGCTGTCAACTCCTGCCAACTCCAGGGTGTGATTCATCCAATTTTTGGGCTCCTGAAGCCAACTCCAGTGTATATTTGGGCTCCTGCTGCTGCTGCTGCCAACTCCTGCCAACTCCAGGGTGTGATTCATCCAATTTTTGGGCTCCTGAAGCCAACTCCAGTGTATATTTGGGCTCCTGCTGCTGCCAACTCCTGCCAACTCCAGGGTGTGATTCATCCAATTTTTGGGCTCCTGAGGCCAACTCCAGTGTATATTTGGGCTCCTTCTGCCCCTCATAGTGATGCCACTTCAACTCTCTGCAATTGTGCCGCTCTGCGATTCTATTAGCGATGCCTCTGATCTGCATGTGATATTTCTTCAAAGTATTATTTAACTAACCCAGCACGCATCCTGTGCGTGTTACAGCAAGGCTGAATGGTTTACAACCCTATTGAGGCTGTAGGAGGCTCAGAAATAGCCGTTTTTAATAGCGATTCGTCGCGAATTTATTCGGGTCGAAACGATTTTTGTCGGAAAATTCGGCGAATCAGTCGAATCGAATTTTTCAAAAGTTCGCTCATCTCTACTGGCACCATCCCGATGGGCAAAAGCGGAGGCGGAGGTAGGAGGACGACGGCGCCTACGCACCAACATAGTACGAGGCGCAGCGCGGGTCCAGCAAAGATGGCGGAGGGAGACGACGCATATAACCTACAAGAGCAGCAGCGCCAGTCGGGTGCTCATCAGACAGAGCCCGCGAACGGGACTGCAATCAGCCAGCAGGTGCTCCCGGTCAGAAGCTGCCATGAAGGAGACGCGCCAGATCTGGACTGGGCGGCCATGGCGAAAGATCAGCGGCCGCGGTTGGCGGGAAACGGCGGAGAGGATGCGGGAGAGGCGAATGGTGGCAGCGACAGTAGCAGGGCTGGCAGTCCGCTCCCCACCACCACACGTGGCCCATCCAGCGCCCCGGTGTCCCCTACGAGGCTCCCTCACATGGACAACGCAGATTCCATCAGCAGCCCATCAAGCAGCAGCCCGCCGAACAGTGAGTCATCCCTTTTTTCGGGCCCCCGTAGCCCCTGCGCCCCACTCCCGTCCCTAGAACCGGGGAACCATGCTCAGCCAGCCCCAGACCCAGTTGAGCTCAGAGACGCCAACCTGCTAGCAAAGTTCAAGCTGCTCCTACAGCAGTAACTACAAGCTGTCACAGATGCATGGGCCACCCCACTGAAAGCGGAGATCCATAGCTTGGGGGAAAGAACAGAGGCCCTAGAAAGCAAAATGGAGCACACCCTAACCACCCTACAATCCCGGGACAGGGACATTGAGGCCATACAGTTAAAACTGGAGGATCTGGAGAATAGGGCCAGAAGGGGCAACCTGCGCATCAGAGGCCTACCGGAATCCACGCTAGACATAACTGCGACGGTGACGGCCTTGTTCCAAGAATTGGTCCCTAACCTGCCGATAGAGAGGTTGGAGCTGGACCGGGCCCACAGAGCTCTGGGGCCTAAACGCAAGGATGGGCTCCCCCGGGATATTGTCCTAAAACCCACTTATTTTCGCACAAGAGAGGCCTTATTACGGGCAGCAAGGGAGAAGAAGGAGCTAACTTTTCAAGGCCACAACTATCAGCTTTTTCAGGACTTGGCTCCCCAGACCATACAGAGAAGACGGGAGATGAGGCCGGCCCTGGAAGCCCTGCGGGCACATAATGTAAGCTACAGATGGGGATTCCCATTTAAGGTTCTCTTTGCATATAAGGGGGACCAATATTCAGCCTCTTCCTTAAGCGAACTGTGCCATATTCTCAAAGATCTTGCTATACCCATGGACACGGGGGGTTCGGGGAGCCGAGACTCCAGCCCCCCCTTATCCAGGAAGCGAACCGCCCTCAGGCCACCCCGGGACAGACCTTCCTTTGACAACAAGAAAAGAGCCCCTACTCTACCTCGGGTTCACTGGGACCCCATACAAAATAATCAAAGGTGATGGACACAGAGCTACGCTCTTCCTCTCCGTCCTCTGCAGTTTTTGGCTCTGTGGAGCGCTGTTGTCTGCCTTATTTCCAGGACGTAGTGTGAATCCCTTTCGGCCCGGGACTTTGATGCCAGATTCTTCTGCAGTCGGCGCTGCAAGCACTTCAGGTTATGCGCCTAGGGCGCAAGTTCTCTTTTTTGGCTTTTCAACCTGTTAGCCGTTGGTTTTATATTTTTTTCATGCATTTTCTATAGTGATGTATTAAGATCTCTTGGGTTTTGTCCTGACTTTCCCTCAGTTGGGAGAATCCAACCGGTCAGTATTTTCTTAAGCAATATAGTCGTCCGGCCTGCCCTGGGGCACACAACCCCACTGTACTTTTCTACTACTACATTACGGTAGACGGAGGAGTTGTAATAACCCTCCCTCTATTGATAGGCCCGTTTGAACGGGCGGTGAAATTCCGGCCTTGGTCCTGATGGGCCCCCTTGTATCATCCCGGTTAATGGTACTGTTGTTCATGAATATTATGCAGATCAATAGTTTATATTTTTACAGTTTGTCCTCAATATTGGTTTCAATACCCACCCTACCCTGGCCCTCCTGTGTGTATACCCCGGTGATTCCCCCCCCTCCCTGGGTCCCTGGTCCGCCCTGGATGATAGTGTCGCTTGCACTGTATGGCTATGTCTCACAATAGTTTGAAAATAATCTCTCATAATGTACAGGGGTTTAATTCTCCCTCCAAACGGAACAAGGCCTTCCAATTCTATAAAACCAACAGAGCTGACATTCTTTGCCTGCAGGAAACCAGATTTGCCCGCCATTCACACCCTAAATACCTAAACAGACACTTCCCCCTGCACTATCATGCTATGTTTAAAGAAAAGAAACGGGGGGTCACAATTGCTTTCAGGAAAAATTTACCCTTTGTCTGCCATAAGGAGATAGTGGACCCGACAGGCCGCTATGTACTGGTGTCTGGATCCATATATGACGTGGAAATCACAGTAGTTTCGTATTATACTCCCAACCCACACCAGCTTAGATTTCTGTCCCATTTATTCAAGGTAGTTAAGGAGCACTCCAGAGGTGTGGTATACCTGGCGGGCGACTCAAACCTGGTAATAGATCCCAAGGGGGACAGGACAGTCCCCACACTGCCAGGCCGAGGAGGGGAGCCAGGGACAGGCAAACCAGGGGCGTTCAGTGCACTTTTGGGCTCTTATGCGCTGTGTGACACTTGGCGGGAGGTCCACCCCACAGGGCGAGACTTTACATTCTACTCCAATCCGCACAAATCTTTCTGTAGAATAGACAGTGTCTTCATGCCACAACATTCACTTACGCAACTTCAAGGAGCCACAATCCTCTCCACGCCTTGGTCAGACCATAGCCCAATGATGATCTCCGTGGACTTGGCGGTCCCCGGGAGATCTCTTGACTCCTGGCGTCTTAATGAATCGCTCCTAACAACTAAAGATACTTGTGACAAAACCTGTCAGGCTGGGTGGAACCTATCCTAAAACCTCTGGTCCGGGGGACACCAAGTTTTATTCAGGACACAACACATCTTCTCAATAGACTATCTGCAATTGGACCCTTACCAGAGGGAACCATCTTGGCCACCATGGATGTAGAGTGACTTTATACCAACATCCCACATGATGACGGTATAGCTGCTTGTGCAAGGTACCTGCAGGAAAACAACCTACCTGCAGATGAGATCACCGAAATAATTCATTTCATCCTGACCCACAATTACTTCTGTTTCGGCCAAGATCTATACCTGCAGCAGATGGGTGTGGCAATGGGCTCAAGATTTGCACCACAATATGCAAATTTATTCATGGCAAAACTGGAAGAGGAGTTCCTATCACAATGCGCCACTAAACCAATAGCCTATTTTCGCTACATAGATGACATCCTAATCATCTGGTCTGCAAGCCAGGAAGACCTCATTGACTTCCACATGAATTTTAACGACTTCCATCCCACAATACGTTTGAAACTCACCCATTCACCAACAGAAATCAATTTCCTTGACACCACCATACGTGTTAAGGGAAAGGACCTACAAACATCCATCTACCGGAAACCCACAGACCGACCTACATACCTTAACCATAACAGCTTCCACCCAAACCACACCAAGAGGTCCATCGTATTCAGCCAGGGAATCAGATACAACAGAATCTGTTCTGATACCATGGACAGAAACACACATATGGACAATCTAAAAAGAGACTTTATTAGGCAGGGCTACAAACCATCAGAAACAGAGGCCCAGTTACAAAAAGCACTCCACATCCCCAGAGACAGACTCCTGCAGTACAAAGATTCCCAAAAGAAGAACCGTGTTCCTCTGGTTGTCACATACAATCCACGTCTGGAGATTCTGAGGAAAATTGCGAGGGAGCTCCAACCCCTTTTACACAGGAATGAGAGACTTTCTGAGATTTTCCCAGATCTTCCTCTGTTGGCATACAGACAACCTCCCAACCTCAGAAAACTCATTGTGAGGAGCTCCCTTAGTGACCCAGCACAAAATGGGACATGGCCTTGCCTGCAGAAAAGGTGTGAAACCTGCGCACACATCTACACCACTGACAGAATAAAGACACCAGGTATGCAACATGATTACAAAATACAGGGTCATTTTACATGCAAATCCCCTAATGTAGTATACCTGATCATGTGTGTGCAGTGCCCTCAGCATGTTACATCGGGCAGACAGGACAAGCGCTAAGAAAGCGACTGAATCTGCACAGGTTCACAATCAAAAATAATAAAACTGATGTGCCAGTTGCAGCCCATTTCTGCAGACCAGGCCATGGCCTATGTGATCTCAAACTCACAGTGCTCAAGGGGGGTTTCCGCTCACAAAAGGAGAGATTGGAATGGGAGTGCAAATGTATCCAAATCTTTAAATCGATGGACTGTGGGCTAAACAGGGACAATAATTTTATGTGTCACTATGACATGGATTGAATAGACAAGACTCATCACAAGGTCTGATATTAAACAGACTGTCTGGCCTGGTGTGAGAGCAATAAAAATTCCACACACTTTCTCTCCCCCTCTCATTCTTATCAGCCCACCATTAATTGTTATAATCCCTCTGATTCTTATCTCACAGTATACGATTTTACGACTTAGCTATTTTTCATGTGTGTCAGTGTAAAAACAATGGTCACTCCTTTGTAGTTTTTTTGTATAAATGTGTGTAAGTCACAGATCTGTATTATGCCTGAAGAAGAAGCTTGAACAGCTTCGAAAGCTTGCATTTTCAATCTAAATGAGTTAGCCAATAAATGGTATTACCTTAACCTTGGATTTCCTGCTTGTGACAAAATCCAGAAGCACCTAGCTGATTATTTTATGCACAATGAGGGCTCGGTGGATTCTCCAGTTTCCTTATGGGAAGCCCATAAACTGGTGATCAGGGGGCACATAATACAAATAGCCTCAGCAAGAAAGAGGGAAAGGGAGGCCAAAGTGAAGGAACTATCTGATCAATTCAGGAAGGCCAAGGAGGAGTGGAAGGGCAACCCATGCCAGACCACCAAAGACAGAGTTGACTTGGCCCGCTTGGAACTTAACTTACTCCTGGACTGCCAGGCAGAAAAGCAGCTGAGGTGGTCCAAACAGCACTTTTACTCCAGGGGCAACAAGCCGGATTCCATGATGGCCAAACAACTCAGACTGAGCAAACCCAAAAGCCAACCCATTCAACTGAAGTTACAAGGGCTCACAACTGCCAACCCCTTAAAGATAGTGGAGGCCTTTAAAACTTTTCTGGCAGACCTCTACTCCAGCCCGGGGGGGAACAATTCACAAAAACTGGAAGAATTTTTCTCTGGGATTGAGCTACCGGTTGCCCCTCGGGACTATTTAGATAGTATGGAGGAGCCCATTACCTTACAGGAATTGTTGGCGGCAATAAAGACCATTAAACCCAAAAAGACCCCGGGCCCAGATGGTTTCTCGGGACTCTATTACAAGAAATTTGCCCCGCTGCTGGGGCCTCACCTGGTGGCACTATTCAATTCCCTTAGATCGGGCATGAATCCCAGTCCTGAGTCGTCAATGACTAATATTGTCATGATCCCCAAACCGGAGAAAGATCCCCTACTGACCTCTAACTATCGGCCTATTTCATTACTTAACCAGGACGTTAAACTCCTGGCTAAAATTCTGGCCTCGAGACTGAATTCCTTCCTGGGCTCGTTGGTTCATAGAGACCAGTCGGGCTTTGTCCCTTCCAGAAAAGCCAGTGATAACGTTAGACGTATAGCCCACCTAATCCACTCCATTCAGAACAGGAAAATTCCTGCTTTTCTATTATCTTTAGAAATTTATAAAGCATTTGACACAATCTCATGGGAGTACATGCGTACAACGTTGGAGAGGTGGGGTTTTGGCAACAAGTTTTTACAGTGGATCTCGGCATTGTATTACCAACTGACAGCGAGGGTTAGATATCTTGGGTTCTCTTCAGACAGGTTTGGTATACAGAGAGGTACCCGCCAGGGATGCCCCCTTTCCCCCATCCTGTTTATTTTGGCCATGGAGCCCTTAGCGCTTAAAATCAGAGCTAATAAAAATATCAAGGGCATTGATATTGGAGGAGTCCACCATAAGGTTTCGCTTTTTGCGGATGATGCTGTTCTGGTTTTGTCACAACCTATCACCCCTCTACCCAATCTTCTCGGGGTGCTGGACGAGTTTGCTGAGATCTCTGGGCTCATGATAAATAGATCCAAATCGGTTGCCATGAATGTGGGGCTCTCGGCGGGATCAGTGTTGCATCTCAAATCCAAATCCAAGTTATAGGGAGGCTAGCCCTTAACAGGCACCTCCAAACAAGTTTGTCCGGTTGGCAGATGAGGAGGATGTTAGCTCAGGAATGGCAGAGCTGCAGCAAGACACATCTGTCGGCTCCAGTAAGAAAAGGAGGGGAAATGGGAGAACAGGGCAGGCAAGACAGGTGCTGGTAGTGGGTGACTCTATTATTAGGGGAACAGACAGGGCAATCTGTCACAAAGACCGGGATTGCCGAACAGTGTGTTGCCTTCCTGGGGCAAGAGTACGGCATGTAGCGGAGCGGGCTGACAGATTGTTGGGAGGGGCTGGCGTGAACCCAGCGGTCATGGTGCATATTGGCACTAATGACATAGGAAGAAGTAGGTGGAAGGTCCTAAAAAATGATTTCAGGGACTTAGGCCGTAAGCTTAAGGCAAGGACCTCAACTGTAGTATTCTCAGAAATACTACCAGTACCAAGAGCCACACCAGAGAGGCAGCGGGAGATTAGAGATGTAAACAGGTGGCTCAAAAATTGGAGTAAAAAGGAGGGGTTTGGGTTCTTAGAGAACTGGGCCGACTTCACAGTGGGCTACAGGTTCTTTGGCAGGGATGGGTTGCACCTCAATGGGGAGGGTGCATCTGTTCTGGGGGAGAGGATGGCTAAAAGGTTAGAGGAGTGTTTAAACTGAGCATTGGGGGGGAGGGTAAAAGCTATTACAATGGGGAAGTTAGGAAAGAAAGTGACAGTGGGTGTAGACATGAAACTGGGGGTGGAGAGGGGGGAGGGGTTAGCACATCTAGCAGGAATAAGGGCAATATACAAAATTATCAAAATTCTCATAAGCATTTGAAATGCATGCTTACAAATGCTAGAAGTTTGACTAATAAAATGGATGAACTAGAACTGATAATAACAGAAGAACAATATGATATTGTGGGGGTAACAGAGACCTGGCTGGATGAAAGCTATGACTGGGCAGTAAATTTACAGGGATACTGTGTGTTTAGGAGGGACCGTAACAAACGCAAAGGGGGTGGAGTCTGCTTAATTGTAAAATCCTCTCTACAGCCTGCTCTGCGGGAGGATATATGTGAGGGGAATGACCATGTGGAGTCGGTATAGGTTGAAATACATGGAGGGAGAAACAAAAATAAAATACTGATGGGGGTTTGCTATAAACCTCCAGATATATCCGAATCCATAGAAAATATGATGCTAAGGCAAATAGATATAGCCGCTAAAATAAATGAGGTAGTGATTATGGGGGACTTTAACTACCCAGATATAGACTGGGATGCTGAAACATGTGTTTCGCAGAAAAGTAATAGTTTTTTATCTAAAACAAAAGATGGCTACCTTTCCCAACAAGTACAAGCTCCAACAAGGGGGAAAGCCATATTGGACCTAATACTAACCAATGTACCAGACAAAGTAATAAAGGTACAGGTTGGGGGACACCTTGGAAGCAGTGATCATAATATCATTAATTTCCAATTAGCAGTCACTAGGGTGCCTTATCAAGGAGTCACAAAAACGCGGGACTTCAAAAAGGCAAAGTTTGACCAACTTAGAGATGCCCTACACTGCATTGATTGGGAAAATGTCCTTAAGAACAAAAGCATGGACGCTAAATGGGATACTTTCAAAGGAATACTCAATTTGCAGTGTGACAGATATATACCTTACAGGAATAAAACTATTAGACACACATGTAAACCGATGTGGCTAAATAAAAAGGTTAAGGGGGCAATAAACAACAAAAAAAGGCATTTAAACGTTTAAAGCAGGAAGGGACAGCGGAAGCGTTAAAAAACTATAAAGAAGAAAATAAACAATGTAAACAACAGATAAGGGCAGCTAAGCTGGAGACAGAAAGACTGGTCGCGAAAGAGAGTAAAACTAACCCTAAATTATTCTTTAGCTACATAAACCGTAAAAGGTACAAACCTGAGGGTGTGGGCCCCCTGAAAAGCAAGGATGGGACCCCTATAGAGGGAAATGAGGAGAAAGCTAATTTGCTTAACAACTTCTTTGCTTCTATATTCACAAAAGAATTTGACATGCCGAGTGAAATGCAGGGGAATAACCGAAACCCTCCATTAAATGTCACTGGTCTAACCAAGGAAGAAGTCCGGCACCGTCTCAAGCAGATGAAAATCGATAAATCACCGGGACCAGATGACATACATCCTCGTGTTTTAAGGGAGTTATGTACAGTAATAGACAAGCCGTTATTTCTAATATTTGTGGATTCCATAACTACAGGGTTTGTTCCGATGGATTGGCGCTTGGCAAATGTGGTGCCAATATTCAAAAAGGGATCTAGGGGGGAACCTGGGAACTACAGACCGGTAAGCTTAACATCTGTGGTGGGCAAGCTGTTTGAAGGTTTCTTAAGGGATACTATCCTGGAGCACCTTGGGGAAAATGACCTTATTACTCCATATCAGCATGGATTTATGAGGAATCGCTCCTGCCAGACAAACCTGATCAGCTTTTATGAGGAGGTAAGTTCAAGATTGGATCAGGGGGAGTCATTGGATATAATATATCTTGACTTTTCTAAAGCATTTGATACTGTGCCACATAAAAGGCTGGTACAAAAGATGAGAATGCTTGGACTGGGGGAAAACGTGTGCAGATGGGTGGGAAATTGGCTTAGTGATCGGAAGCAGAGGGTGGTTATCAATGGTACACACTCAGATTGGGTCACTGTTACCAGTGGAGTACCACAAGGGTCAGTTCTGGGACCGATTCTCTTCAATATATATATAAAATGACATTGGGTATGGATTAAACAGTAAAGTCTCAATCTTTGCAGATGATACTAAGCTGAGTAAAGTAATTAAAACAAAGGAGGACAACAGGCAACTACAAACAGATTTAGATAAATTGGAAGCATGGGCAGTTAAATGGCAAATGAAGTTTAACACAGATAAATGTAAGGTTATGCACATGGGAAGGAGAAATCTGTGTCATGATTACACACTAAATAAAGAAACACTTGGTAAAACAACAATGGAAAAGGACCTAGGGGTTTTAGTTGACAATAAGCTCAACTGTAGTAATCAATGCCAGGCAGCTGCTGCCAAGGCAAATAGGATCATGGGGTGCATCAGGAGGGGCATAGGTGCTCATGACCAGAACATCATTTTACCCCTGTACAAGTCACTGGTCAGACCCCATATGGAATACTGTGTACAGTTCTGGGCACCTGTGCTTAAGAAGGACATATCAGAACTGGAGCGCGTTCAAAGAAGGGCAACAAAGTTAATAAAAGGAGTGCGGGGGCTAGAGTACCCGGAAAGATTGTCCAAGTTAGGTTTATTTAGTCTAGAAAAAAGACGATTGAGGGGTGATCTAATAACTATGTATAAATATATTCGGGGTCAATACAAGGATCTGTCCCACAATCTATTTATACCCCGGAGTGTAACCATAACCCGGGGGCATCCACTAAGGTTAGAGGAAAGGTGCTTTCTCCACCGACATAGGAGGGGATTCTTCTCTGTAAGAGCAGTGAGACTATGGAACTCGCTGCCAGAGGAGGTAGTAATGAGGGATACATTAAAAATGTTCAAAAGTGGCCTTGATGCCTTCCTGGCATGTAATAACATTTCCGGCTATGGCTACTAGACCACTGGAAGGAGTTAAACAGGCTGAACTGGATGGACAAAAGTCTTTATTCAGCCTTACATACTATGTTACTATGTTACTATGTTACATACGACTTCAAGTGGTCCTCAAATGGCCTCCCCTATTTGGGTGTTCGCTTGGCACCCACATATGGGGGCCTCTACGCAGCCAACTACCCACCTCTGATACGAACTCTGAACTCTTTGATGGATTCCTGGACAGACCTTCCCATATCGTGGTTGGGACGGGTGGCCGCGGTCAAAATGACAATCCTCCCCAAAATCTTGTATTACTTTAGAGTACTACCTGTCAGGATCCCGGCCTACATGCTCCGAATCCTTCAGAGACGGATGTTCCAGTTTGTATGGGGAACAACTAGACCCCGAGTGGCAAGACGCACAATGTTTGCCCATAAATCTCAGGGGGGTTTGGGGGTGCCTAATATTACCCACTACTATAAAGCAGCACAAATAGCGCAGTTGTCTCAGCTACATGCAGTGAGAGATTTACCGTTGTGGGCCCTGCTGGAGATCCCGAACCTGGGGAAGTCCCCATTAGAGGCTCTGCTATGGACAGACCCCAGAAATAGACCAAAAGATCTGAGCCCTCTGATGGTACACTCCCTTAAGGTTTGGGACTCAATAAAATATTCCTCGGGATTAATGTCACCTCATGCTCCTTTACTGAATTTATGGGATAATCCTCTATTCCCACCGGGTCTTCGGGGAGGGGCGTCCTTTTCGCATTGGGTGTCGGCGGGTATCTGTGCGTTCCATCATCTCCTGACAGACAAGGGCCTTATGTCATTTGAAGAATTGAGGGATAAGTATGGTCTTCCGTGGACAGAATGGTTCCACTACACACAACTGAGCCACTGGCTTAGACCTAGGCTTGCTGGACTAGCCTCGTATAGGAAATGGACCAAATTCGAGTCCTTGTGTGTGGAGGAGCCGGATAGCCCGGGGAGGATCTCCTTGCTATATTCTTCCCTTAATGATTTTCTAAAACCCCTTGACCACAAATATGTGCGAGAATGGGGGGAGGACTTGAGATTGGAGAAGGAGGAGGTGGACTGAGCGGGGGTGTGGAGGGCGACCTGGGGCTGTTCAATTAATTCACTCACAGTAGAGTCAGCCTATAAAGTCCTGTTACGCTGGCATCTGGTCCCTGCTAGAATCCATAAAATTTATCCCGCCTACCCAGAACAATGCTTCAGGGGCTGCTCGGTAAAAGGCGATGTGCTTCATACATGGTGGACCTGTCCCTTTGTATCGCGCCTTTGGCAACAAGTCTTTCGCTTGGTAGCTGTGATTATGAATGTTTCCCCTAAAAGGGACCCCTGGGTGGCGCTGTTACACCATAAGGCCCCTGAACTTAATAGGCTCCAAAACAAGCTGTTCTCATTTATCATGCTGGCCACCAAACAGACGATTGCAAAGGCCTGGAAACAGCAGTTGGTTTCTATCTCGGAGGTTAAAGCTAGACTAAACGGATTCTTGATAAATGAAAAACTTACCAGCATCTTGAATGATAAACATGAGCACTTCCTAGAGGTTTGGGAGCCATGGATCCAATTTGCAACCCCTAACATATCGATGCTAGCATTGAATTGATGAATATGTAGAGAAGCTATTAGAAGCGGACCTCTTACCTCTTACCTCCTTCCCCCTCCCCCAGTCGCTCCCCTTTGTGGTTTTCCTTCCCTTCCCCTTTATTTGTTGAAACCATACCTCTGATTGCGGTTAGAACCAGAATGACATGATTCTTGTATTATGTATTGTGTATTATGATATGGTTGGTCTGTACTCGGGATAGTGGAAGGTATCTCCGGAGATGGAGAAGGGGAGGCCCCCCTTTTATGCCTCCTGCCCCTCGGGTCGGACCAGCCACTTTCCACATTATGCATCTGGCTTCAGACAATAGTTAGTATACTGTCTTGATGTCCTTGACACAGTTCCTTTTTTTTCTTTACTACGCATGTAACGCTACTGATTTCAATGTGATCTTGAAATGTTGTATTGTCAAGAAAATTCAATAAAAAGATTGAAAGATAAAAAAACTATTTACAAACAAGAAAAAACAAGTATAATCTGAAAAAACAACATCCCCCGAACAGAACAATATCCAACATGCATAGCTACTGTCAAGGGAAGAGTTGCCAAACACCCCAAAGTAAAGCGTGCGCATAACGGTAATTTTTCTTGAAAATTTCAGCTCTGCAGACAAAGTGCGCACCTTGCGATTTTTCAACCAAAACAACCCTTTACATTTGGAATATCCCCCATAAACCATATATTCCCTAAAAGTACACATGTTAAGCTTTCTAAGCGTACCCAGCTTGTTGTAGTGGGCTCATCTTTCTGGAATTAATCCCTCAAAGAATTCTTTGGTTGCACAGGGTTTCCCTAAAAAAAATATAAAAAAGCTGAATAAAAAACACCTTTTCCTAAAATATAAATATGCAAACCAGAAAAAACAAGCTAAGTCTGAAAGCGCAAGGTCCCCCGAACAGAACAATACCCGACATGCATAGGTACTATTAACCCTTTTAATTGCCAGCCTACTTGAGATTTTGTCACCCTCTGTTGACAGGTCATTTTTTCCCCATTTTGCGCCATGTTTTGCGACATTTTTGCTGGAATTTTCAGGAAAATTATATAAATATATTTTTTGGAGCAGAGTTTAGGCTTTAACATGAAATGTCTTGTTTGTAAATTTTATTCTGTTTTTTTACAATATTATTAAGTAAAAAAAAAAAAAAAAAAAAAAAATTTTTTTTAGAAAATTGCCTCCTTCATTTTACATAAAAAAATGTATTTTATTAAAGAAAACCATATTGCATGTGAAAGCCCCATTTCTACCGATTAGAACGGTACCACATATTTATCGGTAGCCCCCCCATTCTTGCCCAGGAGACCCCCCTAACTGAAACAAGTAATTTTTAACATTTACAAATAAAATACAACTACCATCCACACTACAAAGGGTTAAATCGGGAAAAAAAATGACATAGAGCCCCCCCTCCCAGGGGAGGGGGACCCCATTTTTTTGGGATTTGTAAGGGTTAAAAACCCTTAAAAATCCAAAAAAAAACCGACATGGGGTCCCCCTTACCCGAAGTAACCAGCCCGGGACCAGCTATGCAGGGCTTGTAGAAACAGGGCGCAGGGGCCAGCTTTTGTGGCCCCTGGCCCTGCAGGCTACAAAGCCCGCATAGCCCGTGGGCCCAGGCTCTTCTGCCCCCCCCTGGCCTTTGGGGAGGCAGGTAATGGGGGTGCCAAGGGTTAATGGCAAGTCACCAGCTAGTGCAGGTGACTTGCCATCCCCCCAGCCTTGTGAACTGATATAGGGGTCTCATGGACCCCTTACCAGTTCACAAGGGGTTAAATGTAAAAAAAAACACAGACACACAAAGAGAAAAAATATTTTATTATTATTTTTTTTTACTTACTTACCTCCCATCCATACTGGATCACTCTGTCCCTCGCAATCACTGGCTTCTGCTCACTTGCTAGAAGCCTTTTATAGCTGCTGGATGACAGAAAACAAAGGGTTAATTAAAAAAAAATGACATAGGGGAGGGGGACCCCATTTTTTTTTGGGATTTTTAAGGGTTAAAAACCCTTAAAAATCCAAAAAAAAAACGACATGGGGTCCCCCTTACCCGAAGTAACCAGCCCGGGACCAGCTATGCAGGGCTTGTAGGAACAGGGCGCAGGGGCCAGCTTTTGTGGCCCCTGGCCCTGCAGGCTACAAAGCCCGCATATCCCGTGGGCCCGGGCTCTTCTGCCCCCCCCCCCCGGCCTTTGGGGAGGCAGGTAATGGGGGTGCCGGGGGTTAATGGCAAGCCACCCGCTAGCGCAGGTGACTTGCCATCCCCCCAGCCTTGTGAACTGGTATAGGGGTCATGGACCCCTTACCAGTTCACAAGGGGTTAAAAGTAAAAAATAAAAACACAGACACATATTTAAAAAAATGACATTTATTTATTTATTTTTTTACACTATACTCACCTCCAATCCTGGGTCCCACGTCGCTGTCCCGCGCCGCTCTCTCAGCGCCGGCATCTGTCAGATGCCGATAGTGATCGGCGCAGGGCGGATGAGAGGAGAGGAGGCTCCGATCGGAGCCTCCTCTCCTCTCACCCGCTCTGCACCTTTCACCACCGGCATCTGACAGATGCCGGTGCTCGGTGAGGGTATAGGAGGAGCGGGATGACGTCATCCCGCTCCTCCCACAAAAGGCGGGGCCGCCACCTCCCATTAGAGGCGGCGGCCATCGCCGCCATTACGAGCGGTGAGGACCCGGAAGAGGGTCCTCACCGAAGCCTGCGGAGCCCAGGGGGGGGATCGGACCCCCCCCCCTGGTGAAGAGAAGACGGCGGGCCGGGGATCGGGCGAGGAGGTGAGTCAGTGGCGCTTTTTTTTTTTTTTTTACTTATGCTGAGCGCGGGGAAAACGGGGGGGGGGGGGGCGGCCGGTTTCGGGCCCCCCCCTGAAGACGGAGGACGTCGGGGGGGCGATCAGATGCCCCCCCCAGGAAGAGGAGACCAGCAGCTTATCGGAGATACCAAAGGTAAGCGTTTTATTTATTATTAACTGTTTGGGGTAAATGCCAAGCCCGTAGTTTCTACGGGCTTGGCACTTAAGTGGAGTGGAAGCACGCACGTAGAAACTACGGGCTTGGCACTGAAAGGGTTAATCTAGGAATATGCCAGTAGGGATTTATGCTGTAAGCAACCCTGGATGCCCCAATACCCGCTGGGAATGTGGGAGAATCTAAATATAACCCCGTGAGATATATATATATATATCAGGCCGGGAGAAGCCACTGGAGGCTTGGCGTCTGAAAGACATAAGGAGAAGAGAGGGTGTCAGAACCATGCGCAGCACAAGAAGAGAAGAAAAGGAAAGCCCGCGAGGGCACTTACAGCAACCAAGGTAGAGGGAGGATCGCGACCACGCGTGCGCGGGAAGACCGACAAAATGGCGCCAGCAAACCTCAAAGGGCGGGCCAGAGCTGTAGGTGACGCGGAACGCGCCAAACCAGACCACGCCCACCCCGGAGAGCGCGAAGCTCTAAGCGCGGAACAGGACAGGAAAAGAACAGAAATAGACGCCATGGCGTCGCAAGACAGAGCCGCCTGACGCGCCAAGTCACATATTTTAAAGGCGCTGCGGCCAACATAAAAATAATGTTTAAAGCGCGGCTCTGACCCCCGGAAAACCAATAGGGCTAAGGCAAGGCGTGTGATATGGCAAGCTTAGGCCAACGTACACAACCCCCCCCCCCCTCTTTTTCCCCCCACTAACGGGGGGAACTAAGGAAGAAGGTGACCCAGCACTCGGGGTTCACTGCTACATGGGGCGTGGGGCAAGGTGCGGGAGGGGCATTCACTATGAGGCTCACCATTAGCCTAGACCGCCTACCCCATGGATGGGGATTGCGGTGGAGCATGGCTCCGTAAGCACACTAGGTGCCGCCTACCTTCACCCGACCAACGCAGCCCAGGCTGGGAGGCATGTTACTCACAAAGAGGACGGGTGGAAATAGTCCCGCAGGGCCTCAGGCTGTCAAGCCCCGCTCGCCTGCGAGAGCGTGATACTTCGTGTCTTCGCAGTTTCAGCACTGCAGAGGAATCTGGAGATTTGTGGGAGGTCCCTCGGTATATGTAGGGCCGGGAGGAGCTTGTTTTCTTCATGATTCTGCAGTGCACGGCGCTGAAGGCGGAGGTATACCCACATGTAAGGACTATGTCTGGAGCAGGACGTGCTGTCTGCTTAGAATAACAGGCTTACGCGGTGGGCGTACATGGGTAAATCCTTGGAAAAAGGTCTTGATCAGTCTATGATTGGCAAAGGATCTTTGGAAAAAGATGGCCAAGGCCGAGACCTGGCCCTTGAGGGTGCTCAGCTGGAGACCCAATTCCAAGCCGTGTTGTAAAAATACAATTCTGTGAAATACTCACCTGTAGAATTGGTATTATACGCATACAGCACGTCCTGCTCCAGATGTAGTTATTACATGTGGGTAATCCTCCGCCTCCGGCGCCGTGCCCTGCAGACATGTAGAAAACAAGCTCCTCCCGGCCCTACATATACCGAAGGACCTCCCACAAATCCCCAGCATTAACAAGCAGTGAGAATGAGAAGCCAGGAGAAACCAACCACCCAAAACTGGCAACAACAATGATGATAACAATCACCAAACAGGGGATCCAGAACAAAGTGAAACCAGGGTGGGGTGGAGCAGGACGTGCTGTATGCGTATAATACCAATTCTACAGGTGAGTATTTCACAGAATTGTATTATTCTAAGCACACAGCACGTCCTGCTCCAGATGTAGTAATTACATGTGGGACATCCAATAGCAGTGTCCGAAAAGTAGGGTGGGATCCCCAACAGAAAAGACAACAGCAAGCAGTTTAAACTACTGCCGCCTGCAAAACCTTGCAGCCAAACACAGCATCAGCTGAGGCCCTAACATCAACCTTGTAAAACTTTTTAAAGGTATGAACAGAAGACCAAGTAGCAGCCTTGCAAACTTGTTCCACAGAGGCCTGGTGCTGAAAAGCCCAAGAAGCCCCAACAGCTCGAGTAGAATGAGCAGTAAGACGAAAGGGGGGAGACTTCCCCTTAGTAGTATAGGCTTGAACCACAGCCTGACGAATCCATTTACTGATAGTAGACTTGGCGGGAGCCAAACCCTTCCTAGGCCCGTGAGGCACAACGAAGAGAGCATCCGTCTTCCTGAAAGCCTTAGTGATAACCATGCAATACTTGACACACCTAACCACATCCAAGGAATGCAAAACCCTTTCCTTAGGGTTACTAGGATTAGGGCACAAGGAAGGAAGTACAATACCTTGATTCAAATGAAATGCAGACACAACCTTAGGCAGAAAGTCTGGCTTGAAGCGAAACACCACCTTATCCTGGTGTCTCTCATAGTAGGGAGGCTGAATAGATAGAGCCGCTAACTAACAGAAGTGATAGCTACCAGGAATACAACCTTGAGCGTGAGAACAGCGAGAGCAGCCTCCTGAATAGGCTCAAAAGGAGCACCCTGCAGGGCCGCTAACACCAAGTTTAAATCCCAAACAGGAACCATAGGTTTCCGAGGAGGCCGCACATGAGTGACCCCCTGAAAGAAAGTCTTGATAAGAGGGTGCTGGGCAAAGGTCTTCTGAAAGAAGATAGACAGGGCCGAAACCTGACCCTTCAGGGTACTAAGCTTAAGACCTAAGTCTAGACCATGTTGTAAAAACTCCAGCACCCTGGAAACTATGAATTCCCGTCAGGGAAGAGACCTGGATTCACACCAGTCAATGTAAGAACGCCAAACTCTATAGTAGATAGCAGAAGAAGTCTTTTTCCTGGTTTGCACCATAGTAGCCACTACAGATGCAGACAAACCCTTTTCCCTCAGGATGGAGGTTTCAATAGCCAAGCCGTCAAAGCCAGAGTTAGTAAATTGGGATGGCGTAGAGACCCCTGAGTTAGAAGGTCTGGCAACCTTGGCAGATCGTACTGATCTACTGCCATTTGAACCACGTCTGCGAACCACACTCTTCTTGGCCACCTTGGGGCCCCCAGAATCACGGGTACCCCTTCCAGAGCAATCTTGCGCAGAACTCTGCCCAGAAGGGGAATTGGTGGAAACACATACAGGAGCCAAAACTCCCTCCAAGACATTGACAGGGCATCCGTGGCCAGAGCCAGAGGATCCTGAGACAGAGATACAAAGCTCGGGAGCTTGTGATTGTGACGGGACGCAAACAGATCCACGTCTGGCACTCCCCAACGGAGACACAGGGCCTGAAAAACCCTGTTGCAGAGGGACCATTCCCCCTTCCGCCCATGTTAGAATCAGAGACACTTCCTGGAGAGCTCCCATGCTCCGGGTCCCTCCCTGATGATTGATGTAGGCAACCGCCGTTCTGTTGTCTGAGCGTACCTGAACCGCCAGACCCTTCAGGTGCTGGGTCAATTGTTCCAGCACCAATCTGACCGCCCTGAGTTCCAGGACATTGATGGGTAGATGGGCCTCCTGAGGGCCCCACCTCCCCTGGAAGCGCAGGGACTTCCAGAATCCCCCCCATCCCAACAGACTGGCATCTGTTGTGACCGTCTCCCAGGAGGGAGCCAGGAAGGATCTGCCCCTTGTCAAGTTCCTGTGGTCCAGCCACCACGCAAGGGATTGCCTGACTGAGGGGGGGAGCACCCAGATCTCGTCCAAGGACGCTGGGTCCTTGTTCCAGACTGACAGAAGGTGAAGCTGCAGAGTTCTCAAATGGAACTGGGCAAAGGGCACCGCCTCGAAGCTTGCCACCATCGAGCCCACCAACTGCATTCCCTGCCAGATGGAGGGATGAGGGCTCGAAAGCAGGGACCTCGCCTGCGTTGTCAGAGCTTCCACCTTCTGCGGAGGAAGGAATATCCTTGACCGAACTGTATCCAGAATCATCCCCAGGAACGGGGTCACTGAGGTGCCCTGGGAACACCGGAACGTGCAGGTAAGCGTCCTTGATGTCCACAGATCTCATGAAGTCCCCTGGGCGCAACGAGGCAATGGCCGAGCGCAGAGTTTCAATACGAAAATGTTTGTTTCTGACAAATCTGTTTAGGATTTTTAAATCCAGAATGGGTCTGACTGACCAGTCCTTCTTGGGCACTGTGAAAAGGTTGGAATAGAACCCCATGCCCCTGTCTCTTAAGGGGACCTTGCAAATGACCCCTAGATCTAGAAGGTCCTGCACAGCCAGCATCAAGACCCGAGCTGAGGCAGGGTCCTGTGGGATCCAGGACCCGACGATCCTGGTAGGGGGCCGTACAGAAAACTCTATCTTGTAACCGGAGGGCACTACCTCCTGAATCCACCGGTCTGAGACGTGGCGTCTCCAGACATGCTCGAAGTGCTGTAGACGTCCCCCCACCCTGACGGGCGAGGGCGCCCCTTCATGCCTGGGGAGTCTTGGGAGGGGCTTTAGGCTTGGGCCCCCAGGAGGAACTGGGACGGCGTCCTCTGTTCTTGTTCCAGGGCTCTGCGCGAGACCCAGCGAAGGACACTCCTCTACCTTGCTTAGCCCCACGGTAGGGGGTCGAGTGGGAGCTTGGGCCACGAAAGGGCCGAATCTGACGCTTGCGCTGAGGTATCTTGCCACCCTTGGCAAAAATATCATCGGGGCGTGGAGTCCATACAGGTTAGTGTGCTTAAATAGGGGGTTGGTTTAGACATTTGTTGTCCTGAGGAAGTGACGCGTCCTGATGTCACGCAACGCGTAGACGGGCGGGGCGGTGGGCAGGTGGTCGTTCGTGTATGTAAGTCTATTGCTTTCCACTTTGGGGACTATTTCCTTTGCTCTCCCTGGCTGTGTCTGCTTGATTTAGCTCCAGTATGGTAGGTAGTGTTATTAGGTTGTTAGGATAGCATCACATATTGTTATTATTATTTTTTGATAATTGTTCATTGCACGTGTTTTGAGGTCTATATAGTGACCTTTAGATAATTAGGTGGATTAGGTTAGTTGGCACTTATGCACTTTAAAGTACAGCCAGGATTTATTCATCTGTATTTATTATGATTAGTTGTGATTAGAACCACTTCCCACTGCCCCCACTAGATGTCTCCCTTCCTTTTTGTATATTGTCTTTAGTGTTTTTTAACTATGTCCAATGTATGTCACATTTTCTATCAAATAAAAACAGTTATTTTTAAATAATAACAGCGGTAGTGCCATGGCTTAATGGGTGTTTGGGCATGTTGTGGGACTTGCCTTAATAAAATTTTTTCAGAGTATTGGTCACCCACTTGTGCACACCGTTTTGATTTATTATCCCAATATTTAAAATTATAGGTTCCGGTGCAGTCCCAAACTGTACCTCACTTGGCAAAAATATCTAACCTTTCTCCAAACAGGCGCAGCCCCTTAAATGGAAGCCCCGTAAGGGCCTTCTTAGCGACGTTATCAGCGGCCCACTGGCGCAACCAGACCGCTCGGCGTATGGCTACCACCAGAGCAGAAGATCTAGCGCTCAGCTTAATAGCATCGTCCGATGCGGATAGGATATAGTTCACGAAAGCCTCACAGGTGGCCAGAGCATTGGCAGCATCAGAGGGCAAGTCATCCGCCCCTTCAAGAGCAGTCTTAACCACCGTCCTGAGCGCCACTGCCGTAATGGCTAAGGCGCAAACTGGGCGGAGCGACGCTCCCCCAAATGCAAAGGCATGGCATGCCAGTTGGTCAACTCGCCGATCTTCCAAATCCCGCAGCGTAGTAGTGTCGGGGGAGTGCATAATAGAGGTGTTGGACAGACTTAGAATTGGGGCATCGACCTCGGGTGGCAATGTCCAACACTTGACCAGGTCGGCAGGAAAGGGATATTTCTTATCCACAGCTTTAGGAACCCCATGGAGTTTTCTGGGATGTTCCCATTCTTTCAGCACAAGGCTATTGAAATGAGTTTGTTCGGGAAACTCCAACCACGCCCTAGCGGTGTGAAACAGATCACCCCTTTGCCGGGGAGCCACGGCAGGGGGAGAGAAGGATAACACATCAAAGATCTGGGTCAGCAGTCTATCAATGTCGTCCGAGGACCAATGATCAGAACCAGACTCTTCCTGTCCCCTGGACTCGTCGTCGTATGACCCTGAGTCAGAGAACAGTTCCCCTTCCTCTGAGGGGGAATGTGCATAGGAAAGCAATAAATCATCAGATTCTATAGGAAGTATAGTAGATTCAGGATTCAAACGACGCCTCTTGGCAGTGGCCTTGCGCGCCAAGGAGCCAGCAAGTAAGTTTTCCACACTAGCCAGTCTAGTGTCCAAATCAGTATGAGAATCCCCACTAGTATTGGGGGTTAGGCTCAGGCTTGGGGGAGTAGGGGAAGCAAGGCGAGGTGCGGACCCAGCCTCGGAAGAGGTGGGAATACCGCCTAGCGCCTGCTGAGCACAAGGGACACATACCCGTGCATTGTCACCGATGCTAGGCAAGACCCCACAAGCTACACACAGACGGGCTTGTCCTCCATATGGTGATTATTATATACAATATGCCAGTAGGGATTGACGCTATAAAGCAACCCTGGATGCCCCAATGACCCGCTGGGAAGTGGGAGTGATTTTTTAAAAGTCTGGACCGGGCGCTACACCGGGTCGGGAGAAGTCACCGAGGTTCACGTTCTGAAAGACACAAGGGGAACAGGGATGTCAGAGCCAAGAGAGGAGACGCAAAAGCTAAAGAAAGGTCGCCCATGAGGGCACTTACAGAACAGCGAGGGGAGGACCGTCTTCACCACGCGCATGTGAGAAAGAAATGGCGCCAAGCGAACCTCGAAGGGCGGACCAGAGCAGGAGATGACGCGGAACGCGCCAAACCAAACCACGCCCCCCCCCCCCCAGAGAGCACGCAGCTCGAAGGCGCGCAGCCAATCAGAAAAAACAGTAGCTATGCAACTGAAAACCGCTCTAGAAAATCACCTCAGAGAGAAAACTGACAGGGTGAATACGGGAATAAAACGCTGTAGCGCCCACGAACAGAGCCGCCGTCCAAGTAAAAAACAATAAGGCGCTGCGGCTAACTTAAACATAAGTGTGAAGCGCAGCTCTGACACTCTGTAACCGTTAAAGGCTATAAGTCTCTAGTGTAATTAGGGCAAAGTTAGGCCAACGTACACACAACCCCCCCCTCTTTTTTCCCCCCACTAACGGGGGGATCTAGGGAGGAAGGTGACCCAAAAATCGGGGTTCACCGTTACACGGGGCACTGATGCGGGAGGGGCATCCACTGAAGGCTCACAATTTGCCTTAACCGCCTACCCTATGGTGGGGGATTGCAGCGGAGTCTAGCTCCGTAAGCACACTAGGTGCTGCCTACCTTAACCCGACCAACGCAGCCCAGGCTGGGAGGCATATTCTTCGCAAAGAGGACGGGTGGAAATAGTCCCGCAGAGCCTCGGGCTGTAAAGCCCCGCTCGCGTGCGAGAGCATGATACTTCATGTCTTCGCAGTTCCAGCACTGCAGAGAAATCTGGGGGGATTTGTGGGAGGTCCTTCGGTATATGTAGGGCCGGGAGGAGCTTGTTTTCTACATGTCTGCAGTGCACGGCGCCGGAGGCGGAGGATTACCCACATGTAATTACTACATCTGGAGCAGGACGTGCTGTATGCTTAAAATAACTCCAAAATCCTAGAGATAGAGAAGGTGCGGCAAGGAAAACTCTTGGATTCACACCAGGCAATGTAGGCGTGCCAAACTCGGTAGTATATCATGGAAGAAGACTTCTTCCGCGCCTGAATCATGGTCTGAACAACAGTGGCAGACAGTCCTTTTTCCTTCAGGATTAAGGTTTAAATACCCAAGCCGTCAAAGCCAGAATCTGTAATTGGGGTGCCACAGCGACCCCTGCGTGAGAAGCCCTGGGTCGTCGGGCATGACGTAGCAATCGACTGACATCTGAATTATGTCCGCGAACCAACTCCGCCTCGGCCAGCGAGGAGCCACCAGGATGGTCGGTACCCCCTCCTGGGCTATCTTGCGCAGCACTCGGCCCAGGAGAGGAAATGGAGGGAACACATAAAGAAGCCTAAACTCCGTCCAAGGAATCGCCAGAGCATCTGTGGCAAAGGCCAGAGGATCTCTTGACAGGGAGACAAATCTCGGGAGCTTGTGTTTGTGTCGCAAATAGGTCCACGTCCGGCTGACCCCAGCTGAGACACAGTTGCTGAGGGACCGTTCCCCCAGGCGTGAGGCACTCCTGCTCAGGGAGTCGGCCTCCTGGTTCTCTATCCCAGGAATGTAAACCGCCGAGATGCAGGGAACATTCTCCTCTGCCCAAGTCAGAATCAGGGTGAACTCCTTGAGCGCTCGTTTGCTCCGAGTCCCGCCTTGGTGATTTATGTAGGCAACCGCCGTCTGATTGTCCGAGCGTACCTGGATCGCTCGACCCCTTAAATGGGGAGTCAAGTGAAGAAGTACCAACCGGATCGCTCGAAACTCCTAGATATTTATGGGCAAGTGGGCCTCTTGCGGCCCCCACTGACACTGGATCTTCTGCGTCAGCCAAAAACCTCCCCAGCCGGTCAGGCTGGCGTCCGTGGTGACAATCTCCCACCATGGAGTCAAAAATGACTTGCCTACCAGCAGATTCCTGGGGTCCAGCCACCACAAGAGGGACTGCCTGGCCAGGGGAGACAGTGAAAACTCCTGTTCCAGTGACTCCTGCATCCGGAGTCATGTGGAACTAAGCAAAAGGCACTGCTTCGAAGCATGACACAATAAGGCCCACCAGTTTAATCCCCAGACGAACAGATGGTAGCTGACAAGACAGCAAGGCCCGCAACTGCGTCTGAAGACCCACCACCTTCAACTGTGGCAACACTACCTTGGCCTGAGAGGTGTCCAGTGTCATGCCCAGAAAAGACCTCACCATAGAGGGAGTGATGAAAGACTTCGAGAGTGGACAACACTGTCCGGGTGTCGCTCTTGGTCTGAGAAAGAGACTGAGCCGCAATCAGCAAATCATCCAGATAAGGCAGCACGCGGATGCCCTGGAGTCTCAGGAGAGCCATGATGGCCGCCAGCACCTTGGTGAATACATGGGGGGCTGAGGATATCCCAAATGGCAAACTCACAAACTGGTAATGCTGATCCTCCAGCGCAAACCTCAGGAACTTCTGATGCCCTTGGAAAATGGGAATGTGCAGATAAGCATCCTTGATGTCCACTGTGGTCAAGAAGTCTCCGCTCTCTGCGGACCGTAAGGTCTCCATGCGGAAACGTCTGACCCTGACAAACTTGTTGAGACCCTTCAGGGCACCGTGAACAGATTGGAGTAAAATCCCTGACCCCGTTCCTGCCGAGGCACGGGACAAATCACACCTGACAGCAGAAGGTGTTGAATGGTCAACCGCAGGCCTTGAGCCGTCACCGGGTTCTGGGAAACCCGAGAATGAAGAAATCTTGAAGGCGGCCAGACTGTCAGCTCTATTTTGTAACCGGAGGACACCACCTCCTGAATCCACCGGTCCGAGATGCGCTGTCTCCAGACGTGAGCAAATAGCAGAAGCCGTACCCCCACCCAGATGGGTGAGGGCGCCTCCTCATGCCTGAGGGGGCTTGGCGGAGGGTTTGGACTTGGATCCCAAGGAGGGATTGGGTCAGCCGCGGGACCTACCTCGTCCCCAGGAGTCTCTGTGAGTACCTGAAAATGAAGAGCCTCTTCCTCCTCGAAAGGAGCGATAGGCAGAAGAACCCCGAAAGGGCCGCGCAGACCTTAGTCGCTGAGGGAGTCTTCCGCCCATAACCAGGAGGTACAGACGCTCCTGTGACCCACAAAAGGGATACTAGTGAGCG
Source organism: Gastrophryne carolinensis (assembly GCA_027917425.1). Classification (NCBI taxonomy): domain Eukaryota; kingdom Metazoa; phylum Chordata; class Amphibia; order Anura; family Microhylidae; genus Gastrophryne; species Gastrophryne carolinensis. The sequence goes on along the minus strand of CM051238.1, from coordinate 109,480,323 downwards.
ACTTTTTAGCCGCGGCATCAGCCGACCACTGCCGCAACCAGAGCGAGCAGCGAAGAGCGACCAGCAGGGCCGAGATCCTGGCACCAAGCCGGCCGACAGGCACCACAACCCTTAATATCAAGGGGCCCACCTGGAAGACACAATGTGAAACAACAAATAAGCATCCCACAGCACATGCCCAGCACATAATAAGGACAACATCAAGAGGGACTCATGACACCGCTCTCAGGCCCAGCAGAGGATGACAGCAGCGTGCAGGAGGAGAAGAGGGCGTGGATCAGTCAGCCAGCACAAGTTCCTCGAGGGGCGCCCCCCGATGGCGCAAAAATCCCGCCCGCCCCCAAAGATGGCGGAGTGCCCTGGAACGCAGGAGGCCCACGGAGGAGCCCAGCAGAAGTGTCACCCCGGCGCCCTCGAGCCGGCCAGCAGCACGCGCGCACCCAGCGGCGGAGTCCGCGGCTCCTGCCATACTCCGCCTGTGCAGCACCGACGCCCCCCTCTCACAGCGCGGCAGTATGAAGGAGAGGGGAGAGAGAGGAGCACCGAGGAGGGTAAGTATGTGAGGTGAAGTCAAACAAGTACACCAAAACACAAGGGACACAAGTCCAGTCAGCAATAAATAAGCACACCAAGCACATACACCAATAAAGCTTGTGGGGCAGGGAGGACATAAGCCCCGTGGGCATAAAGTGCCCCCCCCCAAATAGGCTCACCATCAGCCTATGGCCGGCTACCCTTTAGGCAGGGTCTGCGGGCCAGAGCCTAGCTCTGCCAACGCCTGACCCCGGCGTTCAACCTACCTTCACCGACCCGGTCAGCCGAAGCTACTGCCTCTCAGCTTCCCTTTTATTTGGCTGCCTACTTCAAGTTTTGTCACCCTCTGTTGACAGGTCATTTTTCACCATTTTGCACCATGTTTAACAGTGAAAATTATATATATATTTTTGTAGCAGAGTTAAGGCTTTAACATGGCATGTCTTTTTTGTAGTTCTTCTACTGTGTTTTTTTATATTTTTGCGTAAAAACAAAAAATAAAAAAAATATTTTTTAGAAAATTGTCTCCTTTATTTTAAATAAAACATTTGTTTTATTAAAGGAAACCATATTGCATGGGAAAGCCCCATTTCTCCCGATTACAACAGTACCACATACGTATCAGTAGCCCCCCCATTCTTGACCAGGAGACCCCCCCAAACTAAAAAGCACTTTATAACATTTACAAATAAAATACAACTACTATCCACACTATAAACATAAGAGGTTAATTAAAATAAAATGACATAGGGTCTCCCCTCCCGGGGGGGGGGGGGGGTCAATTTTTGGAGAATTTTAAGGGTTATAACCCCTTCAAAATCCAAAAGAAAATGAAATATGTCCCCCCTCTGCCAGAGGAGGTAGTAAAGAAGATTATACTAAAAGAGTTCAAAAGTAGTCTGTATGGCGTCCTTGCACGTACATAAACAGGCTGAATTGCATGGACTAAAGTCTTTATTTAGCCTTATATACTATGTTACATTCAGTAAAGAACCATGAGAAAGGCATTACAGGTAGACAACTACTTTTAAAACAAAGCAAACTTTGGTAGCCTTGGCGGCTCCACAGCCCTATAGGAAAGCTCTGAGTTTATCTGGATTACCTTTGGTAGAGTCCTGAATGACCAAGTTCTCTAGTGAAAGCCAATCTTTATTAAGTCTCTTCATCAATTTGTATGCATTTACAGGATTAGAAAGATATCCTTCCGGATCAAGTGATGATTTGCTTGTGATGTCTTCCATTTGGGAGGCCCAACTAAAACATAATAATTCATTAAATTAAACTTGTCACAGTACACACATGATACTAGGCACTTTCTAATGCCTGATCACACATTGCATCGCCAAAATAGCAGCGCATATGGAGGAACCATTTAAATATTACAGTAGATAAAGAATTCTAGGCTACTGCAAACAGTACCCCTTGGATATCCCCATTTGGGATGCCCGGTCCCCCTGAAGCCGCACCTACCAGTGCCAAGCTTCTTTGTCAACTGGCTGTGATATGCCACACATAAGCATCCAGTGAACACAGCATAGGTGTATAGGCAAACATTTCACCTACATTCAGGTTTAAGGGGGCATAATCATTTTTAGTATAGTGCCCTGTAGTTTGTTTATAGTCATTTGATTGGCAGGTGTATTTTCTAGCATTAAAAATGATTACAGATTGTACTGATTCATTCTGAAATTATCAGCATAAATAGGACCTTCTTAGATTAGTCACCCCCCCAACTTTGTGAACAGTTCTGGCTCACTGCACCTGGATTAGAAAGGGGGGTTCAATTCGCACCCAATGGTTATCAAGAATACATCAGATACAAATTACATTTTGGGTGCGGAAAATGAAAAGGCCCTACAGTACCATTTAGCATTAAGTTACAAAAAAAATATTTTTGCACACCAAGGTTCCTCTCGGGTGTCAGTGATCGCTGACACAAACCAGCATGTGCTGAGGCAGTTTCGGCGTTTATGTAAGTATACTTTTTTTCCTCTGGAGTTTGGGGGGAATACCACACTGGATAAGGAGAATGGGATGGGGAGAAAGCCACACTGCCTATAGGGAATGGTATGGGGGTGCCACACTGCCTATATGGGGAATGGGATGGGGGATGCCACACTGCCTATATGGAGAATGGGATGGGGGATGCCACACTGCCTATATGGGGAATGGGATGGGGGATGCCACACTGCCTATGGGGAATGGGATGGGGGATGCCACACTGCCTATATGAGGAATGGGATGGGGCGGATGCCACACTGCCTATGGGAAATGGGATGAGGGGATGCCACACTGCCTATGGGGAATGGTATGGGGGGATGCCACACTGCCTATGGGGAATGGTATGGGAGAATGCCACACTGCCTACATGGGATGTGGGAATGCCACACTGCCTTTATGGGATGGGGGAATGCCACACTGCCTTTATGGGATGGGGGAATGCCACACTGCCTTTATGGGATGGGGGAATGCCACACTGCCTTTATGGGATGGGGGAATGCCACACTGCCTTTATGGGATGGGGGGAATGCCACACTGCCTTTATGGGATGGGGGAATGCCACACTGCCTAGAAAAATGGGAGGGGCGAATTCCACACTGCCTTTGGGGAATGGGAGGGGGGTTACCACACTGCCTATGGGAATGGGATGGGGGGAATACCACACTTCCTATGGGAATAAGATGGGGGGAATGCCACACTGCCTATAGGGAATGGGAGTGGGGGATTTCCACACTGCCTATGGGGAACAAGATGGGGGGAATGCCACACTGCCTATGGAGAAAGCGATGGAGGGAAAGCCACACTGCCAATAGGGAATAGGATGGGGAGAATGCCACACTGCCTATGGGGAATGGGATGGGGGGAATGCCACACTGCTCATGGGAGTGGGGGAATGCCACACTGCCTTTGGAAATAGCATTGGGGTGTTTTAGCCCAAAGGTTAGTTTAGTATATATTTTTTTTCTTATTTTCCTCCTCCAAATCCTAGGTGTGTCTTATACAGTATATAAACTAACAGCTAGAACCCCCCACACATCGATCTATCAGCAAACATGCACCCCCACCACCCATATTAAACTAACACACATACATATCAATCTGCCAGCCACCATCCACCACACACACCAATCCGCCAGCCAACAAGGGATGACAATAGCACCTTCACCCCCACCCTGACCTTTATGAAAGTGTGATCAGGTAAGCACGTACAACTTGACCTACTGAAGTCTATAATTTGAAAGTCGATAATTAAAAAGGTATCAGGATGCTCCAACTGCACTAGTATAATGCACCAGAACCCAGAGCAATGGCTCCTTAAACATACAGGCATCCACCTTCACGAGCAGCATCTTCCGAAAAAAAATTAGCACCTTGATGGAGTTGTTTATGCATCCATGATCCGCCAAGCAGAGGCTCTGAAACATGCCCCAAAATATGCAAGGTTTCTTGCTGTGGTAAACCATACGGGGACATGGAAGCAGAACATGCCGCTTAGATGTACTGCACACAATCACACACCAATTCGGCATCCACCTTACTCTAGCAAACATCAATCTTTCATACACCACAACACACAATGTATATAGAACACCAATCTACCAGCAACAATCCACCCCACCGCCCATATTAAAACACTTATTACCCCCCACCCATATTAAACAGCTACCCCCCCCCACACACACACACCAATCTACCAGCAACCATCCACCCCACCACCCATATTAAACAGCTACCACCCACCCACACATCAATCTACCAGCAACCATCCACCCCACCACCTATATTAAACAGCTACCACTCCCCCACACACATCAATCCACCAGTAACCATTCACCCCACCACCCATATTAAACAGCTACCACCCACCCACACATCAATCTACCAGCAACCATCCACCCCACCACCCATATTAAACAGCTACCACCCACCCACACATCAATCTACCAGCAACCATCCACCCCACCACCTATATTAAACAGCTACCACTCCCCCACACACATCAATCCACCAGTAACCATCCACCCCACCACCCATATTAAACAGCTACCAGATCACCAAGTCGCTGACTTACACACCTGGTCCAACAAAGCCTGGTTTTGGAAAGCCCAAGACATGGCAATTGCCTGGTGGACTGAATGGTGACTCAGAAGGGCACCTCCTTCCCCTTGCAGGTGCAGGCTTGTATGACCACCAACCTGATCCATCTGCTAAGAGTGAACCTGGCAGCAGCCTGGCCCCTCCTTGGCCCTTCTGGGCTCATGAACAAGACATCCGTCTTACATACCTCTCGAGTAGCGACCAAGTAATACTTTAATTCCCTGACCACATCAAGGGAATGCAGACGTCGCTCCTTATGGCTAGTGGGGCATGATCCTGATTAGGATGGAAGGGACAGACCACCTTGGGCAAACACACATGAAACATCGCTTTGGTGTGCAGCGCCAAAAGGGTGATTTATTCAAAAGCATCATCAGGGAAGCGTCTGCTATGGGTTTGGAAGTGGGGCCCCTGAAGAGCTGATAGTCCCTTCCTGGGATCTCAATCTGGTCCTATCGACCACCATGGACAAGGCCTGCGACTGGGCAATTATGGATGTGGGGCTATAGGCCTGCGTCCAGGCCTTGCTGGAGGAACTCCCACATTTTGGGTACCGAGAACCTTTTACAGGTGTGGCCCTTAGATTCGCACCAAGACATGAAGGCTCTCCAAGTCCTGTAGTAAATTCTAGAGGACTGTTTCTGTGCTCAAATCAAGGTCCGAATTACAAATTCCTCTCCTCTCATATGCTGGCCTCACCAGCCAAGCCGCTAAAGCCAGCTCTTGAGAATTGGGGTGCCTCAAAGGACCCTGTTCCAGAAGATCTGGGCAGTTAGGAAGTCGCCACAGGGGCTCCACTGCCATGCCGACCAGATCCGCGAACCCTTCTGGGCCAGCGTAGGGTGATCAGGATGATAGGAATCTGCTAGTAGTTGACCTTCTTTAACACCTTTAACATCCTTTATGTCCACCATGGACAGAAAATCCCCCTGTTGCAGGGAAGTCATGAATGGCCTTAGAGATTCCATGAGGAACTTCCGCACCCAAACGCAACTGTTCAGATTTCGGAGATCCAGGATCAGCCGAATGGACACGTCCTTCTTGGGGAAAACTAACAGTATTGAGTAAAAGCCACAGACTTGCTCCGAGGGGGGCACCGGTACTACTACTCCCCGGGGTCCAGCAAGGGATTTATCGCACAGTTGAGGGCCGTCACCCTTTTCACAACACAGGAAGGCTTGGATGCGAAAAACTGTGTGGAGGCCTGGTCCAGAACTCTTGTATCTGGATGAAACAACCTCCTGGACCCAGGCATCGGATATCCATTCCCTCCACACTGGTGGTGCGTAGTGCAGAAGCCGCCCCCCTTACCTGATCAGGTGAGGGGGTGGTTAATAATAAAGAATAATAAAAAAACAAGCTCTGCTCTATTTAAGGCAAATGGCTCATTTAATTAGGCCCTTCTTAGAAATAGTCAAAAGTTTGGGAAAAGGAGGGAAAAAAAAAACCTCCTGATCACGATAGGTAAGATCCACTTTGTCCCATAGAAAACACTGGTAGAGAAGAACAAACAAGCCACTTACTGTAGGACAGTGACTAAAGGTATGTGTGCCAGTGCAGGCCTGAGGGCAAAAGGCAAGCTCCAAAATAGACCCTCTAACAAATTCCCCTTAGTGAAAAGGGTACCCCTTGGCCTGCACAACCAAACATGTTGAAAAACCCAATTAGCTTACGGGTAATAGGATTTCTGGTAGTCCTCCAGGACGGTCCAGCCAAGAATATCCTCCCACCTACACAGGAAACACAACACAATACCCCTCCCCTGCCACTAGGACCTCAGTGTTTTAACCGAGAAATCCCGAAAGAAACAGTTCTACACATATAACCTAACACTTAACATGGGAAGTAGGACGCCGTCCTGGAGGACTACTGGAAATCCTATTACCGGTCAGCTAATGGGGTTTTTCCCAAAACATCCTCCAGGACGGCCCAGCCGATGATCAATTAATAATTATTATAGCGTCCTACCTGAGGGAAGAGAAACCATTTGGAGTATCTTTCTGCCGAAAGCTTGCTTGGTATCTGAAGACAAATCCCCTCGTGTGTGGAGAAGCCCATGTTGCTGCTCTGCAGATTTCTTCTAGACATTCCTGTCTGATTAGCCCAAGAAGCAGAAATAGCCATAGTAGAGTGAGCTTTTAAAAACCCAGGGGCCTGTTTACCTACACTAACATAGGCTACCTGTATGGCTTCCCTAATCCACCTAGCAATAAAGGCAATAGAAGCGTTTAACCCTCTATTTTTACCTGAAAATGATCTGACTTTCTCCACCCTGCAGATCTCTCCAAATACAGTAATAAAATTTTCCAAGCATCCAAGAGCAGCATTTCCTGCTGATCACCAATATCCTCAGGCCTGAGTCCTGGGAGATAGACCTCGTGGGACTCTGAAGAAATCTTTGACAAATAAAGAGGATCGGATCTGATCGAAAGAGGATATGGAAATACACGAAAATAAGGCTCAATAGATAAGGCCTGTAAATCACTAATTCTTCTTGCTGAAGTAATCGCTAGAATGAATACAACCTTAAGAGTCAAAAATTTGATCAAGGGGCGTCTTAGTCAATCCATTAAGTACAATAGGTAGACCTTAGTATTCACTGGCCTTCTTCTAGCAATAGAAATGAAGAATCTATCAACCAGGCCATTGGCTCTGAACCTTGTGTCCAAAAATACTTATAGAGCTGCCACCTGTACCTTCAAATTGCTTATTGCTAAGCCCATCTCTGCCCCTTCCTGTAAGAATTCCAATACAGTGGCCACTTCTGAGCAAATTATGGCTCCTACAGAAAGAAGTGAATCTTTTCCAGATCTTACCGTAAATTTTTCTGCTGACCACCTTTCTACTCTGAAGCAGAGTCCTAACAACTTAAGTCTACTGTCTCTGGTAGAGTGAACGGTGGTCTGGTTGTCATCTGAATCAAGAGAGAGAACCAAAGCCTCCTGGGCTAGTGTGGAGCCATCAAAATTACTCTCCCTCTGTCTATCTTTTTCAGAACTCTGAAAAGGTGGAAATGCATAGCATAGGTTGAATCTCCTCCATTCCTGGGAGCGTGCATCCACCATTAGGACTCCCTGGCCCTGGTGGAGTGAGAAGAAGTTTTGGCATTTTGAATTCTTTTTTGTGGCAAACAGGTCTATCTCTGGTGACCCCCAAAGGTCTACTGCTTGTAGACTCTCTGGTTTAGCTCCCATTCTGACGGCTTCAATTGAACCCGAATGAGAAAATCTGCCAGTACATTAAATTGTCCATTGACGTGTACCGCCCTCAGAGAGCTTACCCAATCTTCCTTCTTGGCGCAAATGATCATAGAGAGAGCTTCTAACTCCACTGACCTTGTGCCGCCCTGATGGTTGATGTAAGCTACAACCGTGGCATTGTCCGATACAATCAGGACATCCTGATCCTGTAGTCTGTCTCTGAAGTGGTCTAATGCTAGATCCACAGCTTTTAGTTCTCGAAAATTCGATGATCTTTGGGACAGATCTTCCGACCAGGCACCTTAAATGTGATGCTGGGACCAATGAGCCCCCAATCCCCAAGTGCTTGCATCTGTCGTGATCTTGATGGGGTCTATCTGATGCCAAGGTCTTCCCCTGGCCAGATTTCCCTGAATTGTCCATCATTGAAGGTATCTGCAAACTCGATCTGGGAGAGTTGTAATCATATCGAATGACTCCAGATCCTTGTTTCATGTACTTAGGAAAAATTCCTGAAGGGGCCTTGAGTGAAATTAGGCCCAACTGACCGCAGGAAGGGCGGAAGTCATCAGACCTAGCAACACCAGAATATTCCTCAACGGATCCTGTTGAACTATCTTTGGAGGAGGCAGGTATGTCTTCTCCTCTAGACTGCTGATCAAATACCCTAGATATATGCAATCTGTCTGTGGAAACAGACTCGATTTTTCCCTGTTTGTTATCCATCCTAACTCCGACAAAAGAGAATGTTCTCTTCACATTGTTCTCTAGTAGTTCCCTGGATAGTGTAAAAAGTAACAGATTGTCCAAATACGCTACAATGACTATATGATCCTTTCTAAGAAAGGCCATTACTTTTGCCAGGATGTTTGTGAAGATCCTTGGAGCGGATGAAAGGCCGAAGGGCATTAGGCTCGATTCAGAGAGACAAAAAAAGACTTTCGTTTTTGTGCCGATCTGTTTTTTTTATTTTTTAATTTCCCACTCTTGTATGAGCGTGAGAGCGATTCTATGCATGCATTGCAATCCTTCTGTAAAGTTTCCGTCCGTTCGTACGGCAGAGAACGAATACGAGGATGTCATTTTCCAGCATGACTTTTCTGTTTCATTTTCTCATGTTACAATGTAGGCTTTTGTTTTTGCCCTTTTCCCATTGTCTCCTCCCACGAATCCTTTACGTTTCCCGATAGAGTCTGTTTCCCTTTTTCAATAAATAATCGTCCAGACGAAAAACCTTACGATCTAGCGCCTGCGCACTACAAACTTAACTCATTAAAGTGCTAGCCTACATATTTGCCACCCTCACTTCTACAACGTTTAGCTAAATCACTTAGCGCTATCCTCCATCTTCCCTTTTGGACCCTTAAAGCTCACCCCAACCACTTAGCACTATCCCCTATCTTCCCTTTTGGACCCTTAAAACTTACCCAAACCACTTCCCGGTTAGGTTCTTCTTCCATTTTAGGCCCCTAAAACTTACCCAAACCACTTCCCGGTTAGGTTATTCTTCCATTTTAGGCCCCTAAAACTTACCCAAACCACTTCCCAGTCATGTGAATATTCATCTTTAAATATTTCTGGGCCCATTAGTTTTGTGTTAATGTGTTTTGTAAATGAAATGACACTAAAACTTTTTTTTTCATCATAAAAAATAAAATATTAAAATATTTTTAAAATTTAACATTTTTACTACTATAAAAAACTAAATACATAGCAATGGCAGGCCACAGAACATTATTCTTCATCTGTGGTCCCCAACGAGTCGCGCAGCTCCTGCATCTCGCCCACCAACTGAAGGACCCTGACACTCAGTTGTGCCACTCTGGCACATGTGGTCCCTGTTGAAAAACGTAAATTAAATTATTGGTATAACCTTGTTGGGGGTCATACTGCAGTGCCCCCCCTGTATGGTCCAAACACCTAAATCTGGACTTCAAAAGCCCGAAGGCCCTCGCCACCACGGCCCGGGTTTTGCATAGGGCCCGATTAGAGAACCCCTAGCCCGCATTCTGCAGGCAAAGAACGGGCACCAGGAGCAAGGGCAGGAGTGGATATCCAGAATCCCCTGAAAGAATTTAAAAATACTAACAAAATAATACACATTCTAAGCAACAATATTGTTTAACATGTCATCAAGGGCTAAAAACAGCCATAGGTTAAGACATAAGTCATCAACTATATTCATTGCCATACAGTGAAAATGGATTGGTGGAATGTGAGCAAACTTACCCAGGATCCATCCACCAGATAATTCTCCTGACTCAAACTGACAAAATAAGCCGGAGCTCCGCAATATATAAGCATCATGGGACGACCTTGGACGCCCTGCAAGAACACTGAGTCCATAGCTGGACCAAACACTGCTTGTATTTTGTGCGAGTGGCACATCTTGCGGTTCCTGCAGCCAAATATAATTACACAAAGCAAAGGTAACCAACTAAAACTATAACTCCTACAACAAATTAAGATTCAAGTTCAACAATCCAAATATAATTCACAAAGGACATAAGTCTAAAAAAATATAGCAATTATATGGATGTGTGGGAAAATAAAGGTTTACATGCTAAGGACTAATTAAGGTCAGCATTAAAATGCTTCTATAAGGCATACATGAAATGTATTGATTCAGGTATGCATTGCTATACAATTTATGGCCTCGGCCATGCTGATACATGCAATGCCTTGGAGCTAAAGGCGCGCAGACTCCTCCACATAGCCGCAAAACATGTTCAACAATAGCAATCCGAGGCCTCAAAGGTCCCGTAAGTGGATCGCAAATGAAACGGTTTAATATGGTGGTGGGCCCTCGGCAATCAGCTCTCTGAATCAGACGCAAGCCCATCCCAACAACGTAAGTTATCTGAACGAATGAAAAATTTTAGATTTTGTTGGGAAAATGATCTGAACTAACGCAAATGATCCGATTTGCTTTCGTTCTTCGAAAGCACATATACGAAAGCGCCCGAACGTTCGTACGAATGAAAATGAAAAAAAAAACAAAAAAAATGACTAACACTTACAAAAACGTTCACAGACAGCTACGGAAGTCCAGACGAATGTGTCTCTGAATCGAGCCTATTGTCCTGTATTACCAATGATTAGGTTACTCCACCTAACATTACTGCAAAGCTTAGAAATCTTCTGCGAACTGGAAGGATCGGAATATGCAGAAAGGCATCCTGGAGGTCTATGGAGGCCATCTAGGCCCCCTTGAATAGAATATCATTGATGGTAAAGATTGTTTCCATCCAGAATCCCTTGTAAAAGATATCTCTGTTTAACCTTTTTAGATTCAAGATCATTGTGAACTTTCCTTAAGGCTTTCGAATCAGGAAAATATGAGAATACACTCCTGTATGCCTCAGGTGTCATGGAACCTCCTCTATGATCACCCTTTAGTTGTGCAATCACTAAAGGTGCCTCTGCTTTCTCTCCATCCTTGGGACAATGCGTTACCTGGAAATGATCTTCCGGTCATGAGACAAATTCTAGATGAAGACCGTCCTGAATTATCTGGAGAACAAAGGGGTTCTGAGATATCTTCTGCCAGGCCAGAAGAAATTACAGAAGTCTCTCCCCCAACGGGCCTATGTTAGGGCTGCTGCTTGGGCTGTTGCGGAGGTTTAAATAATAAATCTTCCTTCCCCTTCAATCTCTGGGAAGCCCAAGATTTCCTAGAGTCCTGACCCCAGGATTCCCGCTGGGAATATCTAGGCCTCTTCATCTCCCATCTGAAAAGCTGAAGGTGCTTCCTTTTAGCCGGGAATTTCTTTCCCGCCTCTGTGGACCTGGTTAATACCCTTTCTAATTCAGATCCAAACAATAGCTTAACCTCAAAAGGCATACCACCAAGTGTGACTCAGAATTAATCAGTGCCATATTTTTTGCTGTGGCTCCGACAGCTTCTGAGACAGCATCAGACAAAAATACCATTTTGAGAGTACTCACCTGAAAAATGGATATTGTCAGTGTGCCACACACCCCGCTTCCCCTTTAATTCTTACGATCGGGTTACTCCACCAGCAGGTGGTGACGTGCAGGGAGAAGTCTTGAAAACGAGCCCCTTCCGGCCTATATATACCTGGGACCTCCCACTTAATCACCAGTTATTTAAAAAGCAGAAAGGCAAGGTACCAGGAAATCCAACGGTAACCTCAAAATAAAGAAAAGCTTCACCATATAAAGGATCCAGGATACCAAAAAGGGCGGGTGAAGTGGGGTGTGTGGCACACTGACAATATCCATTTTTCAGGTGAGTACTCACAAAATGGTATTATTCTCAGTGTGCCACACACCCCGCTTCCCCTTTAATTCTTACGATCGGGACATCCAAAAGCAGTGTCCGCAAGGGATGGGTATCCAAAGGCAAGGTGAAGCATAACTTAAATGACTGAAGTCTGCAGAACTTTGCGGCCAAACACAGCATCCGCTGAGGCCCGCACATCAACCTTGTAAAACTTAGAAAAAGTATGAACAGAAGACCAAGTAGCGGCCTTACAAACTTGTTCAACAGAAGCTTGGTGCTGAAAAGCCCAAGACGCTCCAACGGCGCAAGTAGAATGAGCAGTGATACGAAAAGGGGGAACTTTCCCCTTAGCAGAATAGGCCGCAATAATGGCCTGACGTATCCATTTGCTAATGGAAGATTTGGCCGGCGCCAAACCCTTCCTAGGCCCACAGGGCACAACTAAAAAGGCATCAGTTTTACGAAAAGGAGAAGTAATAATCAAATAGTACTTAACACAGCGTACTACATCCAAACAATGCAAAACCCTCTCCTTGTCATTCTTAGGCTTAGGACACAGGGAGGGAAGAACAATATCCTGATTCAAATGAAAAGCAGAAACAACCTTAGGAAGAAAGTCTGGTTTGAACCGAAAGACCACTTTGTCCTGATGCCTCTCAAAGTAGGGCGCCTGAATAGACAAGGCCGCCAACTCCGAGACACGCCGAACCGAAGTGATAGCTACCAAGAAGACAATCTTCTGAGTCAGGGTAGACAAAGCAATATCTTGCAAAGGCTCAAAAGGAGGAGCCTGAAGAGCAGAAAGAACCAAATTCAAGTCCCAAACAGGGAGTAATGGTTTCCTGGGAGGCCGCACATGCGTAACCCCCTGGAAAAAAGTTTTAACTAAAGGAAGAAGCACAAAACGCTTCTGAAAAAAAAGATAGATAAGGCAGAAACCTGCCCTTTCAAAGTACTCAGCTGAAGACCAGAGTCCAGCCCAGATTGTAAAAACTCCAGAATCCTGGAGACCGAAAAGACCCTACAAGGAAAAGATCTAACCTCACACCAAGCGATATAGGCTTTCCAAGTCCTATAGTAGGTGATAGAAGAAGACCTCTTTCGGGCCCCGATCAGAGTCTTAATAACCGAGTCAGAAAGACCCTCCTCCTTCAAGATGGAGGTCTCAGCAGCCAAGCCATCAAAACCAGCGTTGGTAAACTGGGGTAAGACAGCCGACCCTGAGTGAGCAGATCGGACCGAAGAGGCAGAATGAGCTGATTCACTGCCGGCCAAACGATGTCTGCGCACCATACTCGTCCTGGCCATCTTGGGGCCACGAGAATGGCGGACACCCTTTCCAGAACCAGCTTCCGTACCACCCAGCCTAGCATGGGTATCGAAGGAAACAGGTACAGAAACCCTGGGTCCCCCCAGCTCAGGGATATGGCTTCCGCCACCAGAGCCACAGGATCCTGGGAGAGCGACACAAAGATCGGGAGCCTGCAATTGTGACAAAAGGGAAACAGGACCTCCTCCGGTGTCCCCCACCGGAGCGGACTGCAGACTGCCGAGAGACAAGGAACATGTGCCTTCGCCCAGGTCAGGATCAGGGACTCCAATCATCAGGGAGGGACTTCCAGTCTGGGTGCCCTCAGAGTGAAGTAAGCAACCGCTGTTTGATTGTCCGAGCGTAGCTGAACCGGGAGGCCCAGACCATGATGGGACAACAGAGCAAGAACCAGACGGAAGGCTCTCAGCTCCAGAACAGACGGCCGAGGATTGTAAAGAAGGACCCAAGCCAACTCCTGAATCAGACAAACTTTGGACTGAGTGAGCAACACCCTGTGTCGACCGGAATTCGACCGCATTCCCAGAAAGGACACCACCCTGGCCGGAGCAAGGGGGAACTTGGGAAGTCTGAAAAACTTCAGATGCAGGACGGGGCAAGCCGACTCGTTCTTCTTGGGGACTGCGAAGAGAATGGAGTAAAAACCGAGGCCCACCTCTAAGCGCGACACCAGCCGGATGACCGCCATTTCCAGGAAAAACCGTGAAGGAGGGCGAGACTCGAACTACGGTTTGCAACCGGGTGACACCACCTCCCAGATCTACGTGTCCGGAAACTCCCGGCCTTAAACCAGGGAGAAGTGTCGCAATCGTCCCCCCCACCCGCACGGGTGAGGGCAGCCCCTCATTGCTGAGCGGGCTTAGCAGTAGGTTTGGGCTTGGCGCCCCAGGACTGACCGAGACGGCCACGACCTCTTCCCTGGGACCAACCTACAGCCCCGGTAACGGGAAGGGAAGCCCCTCTGCCCGCTCTGGCTCCTCGAAAGGAGGGACCAAAGGAACTCGCACCCCTAAAGGAGCGACGAGGCTTCTTGAATTGAGGCAACTTACCATCCTTGGTAACAGCATCCAATTTCTCGCCAAAAAGGCGTAAACCTAAAAAGGGTAGCGCTGTAAGCGCCATTTTAGAATTAAGGTCCGCCGTCCACTGGCGCAGGTATATAGACCGACGAATAGACACCAGCAATGCCGCTGTCCTGCTACTCGTCGCAAGAGCATCGTCCTGAGCAGTCAGGACAAAAGAAACAAACGACTCACACTGCTTGAGAGAACTAAACATATCACAAGCGGGATCAAGATCTGCGAGCAGATCCCTAATAATGGATCTAACAGCCAGCAGAAGAAGCGCCGAAGCACAAATTGGCCGTAGTGTCGACCCGGCACTGATAAAACCATGGCGAGCCAATAGATCAACCCGACGATCCTCACCATCCTTAATGGTAGTGGTGCCAGAAAGGTGCAACGCAGCTGAGCCAGTCAACCCTAACACCGGGGTATCGACGTCGGGGGGCACTGACCAAAGCTTCACCAAATCCTCCGGAAAGGGATAACGCTTATCCCAATTAGGAGGAGTTCCAGCCAGGCGCGTGGGTTGTTCCCATTCCTTAAGGACAACCCTCTCAAAGTGCGGTTGCCTGGGAAACACCAAACGCGGCTGGGGTACGTAAAAAAAACTCACCCTTTGGCAGAGGGACCACCGCAGGCGGATCCAAGGCCAAATTGAGTGTCAAGGGACACCCCCACAGCCTGATCACCAGCAGTGTCAAACAATAGCTGGTCTGCAGGCTCGTCCGACTCCTCAAGGAATTCCCCCTCCTCATCAGGGGGACAATCGGAATAATCCAAAAACTCAGGTACCTCACCCTCTGAAGCAGGCACTGCCGGAGCAAGGTGCTTCCGCTTTGCCGTAGCCTTCTGAGCCACTGAAGCGAAGATAATTTTCTCGAGGTTGGCCAACCGCGCATGCACCTCTGAATGCGAATCCCCATTTTTAACAATGTCACATGGGGTCCGGACTAGGTTGGGGGGATAGGAGATGACGGAAGTTGCGAGGAGCCAGAAGCCGGAGCAACGGACTGGCGCGCAATGTTCTGCTTTGCACATGGAACGCATAATATGACATCGCCTGGGAGCGGAACCCCACAACCCCCACACAACCTAGATAGCCCCGAGGAGCCATTTCCGGTAACGTTGGAAGCCTCCATATGGTGAATTTGTGGTATTCGCAACAACCCAGGGTTTTACACATTAAGCAACCCGGGATGCCCCTTTGTAATTAAAGTCCCGGAAGTGGGAGGATTTTTTTTTTGGGAACTCCCAATTTAGAGACTAAGACTAGCCAGGTATAACAGACCGGGAGAGCCACTGCAATGAGGGGATCCCAGAATCTGTGGGGGAAAAGAGACCACAGTCAGTCCCCCAGCCAGAATGCCCCACAATCATACATAACCAACAAGGCAAACATATATGGCTAGCTTAAACATCTTGAATAAATATAGATGACACATGCAATTTCAAGGCAAAGCCAAAAAGTGCATCAAATAAAAATCAGAGTATATACCAGTATGAATACATGCCCACATATATATACATATACATATATATAGACACATACCTATGCACATAAACATATACATACTATCAGAATTGTAATGTGCATTGTCGCAACAAACTGGAGCACATATCACATAGCTATGTGATTATTAAGTCATCATACCCTAGAACCAGAAGGATGACCTAAAAACATCCCAATAAGTAGAAATGCCCCAGGAGAGAAAACGCTATACATGGCAGACACACAGCACAAGGACGGCCCCACGTGCGCAATGGTGGGGCCGTTTACCTCTAAAGCTTCAGCCGCACAGGAGACATCCTCTTCCCCCACCGGCTGCAGCACACAAGTCTCTAATGAGACCAGAGAAGTGAAGGGCGGGCCCGGACACAGCGCGGCCGGGCCACGCCGTCTTAAACACCGAGCGAGGCCACAGAGAGGGCGGCCCCGCCCCCTAGTGACGCGGCTCGTCCAATGGCGAGACCGCATCAGAAAAAAGAGGGAAATTCAAAAGTGCAACAGATAAACAGGCCCCAGCCACGCGCTGCTGCCGCAGCCCTGAAGCCTGCCAAGGCATTTCCACAGAACATAAGTAAAGCACCTCATGCAACACACACACCCCCCCATTTAGCGAAGGGAGAAGGGCCGAGCAGGAGAAGGTGACCTAAAGGGAACATCGGGACAGGGGCATCCCAAATCCGGATCACCATGCCGGATAGCCGCATTGCCCCAAAAGTGGGGTCGAGCGGAGGAGATAAGCTCCTAGGCACCTAAAGTGCCATCTACCTTTGCCCAGCCAGCAGCCTAGGCTGAGAGGCTTCCATTTAACTAGGCATCAACAACACAATTTTTTGACCCCGGCTACCTGCAAGCAGGAGACTTCTTTCTTCTGTCTTGTCGCTTCATGCAGAGAGAAAAAACTGGTGATTAAGTGGGAGGTCCCAGGTATATATAGGCCGGAAGGGGCTCGTTTTCAAGACTTCTCCCTGCACGTCGCCACCTGCTGGTGGAGTAACCCGATCGTAAGAATTAAAGGGGAAGCGGGGTGTGTGGCACACTGAGAATAAATTTACTACCTTAAACACAAATATTAATGCATTCAATACCTCTTCCTTGGGAGCATCATTATTAATTCCAGACTTGACCTTATCAATCCATACTTCAGACACCCTACTAAGACAATCTGCTGCAAGCAGTGGTCTGAGCGAAAAAGCATCAGTATCCCAGGCTCTTTTGAGAAGGATATCCGTTTTTTTATCCATTGGATCCCTCAGTGAACCCATATCATCAAAAAATAGATCCGATCTCTTGGAAACTTGCCCCAAGGGAGCATCCGCCTTTGGACATTTTGCCCAATGCTTGATATCCGATTCCTCAAGGGGGAACCTCTTCTTCAAAGATTTGTGGTAAAGAAAAAACGGGCTTCCGGTGCTCTCCATTCCCTGGCCAAAATGTCCTTTAGAGATTGGTGTATAGGAAAACATGGCTCTTTTTTTTCTCAGTTAAACCTCTATACCGAGAATCACGAAGTGAAAGGGTTCTATTCTCACTTTCAGCATTAAGGGAGGCCCAAATACACTTGACTAGATCAGAAACATCCTCAAGACAGAAAAAAAAATCTTCCGGCTGATCAAAATGTGAAGCCTCTGAACTATCTATGGCTGAAGAATGGTCCGACTCATCCGAGGATACCCCCCGCTCCTCCTCCCCCTTTCTAACCCATTCTACTTTCCCTGGGCTCCTTCAGTTCCCTGAACTCTTATGACTTCTGGAATCTCTAGAGTCTCTTTTAGGTTCCTTTGTGGCTTTAGCCTCCTTTGCCTTGAGCTCTTTAGCCTAAACATAATGACACACAACAAAACCATTAGATGCTGTAGGGGGAGTTTTGGGGGGGATCCTGGAGAACCCCGATCCCCCAACTTACCTCCTCCGACGAACTTTCCCCTGCCATCGGCCTCTTCAGACCAACCAGGGTTGCCGTCGGTAGCGATTCTGCCGGTCTGGAGCGCCTCTCACAGCCGGCCTCACCGCAGCGACCACGAGGCCAGGACTTCCTCTTATGCTGCTGCCGGAAATGCGCTTTGGAAGGGCGGGCCCGGAACTTCCAGTTCCGCAAACGTGTCACTGGAAACAGTATGGCTGACGCCGGCAGGCTTTCCACGTGTGCTCCAGCTGCTCAGAAGATCAACTGGAAACAACTGCCGCAGCGACTTGGAGCCCAGAAGGAAGAGGCAAGTCCCCCTAGGCTCCTACTTACCTTTTCCCCACGCGTGCCCTGGGGTGGGGAGGTCATGGGGTTCTTACCAAAGCCCATAATCCCACTACCTAGTAGAGGATTAAGCCCTTGATGGGGTCCCAGCCTGGAGACTGCCTCCGGGACTAACTTCAGGATGAGGAATTCCCTTGGGATCTGGTTTCCGGGGGTGGGGGATCTCCGGCTGTAGAAGGCCAGGGGCCACCTGGACCCCCGAACGGCCTGCTAGAGCACGGAGAGGGAGTCCGAGCCCGCCATTCTCCCTGGGGAAAAAAACAAAAAAAGGGACGATGTACAGCCTGTTTCCTCAGGAGGAAACACAAAACACTGAGGTCCTAAAGGAAGGGGAGGAGTATTTAAACTTGTTCATCCTGCTTCTAAGCTCCACCTCAGTGGGTGAGGTGCACCACTATAGCACAATGGCTGTGGCATGTCCCACATGCAATGCCTGGTAGCGCCCTGCCAGTGCGTTGCGCTATGCAAATGATCAACAACTTACATCTACCTTAGTCTGAACCTCCCACTCTCGTCTATAAGACCTTTCCACGAGCTGCACCAACTCTCTGGTGCACTACCACCACTGATTAAATGTATTCAAACCATCAATAGTTTTAGACTATTAGACTAAAAAGCATCTTTTAGGGTAGTCTCCCACATCACCTAATCTAACTTTTCTTGTCTAATACATCTTCTACATTATTTTTCTGAACCTGATCCATTATCAGCATTAAATCAACTTGTGACTGGCCCATTGAGACTATATATGCTCTTATTTATTGCTAAGAAGGCTGTACCATGGCACAAATCACTTATTACTTTATGTATCACCCCCATTCCCCTCTTAGATTATAAGCTTGTGAGCAGGATCCTCATTCCTTTAGTTATAATAGCCAGTGGAGCACCCAGGATTTTGCCCTGGGGGAGTCCTATTTGGGCAGGGGGGCATGGTCCTGGAAAAGGTGTGGCACCTCATAAGAAGCATACCTTTAAACTTTTTAAAACAGGAAGGAGAAGGGATAGGAGAGGAGTGTGCAGAGCATCAATTTTTTTTTTTTTTGCAATTAAGCCAGGCCTCCGGTCATGCCTATGCCACACCCCTGACTCTAAGATGACCTGGAAATAGCTGCAAAGGGGTTCTGGTCGCCAAGGAGCTTAAACTGGACCAACAGCATGGCACAGTTGGAAAAGAAAGGTAGCAGCCATTTTGGAGCTTCCTTTCCCAGCATCTCAGCCATGCTGCTGCCTGGATTCAACTGATATAACTGACAATGCACAGCAACAGGAAGCCCAACAGCACTTCCGGTGTGCAGGAGGCCTGCAGATGCATGAGTCGCCATTTACCACAACAGGAATTAAAAAAAGGTAAATTAATTTTTATGTGTAGCAATCTAAATTGCCCTGGGAGGGATGCACTGTTTGTTGTGTTGCCTTGGGAGGGATGTTTGTTGTGTTGTCTTGGGAGGGATGCATATGAGAACTGCTTGTTGTGTTGCCTATGGTTTAAGTCATATTTGATTGGTGGTCCGCTTTAAAGACTCCATTGATTCCCTTTTCCAAATCATGATATCTCTTTGTGTGAAATGCTCAATACTGCCTAGTATAATCACCTCACCAACGTTCCCATGGTGCATGTGCTGGCTGTGCTCCCATCTTTGGCTTCCCTCTGGCTGATGCACACATCCGCACCAGGCATCTTTGAATGGTTGGCATGGGTACGCACAGCCAAAGGGGGGCAGCCAGCTTCTTATTCTATATTCAGCTCTATTCTACTCATTCCTTCTTCCTAATCATTGTTAGTCTTCATTCTCTGCTGCCAACTGCCCTCTGGTACTTGCTACCCCTATCTGGTTCTCCAGTTTTTGCCCTCTCTTGCGGTTGCTGCTGCTGAGCCTTCTGCTAGGCTAGGTCAGAGATGTGGGAAAGTGGGTAAGTGGCCATGTAGAGGGGTCAGGTAAGTGATAGAGGACAGCAGGAGGCGGTGGAAGGTGTAGGTGAGTGAATGAGGACTGCGTCAGGGGTGGAGGGGTTAGGTGAGCAGTGGATGACAGCAATAGGAGATGGAGTGGCTAGGTGTGCACTAGAGGAAAGCGGCAGGGGGTGATAGGGTTAAGTGAGTGGTAGAGGGCAGCGGAAAAGGGTGGAGAGGTTATCTGAGCAGTAGAGGAAAGTGGCAGGGGGTGGAGTGGTTAGGTGAGAGGTAGAGGGCAACAGCATGGGGTAGAGAGGTAAGGTTAACAGTAGAGGACAGCGGCAGGGGGTGAAGGAGTTAGATGAGTAGTAGAGGACAGTAGCAGGAGGTGGACAGGTTAGGTGAGTGGTAGAGGACAGCGGCAGAGAGGTTATGTGAGCAGTAGAGGAAAGCGGCAGGGGTGGAGAGGTTAGGTAAGCGGTGGTGGATAGTGCCAGGGGTGGAAAGGTTAGGTGAACAGTAGAGGACAGCTGAAAATGGTGGAGAAGTTATGTGAGCAGCAGAGGAAAGCGGCCGGGGGTGGGGAGGTTAGGTGAATGGTGGTGGACAGTGCCAGGGGTGGAAACGTTAGGTGAGCGGTAGATGACAGAGGCAGGGGGTGGAGAGGTTAGGTGAGCAGTAGAGGACAGTGGCAGGGGGTGCTGAGCCCAGCATCCCGCAGAAGGAACTATTTCCCGCAAGGGGAGGGCATCCCAGCCTCGGGTGCCAGCTCCCTGGGGGGCACCCCACCACAGCCGCCGAGCCCACTCCCGTCCTGGCAGAGCAGAACGGGGTCTCCCTCCGGCTGCTACATGGGGGACCCAGAGTCCTTGGGGGGACTCCCATCTTTGGCTTCCCTCTGGCTGATGCACACATCCGCACCAGGCATCTTTGAATGGTTGGCATGGGTACGCACAGCCAAAGGGGGGCAGCCAGCTTCTTATTCTATATTCAGCTCTATTCTACTCATTCCTTCTTCCTAATCATTGTTAGTCTTCATTCTCTGCTGCCAACTGCCCTCTGGTACTTGCTACCCCTATCTGGTTCTCCAGTGAATGGTGGTGGACAGTGCCAGGGGTGGAAACGTTAGGTGAGCGGTAGATGACAGAGGCAGGGGGTGGAGAGGTTAGGTGAGCAGTAGAGGACAGTGGCAGGGGGTGCTGAGCCCAGCATCCCGCAGAAGGAACTATTTCCCGCAAGGGGAGGGCATCCCAGCCTCGGGTGCCAGCTCCCTGGGGGGCACCCCACCACAGCCGCCGAGCCCACTCCCGTCCTGGCAGAGCAGAACGGGGTCTCCCTCCGGCTGCTACATGGGGGACCCAGAGTCCTTGGGGGGACCTGCCATGCCCTGCGGCCCCTGGGACGACGCTGCGGGCTCGTCAGTCGAGGGAACCAGGCTGGAATACAGGAGGGAAGAGCTTCAGCCAGATCTAGGTTCGGTTATGACAAGGACTGACGCACCGCGCACCCCCATGCTGGGTTCCGCTCAGACCGCCGTGTCCAATGTGGGGCGCATTTGCTCGCAGAACCCCCCTCAGCCTCTTCAGATAGATCTATTGTCCCACTCCATCGCGGAAGCTGTCAGAGTCAATATCGAGGGAGCTCTGAGGGGACTCCCGACACGCGCTGATTTCGACGGATATGTTTCCAGAATGGAGGGCACTATCAAGAAGGAGCTGGCGACCTTGCAAAGTTCAGTGATAGAGGTCACGGCGAGAGTGGACGGGGTGGAATCCTCGCACAGGGCCCTTGAGACGCGATTGGCGGAGCTGGAGCAGCAGCAAAACCAGAGCAGGCGCCTCCTTTCCGACATTTTCCTGGCTCATGATGATGTGGAGAACAGGAACCGCAGGAATAACCTGCGCCTGCGTGGAGTACCGGAGTCAGTGGAGGCGAGAGATCTATCCGCAGCAGTTATATCTATCTTCAATGAGCTTCTAGACCTCCCTGGTGCAAATCACATTGAGTTGGACCGGGTTCATAGGGCCTTGGGCCCCCGACCGCAGGACTCTAACAGACCCAGGGACATCATTTGTAGAGTTCATTTTTTCAAGATAAAGGAGGACCTGCTTCAACGAGCTTGGGAGAAGGGCCCGATCCAGTACAAAGGAGCTCAAGTGATCCTACTACAGGATCTCTCTCGGAGGACTCTACAGATGAGAAAGCTCCTCAAGCCCCTACTGGAAGCCGTCCAGAGGCAGGGAGCATCCTACAGATGGGGTCACCCATTTCAGCTCCTGGTCCGTAAAGGGGGAAGCCTCTTTGTTCTTAAGTCGCCGGAGCAGCTTCCGGATCTGTTTCACTTCCTGGAGGTGGACAACGTCGACATCCCGGATTGGACAGTCCCTGACCTGTCCATATACAACAGGCAGCTGCCGCAGCGCCCGGGGGGAGCCCCCGGAGGAGACAGAGGTCATATGAGGGGCCGTAGAAGGTAGAGGTCCCGGGGCTCCGGGCCGCCCCCTGACCATGCCACGTAGCTCTGATCGGTGCGGTTGTTCTGGCGGGCGGTCGGGAGCGGGGGGGGGGGGGTCGGGGGCCCGGGGGAGCGGGTGTTGGCCGAGGTGGGGGGGGCCGTGCCTATGCGTGGCGCTGGCCTTGTCCTCTCGCTCGGCCTCCGGCCTGCTTGTGGAGCCGGGACCCTGGATTTCCCCTCATCTCATCCCAGGTTATCTTAATATATCTTGTTTGTTCAGTTTCATTGCAAAATATTAGAGCTGCAAATTAAGTAAGCGCTTTGTTTAAATTGTTGTATGGGCACGGGCCCCCCCCGAGGCCTACTTGCCATGTGTTTTCTATGTTTGCCTGCGGGATGCCGTGGTGTCCCCCGGGGACTCTCACGGAATTCAGCACTGGGTTGTTGTGCTGGGTGGGGCGGCAGGCGATCCAGGGCTCCCAGCCTGTTTAGCGCGGTGCAGTGGATCGCGGGCTGCCATCGCTGAGGTACGTCTCATGAGTTAGCGTCATTTAACGTGCGGCTCCTGACCCGTTGCTCGCGAGTCCAGTCTTCCAATCTCCCCTATTGCTTGGTGCACCCCTCTGGGGAAGCCTTCTGGTCTCCCTAAGACGGGCGAGAGATTATTCCTTCTTTTCAAATGCGCATGGGACATACTCCAGGCTGGACTACATCTGGGTTTCACACAGGTTACTGAGCCTGATCACTGGGGATGGGATCTACCCGGCCTCCTTCTCGGATCATGCCCCCGTATTCCTTGATTTAGACCTTCTGGACAGACCACCATCCCCCCCCAACGTGGAGGCTAAATGAGTCGCTCCTTCACAATGCAGTCGTGGTGCAGGACGTCAAGGTGGGTCTGGAGGCCTATTTCAGAGAGAATGATAACGGGGAGGTATCGCCCCTGATGCTGTGGGAGGCACATAAAAGCGTAATAAGGGGACTTTTGATTAGTCACGGGACAAGATTAAAAAAGGAAAGACAGGCCCAACTAATAACCCTCACGGAGAAGGTCAGGTGCCTGGAGTTGTCCCATAGGCAGTCTGAGGCAGCGAGAGTTCTCGGGGAGTTGACCCAGACCAGAGAGGCTCTCAATGCCTTACTTAGGCAGCAAGCTAATCATGCGATCAGAAGATGTAAACGAATGCACTACGAATACGGGAATAAAAACAGCGCACTACTTGCTAGGGCCCTCAGGCAGCAGCATTCCCAGAACTTTATAGCGGAGATAATTGATAACGCCCAAAGGAAACAACACACCACGGAACAGATAGCAGACACATTTAGACGCTATTACTCGGGCCTTTACAATCTCGCGTGTGGGACAGCGGCGCGGACATGCCCAGACAGGATAGAGGATTATGTAGGAGGCTCTGGGATGCCAGTGATCACAGAGGAGATTGCGGCGTCTATAGAGGACGCGATTGGGATGGAAGAACTGGAGGAGGGGATTAAGCAATCTCCGGCCGGAAAGGCCCCTGGGCCGGATGGCTATATGGTCAGGTACTATAAAACCTTCAGCTCATTGCTAGGCCCTCATATGGTAAAAGCATGGAACTCAATCACAGACCCAGAGACCCCGGGCTCATTCTCCAGCAGAGACCTAGAGGCACACATCACTGTACTCCATAAATCAGGAAAGGATCCTTTGTCTTGTAAAAGCTACCGCCCTGTATCCCTACTCAACGCGGACCTGAAACTGTACGCCAAAATCCTGGCCAATAGACTGGCCCCAGTGGTGTCTCAGATGGTCCATTTAGACCAAACGGGTTTCGTGTTGGGTAGGGAGGCTAGGGATAACGTAGTGCGGGCACTTAATGCAATACACAAAGCGCAGGCCTCTGATACGCCTATAATGCTCTTATCCACGGACGCGGAAAAGGCCTTCGATAGGGTGAGTTGGCCCTTCCTGAAAGAGACCCTTAGACACGTGGGGCTGGGTGACAACATGAGGAGGCTTATCGAGGCCCTGTACACAATCCCCTCCGCCAGGGTTAAGGTGAATGGCCATTTGTCGGCCCCGGTCCTAATACGCAATGGTACTCGACAGGGTTGCCCCTTGTCGCCCCTTCTGTTTGCCCTTGCCCTCGAACCATTCTTATGCAGAATTAGGGAAAATACAGACCTGAGGGGGCTGGATATTGAAGGAAGCACACACAAGGTAGCCGCGGACGACCTCCTTTTTTTCATCACGAATCCCACGATCACTGTGCTGGTCTTAATTAAGGAGTTTGAGGCTTTTGGGAGACTCTCCTTTTTCAAAATTAATTTCGAAAAGTCTGAGGCGCTAGATGTGTCACTCTCGGGGGACGTGGTCAGGAATTTACAGCAGTCGTTTTCATTTAAATGGGCCAAGACCTCCATAACGTATCTGGGCACTCAACTGCCAGCACGGCTGTCGAAGGTACTAGCGCTGAACTTCCTGCCCCTGTCCCAGAGAATAAAAGCGGACTTAGAGCGATGGGACGCCCCTACCTTCTCATGGATGGGCAGGGTAAATATAATCAAAATGTCGATATTACCAAAACTACTGTTCCTGTTCCAGGCGCTCCCGATCATCATTCCCACACAATACTTCAGGGGTCTAGATAAAATCCTTACGGGCTTTGTCTGGCAGAAGAGGCGAGCGAGACTCAGGCGACAACTTTTATATAAACCCAAACGCTTGGGGGGTATGGCAATGCCGGACATTAGGTCATATTGGGTTTCGCACTTGCAAAGAGTGTGCGAATGGCATAACTGTAAGGGGACAAAAAGGTGGGTTAGTATGGAACTCGCCTTGGCCCCGGCTCCGTTAGAAACAACAGTATGGAATAAGGAATCCGCCCTGCTGGGAGTGAGAACCCACCCAACGATCGCGGCTATGTTGAATGTCTGGCGAGACTACAGAAAGCATCCGAGATTGTCCCCCTGGCCTACTCCCATGATTTCCCTGTTGGATAATCCTCTCCTCCCCGTAAGTCGTCCTAGGGTGAATCTTCGGGAATGGGGGAAAATAGGCCAACTAAGAAGCGGTGACTTGATGACGGAAGGGGGCTGGGCCTCTTTGGGGGAACTGAAGATTAAGTTGGTAAATAATGATCTGGACCCTTGGACGCTTTTAAGATTTCAATCCTTCCTATCTCGGGTGGGCCTCCGAAAGGAGAACATTAGAGGGTACACAGAGTACGAACAGATATGCCTCGAGAGCCAGCCATGTCCACACTTGACTTCCAGACTATACTCTCTTCTGATAAATGAACAGGAAGAGCCCCTGTCGTTTTGGAGGGAGTGGGAAGCTGACCTGGGCAGAGTGTTGGGGTAAAAGGAGAGAGAAAAGATCGCTGTACTGGCACACAAATCCTCACTGGCTACGAGGACTCAGGAGCTCAACTATAAATTACTAACACGTGGTATTACACCCCTGATAGACTCAGCAAAATGTTTAGCACAGCAGACCCCATTTGCTGGAGGTGCGGGCTGGAACATGGGACCCTTTTCCACATATTTTGGACGTGCCCTAGGATACAGGCGTTCTGGGATAAGGTTCTGCCCATAGCCTCGCAGCTTACGGGGACCCAATTAAAAAAAGACCCTGCCCAAATTCTACTCCACTCGAAGAAAACCCCGACAGGGAAATATAGGAAAACTCTGCTGGTTCATTTGCTAAATGGGGCCAAACAGTCCATACTCTGGTTCTGGAAACAGAGAAAAGCCCCCTCGGTAAGGGACTGGGTGTCTGAGGTCATGAACATTAGGGAAATGGAAGACCTGACACTCTCATTGCACGATAGAGACGAGCAATATAGGACCACCTGGTTGCCCTGGTTGAGCTACGAGGAATCTGAAGACTTTAGAGGCCTATTTGAATAGTAGGCATCGGGCCGTGTCCGCGGGGCTGTCTCCAAATGCTGTAGGTGGGCAGGACAAGAACAATTTCTCCCAGAATTTTGGGTACGTGCTTGGGGGTTGAGGAGAGGGCCCCGCCTGGAATAGCATCCCACACGCCACACCCTTTTCCCTACCCCCCTTTCCACCTACGCTCAATCTCACTCCCCATCTCCCCTCTGCCTTTCCCCCTCTTTTTTTTTTTTTTTTTTTTAAGCTCCTGGACCCGCCTAAGCATCGAAGACCCCTACCCCTCTCTGGAACCTGTGGAGCAGTGTAGCGGGAAGTCACGGGGCATGTAGCCATCTGGGGAGAGGATACGTGGACCGCCTGGGGTAAATTGAACCTAAGTGACCTTCTGCAGAGACTAGGACCCGAAGAAGGGAGTCTTCCCGCCTCTGCGTGAATGCTGGGGCCAGGACTGACTCATTATGTAATGAATGTTATCGGTCACACTTAGACAATATCTGTGATGTTCATATGGCAATATCTTATGCAAACGGTGTTCTTGGATGCATTTCCCCCCCCCCTCATTACCCTGTCATTGTATTGTATTGTATTGTATCTATGTTTATTGCAAAATACCTAAATAAAGAATATTAAAAAAAAAAAAAAAAAAAAAAATGTTTCAAGCTTACAGTGTGAAAGTGGAAAAAAAATACAATCCTGTGATAACTCACCTGTAGAATTCTTTTTACGGTGTACAGCACGGCTTGCTTCATTTAAATTCTTCACATTTGGCGCATTTGACTGCAGAAAGACTTGTGGCTCCTCCCAGCCCATAAAAAGGGCAGGAATTACCCAGAGACTCCCAGTGTTTGAAAAGCAGTAATGCAAGAAGCCGGGAGGCAAAGCCATGTTAACAAGAAAACACAGCCCCACTAAAAAATAACTCTCTCAAGAAAATCACCATAAAAAGGCAAAAGAGGATAACGATAACAAGGGAGGGATGAAACAAGCTGTGCTGTACACCGTAAAAACAATTCTACAGGTGAGTAATCACAGAATTGTATTTTTCCTGGTGTACAGCACGGCTTGCTTCATTTCAATTCTTCACATTTGAGACATCCAACAGCAGTGTCCATGAAGAAGGGTGGGATCCCCAGTGAGCAAAGGCAGGCAGTTCAAGACACTACCGCCTGAAGCACCTTGCGACCAAAAACAGCATCAGCTGAGGCCCTTACATCAACCTTGTAAAACTTAGAAAAGGTATGAACCGAAGACCAAGTAGCGGCCTTACAAACCTGTTTAACAGCAGCTTGGTGCTGGAAAGCCCAAGAGGCACCAATAGCCCTAGTGGACTGAGCAGTAACATGAAAAGGGGGTTCCTTCCCCTTGGCAGAGTATGATTGGACCAGCAGGAAGGACAAACAGAGCATCAGACTTACGAAAAGACTCAGTGGCAACCAAATAATATTTGAGCGTCCTAACCACATCCAGAGAATGAAGGGTCCGTTCCTTAGAATGAGAAGGAGCAGGACACAAGGAAGGCAAGACAATGTCCTCATTGAGATGAAAGGCAGATACGACCTTGGGCAAAATTTCCGGTTTAAGACGGAACACCACCTTATCCTGATGTCGCTCAAAATAAGGAGGCTTCATAGAAAGCGCCGCCAGTTCTGAGACGCGACGCACCGAAGTGATAGCGACCAAGAAGGCCACCTTAAAGCGGACCTTCACTCTGAATAAGAGTCTATCCTTTGTTTCCCACACCCTGTACATGCAGATTGTCCACATTAAAAATCATCCTACCTGCATCTACTGCATGTTATGAGCCTTTAAACATCCAAGATGATCTTATCAGGCAGCCTGCAAACAGGAAGTGCCTCCTGACTGTGCTGTTCTGCATTCTGTGACTGCTGACCTTTACCTGACCCCAGCTCTGCTCTGTCTGAGCAAAGCACAGCTATAACCCGCCCCCCTGTACCTTATCCCACTCTCCTGTCCTCAGTAAGTGGGATGCTTCTGAGTCAAGATGGCGGCGCCCGTATCCTAAATTCCTGAACAGAGTTGCAGCCCAGTGGGGGAAAGAATAATAAGTTAGTGACTAAAAACTTAAAATATATTAATTTTAGATGCTGGGGAACCGTTTAAGAGTTTGGGCTTTTCATTAAATCACGCTGAAGGTCCGGTTTAAGAGGAGATAGTGGATAGAGAAGCATTGCACAGGGGTTCAAATGGTGGACCCTGGAGAGCAGAAAGCGCCAAATTCAAATCCCACACCGGTAGCAAGGGCTTACGCAGCGGACGTACATGAGTAACTCCTTGGAAAAAGGTTTTGATAAGCCTGTAAGAAGCGAAGGATCTTTGGAAAAAAATTGAAAAAGCCGAAACCTGGCCTTTGAGGGTACTCAGCTGTAGACCCAACTCCAGACCATGTTGAAGAAACTCCAGAACCCTGGAAATAGAGAAGGCAAGTCAAGGAAAAAATTTAGATCCACACCAGGCAATGTAAGCATGCCAGACCCTGTAATAAATCATGGAAGAGGATTTCTTCTGAGCCTGAATCATAGTACTGACGACTGAAGCTGGCAAACCCCTATCCGTCAGGATGGAAGTTTCAGCAGCCAAGCCGTCAAAGCCAGCGTCTGTAAATTGGGGTGGCACAGCTATCCCTCAGTGAGAAGATCTGGATCGTCGGGCATGACGTATTGATCCACCGCCATCTAGACGACGTCCGCGAACCACACCCTCCTCGGCCAGCAGGGTGCCACCAGAATGGTCGGTACCCCCTCCTGGGCTATCTTGCGCAGCACGTGACCCTACAGAGGAAAGGGAGGAAAAGCATAGAGGAGCCGAAACTCCGTCCAAGGAATAGCTAACGCGTATGTGGCGAAGGCCAGAGGATCTCTCGACAGGGAGACGAATTTGGGGAGCTTGTGATTGTGACGGGACGCAAAGAGGTCCACATCCAGCTGACCCCAGCGGCGACACAGGGCGAGAAAGATCTTGTTGCTGAGAGACCATTCTCCCAGACGAGACATCCCCCTGCTCAGGGAGTCCGCCTCCTGGTTCTCCACCCCTGGGATGTAAACCGCCGAGATGCAGGGAACATTCTCCTCCGCCCAAGACAAGATCAGGGACACTTCCTTGAGGGCTCGTTTGCTCCGAGTCCTGCCCTGATTGATGTAAGCGACAGTCGTCTGATTGTCCGAGCGGACCTGGATCGCCCGACCTCGTAGGTGGGAAGTCAATCGGAGGCGAACCAACCTGATCGCTCTAAGCTCCAGGAGATTGATGGGCGTGTGCTCCTCCTGAGGGCCCCACTGGCCCTGGAACTTCAGCGATTGCCAAACCCCTCCCCAACCGGTCAGACTGGCATCCGTGGTGACAATCTCCCAGCACGGAGACAGAAAGGACCTGCCCACTAGAAGATTCCTCGAGTCCAGCCACCACGAGAGGGACTGCCTGGCCAGAGGGGAAAGAGCGAATTCCTGCTCCAGGGACTCCTGATTCCGACCCCAAACGGTCAAGAGATTTAACTGAAGAGGTCTCATGTGGAACTGGGCAAAGGGAACTGCCTCAAAGCAAGACACCATGAGGCCCACCAACTGCATCCCCAGACGGATGGAGGGATGAGAACACGACATCAGGCATCTGATTGCCCTCCACCTTCTGCTGAGGAAGAAACACCTTGACCTGAGAAGTATCCAGCGTCATGCCCAGGAAGGACCTCACCAAAGACGGAGAGAGTGAAGACTTGGGAAAATTGATCACCCAACAGAAGGACTCGAGGGTGGACACCACCACCTGAGTATCCCTCTCGGCCTGATGAAAAGATGGAGCAGCAATCAATAGGTCGTCCAGGTAAGGAGGAATGCGAATGACTCAGGAGGGTCATGACACCCGCCAGCACCTTGGTGAACACCCAAGGAGCCAAGTTGATACCGAACAGCAAGGCCACAAACTGGTAGTGTTGACCCCCAGAGCGAACCTCAGGAACCTTTGATGTCCCAGGAAGATACTAACGTGCCAGTAGGCATCCTTGATGTCCACCGTGGTCATGAAGTCGCCTGGCCGAAGGGAGCTCACCGCCAACCGTAAGGTCTCCATGCGGAAATGTTTGAACCTGACAAATTTGTTGAGACCCTTTAGATCCAGGATGGGCCTTAGGGAGCCGTCCTTCTTGGGCACTGTGAACAGATTGGAGTAGTACCCCCGACCCTGTTCTTGAAGAGGCACCGGGAAAACCACTCCGGATGACAGAAGACAGTGGACGGCCAACCTCAGGCCCTGCGCCGTCACAGGATTTTGGGAGATCCGGGACCGGAGTAATCTTGGGGGCGGCCAAGCTGCAAACTCTATCTTGTAACCGGAGGAAACCACCTCCTGAATCCCCGGTCCGAGATGTGTAGCCTCCAGACGTGAGCAAAGAGCTAAAGCTGTCCCCCCACCCGGATGGGTGAGGGCGCCCCCTCATGCCTGAGGAGCCTTGGTGGGGGGGTTTGGCCTTGGACCCCCAGGAGAGACCGGGATGACCACGGGATCTACCTAGTCCCCAAGAGTCTCTGCGGCTACCTGAGAAGGAGCATCCGCGACCCCCACGGGAAGGACGAAATGAAGAGGATCCCCGAAATGGTAAGGGACTTCTTAGCGGCAGCGGCAGCCGCCCACTGACGCACACAGACAGACGCATGGCAACCAACAGGGCAGAGGCCCTACCACCAAGCCGGACTGCATCATCCATGGCAGACAGCACAAAGGCAAAGTCAGAGCAAAGCAAAATGTCCTTGTAATCATCCGCTCGCTTGCGAGATCTGGCGGCTTCAGCAAGGCGCCCAACCTTCTTCTTAATAGCAATGGCAACAATAGCCGCGGCACAGACCGGGCGTAAACCAGCCCCCACAAAGGTGAAGGCAAGACAAGCTAGCTGATCCATAAGCTGATCGGCATTATCGCGCAAGGTAGTGGTGTCAGGAGACGGCATAATAGAAGTATTGGACAGCCCCAGAACACAACCAGCGGCGAACCAAGTCGGCCGAGAAGGGATACCTTCTATCCAGTCCCTTGGGCACCGAGGGCAACCTGTTGGGCCATTCCCACTCTTTCAGGACCATATTGGAAAAATGTCCCTGCTCCGGGAACTCCAAACGTTGCTCGGCTTCTTCTTTGCCGCCTTGGGGGGACAATGTGTAAAGTATCAAAAACGGCAGACAAAAGCCTATCGGTATCATCCGGGAGCCAAGTATCCTCATCTGAGGAGGACCCCGGTTCGCTCTCAGACTCGCCATGACGATCCCCAGAGGAATCGGAATCACGGAACAATTCCCCCTCTCCTCCATGGAGTCACGGCCGCCATAGGCATCATACACCTCATCGTCATCGGAAAAGAGGGACAAGTCCGTATCCAGATGCCTTCTGCGACTGCGCTGCGACCACTCAAAGGGGATGCCCCACACGAGACACAGCCGAGCCTGCCCGGAAGGGCCCCCAAGCTCGCTATCCCCAGAAGCCTCCATATGGTGATTAATTGGAAGGGTGTCCATTATAAACGGACGCTGGATCCCAGACACGGGATACCCCACAGCCTCAGGAGGGTGTGGGGGGGGGGGAAGAAACCTGGAGAAACCACAAATACGAGGGACCCGCCTGGAAGACGCAATAGGGAAAGGAATTGAGCATCCCACAGCGCATGCACAACATAAAAATACAATTCTGTGAAATACTCACCTGTAGAATTGGTATTATAAGTATACAGTACGTCCTGCTCCAGATAGATTACTTACACTTGGGTTATCCTCCGCCAGATGGCGCTGCACTGCAGAGACATGTAAAACAGGCTCCTCCCTGCCCCTCAAACACCCGGGGACCTCCCACAAATCCCCAGCATTGAAAAGCAGTGAACAAGAAACCAGGAGAATTTAACCGCCCAAAACAAAACTGGTAACTATAACGATGATGATAATCACCATACAGGGGATCCAGAATAATGCAACAACAGGGTGGGGTGGAGCAGGACGTACTGTATACTTATAATACCAATTCTACAGGTGAGTATTTCACAGAAATGTATTATTCTTAGTATACAGTACGTCCTGCTCCAGATAGATTACTTACACTTGGGACATCCAATAGCAGTGTCCATAAAGTAGGGTGGGATCCCCAATAAGAAAGGTAACAGCAGGCAGTTGAAACCACTGCCGCCTGTAAAACCTTGTGGCCAAAAACAGCATCAGCTGAGGCCTTAACATCAACCTTGTAAAACTTCGAAAAGGTATGAACAGAAGACCAAGTAGCGGCCTTGCAAACTTGTTCAACAGAAGCCTGGTGCTGGAAGGCCCAAGAGGCACCAATAGCACGAGTAGAATGAGCAGTAAGGTGGAAGGGAGGACTCTTCCCCTAAGCCGAATAGGCCTGAATCACAGCCTGACGGATCCATTTGCTGATAGTAGACTTGGCAGGAGCCAAACCCTTCCTAGGACCAGAAGGGACCACAAAAAGAGCATCAGTCTTCCTGAAGGACGCAGTGACTACTAGGTAATACTTCAGACACCTGACCACATCCAAGGAGTGCAAAACCCTTTCCTTAGCATTGCTAGGATTAGGGCACAAGGAGGGAAGAACAATATCCTGGTTCAAATGAAAAGCAGATACCACCTTAGGCAGGAAATCCGGCTTAAAGCGGAACACCACCTTATCCTGGTGCCTCTCAAAGTATGGGGGCTGGATAGACAGAGCTGCCAGCTCAGACACACGCCTGACAGAAGTAATAGCCACCAGAAAGACAACCTTGAGGAAAAGTACAGCCAGAGCAGCATCCTGAATAGGTTCAAAGGGAGCACCCTGCAAGGCAGACAAGACCAAGTTCAAATCCCAAACAGGGACCATAGGTTTTCGTGGGGGACGCACATGAGTAACCCCCTGAAAGAAAGTCTTGACCAAGGAATGTTGAACAAAGGACTTCTGAAAGAAGATGTAGACAGGGCAGAAACTTGACCCTTCAAAGTACTGAGTTGGAGACTAGACTCCAACCCTTGCTGTAAGAACTCCAGAACCCAGGGAACTGAGAACACCCGACAGGGAAGGGACCTGTCAATGTAAGCACGCTAAACCCTGTAATAGATGGAAGGAGGAAGATTTCTTCCTAGCCTTCACCATGGTCTCAACCACGGAGACAGACAAGCCTTTCTCCATCAAGATGGAGGTTTCAGCAGCCAGGCCGTCAAAGCCAGAGTTTGTAAATTGGGATGGCGTAGGGAGCCCTGAGTGAGCAGATCTGGTACTGCTGGCAGGACGTACTGATCTACTGCCATCTGCACCACGTCTGCGAACCACACTCTTCTTGGCCACCTGGGGGCCACCAGAATCACTGGCACCCCTTCCAGAGCAATCTTGCGCAGGACCCTGCCCAGCAGGGGGAATGGAGGAAAGACATACGGGATCCGAAATTCCTGCCATGACATGGACAGAGCATCTGTGGCCAAGGCCAGAGGATCCTGAGACAGGGAGACAAAAGCTTGGAGCTTGTGATTGTGATGGGATGCAAACAGATCCACATCCGGTAGCCCCCAGCGGTGACACAGGGACTGGAATACCCTGTTGCAGAGGGACCACTCTCCCTGACGAGAGGTCCCCCTGCTCAGAGAGTCCGCCAGTAGGTTCTCTGCACCCGGGATGTACACAGCCGAAATGCATTGAACGTTGGCCTCTGCCCATGTCAGAATCCGCGACACCTCCTGGAGGGCCCTCCTGCTCCGCGTCCCTCTCTGATGGTTGATGTAGGCAACCGCCGTCCTGTTGCCTGAGCGCACCTGCACAGACAGACCCCTCAGGTGATTGGTCAACTGCTCCAGTACCAACCTGATTGCCCGCAGTTCCAGAATGTTGATGGGTAAGTGGGCTTTCTGAGGGCCCCACCTCCCCTGGAACCGCAGGGACTTCAAGAATCCACCCCCATCCTGACAGACTGGCATCCGTGGGGACTGTCTCCCAGGAGGGGGCCAGGAAGGACCTGCCTCCCAGCAAGTTCCTGTGGTCCAGCCACCACGAAAGGGACCATCGGACCAAGGGGGGAAGCACACAGATCCCGTCCAAGGACGTTGGATCCTTGTCCCATACTGACAGAAGGTGAAGTTGAAGAGGCCTCAAATGGAACTGAGCAAAGGGCACCGCCTCGAAGCTCGCCACCATCAGGCCCACCAACTGCATTCCCTGCCTGAGGGAGGGCTGGGGGCACGAGAGCAGGAACCTCACCTGCGCAGTTAGAGCTTCCACCTTCTGCTGAGGAAGGAATATCCTTGACTGAATCGTATCCAGAATCATTCCCAGGAATGGGGTCACCGAGGAAGGGGACAGGGAGGACTTGGGGTGATTGATCACCCAGCTGAAGGACTCCAGGGTGGACACCACCAGCTGAGTGTCCAACTCTGCCTGCTGCAGAGACCGAGAGGTGATGAGTATGTCGTCCAGGTAGGGCAGCAAGTGTATGCCCCTTGACCTCACCAGAGACATCACCCCTGCCAGCACCTTGGTGAACACTCTGGGAGCTGAGGTGAGACGACCTAAGGGCAGGGCCACAAATTGGTAATGTTGATCTTCCAACGGGAATCTGAGAAACCTTTGGTGTCCAGGGAACACAGGGATGTGAAGGTAAGCATCTTTGATGTCCACAGACGTCAGGAGATCCCCTGGGCGCAGGGAGCCAATGGCCAAGCGCAGACTTTCCATGCGAAAACTCCTGTTTCTGACAAATTTTTTGAGGATCTTTAAATCCAGAATGGGCCTGACTGACCCATCTTTTTTGGGGACTGTGAAAAGGTTGGAGTAGAACCCCTTGCCTCTTTCTCTTAAGGGGACCCTGCAAATGACCCCCATATCCAGAAGGCCTTGCACGGCCTGCATCAAGACCTGAGCTGAGGCAGGATCCTGGGGGATCCTGGACTTAACGAATCTTAGGGGGGGCGCACAGCAAACTATCTTGTAACCAGAGGACACTACCTCCTGAATCCCCCTGTCTGAGACGTGATGCCTCCAGACGTGCGCAAAGTGCTGTAGCCGTCCCCCCACCCTGATGGGCGAGGGCGCCCCATCATGCCTGGGGGGCTTGGGAGAGGGTTTTGGCTTAGACCCCCAGGAAGCGCCGGGACGTCGTCCTCTGCTCCTGTGCCAGGAATCTGTACGAGCCCCCACGAAGGACACCCCTTTGCCCTGCTTAGCACCGCGGTAGGGGAGTGAAGGGGGCCGAGACTGCCGCCTGCGCTGGGGTAACTTACCTCCTTTAGCAAAAAGGTCTAGGCGGTCCCCAAAACAGGCGTAGCCCCTTAAATGGAAGCCCAGTAAGGGCCCTCTTAGCAGCATTGTCAGCAGCCCACTGGCGCAGCCAGACCGCGCAGCGTATAGCTACCGCCAAGGCAGAGGTTCTGGCACACATCCTAATGGCATCATCCAAGGCAGATAGGATAAAGTTCACAAACACATCACAGTTAGACAGTGCATTAAACATATAAGGTTGCCCTTCATCAGACCCATCAAGTACACTTCTGATCAGGGCCCTGAGCGCCACAGACGTAATGGCCGAGGCGCAAACCAGGGACAGCACCGCCCCCACAAATGCAAAGGCATGACACGCTAATTGGTCAATGCGCCGGTCCTCAGCGTCCCGCAGCGTAGTAGTGTCAGGGGAGTGCATAATAGAGGTGTTAGACAGCTGTAGAATAGGGGCATCGACCTCAGGGGGCAATGACCAGCACTTGACCATGTCGGCAGGAAAGGGATACTTTCTGTCCCAACTCTTAGGTATACCGGGAAGTCTACTGGGACGTTCCCACTCCTTAAGCACAAGGTTATTGAAATGGGTTTGCTCAGGAAATTCCAAACGAGCCTTAGCAGTATGAAAAGGCTCCCCCCTTTGCCTGGGAGCCGCAACGGGGAGAGATGGACAAAAGCTCAAATATTTGGACCAGCAGTCTGTCAGTATCATCCGGGGTCCAGGGGTCAGAGCCAGAATCGTCATGACCCGAGTCTCTCATCAGATGACCCTGAGTCATAAAACAGCTCCCCTCCGTCTGATGGGGTGTAGCCATACAGATGCAACAACTCCTCAGGAGTTAAGTGACGCTTTTTAGCGGAGGCCTTAAGCGCTAAGGAATTAGCGATCAATTTTTCAACACTGGCCAGTCTAGCAGACACATCAGGTTGAGAATCCCCGCTAGTATGTAATTCAATGGGGGTGGGACTCAAGCTTGGGGGAGTAGGTGAAGTGAGACGAAGAGCAGGCCAGCCACCGGAGAGGCGGGTTGCAACGTTAGCGCCTGCTGTGTGCAAGGGACACAGACCCGCGCGCTGTCACCGCTGATAGGCGAGACCCCACAAGCTACACACAGCCGGGCTTGTCCCGAAGGAACCCCGGTCCCAATATCCTGGGATGCCTCCATTTGGTGATTATTAGGCACAATATGCCAGTAGGGATTGACGCTATAAAGCAACCCTGGATGCCCCAATGACCCGCTAGGGAAGTGGGAGTACTTATACTAGGCCCAACTACAATTACACCGGGCCGGGAGAAGCCACTGGATTCACCCGTCTGAAAGACACAATGAGAAGAAGGGGTGTCAGAGTCATACACAGTAAATAATGAGTATTAAAGTCGCCCGCGAGGGCACTTACAGACCGCGGGAGGGGGGACCGTTACACACGCGCGCACGCGACTGTACAGGGAAAGGCGCCAAAAGAACCTCGAAGGGCGGGCCAGAACGAGCCGTGACGCAGGGCACGCCAGGCCCGGCCCGCCACCCCGAAGAGCGCAAAGTCCACCAGACAAGCAGCCAATGAGGACGCAGGAGCGTCTGAGACAACGCCGCCGCCCGGCGCTTGCAATAGTAAAAGACAAGTCAGCGCGGCGATTGACACACATATACTAGTCCCAACACACATGCCAACAGGCGGTATACACGAATCACGGTACATGTTCAACCACACCCCCCCCCCTTCTTTTCCTCCCGAAGGCTACGGGGAAAATGAGGGAGGATGGCGGCCCTTTGTACAGGGCCCACCGCTACCGGGGCATGGGACAATTATGCGGGAGGGGCATACCATAAAGGCTCACCATCAGCCTATACCGCCTACCCTTTGGTGGGGGACTGCGGTGGAGCAGCGCTCCTTAAGCACACATGGTGCTGCCTACCTTCACCCGACCAGCGCAGCCCAGGCTGGGAGGCACATCACATCAAGGAAGGGTGGGAATAGTCCAACAGGGCCGCAGGCTTTAATAGCCCCGCTCACCTGCGACAGAGTGATAATTTCATGTCTTCGCAGTAAGCACTGCAGATAAATCTGGGGATTTGTGGGAGGTCCCCGGGTGTTTGAGGGGCCGGGAGGAGCCTGTTTTACATGTCTCTGCAGTGTAGCGCCATCTGGCGGAGGATAACCCAAGTGTAAGTAATCTATCTGGAGCAGGACGTACTGTATACTAAGAATATATTTAAAGACTGACAAAAGGAGCGCACTCACGGACTGTAAGCAGTGTCAGGAGCTCCCGAGCAGGCACAGCCGGAGGAGGATTCTCAATGCAGCAGCGGAGACGTGGCCACTAAGGAGCCCCACATATGCGTCCCAGCAGGGACGTCCGGAGATCCGGTGGGGGCTGTCAGCAAGTGCCCCGAAGAAAGAAGAAGCAGTGCACCAAGCAGCGAGGGATCGCTTCCGGATGCGCACTGCAACCAGCACGCACTGAGAAAATGGCGCCGGGCCGGAGAAACCTCGAGGGCCAGGCCGCGTGGAGATGACGCGAATCGCATCATCACGCGGTCCCGCCCCCTCAAGAGCGCAAAGCCCTCCGGGCGCCGCGCATCACGGCTAATGATAATGGTGCCCAGAGGGAAAAACACAACGAGGGAGGTCCCTCGCAAGAGCCCCAGCAAGCCCCAACCCTGCCGCGCGCAGGAACGCGCCCGGACAACCCCCCCTCCCCCGGTCATCTGAGTCTGGACGGAAGAGGGAGAGAGCCCAGAAGGGGGGCAAGGAGATGGGAGGGCAAATGGGAGGCCAGGAGGGGACAAGGAAGCAATAAAAAAGAGAGTGACAAACAGTACACAAAGCACAACAGACAGGGGTCCTCAGAGTGGTTTCTCCCCCCCCAAAAGGCTCACCATAGCCTCAGCCGGCTACCCTTTACTTATAGGGTCTGCGGCCCAGAGCCAAGCTCTGTGAGCACCCGACCCCAGGTGCTCCCCTACCATCACCTGAACCTTCAGCAGGGCTGGGAGGCAGAAGGGTCCGGAACAGGTGGAAATAGGCCTGCAGGGCCGACGGGCTCGGGATGCCCCGCTCGCCTGCGATCCAGATAGAGCCATCTTCTGTCTTCGCAGTCAGGACTGCAGAGAAACTCTGGGAGTCTCTGGGTAATTCCTGCCCTTTTATGGGCCGGGAGGAGCCACAAGTCTTTTTGCAGTTAACTGCGCCACCTTGTGGCGGATTACCCAAATGTGAAGAATTGAAATGAAGCAAGCCGTGCTGTACACCAGGAAAACCTGGGATTTTGACCATCTCCACTGCTCCAGGGACATCCCAATTTGGGATGCCCCACTGTGTGAACCTCCCCCCCCCCCCCCCCCCAGAACAACTCACCTCTTCCCAGTCCTATGCGCATACGATATGGTAATCGGAGTGAGATCAGCATCCCCTGCAACGCGTGTGCTTCTGTCCCCATCCCAATTCAGGATACCTCGCCTGATAGGAACATACAGGATAGTTAAGGTCCTGTGTGGTGTTCCTCTTTAAACAGAAAATATTCACACGTTGCATATCACAAGGGGTAATATAATTTCTCCCGAGATCCTTTGCAGCAGACCGAGCCATGCAAAAAAAAAAAATCTTCCTTCCTTTTCACCTCTTGGCTATTTCCAAAGCTACTAGAAAAGGCCAATGCTTTCATTTTTTTTTGTAAATTCTACACAGCTGATCCACTTTCCTTTCTGGATATGTGTTTCAGATATTTGGATTCTCATCAGAAATGATCAGATTAAAAGAGAAAAATATATCTGTGATCATAGCCATGCTGCAGAGACTTGACTGCCACACTAAACCACTAATATAAATAATAGGAAAAAAAATAAAACCGCTACAGAGTTTTCTGAGCCAGGAAAAGACACCAACCCTGCCTAGGGGACCATTAGCAGTAGCACCCAAAGCACTTGTTACGCTCCTGTAAATATGCATTGTTTATAAAAAACTCTAAAATTGTAAAGCCTAGCATAGGATAATTCATTTTGATTACAATTCACCAGGCTATTTAACCACACTGAGAACTTCCCAGTTCAAAATGTGAGCTCAAGTGGTATGCCAGCACTTGCTGCAAGACTGAGACAAACGTAATAATAGTAACTGGATGGTGCTTTTCTCTATCACAAAATCATGCAATTATTCATTACCCAAACTGACATACAGTATGCCTATATGTATATTTAAAATAAGGGCTGTTAATTATATTGCCAAAAGGTTTTATATAACTTCTTAAACTTCCTATAACTAAATCCTATACTAATCTGTACAAATATAAAGGTTCCTATAAATTATGCATATCCTCTGGTATTAAAGTGGACCAAAACCCTTAGCCTTTTAATTTTTCTAGATATTATTGTGGAGTTATTTTTTTTTATAAATGAATGCTAAAAGTTAGTTACATGGTCTAGAAATCTTCCAGACCATAACTGGTAAGAGTGGGAAAACACATACCCATCAACTACAAATTATTCTCCAATGCTCTGCTCCTCGGTTATTTATATTTAATTACAAATCAAAACACACTACTTCATAAAAATACACAAAAAGGAGAAGTCGAGGAACCAAGCCACGGCACCCTCCAATAGGAGAGCACTACCATGTAATGCAAAAATCACTTTTATTTAAAGTACAAAAACCTAAAAACTACATGCAACAAGAAAGACATTTAAAAACAGCTGCTCCAAGTCCAATCCATATTATCCTCTAAATAACCCACAGAGAAACACATTGCATATCAAAAAGTATATAGGACCCCCAAAGGGTAATTTCTCGTAAGGACTCTTATTTTTGTGCTGGCACATAAAATGTGTACAAACACAGAAACCAATATGACACATAAAACAGTACAAAAAAAAAAAAAACACTACCTCTGTGAATCTATCAAACTAACTAAAGGTGATACTATTGTACAAAAGATTTGCCAGGCTGTGCAGTATGCAATTAATGAATCAAAATAAGTGACAAAGGGGGGGCGTGGCTTCGGCATGAGGGAGTAAGGAAGCTTGTGGAGGAGCTCCCGTCTGACTTGGACTTTTCAGTAGATTTTGGCACCCTGACCCTCACGCCCCCCCCCCCCCCCCCCCAAGACTGCCGTGGGGGATTTCTTTTCTCCCAGGCCCCGGCCGGGGGCCGAGGTCCCGGCATCCAAGATGGCGTCTGCCA
The DNA here is from genome assembly GCA_027917425.1 of Gastrophryne carolinensis. Lineage (NCBI taxonomy): Eukaryota > Metazoa > Chordata > Amphibia > Anura > Microhylidae > Gastrophryne > Gastrophryne carolinensis. The sequence continues at coordinate 109,439,459 of CM051238.1, read as the reverse complement.
GGCGAGGAGGCCGGGAAGAGACAGGAGAACATGCTGGGGCGGGCGTGCTTCCCTGCAAGCCCCCACAGACGGTGACGGGAGAGACGGAGCTCACCTCTGTCGCCGGTGGGATCCGTGAAGAGGAGGAGATGGAGGAGGCTGCGGGGGCTCGGCGGCCGGCCGGGAGCCCAGCGTGCGGCGTGAGTGAAGAGGAGGAGAGGTGGAGCGGCAGCGAGAGGAGGAGGCCGCGATCTCTGCGGGATGGCTGTGAGGGGGAGGCTGACGGGCCTGGCGATGACGGCGTCGACCCGGAGGTGAGCAGCTGGGGAGGTGAAGTCCGGAGGAGCGGCAGGGCAAGGCTGGAGGCAGCTGTGCGGCCCGGACACAGGGGGAACAGCGCCATGCCCACAAGCCAGGGGACATGGGAGAGAGCCAAATAAGTGGCGGACTGGAACCAGGGGAAGCGAAGGCAGCAGAACACCCGGTGGGCCCAAGCCCTGAGTTAGAGGGCAGAAGCTGGGCTGAATCCCAGGAGGCGCAGAGCGGCAAACATGGTCCCTCAAGTGTGGGAGGGGGTTCCCCCTCACCCAACCATGAGAACGAAGCACTGATGAGATCAAACAGGGTGGTGCAGGTGGAGGTACATCCTGCTCCGGTGGATGCCCGCACATGTGCCGACCAAGTGAAGCTTCCCTCAAGTCTGGCCCAAAGCCCTGTTAAGGTGAGCGACTTGGAATGGTCCTTGGGGTCCAGCATTGGGTCCCCCGGCAACGTTTCTCTCAGACGAGGACTTGTGGGTGCTTCGGGACCCACGCACCCCGATACCCACCGATATGCTGCAGCAGGTCTGGCCGGTTCTCCCCCGGAGTCCCCTGGGGATACCCCCCAAGTGGCCAACCCTCCCCGACCCCAGCTCTAGACCCAAGTCTGCAAGCAATATTGCAATACCTGCCGTCGAAAGCTGAGCTTAAGGCTGACCTGGAGGTGGTGGCGATCAGAATCGAGAGGGCCCTGCGAAGGGAGATTGAAGATATCCAACAGAAATCCTCAGCCCTGGAGACTAAAGTTGCCGCTCTTGAAGATCCCCGAGCAGACCACGAGACGTGGTTAACAAATCTGGAGAGAATGCAAGAATCGTACCAGCAGCAGATGACCTTTCTCAGGCTTCAAGTCGACGATCAAGAAAACAGAAATAGGCGTAATAACCTGAAGATTCGTGGCGTCCCTGAATTGGTTCAAACACATAATCTGCGCACTTCTGTAACGAATTATTCAACTCCCTGCTAGGGAGACCTCTGGACGCGGAGCTGCTAATCGATCGGATCCACAGAGTGGTGAGCCGTCCGGCCGGGGACCCTCAAGCCCCCAGAGACGTACTGTGCAGGGTGCATTTTTTCACCGTTAAGGAGGACGTCCTGCGGCGGGCTTGGGAGCGAGGTAGAATTGAATGGAGGGGCTCGCAGATCTCGATACTACCTGATGTATCTTGCCGCACCCTGCTGATGAGAAGAATGTTCCGACCTTTGCTCGACAGGCTCCGGGAAATGGGGGCCTCCTACAAGTGGGGGCACCCGTTCCATCTCATAATTCGTAAGGACAACGCTGCTTTTGCTCTACGCAGTAAGGCGGACTTGCCGAACATGTTTGCTTTCTTGGGCCTGGATCCCTTCCCGGTCCCAGATTGGCTGGACTTTGGCCCGCCCCCCCTGCTCCCGCAAAGGGCCCCTAGACGCCCTAGATTGGTCCGCGAGCGAGGAGGGGGGAGACCCAGAAAGAACCCAGAGCAGTAAGATTGCCTTGAGATTCCTATATCGCTCCGTGGTTATTCGGTAAATGTTTTTGTGTTCTCTCTGTTTTACCTATGCTATGTGGGTGAGTTGTCGCGATTTCTAGGTTGAGGGGGGTACGAGACTTGGCCAGAACCAATTTGGATGGGCACCTCCCGCCTCCTCCCTGGTCTACTGGCGATTTCGCCGGGGGCTGGGGATGTGGGGCTGGGTTGCCCCCCCCGGATCTCGTGTTCCCCCCCCCCCCGGGATCTCGTGTTTACCCCCTGTGGATGCCTGGCAGCCGGCGACTGGATCAGACGGTCTTGTATGGTTGGGACCGGCTGTGGCCTACAGTGGCCTGGTTGCGGAGCTCGCTCCCTCCCCTAGCGTGGTGATTCTTTTCTCCTGCCTGGGCGGGGGGGCGACCTTAGCGGCCCGGTCCCTGATGGTCCATGGGTTGCTCCCCGGGGCTCAACCTTTTAGCAATTTTTGAAGTTTTGAAAAAGGGACTTAAAGGAGTGGTGGGGCAGTGATCAAGCGATATGTACAAGGAGGGTAGGCTGGGTGCCTGGGTTCGTGACGCTGAGGGAGTTGGCGGGAGCATGCTCCTGAGTGGCGAGGTCACTTCTCCAACTAGGTTTCTGCGCCATCCCGTTGGCTGTGTGCCAGAGGGATTTGCGTGGTGTTGGGAGCCACGGCCCTCTTAGTTCTCTATTGCCCCCTCTTTAAGGAGGACTAATTAGTTCTGTTACTCTAGTAAGTTTTGTCTCTCTTTTTCTGTCCCCTATTTCCATCTCTCTTGCTCTTGGCGTTTCTCTCCTCCCTTGGTCGTCCGCACGCCTTTCTCTTTAAACGTACCCATGGTCTTGCTTCCCGGGGTTGGGATAGCACAGCGTGACCAAGACACTCTGACACTATCTGGCCGGGTAGGCGTCCTCTCCCTGTAGCCTAACCTCATAGATGAGTCTTAAACTTTGTACGTTCAATGCTAAGGGGCTGAATATCCCTGAGAAAAGGGCAAAAATTTTATATGGGCTCCACAAGGAGAGAGTGGACATAGTCCTTCTACAAGAGACACATTTCTGTCATGGGAAAATCCCCGAAATTAAAAATAGGTACTACGACAAATGGTTTCACAGTCCTAACCCTGAGAGTAAATCCAAAGGAGTATCCATTGCCATACACAAAAATGTTCCTATTGAAAACACACAGGTCAAGGTGGACCCCGGGGGCAGGTACCTGTTCCTCAAATTTACTTTGGGTGGGGCGAGATATACCTTGGCTAATTTGTACCTACCCAACCAGGGACAGGTGGAGGCGGGATTGGGGATCCTACGCTCGCTGGAGGACTTCGGGGAAGGAACGCTAATCATAGGTGGGGATTTAAACTTAGTCTTGGACCCCAGGATTGACTCCTCTCAGGGGAAGTCTGCAATCTCTCATTCTAAACTCAACAGATTTCGTAGGTCCCTCCAGTCCTTGCAGGTGGTAGATGTCTGGAGGATCCTTCATGGAGGGGAGAGGGACTATACGTACTTCTCTCATAATACATATAGCAGGTTAGATTATTTCTTCCTGAGCCACCATGCCCTTACAATCGACCCTAAATCCTCAATTGGTCAGATGCTTTGGTCTGATCATGCCCCGGTTTTCTTGAGCCTCCCGGTGCTGGACGCGACCCCCAGGCAGTTCACTTGGCATCTGAATGATAACCTTTTGAAGGACACTTTATGCATGACCAAGATCAAAGCCGTGGTAAATAATTTCCACCTTGACCACAGCAATGACAGTACTTCATTGCCGTTGCAGTGGGAGGCGCTCAAGTGTGTGCTTCGGGGGGTCTTTATTAAACATGGCGCGAGGCTTAAGAGAGAGAGAGCTGGACAGATTGTGGAGACTCTGGGACGCATTCAGGAATTGGAGAGAATGCACAAGACCTCCTCATCCCCTGGGGAACTACGAGAACTGATCAAGGCCAGGCAGAGGTTGAAGGGGCTCTATGACCAATGTTATCTTAGGTACAGAGATAGGTGCAGGGCACGCCTATATGAATACTCGGAAAAATGCGGCAGATTGTTGGCTCGGTCGCTCCACCCAAGGCAGGACTGTACATTTATCCCCAGTCTGAAAACAGCGGATGGCGGGGAGGTACACAAGACACCCCAAATTGCGGACAAGTTCCAGTCCTACTACTCGGGCCTGTATAACATTGGCAACGCCTCGCAGGGGAGATTAGCGGGTGACTTGGATAATTATATAGCAGAGACAGCTCTACCAGTCATCCCCCCGGAAGAAAGCGAGGCTTTAGAAGATCTGGTGAGACAAGAGGAGGTGGTGAAGGCCATAGGGGAGACCCCCGCGGGGAAAAGTCCGGGGCCGGATGGGTTTACCCCCAGGTTTTATAAGACTTTGGGACCCCTGATTGCTCCTTTCTTGACGAGGGTTTTTAACTCTGTGTCCGGTCGCTGCCCCTTCCTGAGACAGACCCTTGAGGCCCACATTACGGTCATCCCGAAGCCTGACAAGGATAATGCTTATCCGGGTAACTACAGGCCGATCTCATTGATCAATGTGGATATCAAACTATTCGCCAAAATTATGGCAAACAGGATCCAACCCCTGTTGCCCTCGCTAATACATAATGATCAAGTTGGGTTTGTCTCGGGAAGAGAGGCCAGGGACAATGTGATCAAAACGGTTTCGTTGATTCATCTCGCTCAATCAAGGGGAGTCCCATCATGCCATCTGGTAGTTGATGCAGAGAAGGCATTCGACAGGGTGCATTGGGGGTTTCTGAGGGCCGCACTTTCCCAGGTTGGGGTGGGGCCAGTTATGATGGATAGAATCATGGCTCTTTACCATGACCCCACTGCTAGGGTTAAAATTAATGGCACCCTCTCTGAATCTTTCAACATCAGGAATGGTACATGGCAGGGATGTCCTCTGCCCCCCCGGCTCTATGTTTTGGTAATGGAACATTTGTCGAACGCCTTGAGAGCCAATCCCTCCATCAAAGGGGTACCATGTGGGGGGAAGGAATATAAGCTCTCCCTCTTTGCCGACGACCTCCTCTTATACATAACTTCTCCACATACCTCCCTGCCTTCTATCATTGGGGAGTTTGAAAGATTCAGTAAGCTAAGCAACTTTAAAGTCAACATGGCTAAAACAGAGATCTTGAACATTTCCCTAGGGGAACAGGCCCGGGAATTAATCCAGGCAAATTTCCCGTTTAAGTGGCAGAGGTAGTCAATAAAATACCTTGGGGTGCAGGTGTCCACGGACCTGGGGAAACTTTTTAAATTGAACTATGTGCCACTCCTCAACAGCACATTAGAAAGCCTGAGGACATATGCTAAAAAACAATACTCCTGGTTGGGGAGAACCAATATTCTAAAAATGGACGTGCTACCCCGGTTCCTATATGTTTTTCAGACTTTGCCGCTGTTGCCGGAATGGGGGTTCTTTAAACAGCTACAGGCTGCCTTCTTCAGCTTCGTATGGGACGGGAAGAAGCCCAGGGTGAGACGCTATGTAGGCCTAAACGCGCAGGGGGGCTGGGGGTCCCCGACATGAGGGCATACCACGCGGCTGCGGTCCTGGTGAGGCTTGTTGACTGGTTCCATCATAAGGGGAGTAAGCAATGGGTGGATCTGGAAAACGACACTTCTCCAATCAGTCTGACTGCCTTGCGTGGATCCCGAGCTCTGCCCAAAGAGGCGGGAACTTCCCTATCTTGTAAACCCTCTGTTGACCCTCTGGGATAGGTCTCTGAAGCAAAGGGGCTTATCGCATAGACCTGGCCCTCTCACCCCGCTCTTTGATAACCCCGCATTCACTCCGGGACTGGGTGCCAAGACATTTCTCATATGGGATGCGTCCCAGGACACAAGGTTGGGTGAGATTACCTCTGGGTCTGGCCTGCCATCGCTATCTGATCTGGGAGAGCGGGGGGAGGGGGAGGAAACTGTCCTGGTTTTCATATGCCCAGTTGAGAGCCTTTCTTGGTTCTTTCGCCCCCGGGACTACCCTATCTCAGCACTTAACTGCATTTGAGGCGATCCTTAAGGCTCAGTCCCCCCCCTTCATGAGCAATATCGACTCTATATAGGATCTACCAGGATGGGGGTATGGAGGAAGGGCCCCCACTATTTTGTAGGAGATGGGAGGAAGAACTGGGTCAGACGTTTGAGAAGGAGGACTGGGAAAAAGCCTTTGCCTTAACGCACAAACTCTCGATGGCTTGCAGGGCCCAGGAAAGGAACTATAAAAATCCTGACCAGATGGTATAGGAGCCCTGCGGAGATACGGAGGCTCGGAGACAGATAGCTGTTGGAGATGTAACAGAGCGCGCGGGACCCTAACTCATGTCTGGTGGGAATGCCCCGCTATTAACACTTTTTGGGAGGGGGTGTTGAGGGTATATGAGCTTACGACGCTTGACATAGTTCTCAACTCCCCTCAGGTGACCCTTCTGTCGATGACTCCGGGCTCAGTGGTGGCGGGGGGGAGGGGCCTGAGGCACATGCTTACGGCAGCTAGATCAGTGTTACCCCAATACTGGCGTTCCAATACTGTGCCCCCCTTGATTGAATGTTACGGGGAGTTGGAGAATATCAAAAGGATGGAGGAACTTGCACTCGATGGTGTCAAAGGTGGGGCCGAGAAGCACCATAAGACCTGGACAATATGGGAAGTGTCTAGGAGGTCCCCGGAGATCCGAGATCTACTGGAGAGAATGGGTTGATGCGGACATTCTCCTTTTTTCCCCTCTTTTTCTTGTCTTGTTTTCTTCTTTCTTCCTCTTTTTTCTTCATTTATTTATCTTATGCTTTTCTCCTTGCCTAGGGCTTTCTTTTATGAGCATTACTGTTGTTAATATTTTATCGATGCATAGTGAGAGTGTGCCGTTTTTGAGCGGACTAACTACTGTTTATATCATCACTGTAAGCTCTTACCAGTTCTGCTATTATTATGCCTACGCTGTGTATCTTCATGGTATATTTGAGGCGCTATGGCCTTGCGCTTTTCTTGCACTGTTTCTTGTTGTCTCTATATATGTAAAGTCTTTATAAAACTCAATAAAGATATATTGCACAAAATAAGTGACAAAGTAAATATCTAATAACAGGTGTCCATGTTACCAAAAGTAGCTACAAAGTGCATGGGCTCAGATACAAGTTACCAATCATGAAATGCAGCACATAACATCCATGGAATGGAGAGGAGAGTTTGGAGGGGCATATGACAAAAACACCTGCGCACACGGCTACCCATGCCGCTTCTTGCTTGGGTGAGGGGAAATGTTTGCAAGAGAGGGGCGCTCTAAATACTAACCTCCGCCCACTTGTCCTCACCATGGAGTCCGCACACAAAGGTGTGCTGCTGTCAGAGCTCTCAGCCGCGGCCCGGAAGTGACGTCACGTCAAATATGTTTTGGGTGGTGCACTTGGTGTCTTTCCTATTTAGTAGCTAGTGCCTGGGTGGTTTCCACCTATACAACGGCTTGCTTGCGCACAGCACAATGGCATTTAATTTTGAAGATAGGGAGGCGATGTGGACAAACAAACTACAGAATTTGATCCTTACTCCATTGGCACCTTCCTAGAAGGAACGGGTGATTTTCTGTCACTCTCTAGGGAAATCAGACAAGCACACAAAGATTATACAAGACTCTGGTGGAACATTAACAGTCTTGAGACATACATTGTACAGTGCGAATCCAATTGTTCCCAGCTTGGGAAGTGGATTCGGGCTTTAGGGAAACCTGGGAACAGGGTCTCCTTAAAGCATCTCAAATTGTCATGCAAATGTTGATTAATCATGATAAAGAGCTATTAAACTCCACTAAAACGAGACTTCATGATTTGAAGACCAAACTTGACCAGTTTGATCAACAAAGTCAGGTCAAACCTTTCTTAGAATCCCTCTTGATGGAATTGGGTAGATACGAACAGGTGGTCATGGATACTAAAAGAAATAAACTGCAAAGGGATTTGTCCTATTATGCACAAAACAGGGCCTACAGATGGCAGCACATGCGCAACATACGGAGAGGGAGGAGTAAGAACAAGAATAATGGTGCTGTCAACCAGGGCCCCCCTTCTGGTTCTCAAAATTCCTCCCATAGTGATGCATACCGTTTTTTATCCTCAGGCAGCGAGATGGACAAAGAACCAGGAGAGGGGGGGGCGGAGGCGACCAAAGAATCCTGAGGAGCAGGGACCGGTGGGGCTACAAACACTTAACACCGTGAATGGGTAGCCCAACACCAACCCCTCCAAGCAGCAAATATCTCCGACCATGTCCTTACTCCATCTGAAAAGAGAGTCGTCCTCAAGAGACAATTTGGACCATCTAAAACAGAGGAGACTACAATCACGCTCGGCCCAGAGGACCGAGAGGCACTTCTTGGCCTTCAGTCTCTCCTACAAGAACAGGACCTCTCTGCTTCCCTGAATCAAGGCCTGGGTCCAGAAAACCGCTGCCAAGAATTTTTGGACGCACTCAATGACAACAAATTGAACATTATACTCACCTTCAATATCTCCCAGAAAGAGGCGACGTTCTTGGATTTGATATTGATTTTGGAACAAGATGGCACCATCGGTACCACTCTGTATAGAAAAAATACAATTCTGTGATTACTCACCTGTAGAATTGGTATTATATGTATACAGCACGTCCTGTTCCAGAAGATATTCCTTACACTTGGGTTATACCTCCAGTAGATGGCACTGGACTGCAGAGACAGAAAAGTGGCACCTTCTGGCCCCATATATACCAGGGACCTCCCACAAAATCCCCAGTATTGAAAAGCAGTTAAAATGAGCCCGGGAGAACTATAACCATTATATGAAAAAAATGTGAACATAAGAACAATCACCATAAAGAAGTAACTCAAGATAATGATAACAAGGGTGGGGTGGAACAGGACGTGCTGTATACATATAATACCAATTCTACAGGTGAGTAATCACAGAATTGTATTATTCTAAGTATCCAGCACGTCCTGTTCCAGAAGATATTCCTTACACTTGGGACATCCAATAGCAGTGTCCGTAAGGTAGGGTGGGATCCCCAAAAGTAACAGCAGACCACTGCCGCCTGCAGAACCTTGCGGCCAAAAGCAGCATCAGCTGAGACCCTAACATCAACCTTGTAAAACGTATGAACAGAAGACCAAGTAGTGGCCTTGCAAACTTGTTCAACAGAAGCTTGGTGCTGAAAAGCCCAAGAGGCACCAATAGCACGAGTAGAATGAGCAGTAATCTAAGGAACGGATAGTGGAAGGCCAGCCAGCCTCACTAATATCTCCCTACTATTCATGCAAAATAGGCCGCTCAACAGAAAAACGGTTACCTCAGTGTACAAAATAGCAGTATTTTATTATGAGCCAATAGAAAAACATACATACATTTAAAAAACACAAATTAAGATTAAAACCCCACTGGTGGGGTGTAGCAGAGTTTAACTGGACTTATTGCTAAGCATATAGGAATAAACTGCGAAAGTCCACTGGGGCTATTTGCACTAATATATATAGCAGCAATATCTATGCCAATCAAAAAGACTAATATATGCCACGGGGATTATCCCTGGAATGTTGTGAAACAGTGAAAAGAAGTGCTAAAGACATGCAGGTGAGTGAATGAACGAAGAACGTGATTAGAAAAGACAGTGAGAAACAAAACAAGACAATTAAAAAAAGAAGAGGGACATAAGTGTCCCAAAGTGCCGTGAGGACTCAAATATTGAGTCTTACTACATGTGCAGGTCTGAGACAAAGGGGATAGACACCCGGGCATATATTTATACAAATGAAACTTCTTAAAAATATATTGTATATAGTTTACATGTGCATGCAATAGCCGCAGTGTACAAAGGTTACACCATACTTATATAAAGGTTAATAAGAGAAAACGCAGAATGATGTACATTACCATATCATATTGTCCAATTCCCATACACCCTCACCATACCAACACTGACGCGTTGCGTGGCCTGAGCCTAAGCCACTTCATCACACCCTCACGGCACTTTGGGACACTTATGTCCCTCTTCTTTTTTTAATTGTCTTGTTTTGTTTCTCACTGTCTTTTCTAATCACGTTCTTCGTTCATTCACTCACCTGCATGTCTTTAGCACTTCTTTTCACTGTTTCACAACATTCCAGGGATAATCCCCGTGGCATATATTAGTCTTTTTGATTGGCATAGATATTGCTGCTATATATATTAGTGCAAATAGCCCCAGTGGACTTTCGCAGTTTATTCCTATATGCTTAGCAATAAGTCCAGTTAAACTCTGCTACACCCCACCAGTGGGGTTTTAATCTTAATTTGTGTTTTTTAAATGTATGTATGTTTTTCTATTGGCTCATAATAAAATACTGCTATTTTGTACACTGAGGTAACCGTTTTTCTGTTGAGCGGCCTATTTTGCATGAATAGTAGGGAGATATTAGTGAGGCTGGCTGGCCTTCCACTATCCGTTCCTTAGATTTAATCAACCCTTGGGGTTGCTTTCTCCCAAGCCAGCATCCAGAATTTATAATTATAGACGGCAGTGCGGGAATCAATTCTCTTATCAGTAGAATGAGCAGTAAGGCGGAAGGGAGGCTCCTTCCCCTTAGCAGAGTAGGCCTGTATCACAGTCTGATGTATCTACTTGCTGATAGTGGAATTAGCCGGAGCCAGACCTTTCTTAGGTCCAGACGAAAGCACAAAAAGAGTATCATTCTTCCTGAAGGATTCAGTAGCCACCAAATAGAACTTCAGAGTTCTGACTACATCCAGAGAATGCAAAACCCTCTCCTTAGGGTTACTGGGATTAGGACACAGAAAAGGCAAGACAATGTCCTGATTGAGATGAAAGGCAGAAACAACCTTAGGCAGAAAATCTGGCTTAAAACGAAACACCACCTTATCCTGGTGTCTCTCAAAATAAGGAGGCTTGATGTAAAGCGTCGCCAACTCAGAAACACGCCTAACAGAAGTGATAGCCACCAAAAAGACCACCTTACGCGTGAGAATGGACAAAGGAGCCCCTTGCAAGCGCTCAAAGGGAGACCCCTGTAGGGCAGATAAGACCAAGTTCAAGTCCCAGACTGGTAACATAGGCTTACGTGGGGGACGCACGTGAGTAACCCCCTGGAAAAAGGTCTTGGCCAGGGGATGCTGAGCAAAGCATCTTTGGAAAAAAATAGCCAAGGCAGAAATATGGCCTTTCAGAGTACTGAGCTGAAGACCCAGATCCAAACCATGTTGGAGAAACTCCAGAATCCTAGGAATAGAAAACACACGACAGAGAAGCGAGTGGGACTTGCACCAGTCAATGTAAGTACGCCAAACCCTGTAATAGATGGAAGAAGAGGACCTCTTGTAAATTGGGGTGGCGTAGGTGTCCCTGATTGAGCAGATCTGGAACCTGTGGCAGGGCGTACTGATCTACTGCGCGATGTCTGCGAACCACACTCTTCTTGGCCAACAGGGGGCCACCAGGATGGTTGGCACCCCTTCCTGAACTATCTTGCGCAGCACCCTGCCCAGCAGTGGAAACGGGGGAAACACATACAGGAGCTGGAACCTCGTCCAAGACATTGCCAGGGCATCCATGGCCAAGGCCAGAGGATCCTGGGACAGAGAGACAAAGACTGGAAGCTTGTGATTGTGACGGGACGCAAACAGATCCACATGCGGCTGACCCCAGCGGTGGTCAGCGGCGCACAGGGAGCGAAACACCCTGCTGCTGAGGGACCATTCTCCCAGAAGAGAGGTCCCCCTGCTCAGAGAGTCTGCCTCCAGATTCTCCACCCCAGGGATGTACACAGCTGAGATGCAGGGAACATTTTCCTCCGCCCAGGACAGAATCAGGGACACTTCCTTAAGGGCCCTCTTGCTCCGGGTCCCTCCCTGATGATTGATGTAGGCAACCGCCATCTGGTTGTCCGAGCGGACCTGAACAGCCCGACCCCTCAGGTGTGGGGTTAAGTGGGCAAGAACCAACCTGATCGCCCTCAATTCCAGAATGTTGATATGGGCCTCCGGAGGGCCCCACTGACCCTGGAACCTCAGGGACTTCCAGAATCCCCCCCCCCAACCTGTCAGGCTGGCATCTGTGGTGACAGTCTCCCAGCAGGGGGCCAGAATGGACCTGCCCCCCAGCAGGTTCCTTGATTCCAGCCTCCACACTAGAAACCGCTTGACCAGAGGGGACAAGACAAACACCTGATCCAGGGACACAGGGTCCCATACTGACAAGAGGTGAAGCTGAAAAGACCTCATGTGGAACTGAGCATATGGAACCACCTCGAAGCAGGACACCATCAGGCCCACCAGCTGCATTCCCTGCCTGATGGATGGATGAGGACAAGACAGCAGGAGCTCAGCTTTCTCTTGAAGGACCTCCACCTTCTGCTGAGGAAGAAAGATCTTGACCTGAGCTGAATCCAGAATCATGCCCAGAAAAGACTTCACCATGGAAGGAGACAGGAAAGATTTGGGGTGATTGATCACCCAGCCAAATGATTCCAGTGTTGACACCACCCACTGAGTGTCCAGCTCTGCCTGATGGAAGGACTGAGAAGCGATAAGCATGTCATCCAGGTAGGGAAGAATGCGAATGCCCTGAGATCTCAGCAGGACCATCACTCCTGCCAGCGCCTTGGTGAATACCCTGGGAGCCGAGGTGAGACCGAAGGGCAAGGCCACAAATTGGTAGTGCTAATCCTCCAGAGCAAACCTGAGGAATCTCTGATGACCTGGAAAGATGCACGTGAAGGTAAGCATCCTTGATGTCTACAGGGGTCATGAAGTCCCCTGGGCGTAGGAAAAGTCACAGCTGAGCGCAGAGTTTCCATGCGAAAGTGTCTGAATCTGACAAATTGGTTGAGAAGCTTCAAATCCAGGATAGGTCTGATGGACCCATCCTTTTTGGGCACAATGAAAAGATTGGAATAATAGCCTTTGCCCCTTTCCTTCAAAGGCACCCGGAAGATGACACCTAGATCTAGAAGGCCTTGGACAGCCAGGGAGAGACACTGAGCTGACAAGGGGTTTTGAGCTGAGATTTGATGAATCTTGGGGGAGGCCAGGCTGCAAACTCTATCTTGTAATTGGAGGATACTACCTCCTGAATCCACCGGTCTGAGACATGACGCCTCCAGACATGAGCCAAGAGCCAAAGCCGTCCCCCCACCTTGATGGGTGAGGGCGCCCCTTCATGCCTGAGGGGGCTTGGGGGAGGACTTATTCTTGGGACCCCAGGTGGAGCCAGGGCAGCCACGTCCTCTGCCCCTGCCCCAAAAATCTCCACGAGCTCCAGTAAATGAAGCTCCCCATCCAATTCTGGAGCCCCTGAAGGAAGGAGAAAGGGCACCTGAACCCCCGAAAGGACAGGGACTGTCTTTTACGCTGAGGTAACCTTCCTCCTTTAGCAAACAAGTCCAAACATTCCCCGCAGCCCCTTGAAGGGAAACCCAGTGAGAGCCTTCTTAGCAGCGTTGTCTGCTGCCCACTGGCGCAGCCAGACCGAGCGGCGTATTGCCACCAACAAGGCAAAAGCCCTGCCACACATTCTAATGGTATCATCCAAGGCAGAGAGAACATATGCAACAAATTCCTCAAATGCAGAAGAGCTCTATACTCTTCACGACCAGCATAGTCAGGGGCCCCATCTAAGAGACCCCTGAGCAGGCTTTTAATAGCAACAGCCGTAAGAGCAGAGGCACAGACCGGACGGAGCGCGGTCCCCACACAGGCAAAGGCATGGCAAGCCAGCTGATTAATGCGCCTGTCCTCCCCATCCTTCAGTGTAGTAGAGTCAGGGAAATGCATGACTGATGTGTTAGACAACCTCAGAACTGGAGCATCCACCTCTGGAGGACATGACCACCTTTTATCCATTTCAGCAGGAAAGGGATACCGCTTACCCCAACTGTTTGGTACCCCGGGAAGCCGGCTAGGCCGTTCCCACTCTTTGAGCACCAGATTATTAAAGTTAGCTTGCTCAGAAAATTCCAAGCGTGGTTTAACAGTATGAAACAGCTCCCCCTGCTGCCGCGGGGCCACGGCAGGAGGAGAGATACAGAGCACTTCAAAAATGTGAGCCAAAAGTCTGTCAGTATCATCTGAAGACCATGGGTCAGACCCAGACTCAGCATAACCCCTAGGCTGATCCTCAGATGATTCTGAATCAGAGAAAAATTCCCCTTCTTCCAGGGGGGTATATCCAGTAATATCAAAAAACTCAGTAGGGGTGCCAGATGCCGCCGCTTGGTAGGAGCCTTAAGCGGACCAGACCCGGCAATATGCCTTTCAATTCTGGCTACCTGGGTAGCCAAATCAGGTTGAGACTCCCCACTGGTATGCACCTCACTGGGAGTCAGAAGTAAGCGTGGGGGGGTAGGCAAAGCCAGAGGGGGCACAGCACTAGGCCCAGCCGCAGGCAACCCAGACTGCAGCGCAAGTACCTGCTGGGCGCAGGGTACACACACCCTGACATCATCACTTATAGGGGATACCCCACACGCCACGCACAGCCGAGCTTGTCCCGATGGAACCCCGAGCACATTATCCTGAGGAGCCTCCATATGGTGATTATCACGGCACAACAGACCAATAGGGATTGACGCTAATAAAAGCAACCCGGGATGCCCCAATAACCCGCTAGGGAAGTGGGAGTAAGGGAATATAATAGCCCTCCAATAAGAGTTAGCGCTAAATAGAGGGATAGGACCGGGAGAAACCACAAAGTTTGACCCGCCTGCAAGACATAAGCAAAAAAATCCCAGAAGCAAATGCAATACATGGAAAAAACAAAATAAATCAGCACGCAGGGGCACTTACGGACCGCGATAAGGAGACGCCAGGCACACGCAGCAAAGAACTAAAATCGCGCCCGCATATACCTCGAGGGGCGGGCCGCGGAGAAAGTGATGCAGAACGCGTCAGCCGCAAGGCCCGCCCCCCCCCAAAGAGCGCGAAAACGCGCCCACCTGACGAGGCCAGCCAATGATGGCGCAGCAGCGCCTGAGGCGATGTCGCTGCCGACCGCGGAGCGTAGTACAAGCGTGCGGCGGCTAGCAAAAGAAACCAGTGCAACCAAATCAAAAGGGATCAAACACATGATATAATAAGGACATGCACCCCCCCCCCCCCCCCCAGATCTACCAGGGAGAGCGAAGGGGAAGCGGGCGGCCAGCCTAAAGGGAGCCAACTGCGGGGACAGGGGGCGAGGGGCATAAGACACGGGAGGGGCATCCCATAAGGCTCACCATGGGCCTATACCGCCTACCCTTTGGTGGGGGACTGCGGTTGGAGCAGCGCTCCTTAGCACCTGACAGCAGTGCTGCCTACCATCACCCGAACCAGAGCAGCCTGAGCTGGGAGGCAGTAAAAGGAAATGGGTGGGAATAGTACTACAGGGCCGCAGGCTAATAGCCCCGCTCACCTGCGAGTAGACAGAGCCATCTTCTAGTCATCGCAGCCAGGACTGAAGAGAAGAACTGGGGATTTTGAGGGAGGTCCCTGGTATATATGGGGCCGGGAGGAGCCACTTTTCTGTCTCTGCAGTCCAGCGCCATCTACTGGAGGTATAACCCAAGTGTAAGGAATATCTTCTGGAACAGCACGTGCTGTATACTTAGAATACAACAGCTGTTACAGGATTACAGGAGTGCACACACCCGACACCTGAAAGATGGGATACCGATTGGACAATTTGAGAGCATGACGGACTGCACCCGGGCAACAGAATTTGAAGAACAGGTGTCTGACTTGACCAACAGATTCCGGACCTGCGGTTACCCACAGGGAGTGGTGAGGCGGGCTTATCTGAGGGCCCTTCCCTTGCAACCATCAGCTTGTCTCATACATCTATTGACTGCTAGAATTCCTAGGGCCTTTGGGAATCACAAATAAGATGTCAATCCTGCAGATTAACAGAGTAGAAGGTAGTTATATAATACTTAAATGCTCCAGAGAAGGATGTGACGAGTAGGACAATGTCATAAAGAATGCAGTACCACATCTTTGTTAAGGTGAAATGAGAGCCAACCTTTAGTAGAAAATTCAGCTTGAAGTAAAACACAGGCTTATGCTTGAGCAGCACTAGGTATGGTGATTTAAACAATAATGCCGCTATTTCTGAAACCTGCCAGATGGAGGTAGTAGCCAACAAAAAGATGCCCTTAAAGTGGACCAACACCCAGGATTTTGACTATCCTGGGTTTTGGTCCACTTCAGGGGGGCACCCCGATTAGGGGTGCCCCGCTGTGTAAAACCCCCCAGAAACCCCCCAAAACTCACCTCACCACGCTCCCACGTAGCCACGGACAAGCGGGTGACAGCTGCGGACAAGGCAGCACGTCCACCACCGCCTCCCGCACGCCCCTTTGACAGTGCGCGCGCCCGCGCCGGCCATTCACAAACGGCCGGCGCGGGCACGCCTAGAGGGGGGCCATTCACAAACGGCCGCCGCCGATCAGGTACGTTTTTGGGGGCTTTTGGGGGGGGTCCCTCACCGCGGGACATCCCGATCTCGGATGTCCCGCGGTGAGGGAGGTGATAGGCCCGGGAATCTTATAGATTCCCGGGCCGATCACCCCTGGGTGTTGGTCCACTTTAAGAATCATCAGCAGCATGGAATCCTTGGGTCCCTAACTTAAGGTCCCATGGTGGTGTTAAAGGTTTTCTGAGATGATAAAACGTGGATTAACCCCATGCATGTCTTTATCAGTCTATGTCTCTGCTATGGGTTTCAAAGGGCCACAAATCAGAGAGAAAAGACTAGGTTTACTCATTTTCTGAGGAGCCTATGGGATGTTCCACCTGTTGTCCTCTTTACAATATCTTTGAGGTGTTCGCCAAACAACCAGCCTCCCAGAAGGCAGACTTCTTAGATTTATACTGACATAGCTAAACCACTGGCATTTATTCTTACTAGATCATCCATGGCAGTGATGATATACTTGTAAACTTCCAAACTGGAATTAGATGAATAACTCTTCAAAAGATGTTCCCTTTGTTGTTGTTAATTCAAACATCTCTTGCATGCAATAGCAGCCACAGAAACAGCACAGGCTAGACGAGAAAAATCATATCTGTATAATTGATCAGTTCGCTTGTCTACTGGGTCCCGGAGGGAAGCACTATAGGAGGAATTACCATGTGTCTGGATAAACCTGAGACTGGATCATCACCCCCTCGCGGAAGAACTTCATAACCTAATCAGCTCATCTGGAAACAGATATTTAGTATCCAGAATGCTTGGAATGGATGGAATCATATCTTGTTTTTCTCATTTCTTCTTGTCGATCTTAGTGAAATGAGTCTGTTTGGGAAGCAGCCTTCTCACTCTGAGATCTACAAGGCCCCCCCTAGATCTCTTAGGTGGAAGCTGAGCTGGTATACCTAGAACATCAAAAATAGAAGCAGTTATGTATTCCCTGACCTGGACCGATGCTTGATCCTCTAATGGAACAGTCAGTGGCCCCCTTCCCTCACTGGAAACTAGCTCCCAATCTGAGCATTCCTCAAAAGTATCCACAGTGTCAAAAAAAAAAAAAAAATCTTCCTCCAATTCAAGAGATTCTGCCGGGACCTGAAGTTTCTCTGTCATTTTTAACACCCTAGACGCTGGCTGGAATGGAAACCGTGTTCCTCCTGCCATGCCATCCTTACCACCATTTCTTGAAAAATGAGGTCGAATTGGACCCCCAGTCCTGAAGGTTCAGCCCCTGATAACTCCACATGGGGTAAGCAAAACCTCTATCAGGTGTAAACTTTTAAATATGGACAACAACATTGCAGCACTGCCATGGGGATAAAGGGTGCCACACTCTGTTAAGCCACATCTCAGATGCCTTAGTCATGTTGTAGCCCCTGTGGTCTTAGACTGACTTATAGGCAGATCTGGCTAATTACTAACAATGTGGTTACACCCAAAATTCACTGGGATAGAACAGCTACCTTAAAATCTACCTCCAAAATAAAATGCTCTACTTCACCATTCTCAGGTTTTGTCTTTTTTTCTTATTCTTATTCTTTTCTTATTCATGTTGACACCTTTTCTGATAATTAGTCCAAATGCTTAGCACACTCAATAGAGAGCTCGAACGCTTGTGTTGCCATTTGTAAGCCCACTGTAGAATATACTGATGAAATAGTACCATCAAGTTAATTTACCCAAGGTGTGTGTGATTTGCTGTATGTAACAAATGCTTATTATGAAAAACATTAGTGTTTATTAGGTCTATTGCAAAAATACTATCAGCCATAATTGTTAAATAATCATTTTATTCAATTAAATAAAAATTATTGAAAGTAAAAGGGGGCAACCAGATATACAAAATACAATTCTGTGAAGTACTCACCTGTAGAATTGGTATTATAAGTATACAGTACGTCCTGCTCCAGATAGATTACTTACACTTGGGTTATCCTCCGCCAGATGGCGCTGCACTGCAGAGACATGCAAAACAGGCTCCTCCCGGCCCCTCAAATACCCGGGGACCTCCCACAAATCCCCAGCATTGAAAAGCAGCGAACAAGAAGCCGGGAGAATTTAACCACCCAAAAATAACTGGTAACTAGAACAATGATAACAATCACCATACAGGGGATCCAGAATAATGCAAAAACCAGGGTGGGGTGGAGCAGGACGTACTGTATACTTATAATACCAATTCTACAGGTGAGTACTTCACAGAATTGTATTATTCTTAGTATACAGTACATCCTGCTCCAGATAGATTACTTACACTTGGGACATCCAATAGCAGTGTCCATAAAGTAGGGTGGGATCCCTAACAAAAAAGGTAACAGCAGACAGTTCAAACCACTGCCGCCTGCAGAACTTTGCGGCCAAAAACAGCATCAGCTGAGGCCCCAACATCTACCTTGTAAAACTTTGAAAAGGTATGAACAGAAGACCAAGTAGCGGCCTTGCAAACTTGTTCAACAGAAGCCTGGTGCTGGAAGGCCCAAGAGGCACCAATAGCACGAGTAGGATGTGCATAAAGGCGGAAGGGTGGATTCTTCCCCTTAGCAGAATAGGCCTGAATCACAGCCTGACGGATCCATTTGCTGATAGTAGACTTGGCAGGAGCCAAACCCTTCCTAGGACCAGAAGGGACCACAAAAAGAGCATCAGTTTTCCTGAAGGACGCAGTTACTACTAGGTAATACTTCAGACACCTGACCACATCCAAGGAGTGCAAAACCCTTTCCTTAGCATTGCTAGGATTAGGGCACAAGGAGGGAAGAACAATATCCTGATTCATATGAAAAGCAGACACCATCCGGCTTAAAGCGGAACACCACCTTATCCTGGTGTCTCTCAAAGTATGGGGGCTGGATAGACAGAGCCGCCAGCTCAGACACACGCCTGACCGAAGTAATAGCCACTAGAAAGACAACCTTGAGGGTAAGTACAGCCAGAGCAACATCCTGAATAGGTTCAAAGCGAGCACCCTGCAAGGCAGACAAGACCAAGTTCAAATCCCAAACAGGGACCATAGGTTTTCGTGGGGGACGCACATGAGTAACCCCCTGAAAGAAAGTCTTAACCAAAGAATGCTGAGCAAAAGACTTCTGAAAGAAGACAGACAGGGCAGAAACCTGACCCTTCAAAGTACTGAGTTGGAGACCAGACTCCAACCCATGCTGTAAGAACTCCAGGACCCTGGGAACTGAGAACACCCGACAGGGAAGAGACCTAGACTCACACCAGTCAATGTAGGTATGCCATACCCTATAATAGATGGAAGAGGACGTTTTCTTCCTAGCCTTCACCATGGTCTCAACCACCGAGGCGGACAAGCCTTTCTCCATCAAGATGGACGTTTCAGCAGCCAGGCCGTCAAAGCCAAAGTTTGTAAATTGGGATGGCGTAGGGGCACTGAGTGAGCAGATCTGGCACTCCTGGCAGTACTGGTCTACTGCCATCTGCACCACGTCTGCGAACCACACTCTTCTTGGCCACCTGGGGGCCACCAGAATCACTGGCACCCCTTCCAGAGCAATCTTGCGCAGGACCCTGCCCAGCAGGGGGAATGGAGGAAAGACATACAGTAGCCGAAATTCCTGCCATGACATGGACAGAGCATCTGTGGCCAAGGCCAGAGGATCCTGAGACAGGGAGACAAAAGCCTGGAGCTTGTGATTGTGACGGGATGCAAACAGATCCACATCCGGTAGACCCCAACGGTGACACAGGGACTGGAATACCCTGTTGCAGAGGGACCACTCTCCCTGACGAGAGGTCCCCCTGCTCAGAGAGTCTGCCAGTAGATTCTCTGCCCCCGGGATGTACACAGCCGAAATGCCATGAACATTGGCCTCTGCCCATGTCAGAATCCGCGACACCTCCTGGAGGGCCCCCCTGCTCCGGGTCCCTCCCTGATGGTTGATGTAGGCAACCGCCGTCCTGTTGTCTGAGCGCACCTGCACAGACAGACCCTTCAGGTGATTGGTCAACTGCTCCAGTACCAACCTGATTGCCCGTAGTTCCAGAATGTTGATGGGTAAGTGGGCCTCCTGAGGGCCCCACCTCCCCTGGAACCGCAGGGACTTCCAGAATCCCCCCCAACCTGACAGACTGGCATCCGTGGTGACCGTCTCCCAGGAGGGGGCCAGAAAGGACCTGCCCCCCAGCAAGTTCCTGTGGTCCAGCCACCACGAAAGGGACCATCTGACCAGGGGGGGGAGCACACAGACCCCGTCCAAGGACGTTGGGTCCTTGTCCCATACTGACAGAAAGTGAAGTTGCAGAGGCCTCAAATGGAACTGAGCAAAGGGCACCGCCTCGAAGCACGCCACCATCAGGCCCACCAACTGCATTCCCTGCCTGAGGGAGGGCTGGGGGCACGAGAGCAGGAACCTCACCTGCGCAGTTAGAGCTTCCACCTTCTGTTGAGGAAGGAATATCCTTGACTGAATCATATCCAGAATAATTCCCAGGAATGGGGTCACCGAGGAAGGGGACAGAGAGGACTTGGGGTGATTGATCACCCAGCCGAAGGACTCCAAGGTGGACACCACCAGCTGAGTGTCCAACTCTGCCTGTTGTAGAGTCCGAGAGGTGACGAGTATGTCGTCCAGGTAGGGCAGCACGCGTATGCCCCTTGACCTTGCCAGAGACATCACCCCCGCCAGCACCTTGGTGAACACTCTGGGAGCTGAAGTGAGGCCAAACGGTAGGGCCACAAATTGGTAATGTTGATCTTCCAACGCGAATCTGAGAAACCTTTGGTGTCCCGGGAACACAGGGATGTGAAGGTAAGCATCTTTGATGTCCACAGACGTCATGAAATCCCCTGGGCGCAGGGAGCCGATGGCCGAGCGCAGAGTTTCCATGTAAAAGCGCCTGTTCTTGACAAACTTGTTGAGGATCTTTAAATCCAGAATGGGCCTGACTGACCCATCTTTTTTGGGCACTGTGAAAAGGTTGGAATAGAACCCCTTGCCCCTTTCTCTTAAAGGGGACCCTGCAAATGACCCCCAGATCCAGAAGGCCTTGCACGGCCTGCATCAAGACCTGAGCTGAGACAGGGTCCTGGGGGATCTGGGACCTGATGAATCTTAGGGGGGGCGCACAGCAAACTATCTTGTAACCAGAGGACACTACCTCCTGAAGACGTGCGCAAAGTGCTGTAGCCGTCCCCCCACCCTGACGGGCGAGGGCGCCCCATCATGCCTGAGGGGGCTTGGGAGAGGATTTGGGCTTAGACCCCCAGGAGGAGCCAGGACGTCGTCCTCTGCTCCTGTGCCAGGAATCTGTACGAGCCCCCGCGAAGGACACCCCTTTGCCCTGCTTAGCACCGCGGTAGGGGAGTGAAGGGGGCCCCTGGCCCCGAAAGGGCCGAGACTGCCGCCTGCGCTGGGGTAACTTACCTCCTTTAGCAAATAGGTCTAGGCAGTCCCCAAACAGGCGTAGCCCCTTAAATGGAAGCCCAGTAACGGCCTTCTTTGCAGCATTGTCAGCAGCCCACTGGCGCAGCCAAACCGCGCGGCGTATAGCTACCGCCAAGGCAGAAGACCTGGCACACATCCTAATGGCATCATCCGAGGCAGATAGGATAAAGTTTACAAACACATCACAGTTAGACAGTGCATTAACCCTTTAAGTGCCAGCCTACCTGCAGCTTTTGTCACTCTCTGTTGCCAGACCATGTTTCACTATTTTGCGCTCCCCATGTTCTGTGATTTTGATTTCTAGGGATTTTCCAGGAAAATGATATATTGTTTTTTTTCAGCAGAGTCTGGACTTTAACATGAAATGTCTTATTTGTAATTTTTATTTATTTTTGGCTGAAATATGTGAAAAAAAAATGTAAAAAATTATTTTTTTACAATTTGTAGGGTTTTTTTGTAATAAAAAATGTAAGTTTGTCAATAAAATCTTATTGCGTGGGAAATCCCAATTTCTCCCGGTTACAGCGATACCACATATGTATAGATAGACACCCTTTCCTGCCCAGGAGACTCCCCCAAACTGAAATAGCTCTTTAGGGGATTTTCAGATAAAATACAACTATCCAATGTGCTATGTGCACCTTGCAGTTTTTCCAGAAAAACAACCCTTTACATTTGAAATACCCCAACAAACTATATATTCTCTGGAAGTACACATCTCAAGCTTTCTAGGTGTACCAGGCATGTTGATGTGCCCATAGTTTTCTGGAAGTAATCCCTCAATGTATTCTTTGGTTGCAAAGAGTTTCCCTAAAAAAAGGATAAAAACGCAGAATCAAAGCCACATTTTCCTAAAAAAACTATATACAAACAAGAACAAACAAGTTTATTCTGGAAAAGCAACATTCCCCGAACAGAACAACACCCAACATTCATAAGTTCTGTCAAGGGAAGAGTTGCCAAACACCCCAAAGTAAAACCCTTAAAAATCCCCCCCAAAAAATTGACATGGGGTCCCCCTTACCCAAAGTAACCAGCCCGGGACCAGCTATGCAGGGCTTGTAGAAACAGGGCACAGGGGCCAGCTTTTGTGGCACCTGGCCCTGCAGGCTACAAGCCTGCATAGCCCGTGGGCCCGGGGCCCTTCTGCCCCCCCCCCTGGGCTTTGGGGAGGCAGGTAATGGGGGTGCCAGGGGTTAATGGCAAGTCACCCGCTAGTCACAGGTGACTTGCCACCTCCCCCAGCCTTGTGAACTGGTATAGGGGTCCCACTCCTTAAGCACGAGGTTATTGAAATGGGTTTGCTCAGGAAATTCCAAACGAGCCTTAGCAGTATGAAAAAGTTCACCCCTTTGCCTGGGAGCCGGAACAGGGGGAGAGATGGACAAAACCTCAAAAATCTGAACCAGCAGTCTGTCAGTATCATCCGGGGTCCAGGGGTCAGAGCCAGAATCGTCATGACCCCTGGGTCTCTCGTCAGATGACCCTGAGTCAGAGAACAGCTCCCCTTCGTCCGATGGGGTGTAGCCATATAGATGCAACAACTCGTCAGACTCCGTAGGGAAAAGAGTGGCATCAGGGGTTAAGTGACGCTTTTTAGCGTAGGGAAAAGAGTGGCATCAGGGGTTAAGTGACGCTTTTTAGCGGTGGCCTTACGCGCTAAGGTATTACCAATCAATTTTTCTACACTGGCCAGTCTAGCAGACACATCAGGTTGAGAATCCCCGCTTGTATTGGGGGTGAGACTCAAGCTTGGGGAAGTAGGTGAAGTGATACGAGGTGCACGCCCAGCTGTGCGCAAGGGACACAAACCCGTGCGCTGTCACCGCTGATAGGTGAGACCCCACAAGATACACACAGCCGGGCTTGTCCCGAAGGAACCCCAGTCACATTATCCTGGGATGCCTCCATATGGTGATTAATAGGCACAATAGGCCAGTAGGGATTGACGCTGTAAGCTACCCTGGATGCCCCAATGACCCGCAGGGAAGTGGGAGTAATTATACTAGGCCCAACTGACAATTACACCGGGCCGGGAGAAGCCACTGGATTCACCCGTCTGAAAGACACAATGAGAAGAAGGGGCGTCAGGACCATGCACCGTAAGCAATGAGCATAAAAGTCGCCCACGAGGGCACTTACAGACCGTGGAAGGAGGGACCGTTACACGCGCGCGACTGTACAACAAAATGGCGCCGAACGAACCTCGAAGGGCGGGCCAGAGCGGGCCATGACGCGGAGCACGCCAGGCCAGGCCCCCGCCCCCCCGGAGAGCGCGAAGGCCACAGACAGCAGCCAATGATAACGCAGCAGCGTCTGAGGTAACGCCGCCGTCCGGCGCGGACATCCAAATGAGGTAAAAGACGCGCGGCGGCGGCCATGTAATAGTAAAAACAGACAAGTCAGCGCGGCGGCTGACACCACATATCTAGTCATACACGTAATCACTATACGCACTGACCCACACCCCCCCTTCTTTCCCCCCTGAAGGCTACGGGGAGAATGAGGGAGGATGGCGGCCCTTTGTACAGGACCCACCGCTACTTGGGGCATGTGGCAATAATGCGGGAGGGGCATCCCATAAGGCTCACCATCAGCCTATACCGCCTACCCTTTGGTGGGGAACTGCGGTGGAGCAGCGCTCCATAAGCACACATGGTGCCGCCTACCTTCACCCGACCAGCGCAGCCAAGGCTGGGAGGCACATCACACAAAGGACAGGTGGGAATAGTCCAACAGGGCTGCAGGTTAATAGCCCCGCTCACCTGCGAGAGAGTGATATTTCATGTCTTCGCAGTAAGCACTGCAGAGAAATCTGGGGATTTGTGGGAGGCCCCCGGGTATTTGAGGGCCGGGAGGAGCCGGTTTTGCATGTCTCTGCAGTGCAGCGCCATCTGGCGGAGGATAACCCAAGTGTAAGTAATCTATCTGGAGCAGGACGTACTGTATACTAAGAATATTGAAGGAATTGTCAAGTTCGGTGGAGAAAGCCTCATGATATAGGGTTGTTTCCCAGCCAAAGGCATTGAGCTCTTTACTTTACCAGGACCTATGGTGGTTGACAGTAGTGAGCTATATGTGAGTATCTTACTAAACTAGTTACTTACTAGTACTATGGGTATGAAAAGGACAACATAGTGTTCCAAAAGCACAATGACTTGAGGCATACATTGAGCTTGGCAAAGAATTGGTTTAAAGAAACTGAAGTAGAGGTGCTGTATTGGCCTCACTGCCCCAGTCCTCAACCCAATTGGGCACTTGTGGGTGGATTTGAAGAAAAACCTGCAGAAGAGAACTGGGAATAGATTTCAGTTGGGACCTGCTTGAATAAGATCAAGAGCCTGCCCAGAAGGGTTCAGGTACTGTTTAAAAGGCCAACGTGGATGCACAAAATACTAACAAAATACTAAAAATAAAAATGTAGTAGCAAAACAGTAACAACACATCTGTCTAAAAAGATTCGGCACAGTAAGATTTTTTTTTTTTTATTCTGACTTTTTATTGAGAGAAAAGGCTTTTTCTCATTTTTTTTTCTTCAGTGCCATCCAGCACCATTTCTTAAGCTGAAACAACTGTGCTGAATTGCACAGAGGGAACACATCATTAGAAAATAGAGAAAAATAAAAAGTGAGAAGAAAAAAAATAATCATATTGTTACCTTTTTGTGCATCAATGTATATATTTTTAGTCTTGACTCGAAGTGTAGAAATTACTTGAGAAGACAGGCCCATAATTTAAGTAAGATGGTTTCAGGTTTCTTAGCATCAGTCGCAGTCTTGATATTTCCTCATGACAAACAGGTCCCTGAGTTATCAGATCCTCCCTCAAAAGACAAGGTCAAGTTCCCTTGATCGAAATATCTTGGAGTGCATTGAACTAACTCACTTTAAATCCCCTATTTTTGTACAAGTTTAAGGAGTTAGCCAGGCTGGAAGGAAAGCATAAGCTACACTGAAAGACCATGCGCCTCCATTCCTAAGGTGTAATCGAAAGGGTTAGAAAATAATTGTTCAACTTTTTTGATGTTCTGAATGCAAATACATTTATTCCAGGATTCCAGCCCTCTGGCAAATCTGCTGGAAGATCTAGTTGTCTCATGCTTAGATAGTCATCCTAAATGTTTAGTGACACTTTCAGGTGAACTGCTGACAGAGACGAAAGGTTAGCTTCTATCTGCTATGATACGGTTATTTCTGACAACTCTTATCATGAAGAGGATAAAAACATCTGCTGGAACTGCCTACCCTGGGGCTGTGAAGTGATTCATGTTAGCTTCCCAGACCCATGATCTGGCAACACTAGTTATCTGGATTTCCAGTACATCAGTGCAGGGCAGAACCTGTTGTAGATTCATCTGGTCTTTCCACTACTTAAGGGACTAAATCGAGACAATCGAAAGATGTGATCTTTCTTGATTGGTCCCAGTTGTACGGAATATCGTGTTGTAAAGGCCTTGAGTGATAAGTGGCCCATCTTATCGCTGGGAAGGCAGCAGTCATGGGGCAAAACATCACACAATCAGATCTGTCTGGAGATTGGCAACAAATTCCACGCAAATTTAGACAAAGAAAGAAATCTCTCCCATCACTGAATCTATCCTGAAGCCCAGGAAGATTTGATTTCTAGGCTAATTTGATTAGCCTACAGTCTCTAAATAAAAATCTTGAAAGTCCAAGTCTCCATTTCCCCAGATCTAGAGACTCCAAGGGCTCAGTTAGCATCTTTGTGAGACGACAAGAAGCAGAAGACAGGCTGAATGAGAAACAAATGAATTGGAAATGAAGGAGCACTGCAAATCCAACAAATCTCTGGGACCCTTGACTTAAGGGCACCTGCCAGTAAGTATCCCTGAGATCCTATGCCAAGTAGTCTCCCATGTGGATCAGATTCCTGACTGAATAGATTCCATTCTGTATTTTCTGTATTTTACCCAATTGTTTAGCTACTTTAGATGTATGATTAACCTGTACCCCCTCCTGAGGCCTTCACTGCTAAAAATACTGAAGAGTATCACGCTTGCTTATTCCAGTGAGGAGCCAGGGTGAGAACTGTCTGCTGAATAATGACATTCAAATTTGAGCCTTAGGTCTCTGCTCTCTATGGATCCTTTGCCGTTGGAGGGATCACAAACCTTGACTGGAACTGGAGGAGAACTCTATGCTGAATTACAGTCTGATCCCCTGGCTGACAAATTCAGAATGGATAGAATTTCTCCAAGGAGCTAGAAGGCTCTTGGCGTGTCTCCAACTGCAAGACTGGCATCAATACTGCTACAATGTGAACTACAAAAGGGCTTCATCTTTCCCCTGGAAAGCTTTTTTCCTTGTCTGCTGATCTGCCCAGAATTTTTTCTAGCTCAGGTCCAATTAAAAGGTCTTGTTCAAAGGGCATGATATACAGGCACAGAGATCCAAAGTCACCCATCTAGGTCCTGAGCCAGGATGCTCTGCAAAATGAAGTGGTTAACCTCTTCGACCTGGCAGGGAATTTTTTTGAACCGTCAATGCGTCTGCTACATATGCTCATGTTCTCGATCCAGTAGGTATAAACATAATAGATAGAGGAGGTTACAGGTTTGAACAGAACCACTGAGGCTTCCCATGACCTTTTTAACATAGAATAAATCCGCTTATCAAGCAGGTCCTTCATGGCCCCAGGGTCATTTAAGGTTGGGTCGGCCTGTTTAGAGATCTTCACAAAGGGGGAATCTAACTTCAAACATTTGTCCAAAAGTTTCTGCATTTTAATTTCTTTAAAAGGGCCAACCTACTTTCCGGATGCTTCCATTCCCCTAGGATGGATTCCTTCACAGTATAAAATCTGATATAGAGATGGGCCTAATCGGCAATAAGTGCTGGTGTCTCTTTAAGAAGGCTTTATGCAGTAAAAAACATCTAGCAGAATGATGATGTGTTATTAATAGAGAACAACTCTAAGACAACTTTCCACACTTTATGGGAATTATATGCAGTTGAGTCAGAAGTATATTGCCACCTTAGAGAGAATTAATTCAGACCACTGATTAAAAGAGTTGGAGAGCTTCCAGCAACTAGAGTCTGAAAGAGACTGTTTAATAGGTGGAATTAAAGCCAATGCACAAGCAAAAATTGCCCAACTTCAGGAAACTGCTTCTCACATATCTAAGGCACTAGTCATTCTCAAAGCTTGAAACGATTGGCCAATTCATGATCATCTAAACATTCAATGACCAGTCAATGACTGATACTGGCTCAATCAGATGTGGCAGCTACTAAAATCCAAGCAATGTAGTCATTAAGGAGTCAGAGGCAGCTCGACAGCAGGCAGAGATGGAGGCAGAGGCGGCCCATAAGGCAGCAGAGGAGACATGGAAAAGAGCAGGAATAAATGTTCTGGAGAAACAATGTGAGCATGCCATGGCTTTGGCAAGACTGGGGGTTTTAGAACAAGCCCTCAGAGGTAGTGATAGAGACAGTGTTGGTTTAAGTGAAGTGTCAGCAGAGGATCCTTTTGCGTACTATGTGTCTAAGGGACTATGTGTTAAGCCAAAATAGTGCACCCCTGAATGCTACAGATGTTCCTGATAATAGAGACATTTCTACACAGCAGGAGGGGAGATTCTTTGGCAGCACCCCGCATTAAAGGTCAGTCCAATGCACCACCCGCTTGATCAACCTGATATTTCCTCACACTTTCTGGCACACCAGGGCCTTGTACCTCAGTTCATTTCAAAGACCTTCATGTTCAAGCCAATGCCCCAACACGTCTCTAACCACCTCACTGCTACACAGCTCCAGATGAATGTGGCACCAAGCTTTTGGACTTTAAAATGGTTCCTGGGTTAAATGCTCAAGCAGCCCCTTACCTGCCTACGCCTGTCACTTCTCAGCCAGCAATTCCCTGCCTAAAACAGAGAAATTGGACATATCCGAGTTCACACAAGGTTTGATGACCAACTTGAGAACTACAGAGCCTGGAAAATACAACTCTGTGATTCTCATCTGTAGAATTGCTTTCTTTTTTATTTCCACTCCAGGGCGTCAGGAAATCAGTAACAAATGAGACCTCCAAAAGCAGTGCTCTTACTTCATGGTGGGATCCCAAATATTTATTTTATTCTTGTAATAAAGAGTAAGCTATTGCAAAAACAACCTACAACTTACTACCGTCTGTAATACCTTTCTACCAAAGGTAGCATCCACGGAGGCTCTAACATCTAACTTATAAAATTTGGTGAAAGTATGAACTGAGGCCCAAGTAACAGCTTTTCCACTGAGGCCTGGTGCTGAAAAGCCCAGGAAGTTCCAATAGCTCATGTAGAATGAGCTGTAAAGGGGGGATTCTTCGGCTTGGAGATATAGGCCCTTCTTACTGCTTGTCTAACCAGTCGGCTGATGGTAGACTTAGCTGGCGGAAGACCCTTCCGTGGCTCCTCAGCTGTAATAAATAAGGAGTCTGACTTATGAAAGGCTTGTGTAGATGAAATATAATATGCTAGTGCTATCATCTACATATAGAGATTGAAGGACCCTCTAGTTATGGCTAAGTGGAGCAGCACATAAGGAGGGCAAAACCACCTATTTATTAAGATAAAAGAGGGAAACCACCTTAGGAAGGAAATCCTGCTTAAAACGTAAGATGGCCTTGTCCTTATGCAACTCTAAAGTAGAGAGCTTAACCGGTAATTCAGAAACCAGCAGAAACCCGTAATTGCCACTAGAAAGATGACCTTAAGTGTCCTCAATTCTAGCGATGCTTCTGCCACTGGTTCAAAGGGAGTACCCTGAAGAACTGACAAAACTAAATTCAAGTGCCAGACAGGCAGAAAAGGCTTACAGGGAGGACGCACATGGGTGACCCCCTGCAAAAATGTCCTAATATGTTTATTCTTAGCAATGGGTTTCTGAAAGAAAATAGATAAAGCAGATATCTGTCCTTTTAGAGTGCTCAATTGAAGACCCTCAATAAGACCCCTCTGCAAAAATTCCAGAATTCTGGAGATATAAAACAAGCAAAACCTCTAGACTCACACCAAGCGATAAATAATTGGCAGACTCTGTAATAAATCTTTGATGAAGTCTGAATGATGGTCTGAATCACTCCAGAAGATAAGCCTTTCTCTGCCAGGATAGAGGTTTTAATTGTCAGGTCGTCAAAGCCAGAACTCGTAAACTGGGGTGCCGTAGAGGCAGGGCCGTATTTCCCCTAATGCAATACTAGGCACGTGCCTAGGGTGTTGCCCAGGCATGGGGGCGGCCTGACGGCGGCTGCAGTAACTTTCTTTTTTCATTTTCAAGCATTGGTGGTCAGTGGAGGTCGCCGAGGTCGTCGCCACGCGATCGCGCATTCGCACCCCCCGCAGGATTGCGCAATTTGCGTGCACCAGCGCGATCGCGCGCACATGTCATCCCCCCTCACCTCCCCATCCGCCCACAGTGCAGCTGCCTCTGCGGCCCTGCCAGGCCAGCTCCGCCCACCTGATGTCCTCCCAGCACAGAAGACAGGTGAGTTTGCTGCCCGGGCTGCTCAATCTCTTGAGGTAAGGAGTAAGTGGGTGGGTAGTTAGAAAGTGGGTTTTTTATGTTTCAAGGAGTAATAGGTTTATGTGTATATGCATGAACGGGGGGGGGGGGGTGGATCATATATTTTTATTTTACGGGGGGGGTGGATCATATATTTTTACTTTATTAAAGGGGAACAAAATCCACTTCGGCACCCTGAGGGGAGGGGGCATCCCGATATGGAACTCCCCTGGGTAAGGCCATTGCCCAGCCCTGGAGTCCTTTAGATTTCAGGGCTGGCCAATGATCTTACCCAGGGGCGTTCCATATCAGGATGCCCCACTTTGTGCAACCCCCTCCCACTGGGCACCACAGAACTCACCTGCCTCCTGGCACCCTAGGCAGAAGCATCCGCATTGCTGGGTATGCGGGCGCTTGCCAAAGCCGTGCATGTGAACAAAGCCATTTGCCAAGCATTACATATGCCGGGCAAACGGCTCTGATTGGTCAAGAGTTTTTCTACGTTTTATGGAGGGTTTCACAAAGTGGGGCATCCTAATTCGGGATCGCGATATAATAGGAAGAGGGAATGTATTGGTGTGCATATGTGCATGGGGACACATGGATTGGTGGGGGGCCTAGCAGATTGCCCTTTTGTAATGTGTGAAATCCTTCTTGGATCTCCAGTATTTTTACCTCACTGGTAATCCCACTGCACATGTGCGGTCTCTCTTAAATTCCGGTTTCCTAGTTGTTCATATTAATGAGCAGTTAGATTCAGATAGGCCTAGTGGGAGAGCATGCAGCAACTGGAAGAATGCCACTGGGTGCCCAAAGGCACATGCGCAATAGGATCACTGGCGAGGTAAGTAAGTAATCACAGCAATCTAGAGGCTTTTACATCTTGATTTAGGATGCCCTGATGGGCAACAGGATTTTTGCCATCTTGTTATTAGGTTTGTTTTCCTGGGGCATCCCGATTTTGGATTCCACGCCGTGTTAAACCCTCCAGATCTCCTACGCAACTCACCTTTTCTTTGTTCCCATGGTGCATGAGCAGGCTATTCTCCAATCAGCAGTTTATGCCATGCATGATAATACATGATGTAAAGCATTGTTTTGGAGTGAGCCTGGCATAACAAAGGAGGTGCAGCCGCATCCCCAGTCTCCCTGGAGTCTGAATGATGCTGGAGTGTCCCTCTATAGGGATGCTGAAGATGTGGCTGCAACATGGGGGGCAACAGGAAAGATAAGTGGTTGTGGGCCTGCGCTGGAGGGGAAGGACCCACAGTATGTCATCCTGAAACGGCATTCCCCAGAGAGCAAAATGCAAAAGCCATTACCCCACTCACAAGGGTGGGCACGTCCCCTCATGCCTGATGGAGCTTAGGAGGGGGCTTTGCCTTATTTTGCCAGAAAGATCTTGCCCTATTTTGGGACTTTGGTCTGTTCAAAAAATATTTCTGGTATCCCAAAGAGGTGGAACCTCTATCCGCCCGAAAGAGACGGGGATTGGAGGACCTGTGAGAAAAAGGAAAAGACCTTCTTTATCGAAGTCCAGTAGACTTACACCCAGTAACTTCCTTTACCATATCATCAATTGCTCCCCAAACAAACGTCCCCCCTGAAAAGGGAGTCCTGTCAGATTCTTTTTGGAGGCAGCATCAGCCAACCAATGCTTAAAGCGGACCTTCACATTAAAATTCATCCTACCTGCATCTACTGCATGTTATGAGCCTTTAAACATCCAAGATGGTGGCTCATGGAGCATCAGGCAGCCTGCAGACAGGAATTGTCTTCTGAATGTGCCGCTCTGCATTCTGGGATTGCTGTCCTTTTCCCTGACCCCAGCTATTCTCGGTCTGTGCAAAGCACAGCTATAACCCCACCCTCTGCACTTTATTCCACTCTCCTCTCCTCAGTATGTGATGCTTCTTAGCCAGGATGGCATATCCTAGAGTCCTGAACAGAGTTGCAGCTTTTAAATGCCGGGGAATTGTTTTTTTTTAAGGGTTTGGGCTTTTCATTAAATCATGCTGAAGTCTGGTTTAAGCCATAATGAGCACCTTAAAGCTACTAACAGAGATAAACCTCTGGCACTTAACCTAACCAAATCATCCATAGCAGAAATGACATACCTGTTAATATCCATACTGCTCTTAATCAACTGGGAGCATGTATTCCGTGAACGCCCCTAGGGAGTCTTAGAATGCAATTGCTTTAACAACTTTCTGCTCACCAAGGATTATATGCATGTAGCACAGGATGAATGTATTAGATCCTGCAATAGAAAAAGCATGACGTGGCACTTGATCTATGCGCTTATCCGCTGGATCCCTAGGGGAGGCACTATCAGAGGATGGCATAATAGTCAGAGACCTGAAACCGAAACGTCTCCCACAGGAGGACAACACCATAAATTAATCAAATCTAGGGAAAAAGGATACTTCGTATCTAGCACTCTAGGAATGGAGGAAAGTCTATCTGGCTTCTGCTATTCCTTTTGAACAACATTGGAAAAATGGGTTTGCACAGGAAACAATTGTCTGTTTTTCCGGCTTTCTCTTTTTCCCTTCTTTCCCCCCCTGTGTAGAGGACCCTGAATCTGAATCACTACCTTCCCTACTGGAAGAAAGTTCACCATCTGATAATGGAAGCATAAATATCCTCCTCAGAATCAGAGGAAACCAAATGCTTCCATTTCTCTAATGCTTCCTCTGAACCAGCAGTTCTAAATAGCTTTCAATGTCGGCCAACCTCTCCACAATATGCCGCTGGACACTATCACCCTGGTTATCCTCGCTGTGCTGAGCTGCCGAAGGAGCTCTAGGTTCCGAGGGCCCAGCACCAGAAGTCGCTTTAATAACCCAGAAGATATTTGTCTCCCAAACTAAGCGAGTACCACTGTAGTGCAGTCAGCACAAATAGTACTGTCCTCATCTAGATGCCTTTACATGCATACCGAACATGGGGTGACCCTGTCTTCTAAGGTAACCGATTACCCAAGATACCCAAGTGACTACCCCGAAACCCTAGGGGTGAACCACAACCAATAATTCCCACAATCTACAAAACAAAAGAAAAACCAAATCAAGAATAATAATTAGGCACTAATAAATATATATATATATATATATATATACACATATATATATATATACACATATATATATATATATATACACATATATATATATATATATATATATATATATATATACACATATATACACACATATATATATATATATATATATATATATATATATATATATATATACACACACACACACACACACACACACACACACACACACACACACACTTTACTCACTCAGCAGCAGCCCCGTGGCAAGCAGGCCCCAGCAAGAGTAGCCGCAGCAGAGGCTACCAGAGGCAGCTAGCCAGTCCAAACCACAGCAATGGGGAAACCGCCCTGCTCCAATGCAGCCGGCCAGTGAAGTTCCCCCCAAAAAGAATGAAGCGTGTCCAAGTAAACGTGAATATTGCACACCGCTAGCGAGACCACAGAAGAGCCTCCTACTCTGCCCCTCTACAGTCCTCTAAAGCAGTGGACCAGGCAGCGACTTCTTCTCCCTTCCTAACGTTAGAACGTCCCTGCCCCCAAAAAGGGTGCGAAATTCAAAGTGCCATAAACAAACATAACAAATTGTGGGAAAAAACAAGAAAAGAGGAAAATTATCCCTCTGGTCCACCCCCCCCCCCCCCCCCCTGCAGGTTCACCAGACAAAAACCTGCAGTTGACTTTCCTTAAGATGGAACTCCAGCCCAAGAGTGACCACTTTATAAAACAAAAATACCATTTTGTGAGTACTCACCTGAAAAATGGATATTGTTGGTGTGCCACACACCCCGCTTCACTTCTTAAATATTCATCACTTCATGGGTTAATCCACCGCAGGTGACGTAGTGCAGAGAGGAAGTCTTGTAACAAGCCCCCTTCCGGCCTATATATACCTGGTACCTCCCTTCAATCACCAGTATATTCAAAAAGCAGTAAAACAAGGTACCAGTATTCCACCAGTAACCTCCAAAATCAATTTTGATATAAATAAAAAAGGGCTTCACCATATAAATGCTTCGGTAATACCGAAAAGGGCGGGTGTGAAGCGGGGTGTGTGGCACACCAACAATATCCATTTTTCAGGTGAGTACTCACAAAATGGTATTATTCTTGGTGTGCCACAGACCCGCTTCACTTCTTAAATATTCATCACTTCATGGGACATCCAAAAGCAGTGTCCACAAGGGAAGGGCATCTCAAGGCCAGGTGAAGCATAACTTAAATGACTGAAGTCTGCAGAACTTTGCGGCCAAAAACAGCATCCGCTGAGGCCCACACATCAACTTTGTAAAACTTAGAAAAAGTGTGAACAGAAGACCAGGTGGCGGCCTGACAAACCTGTTCAACAGAAGCTTGGTGCTGAAAAGCCCAAGACGCCCCAACAGCGCGAGTGGAATGAGCAGTAATACGAAAAGGGGGAACTTTTCCCTTAGCAGAATAGGCCGCAGTAACGGCCTGACGTATCCACTTGCTAATGGCAGATTTGGCTGGTGCCAAACCCTTCTTAGGCCCATGGGGCACAACAAAAAAGGAATCCGTCCTACGGAAAGAAGACGTGATAATCAAGTAGTACTTAACACAGCGTACAACATCCAAACAATGCAAAACCCTCTCTTTGTCATTCTTAGGATTAGGACACAAGGAGGGAAGAACAATATCTTGGTTCAAATGAAAAGCAGAAACAACCTTAGGAAGAAAGTCTGGCTTGAACCGAAAGACCACTTTATCCCGATGCCTCTCGAAGTAGGGCGCCTGGATAGTTAAGGCCGCCAATTCTGAGACACGCCGGACAGAAGTGATCGCTACCAAGAAGACAATCTTCTGAGTCAGGGTAGACAAAGCAATATCTTGCAAAGGCTCAAAAGGAGGAGCCTGAAGAGCCGAAAGAACCAAATTCAAATCCCAAACCGGGAGTAATGGTTTCCTGGGAGGCCGCACATGCGTAACCCCCTGGAAAAAAGTTTTAACTAAAGGTTTAAGCGCAACACGCTTCTGAAAAAAAGACAGATAAGGCAGAGACCTGCCCTTTCACTGTACTTAGCTGGAGACCAGAGTCCAGCCCTGATTGTAAAAACTCCAGAATCCTGGGGACCGAAAGGACCCTACAAGGAAAAGATCTTATCTCACACCAAGTGATATAGGCACTGATCAGAGTCTTAATGACTGAATCAGAAAGACCCTCCTCCTTCAGGATGGAGGTTTCAGCCGCCAGGCCATCAAACCCAGCGCTGGTAAATTGAGGTAACACAATTGACCCTGAGTGAGCAGATCGGGCCGAAGAGGCAGAATGAACTGGTCCACTGCCAGCCAAATGATGTCTGCGAACCTTAATCGCTTTGGCCACCTTGGGGCCATGAGAACGGCGTACACCCTTTCCAGAGCCAACTTCTGAAGAATTCTGCCCAGCAAGGGCCACGGAGGAAACAGGTATAGAAATCCCAGAGCTCCTCAGTTCAGGGACCTGACGTCCACTGTCAGAGCCAGAGGATCCCGGGAGAGAGACACGAAGCTCGGGAGCCTGAGATAGAGATGAGGGGCCCACAGGTCCACCTCCGGAGTCTCCCATTGGAGACACAATAAGAGAACCACCCGAGGATGGAGAGCTTATTCTTCCAGACGGGGAGAGCACTTGCTCAAACGGTCCGCTACCTGTTCCATCACCTCTGGAATGTAAACCGCCGAGAGACAGGGAACATGGAACACTGCCCATGTCTGGATCAGGGACATTTCTCTGATGGGTAAGTGGGGCCTCCACTGCCCCTGAAGACGCAGCTCCTCCCAGAATCTGTCCCATCCCGACAGACCGGTGTCCGTGGTGACACCTCTCCAAGGGAGGGTCAGGAAAGACCTGCCCTATACAAGATTGGTCGAGACCAATCACCACAGGAGGAACTGCCGTACACGGGAGGACAATTGGAAGGACTGATCCAACAACAGAGGTTGCTGGACCCAACACGCTAGCAGAAATAGCTGAAGTGTTCTTGTGCGAATTTGGGCAAAAGAAAGACACACAGCGTCTTGATGAGAGTTCAGGCCGGGATGAACCGACCCCTGAATGGACCGCGAGGGAGGGTGAGACTCGAATTCCAGGTTGTGACCTGTCGACACTACCTCCTGGATCCATCTGCCTAGAACCACATGGTTCCAATGGTAGAAGTGTTGCAATAGTCCCCCCACCCGCACGGGTGAGTGCAGCCCCTCATTGCTGAGTGGGCTTATCAGCAGGCTTGGGCTTGGTGCCCCAGGACTGAGTGGGCCGGCCACGGCCCCTCCCCCGAGTCCAACCTGCGCCACTGGTAGCGGGAAAGGACGTACCTTTTCCCGCTCCGAACCTTTGAAAGGAAGGCCTACCGGAACTTGTCCCCCTGAAGGGACCACGAGGCCTTTTGCGTTGTGGCATCTTACCATCTTTTGCGACTGAATCAATTTTCTTCCCAAACAGACGCAACCCCAAAAAAGGGAGGGCTGTGAGTACCTTTTTGGAAGCCGTGTCTGCTGACCACTGACGCAGCCATACTGACCTGCGAATAGCCACCAGCATAGCTGCCGCCTTGCTACTCATAGTCAGCGCATCGTCCTGAGCGGCCAGGACATAAGCCACAAAAGATTCACACTGCTTAAGTGCAGTGAACTGTTTGCAAGCGGGATCAAGATCCTCATATAGCCCCTGAATCAGGGACTTAATTGCCAATAGAAGAAGGGCTGAAGCACATACCGGGCGCAATGCTGACCCAGAATAGATAAAACCATGTCGAGCGTATTGGTCAATCCTGCGATCTTCCCCATCTTTGGGGACAGTGGTCTCAGCAGATTGTACCATAGCCGAGCTGGAGAGTCCTAGTACAGGGGTATCGACGTCCGGAGGGACAGACCACAGCCTCACCAATTCTGGTGGAAAAGGATAACGCTTTTCCCAACTGGAAGGAATTCCAGATAACCGTGTGGGATGTTCCCATTCCTTAAGAACCACCCTCTCAAGTGGTGCTGTCTGGGAAAGACCAAACTCAGCTGAGGCTCTTTAAATAACTGACCCTTTGGCGGGGCGGCTGCCTCAGGCGTATCTAAACTCAAAATATTAAACATTTGAGCCAGAATGGAGGGGGTGTCAAAAACAACCCCCTCTGACCAATCGCCGATCTCATCAGCCACATGCTGACCTGTCGGCTCATCTGACTCCGACGGGAGTTCATCCTCGTCAGGGGATCCATCGGACCATTCCACAGGTTCACAAAACTGGTCCTGTGGAGCCGAAGGTACCGGAGTCAGGTGCCTTCGTTTTGTAGCGGTTTTAAACGCTGCTTTAACGGGCATCATTTTCCGGGGGCAGGGCTGTGCTGCTGCCTCGGAATGCGAATCCCCACTTTTGACAGTGTCATGCGGGGTCCGGAATAGGGATGGAGAGGTAGGAGATGATGAAGGATGCGATGGCACCGCAGCCGAAGCAACGGACTGGCGCGCAATAGTCTGTTTTGCACAAGGGATGCAAATAAAGATATCATCAGCTGGGAGTGGACCCCCCCACAACCTACGCACCCCCCAAACGGAACAGCAGAACCGTTTCCGGAATCTACGGAAGCCTCCATATGGTGATTTATGGTATTCGCAATAATGGGACTTTTAAGGCATAAGCCAACCCGGGATGCCCCCTTTATTTTAGTAATGTCCCGGAAGGGAGGATTTATATAAAACTTTTTTTTTTTTTTTTTTTTTTAGTTTAGGTCCCCTTTAATAGAAACTATATATATATACTTACATATAGTCTATGTATATAAACATTCAAATCAATCCCAATAATTAGCCAGGCACATAGAGCCAGAGGGCTAGCATAAGCAGGGATCCCAGGATCTGCAAGGCAAGAAAACAACCATCAGATCCTTCACATGTGTATAAAATATAAGTATGGCACCAAGTGCCCTTAAATGACGCCCCCTTGATAATAGTGATTTCTCACTGTATTATTAAACAATATCTCCCATTTAACGGCCCCAACGGGAGGGGCCGCTTACCTGTACCGCAATCAGCCGGTAAGCCTGCAGCCAGCAGCCATGAGCCGGCAGAAGACAAAGTGCGGCCGTGCGCCCACGTGCCTTCCTGTTTTGAAGGAAGCTGGGACGCTGGGCCCGCCGCAGACGCCGCATGACGTCGGCGCCGCGCCCCCGGCGCCGCATCAGCGGGCCCGCCCCCCCCCCTACGCTGATCAGCTGGAACACTTTACAGCTGATCCAGCACGCGCGTCCAGGCAGCGGAGGGGGGAGGGTAAAAACCGCATGTGCTGACAAAGCTCAATGAATGCCAGGCGAGGAGACGGGAGAGGGGGTAGGGGGCCACAAGCAACCAACTGCCAGAGAGGTGGCCAGCCCATACCCAGCGCAAGCTGCCCTAAAGCAGACCCAAAATATACACATGCTACAGTGAATGTATAAACATGACATATATGTTAACATGCAGTGATACAGTGAAACACACATACTAAAGCACACCCTCACCACCCCCCCAACAGGAGAGAAAGGGGCTACGGGGACCCTCGGGACAGGGGCATCCCATTTCCGGATCACCATGCCGGTTCGCCGCATTGCCCCACGCATGAGGTCGAGCGGTAGGAGATAAGCTCCTAGGCACTTAAAGTGCCATCTACCATTTGCCCGGTGAGCAGCCAAGGCTGGGAGGCTTCCTATTTCACCATAAAGGTATACAAACTCAAACCGGGCAGAAATAGACCAAAAGGGGGGTGGCGGGGTAAGAATACCCCGGCCTACCTGTAAGCAGGAGACTTCCAACTTCTGACTTGTCAGCAAGCAGAGAGAAAAAATACTAGTGATTGAAGGGAGGTACCAGGTATATATAGGCCGGAAGGGGGCTCGTTACAAGACTTCCTCTCTGCACTACGTCACCTGCGGTGGATTAACCCATGAAGTGATGAATATTTAAGAAGTGAAGCGGGTGTGTGGCACACCAAGAATAGTGACACTCTGATGCGCCCCAAGACCCTGGCGCTTAACCCTACCACCCTGATCTGCATAAACAGCTTAGCTGAGGAGGCATAATGGGTCCATCAGATCAGTGGAATATAGGGGTGTCTGGAAGACAGACAGGGTTAAATGCCCCCGCTTCCGGAGTGAAAATGCTTTAAAGCGGACCTTCACTGTGAATAAGAGTCTATCTTACATGTTTCCCACACCCTGTACATACAGATTGCCCACATTAAAAATCATCCTACCTGCATCTACTGCATGTTATGAGCCTTTAAACATCCAAGATGGTGGCTCATGGAACATCAGGCAGCCTGCAAACAGAAGTGCCTTCTGACTGTGCTGCTCTGCATTCTGGGATTGCTGACCTTTTCCTGACCCCAGCTCTGCTCTGTCTGAGCAAAGCACAGCTATAACCTGTCCCCCTGTACTTTATCCTACTCTCCTCTCCTCAGTAAGTGTGATGCTTCTGAGTCAAGACGGCGGCGCCCGTATTCTTAAGTCCTGAACAGAGTTGCAGCCCAGTGGGGGAAAGAATAATGAGTAAGTGACTAAAAACTTAAAATATATTAACTTTAGATGCTGGGGAATAGTTTTTAAGGGTTTGGGCTTTTCAATAAATCATGGTGAAGGTCCGGTTTAACAAAAAAATAAATAAAATTAGAGGAACATAAATCCAGGTACACCTTCACAGTCCAGTCCAACTGCAAGAATGAAACCTGATTGTGGAAGTGCAGCTGAAAATATATATAGGGTGGGAGGAACCACACCACTGTCTTGCAGTCCACGTCCTCAAGTCGAGAGTTAACCAATTTGTCACGGATTTCCTGATGGCCTGGATTGGAATGGGAGAGAAATGTGCATTTAAAGTGGACCAAAACCCGGCGGAATAGATTCCCTCGCCCCCAAAATCGTGATGCCCCGCTGTGTGAAACCCCTCTGGTCGCCCGCTACACTTACCTTACTTCCCGGTCCAACGGTGCATGCGCGTGCTGCAGCTGCATCCCGCTATTCCTCTACAAGGGCATGTGCCTGGGCCAGCCAATTGTGAATGGCCGGCGCGGGCACGCTCCCTGTTAGAGGGCAGCAGGGGATGCAGCTGCCAGCGCGCTCGGAGTAGCTCTGCTAAGACGTCGCTTATACGCGCATAGCTCAGCGGCTCCGAGCGCCGATTGGACAAGTGGGCGCACGTGTTTTGGTCCACTTTAAAGCAAAAGTCCGTGACCTTGGCATTACAGCAGCTGAAGAGCTTGATCTACTTGTAAAGTGGCTTGGCCCACAATCTATTGAGTGCATTAACCCTTTCGCTGCCAGCCTATCTGGAGATTTTGTCACCCTTCGTTGCTAGGTCATTTTGGGCTCCACATGTACAACTGATTTTTGAAGGGATTTCCAGAGATTTATATATTTTTTTTTTCAGCAGAGTCTGGGCTTTAACACGAAATGTCTTGTTTGTCATTTTTTAGGTGTATTCTCAAAATTTTTGGGTGAAATATGTGCAAAAAAATAAAAAAAATCTATTTTTTACAATTTGTGTTTTTTGTAATAATAAATTAAGTTTGTCAATAAAATTTTATTGCGCATGAAATCCTCATTTCTCCCATTTACAGCAGTAGCACATATGTATTGGTAGACACCCTTTTCTGCTCAGGAGACTCCCTCAAACAGAGCTTTAGGAGATTTTCAGATAAAATACAACTGTGCTAGGCGCTATGAGCACAATGCAGTTTTGCAAGAAAAACATCCCTTTGCATTTGAAATATCCCCCCAAACTATATATTCTCTGAAAGTACACCTAGAAAGCCTGAGGATGCATCAGGTTTGTTGACATGGGTGCAGTTTTCTGGAAGTAATTCCTCAATGAATTATTTGGTTGCACAGGGTTTGCCTAAAGAAAGAATAAACAAGCAGAATCAAAGCCACATTTTCCTAAAAAAATATATGCAAACAAGAACAAGTTAAATCTGAAAAAGCAACATCCCCGAACAGAACAATACCCAGCATGCATAGGCACTTTCAAGGGAAGAGTTGCCAAACACCCCAAAGTAAGGCATGTGCGTAAGGATAATTTTACTTGAAAATTTCAGCTCTGCAGACAAAGTGCACACCTTGCATTTTCTCTACTAAAGCAACCCTTTACATTTGGAATACCCCCCATAAACCATATAGTCCCTGAAAGTACACATGTTAAGCCTTCTAAGCATACCCAGCTTGTTGTAGTGGGCTCATCTTTCTGAAAGAAATCCCTCAAAGAATTCTTAGGGTGCACAGGGTTTCCCTAAAAAATGTATAAAAAAGCAGAATAAAAACACCTTTTCCTAAAATGTCAATATGCAAACAAGAAAAAACAAGCTAAATCTGAAAGTGCAAGGTCCTCCGACCAGAACAATACCAAACATGCATAGCTACTTTTAACCCATTTAATTGCCAGCCTACTTTAAATCTTTCACCCTCTGTTGACAGGTCATTTTTCAGCATTTTGCGCTATGTTTATCCTTGATTTTTGCAGGAATTTCCAGAAAAATTATATATATATTTTTTGCCCAAACCCCCCCCCCCCCCCCCCAAAAAAAAAGGCGTGAGGTCCCCCCTACCCAGCATAACCAGCCCGGGGACCAGCTATGGGGGCTTGTAGGAAAGGGTGCAGGGGCCAGCTTTGGGGTTTATAGCAAGGCACCCGCTAGCCACAGGTGACTTGCCAGACCCAGAGCCTTGTGAACAGGTATAGGGGTCTCATGGATCCCTTATTAGTTCACAAAGGGTTAACAGTAAAAGGAAAAACACACCACACATGGTAAAAATGTAAAATTATTAACAATAAAAAATGTTAAAAAATCCAGTCGGTAAAGCAGGGGGAGAGGGCCTGTCGGGCTCTCTCCTAAAGATTGAAGAGCCGGGGGGGGGGGTGATTGGAAGCCCACTTGGTGAGCGGTCGGGCACAGAGATGTGTACATGTCATTTTTATTTATTTTTTTACATGTAATGCCGGCGGCTGCTGAAGTGGGGTGGCCTATTCTGGGCACTCCCCTGCACCCGGAGGGGCTTGGGTGGGGGCTCGAAGCCGCCCCGTATGAAGAGGTGACTCGGCCAGTTCAATAGAGGGGTCAGGTGAGGTTTTTTTTTTTTTTGGCCCGCTAGCAGGGGGGAGACTTAGATCTGCCCATACCGACAACCCAGGAGCAGAACTTAATGCTGATTGGGAAAGACTTGAACAAAGATGTGGCAGTCCTGAAGCTAGAGAGAGAACATACTTCTTAAAATATTACAGATTTTTCCAATGATATCCAGTAAGGACAATCGGAAATTCTTAGAGTTCAGTGACCTGCTGTCAGAGCTTCAACTTGCCAAGGCAGACCCTCACTTACTTGGACACTGCTCATGGGGTGAACACAATCGCTTCCAAACTGCCATACCATCTGCAAGAAAGGTGGGCTACACTTGGGTCAGGATATAAAAGGGAATATCAGGTCTCTTTGCCTCCATTCTCCTACTCCTACTTCTGTGAATTCATCAGAGACATTGCAGAAACTAAGAGGCTGATTTATTAATAGCGACATGTAGCGTCAGTTGAGCGACTGTAGCTGTATTTTCACAGCGCCCGCTAGTAGTCGCTGTGCTTGGCCGTTGT
This sequence comes from Gastrophryne carolinensis, assembly GCA_027917425.1. Lineage (NCBI taxonomy): Eukaryota > Metazoa > Chordata > Amphibia > Anura > Microhylidae > Gastrophryne > Gastrophryne carolinensis. The sequence goes on along the minus strand of CM051238.1, from coordinate 109,396,633 downwards.
TCGGTTGTTGACAGCGACTCAGTCGGTGTGGCGTAATGTTGAATACAAGGGTACGAGTCGCTATTTGACAGGTTCCGCGATGTATGGGTGCACATGCTTCCACCATATTCATCCAAAAATCACTCTCAAAAAATTCAAGCGCTGTGAAATGCATGTTTTAACCCCAGAGCGCTGGAGGCAAAGTGTTAAAATTCATTTTTTTAACCCCCAAACCACCATATTTTTGCAAACTAAAAAAAAAAAATATTTTAAATAATTTAGTAATATAAATACATTAATATCAGACCTGTAATATCAATTCTGTAACATTTTTTTTTCATTTTTTTCCCTTAAAAAAATATCTAAAATGGCACAGAATTTTTCACATTTAAAAAAAAAAAAATTAATAACAATTAATTAATATTTAAAGATTGTTCCATTGAAATGCATTGGAGCGCGCCAGGTAGCGAGAGGTCATACCTGTCGCTGTTCAAGGTCGGACGCTGGCGCTGTGGGCTGAGGCTGGAATAATGATGAATGAGTCGCTATATGGCGCTATCTCAGTCGCTAAGCAGAATTGGCTTGATAAATGTGTGATTGTGGTGGGGAGCTGGCATTCTCGTGGCGGGGCCTGTCATTACCGGCCGCTCACCAGTCGCTATTCCTTCATAAATAAGGGCCTAAGAATGATCCCAGCTTTTCCTTTGCTGAACTTAGTGGACCCCTCCTGCATTTGACAGCTCCTACCCCAACTACAGAAGCTGCAGGGTTCCAGTGTCAGTGAAAAAGGCCAACATTCTTCCTACACCATTAACAATGCAATAATACTGCACTAATAACATTGATTTAAAACTGCAGGTAAAGTCTCCAATTGCAATTCAGAGAAAATCCTTAAGTGGGGTTCTCTACGTGCTGAACTCCCTTTTCTGCCAGTTCAGTTAAACGCATGTATTAAAATGCACAGAGCACCCAGTTGGTGAAGTTTAACTTGTTTCACTGTGATCCCGAAGCACATGTGTCTCTCTGTCCAAAAAACACCACCACGTCCTTCACCAATCTCACAGGTTCTTACTGGATGCTACAATGGGAAGAGTCCAATTCGCACAAACTGTCTCCTTGATTTTCTATGTTAGAAATCTTCCAATGACAGGCCAGTGACATGATGATATATCCATCCGACATGCATGAAAAGAATAGATAAAGCAAAAAAAAAACGCATCTAGCGTAAATCTGTATAGCAGCTGGAAAATGTTAAATTAATTGAAATTGCACTCATAAAAAAAACGGGCGGAAAGGAAAGGACGTCTCCGCCTAGAGCTCCACTAAGAAGGGCCGTCTGACGCAGCCTAGAAGCTGAAGCCCAACACTGGACCTGAGGGGGTGAGGGGAGGAGAAGGCGCTCCATCCCCATAGCATGCGGCAGGGCCGTAGACGTAAGCAGAGGCCGCCGAAAGCAGCCAGACCTCAGCAGCCGGAAACAAAGATGGCAGCCGCAGCTCCAGCAGCACGTGGTGAGAGAGCCCCGACACCCATACCACCACATGCAGAGGATTCCCTGTTGACAGCCTGCCCCAGTTCCCCTCAAAGCTTCAAGACCTCTGGCAACAGATAGCCCTGGATCAGGGATCGCTTCAGCACATTAGAGCAGTGATTAGGGAGGAGATCTCTGTCATCACAAGAAAAACAGCAAAGTTGCTCAGGGAGCTGAAAGAGGAGGGGCATAGAATTCTGTTGCTGGAAGGCCAAAAGAATGATATTACAATGTTGCTGGAGGGGCATGAGGATGAGGTGCAGGCCCTGCATGAGGAGACTGCTACACTGAAGGATATGCATGAGGACTTGGAGAACAGGAATCAGTGCTCTAAACTCAGATTTAGGGGTCTTCCTGAGTCAATGGAGGACCTTCAGGGCACGATCATGGCCCTGCTGCAGGAGCTAACGCCTAACATACCAATTGAGAGGCTGGAGTTGGAACAGGCGCATCAAGCTCTCACTAGACGAACCCCCGACTTCCCCCTCATTATTGTCAAATTTGTCTACTTTGAAACCAAGGAAGTGGTGATGCAAGCGGCAAGGGATAAGGGGTCCCTACAATTCCAGGGGCACCCCTACCAAGTCTTCATGGACTTCACACAATCCACCATAGCCAAGAGAATGGTCCTTAAGCCATATCTACAAGTCCTCCGCTCACAGAATATACACTACAGATGGGGCATTTAAAGTGACATTCACCTACAATGGCTGTACGATGCAAGCCACCACGACGTAGGAGTTAAAGGCCACCTTTCAGCAGCTCAGACTCAAAGTACCGAAGGAGATTCAGGCACCTGCTCCTGCGTTATCCCAGTCGGAGGCCTGGAAGAGAGGAACACCTCCGTCAGCAGTAGGGTCGCAGCAGAAAAGGCAGTGGAGGGATCGATCACAGGCCTTAAAGAATTTAGCCTCCCAAGTCTACCAGAGCGCGTCAGAGGGGTGACTTGATGGTGCGGATTTGGGTTCCAGTGTCGTGCCTCTCACTGTGATGGAAGGTCCGGAATAATCCGGAAACCAGAAACTGGGTGAATTGGGTTTGATTCAGTTGTGTTATGTGTTGGTTAACGTCTTCTTTTTTCTAGGTGCTGGCCACCATGGTGGTGGCGGATGAGATTGTATTGTTTCAAGGTTTGATTGATCTCTTATTATTGATCCTAGTGGGCTGCGGGGGTGTTCTCCGGGCCAGCCCCCGTGCACCTGAACTGACGGGGGGTGCTGGGGTACGCCCAGGTCCCCCTGGACTGTGAGTAAGCAGTTGGCGCAGGGAGTACTGCTTGGAGCAGTGGCCAGGGCCTGGCTTTGAGCAGGTGGGCAGAGCGGGGCTGGGCCTCTGCGTATAGTATTTTAGCTTAGGTGGCACGGATGGCCCGGGGGTTAAACCATGCTTACCCCTGTTCATTCTCCCAGTGGCAAAGGCCCTGGTAGAATTAAATCAGTGGAGGTAATCCACGTAGTTCTGTTTTGGTTAAATAGAGTAAGGATTAATAGTTATTTCTTTTTGTCTATGATCTCTTGTGCTCTTATCTTCCTTAAACCGGACCTTCAGTGTGATTTAATGAAAAGCCCAAACTCTTAAAAAACGGTTCCCCAGCATCTAAAATTAATATATTTTACGTTTTTAGTCACTAACTTATTATTCTTTCCCCCACTGGGCTGCAACTCTGTTCAGGAATTTAGGATACGGGCGCCGCCATCTTGAATCAGAAGCATCACACTTACTGAGGAGAGGAGAGTGGGATAAGGTACAGGGGGGTGGGGTATAGCTGTGCATTGCTCAGACAGAGCAGAGCTGGGGTCAGGTAAAGGTCAGCAGTCCCAGAATGCAGAGCAGCACAGTCAGGAGGCACTTCCTGTTTGCACGCTGCCTGATAAGATGGCGGCTTCCATAAGCCGCCATCTTGGATGTTTAAAGGCTCATAACATGCAGTAGATGCAGGTAGGATGATTTTTAATGTGGCCAATCTGTATGTACAGGGTGTGGGAAACATATAAGATAGATCTCTTATTCAGAGTGAAGGTCTGCTTTAATCTGGTTTGTTCTTACTGTTCTCCTTTCCCACCCCATCTCCCTGAGACGGCGATGCTGGTTTGGCAATCACGCAAACAAAGTACCCTTGTTTGCGTGATGGACTACATTTTCCAACTGCCATACAGACTTATGCTAGATGCATTTTTTTTTGCTTTATCTATTCTTTACATGCATGTCGAATAGATATATCATCGTGATTGGCATTGTCACTGGCCTGCCATTGGAAGATTTTTAACATAGAAAATCTGAGTGACAGTTTGTGCAGATTGGGCTTTTCCCATTGTAGCATCCAGTAAGAACCTGTGAGATTGGTGATGGGCACGGTGGTGTTTTCTGGACAGAGAGATGCATGTGCTTCGGGATCACAGTGAAACAAGTTAAACTTCACCAACTGGGTGCTCTGTGCATTTTAATACATTCTTCCTACACCCTCATCTCCTGACCAGGGTAAATATGGGGACAAGGTTGAAAACCCTAACTGCCAGTGCCCTATTCACAAGTTGCCACATCCTCTGAAGAAGTGCATCGGCTTCAGAAAGAAACCACTCAGAGAGCACAAAGTACTTTGAAAGCAATTGGGGAGTATGTTTAAGATGTTGTGCATCCACAAAACACATAGCCAAGGAATGTAAAATCCCCATCAAGTGCATGGAGTGTGACAACGAAGATCATGCGCAGGCACTTCATCCATATGAGCAAAGCCATACACTACCTGCTGATTACTCTGCTGTGTTGCAGCATGGTGGGGAGGATACAAATAAAACCACAAGACCTACTATAATATCTTCATCCTTCATGGAGGTCTGAGGGGAAGGCCCTTGTGAAAAATCATGCGCAAAGATATGCTTAGTGAACATATACCTCAAAGGCCACCCAGAAATAACTGGTTTATGCCATCTTAGACATTTAAAGCAATCGATCGCTTGCAAGATCAGAACTTTTTTTTACTTTTTTGGCATAAAAGGTGATCCTTAACCTTACACCCTAGGCACCTGTAGCAGTGTTGGAGAAGTCTCATGAAGAAAAGCTAGCGGACTCATGGGAGCCTCTTTCCGAATTATCCCTGCCCACACTTGTGGAGTGCAACCAGATATCATGCTGAACCTTCGGCAGGGAGGGAGAAAAACAGGAAGGGAGGGAGAAAAATGCTGGTACCTTCAATCTTTTGGTGCGTATCACCCTTGCAAACCTAAATAAATAAAAGCGGTGTTTGAGTCCAGTGCTCAGTACGAAGGCATCTCCTTGAACAACCTACTCCTTACTGGACCTAACTTAAAGTGGACCTTTGACTATCCTGGGTTTTGGTCCACTTCGGTGTGTGAAACCCCCCAGAAAGCCCCAAAAACACACCTCTCCCCACTCCCACGTGACCGCTGCAGCCAATCCCCGCCGGCGGAAAAGCGGGAGGCAGCGACGGACAAGAGAGCGCGCCCGCCGCCGCCTCCCACGCGTCACTCTTACAGGGCGCGCGCCCTGTAGCAGGTAGGGATTTAGGGGTTTCTGGGGGGTGCCCCACAGTCAGGGAGCTGATCGGTCCGGGAATCTTATAGATTCTCAGGCCGATCATGGGAGGGTGTTGGTCCACTTTAAACAGCAGCCTCTTAGGTGTCCTAATTTGCTTCAGGCAAGAACCTGTTGCAGTAATGGCCGACAACCAGATGTTCCACAATTTCATTGCCGGGGAAGACAACAGGAACTACCTCAGGTTTCTGTGGCACAAGGACAATGACAAAAAAAAAAAAAAAGAAGAAGAGGTCATAGACTTTAGAATGAAAAGTACACATCTTTTCAAACAGTGGCAATATATGGACTGAGTAGGACAGAGCAAGAAGGTGAGAGAGTGTGGTTTTGATTTCCCTCTGACGCTCATGCTATCAACTTAAAAGAACTCGACCTTAGTTCTGATATTCCTCCTATGCAACGCAGCTTAGGCTTGCTATGGGACATTCAGCACGATACCTTTACATTTCAGGGGTCAAGTTCTGAAAAGCTTTTCGTTAAACATGGGGTTCTGTCTGTTATGAACAGTATCTATGATCCCCTAGGATTTATAGGCCCAGTAACATTCAAGGCAAAGTACTGCTGAGACAGCTTATTATGGAGAACATAGACTGTGACACCACTCTACCTCCTGAGGAACAGCAAAGGTGAAAGAAATGGAAAAGTTCTTCAGATCCCATACTGGTATGCTCCAAGATCCATTCCTACTGCTGTCAGAACGGAAGTCCACATCTTATCAGACATCAGATGTTTACAAAAGGAGAGACTGAAGTGGAAAATACCATTTTGTGAGTACTCACCTGTAAAATGGTTATTACGAGTATGTCACACACCCCACTTCCAAATATTCATTACACTTGGGAACCCGGCCTGTAGAGGGCGATCTTGCAGAGATGACATGGAAAAAGGAGCCCCTCCTGGTCCATAAGTACTGGGTTCCTCCCACTATTCCTCAGTCTTTTTAAAAAGCAGTGAAGAACCAGGAAGAGCAAATTATATTCGATAATTGAAAAATAGTTTGAAAATAATAACCACCATATAAAGGATCCCTTAGAACAAAAAAGGGCGGGGGAAGTGGGGTGTGTGACATACACGTAATAACCATTTTACAGGTGAGTATGTCACACACCCCACTTCCAAATATTCATGACACTTGGGACATCCAATAGCAGTGTCTCTAATGGGTGGGGATCCCCAAGGAATAATGCATAACTTAAATTACTGCAGCTTGCAGAATTTTGCGGCCAAAAGCAGCATCCGCTGAGGACCGCACATCAACCTTGTAAAACTTAGAAAAAGTATGCACAGAAGACCAAGTCACAGCCTTGCAAACCTGTTCAACAGAAGCCTGGTGCAGAAAAGCCCAGGAAGCTCCAATAGCACGAGTAGAATGAGCGGTGACACGAACAGGGGGAACCTTCCCCTTAGCCATATAGGCCCCAATGATGGCCTGACATATCCACTTACTAAGGGAAGATTTGGCAGGAACAAAACCCGTCTTGCGGAAGGCCGAAGTAGTAACTAAATAATACTTAACACAACGAACTACATCCAAAGAATGTAAGACCCTTTCCTTGTCGTTACTAGGTTTAGGACACAAGGAAGGAAGAACTATATCATGATTTAGGTGGAAAGCAGACACCACCTTAGGAAGGAAATCCGGTTTAAAACGGAAAACAACCTTATCTTGATGCCTCTCAAAATAAGTGGCTAGAATAGACAAAACCGCCAGTTTAGAAACTCGGCGGACAGAAGTAATAGCAACCAAAAAGGCAACCTTCTGAGTAAGAATAGGAAGAGGAATATCCTGCAAAGGCTCAAAGGGAGCGGCCTGCATAGCAGAAAGCACTAAGTTAAGGTCCCAAACAGGAAGTACAGGCTTTCTGGGAGCCCGCACATGCGGGACTCCTTGGAAAAAAGTCTTAACCGAAGGATGAAGAGCAAACGACCTTTGAAAGAAAATAGCCAAGGCAGACACTTGCCCTTTCAAAGTACTAATCTGGAATCCCATATCCAGACCTCGTTGCAGATATTCCAGAATTCTAGGAATAGAAAATACTCTACAGGGCAAAGCCCTGGATTCACACCAATCAATATAGGACCTCCAAGTCCTGTAATAAATGACAGAGGAAGCTTCTTCATAGCTCTAATAAGAGTCTGAATAACCATATCAGAAAGACCTTCCTCTTTCAAGATGTAGACTTCAGCAGCCATGCCGTCAAAGCCAGCGTTTGTAAATTGGGGTAACAAAGTTGACCCTGAGTGATGAGATCTGGAAGAAGAGGCAGATGGAAACGATCCACTGCCAGCCTTACGACGTCTGCGTACCACAGACGTCTTGGCCCCCTTGGCGCCACCAGAATTGCTGGCGCCTCCTCCAGTGCCAACTTGCGCACCACCTTGCTGATCATGGAGAATGGGGGAAACAGATATAGGAACCCCAGATCCTTTCAGGCCAGAGACATGGCATCCGCTGCCACTGCCAGAGGATCCTGGGATAGAGACACAAAAGCTGGCAGCTTGTGATTGTGGCGAGAAGCAAACAGGTCCAGCTGTGGAGTCCCCCACTTGTGACAGAGGAACTGAAAGACCCTTGGATTGAGAGACCATTCTCCCTGGCAAGAACATCCCCTGCTCAGGGAGTCTGCCTCCACATTCTCTATCCCCGGAATGTAAACTGCCGATATGCAGGGAACATTGATCTCTGCCCACTGAAGGATCAGAGACACTTCCCGAAGGGCACCCCAACTGCGAGTCCCTCCCTGGTGATTGATGTATGCAACAGCTGTTCGCTTGTCTGACCGAATCCGAACTGACAGACCCTGTAAGAAATGGTTCAGTTGAAGTAGAACAAGACGTATGACCTGAAGCTCTAATACATTGATTGGAGAATGAGCCTCCTGAGGCCCCCACAATCCTTGGAACTGATGCCCCCCCCCCCCCCCCCCAAGCCCACCAGGCTGGCATCCATGGTAACCAGTTCCCAACACGGAGTCAGAAATGACTTGCCCTTCTGGAGGTTGAGCGATATTAACCACCACTGTAGGGACTGCAAAACGTGGGGAGACAATAGACAAGTCTGATTCAATGATAGTGGGCACCTGTCCCACTTTGCCAAGAGGAAGAGCTGAAGCGTCCTTATGTGAAACTGGGCAAACGGGACTGCCTTGAATGCAGCTACCATCAATCCCACTAGTCTCATCCCTAGACGGATAGACTGACGAGGGTTGGACAAGAATAGATGAATCAAGTCCTGAATCAGAACCATTTTGGGCTGAGGAAGAAAAACCTTGTCCTGAAATGTATCCAGAATCAGGCCCAGGAAGGGAATTTCCCTGGACGGACAGAGAGAGGATTTGGGGTAACCTATTACCCATCCGAACCTCTCTAGCGTAGAGACCACCGTTCTGGTGTCCAACTCTGATTGTTCGAGGGAGGAGGCCGCGATAAGAAGATCGTCCAGAAAAGGCACAATGCGGATGCCCTGGACCCTGAATATAGCCATCACTCCTGCCAGCATCTTGGTAAAGACTCTTGGGGCCGAGGTAAGGCCGAATGGCAGGGCCACAAATTGATAATGCTGGTCTTCTATCGAGAACCTGAGAAATCTCTGGTGACCCGGAAAAATAGGAATGTGCAAATAAGCATCCTTGATGTCTATGGATGCCATGAAGTCCCCCTGACGGGGAGCATCGATCGTTGATCGCAGAGACTCCATGCGGAATTTTCTGAAATGGATAAATTGATTGAGTCTCCTTAGGTCTAGGATAGGCTGAACAGAGCCGTCCTTTTTGGGTACCGTGAATAGGTTGGAGTAAAACCCCAAACCCCTTTCCGCTGGAGGCACTAGGCAGATGACAGCCATGTTTAACAGATTCGCTACTGCTGCCTGCAGTCCCTGCGCAATTGCTGGATCTGACGGCATCCGGGACATGAAAAATCTAGGAGGAGGCCGGAACTAGAATTCCAGTTTGTAACCGGAAGAGACTACTTCCAGAACCCAATTGTCTGATACCTCCTGACCCCAGACCTGGAAGAAGAACCGCAGCCGTCCCCCCACCCCCTCATTGTTGAGCAGCCTTAGTGGCAGATTTGGTTTTGGACCCCCAATTCTGACTTGGACGGCCACGTCCCTTTCCTCTATTCCATGCATTCCCTCTAGGGGCTGAAAAGGCTGATCCTCTACCGGATCTAGACCCCCAAAAGGAAGGGTTAAAAGAGGCCACTCCACGAAAGGAACAACGTTGTTTCTTATGCTGAGCTAATTTACCTCCTTTAGTGACAGAATCCAATTTTTTTCCAAAGAGGAGCAATCCCACAAAAGGGAGCGCTGTAAGAGATTTCTTGGCTACAATATCAGCTGCCCACTGCCGCAACCATACTGACCGCCGAATGGCGATTAACAAAGCACAGGTTCTGCTGCACATGAGCAGAGTATCATCTAAGGCAGAAAGTACAAAAGATGCAAACATCTCACATCACTTAAAGTGGACCAACACCCAGGATTTTGACTATCCTGGGTGTTGGTCCACTTAGGTGGGGCACCCCGATCGGGGGTGCCCCGCTGTCTGAAACCCCCCCGATCGCCGCAAAAACTCACCTCTCCCCGCTCCCACGTGACCTCGTCCGGCCAATGACAGCGCTCAGAGCAGCTCTGGTATGCGCGTCCAAAGCTGCTTGGACGCGCATACCAGAGCGCTGTCATTGGCCGCGTCTCTCGCTTCCCTCTAACAGGGAGCGCTCCTGCGCCGGCCATTCACAAAACGGCCGGCGCGGGAGCGCGCCCTGCTAGAGGGAAGCGAGAGACGCGGCCGCGTCTCGCGCATGCGCCGTTGGATCGCCGGTAAGGTGAGGATTGTGGGCCTCCTGGGGGGTTCCTCCCCGCGGGACATCCCGATTTCGGATGCCCCGCGGGGAGGGATCTGATCGGTCCGGGAATCTTATAGATTTCCGGGCCGATCCCCCCTGGGTGTTGGTCCACTTTAAGAGCGGCGTACTCATCAGAGGCCGGATCAAGCCCTGAGTAATTCATTAGGTCTCTCACAACAGACCTAATAGCCACTGTCATGAGTGCAGAAGCACCAACAGGCAGCAAGGCCGAGCCCACACTGGAAAAAGCGTGGCACGCCATTTGATCAATACGCTTATCCTCTCCATCTTTAAGTGTAGTGGAGTCAGGAGAATGCAACACAGAAAAATTGGATAAATTAAGCACAGGGGCATCCACCACAGGTGGTGATGACCAGCGCTTAACAGTATCAGCTGGGAAGGCATATTTCTTGTCCCAGCCCAAGGGAATGCCAGGAAGCCATGCAGGCTTCTCCCATTCTTTAAGAATAATTTCATCAAAATGCTTTTGATTTGGAAATTCTAAACGAGGTTTAGAGACTCCAAAAAATTCCCCTTTTTGAGGAGGGACTACTTCAGGAGGAGTGATAACCAAAACCTCAAATAACTGAGCAAGAGCCTTTGGGGTATCCACAACACTAGCTTCACCCTGCTCAATCACAGTACCAACAAATTGCTGTTCATCAGAAACATCTGAATCCTCATAGAATTCTCCTTCTTCTAACTGAGAAGGATCAGACCAATAAAGCATTTCACAATTATCCAACTCACTTACCGGAACGGCCTGAGTCAAATGTTTCCTTTTAGCTGAGGCCTTCTTGGCCACAGAGCTAGACATTAATTTTTCAAGATGAGCCAATCTGGCACATAAATCAGAATGCGACTCACCACCCATGACAATATCACTGGGGGGACGGACAAGACATGGCGGAGTAGGAGATAAGGCAGAAGCCGCAGACGCCGAAGCCTGGGCCCCAGTTTGCTGCATAATAGTTAATTGAGCACAAGGGACGCAAAGAATTGCGTTATTCCCAACAAGGGATGCCCCACATCCAAAACATTGCCGAGTCTGTGCAGAGGGAACTGCATGCCCGTTGTCCTGAGATGCCTCCATAAGGTATTTAGTATTATACTATAATTGATTATAGTCGTCAAGTATATATGGGATTTACGCAATTGCTACCCGGGATGCCCCTTTAAATAGTCCCAAGTGGGAGGATATTAACACAAATGGACCCCCAAATAAGGCTTTAAGGGCTAAAGACCAGGAGAAACCCCTTTAAAATAAAGAGTTTCCACCTACAAAGAAAACAAACAGTCACCAATGCACACAATACAATAAATGACAAAGCATGAAAAAAAAAAAAAAATGGCAGAAACTCCCTTCAGCAAGCTGATGGGTACTCACAGCACCTTTAAATATGGAACGCTTCACGAATATGCGTGTCATCCTTGCGCAGGGGGCCATGCTAATCTTCTCTGTATCGTTCCAATTTTAGTATATGTGCTGCCTAAGCAAGCACAATGAGGGAAGACCATAGGGAAACAGCAGGAGCCAGGCAGACAAGGAGAGCACACCAGGTGCTCTGAGAATGAAATTATGCTGTGCCTAAGCCCCGCCCACCCCCAGAATCACATGACCAAGAATGCAGGGAAATTCAAATCTGAACATAGCAGAAACAAAGAGCTTTGAAAGGTAAGCAAAAGAATGCTGCCTAGACAGAAATAGGAAAATCTAAATAAAACATATCCTATTAAATAGTATAGTAAACATACATAATATATATGTAATAAATATTTATTTTATATATCTTTTTTTTTTTTCTCATTATTTGTGTGCATGGTGACAAATAAGCCCAGATAACGCCCCCCCCCCCTCCTCCTTTTTACCCCAGCAGGGTAAAGGAGAACTAAAAGGGGAGAGGATAGAAATGCACCCATAAGGCACAAGGGGATTATAAAGGGACAGGGGCATCCCATGCCGAGAACACCAACCCGGAAACCGCCTACCCACATTTGGGTCTCACGGAGGAGTAAAACTCCTGTATACACCAGAAGGTGTATGTATCTACCTTTGCCTGAACCATACAGCCAGGGCTGGGAGGCATACAATATAACCAAACAGGTTTAAAGAGTATCAGACAGAAATAGAAAAAAAAGGGGCCGGGAGCAAACCCGGCTACCTGCAGCTTGAAGGAGAGTCATCGTCTGAATGCTTCGCCGACTGCAGAGACGAAAAAACTGAGGAATAGTGGGAGGAACCCAGTACTTATGGACCAGGAGGGGCTCCTTTTTCCATGTCATCTCTGCAAGATAGCCCTCTACAGGCCGGGTTCCCAAGTGTCATGAATATTTGGAAGTGGGGTGTGTGACATACTAGGAATATGGAAATGCATCCAAATCTTTGTATCGATGGATTGTGGGCTAAACAGGGACAAAAATACCATTTTGTGAGTACTCACCTGAAAAATGGATATTGTTGGTGTGCCACACACCCCGCTTCACCTAGTGTATTAAAAAGCAGAAAGACAAGGTACCAGTAAATTAACGGTAACCTCAAAATAAATCAATATAAATAAAAGCTTCACCATATAAAGGATTCGGAATACCGAAAAGGGTGGGAGTGAAGCGGGGTGTGTGGCACACCAACAATATCCATTTTTCAGGTGAGTACTCACAAAATGGTATTATTCTTGGTGTGCCACACACCCCGCTTCACCTTTAATCTTCTTCACGATTGGGACATCCAAAAGCAGTGTCCACAAGGGATGGGCATCTCAAGGCCAGGTGAAGCATAACTTAAATGACTGCAGTCTGCAGAACTTTGCGGCCAAAAACAGCATCCGCTGAGGCTCGCACATCAACCTTGTAAAACTTAGAAAAGGTATGAACAGAAGACCAAGTGGCGGCCTTACAAACTTGTTCAACAGAAGCTTGGTGCTGAAACGCCCAAGACGCCCCAACGGCGCGAGTAGAATGAGCAGTGATACGAAAAGGGGGAACTTTCCCCTTAGCAGAATAGGCCGCAGTAACGGCCTGACGTATCCATTTGCTAATGGCAGATTTGGCTGGTGCCAAACCCTTCTTAGGCCCACAGGGCACAACAAAAAAGGCATCCGTCTTACGAAAAGGAGACGTGATAATCAAGTAGTACTTAACACAGCGTACTACATCCAAACAATGCAAAACCCTCTCTTTGTCATTCTTAGGATTAGGACACAAGGAGGGAAGAACAATATCCTGATTCAAATGAAAAGCAGAAACAACCTTAGGAAGAAAGTCTGGCTTGAACCGAAAGACCACTTTATCCTGATGCCTCTCAAAGTAGGGCGCCTGGATAGACAAGGCCGCCAACTCTGAGACACGCCGGACCGAAGTGATAGCTACCAAGAAGACAATCTTCTGAGTCAGGGTAGACAACGCAATATCTTGCAGAGGCTCAAAAGGAGGAGCCTGCAGAGCAGAAAGAACCAAATTCAAATCCCAAACCGGGAGTAATGGTTTCCTGGGAGGCCGCACATGCGTAACCCCCATGAAAAAAGTTTTAACTAAAGAATGAAGTACAAAACGCTTCTGAAAAAAGATAGATAAGGCAGAAACTTGCCCTTTCAAAGTACTTAGCTGAAGACCAGAGTCCAGCCCAGATTGTAAAAACTCCAGAATCCTGGAGACCGAGAAGACCCTACAAGGAAAGGATCTAATCTCACACCAAGCGATATAGGCCTTCCAAGTCCTATAATAGATGATAGAAGAAGACCTCTTCCGGGCACTGATCAAAGTCTTAACGACTGAGTCAGAAAGACTCTCCTCCTTCAAGATGGAGGTTTCAGCAGCCAGGCCGTCAAACCCAGCGCTGGTAAATTGGGGTAACACAACCGACCCTGAGTGAGCAGATCGGGCAGAAGAGGCAGAACGAACTGGTCCACTGCCAGCCGAACGATGTCTGCGAACCACACTCGCCTTGGCCACCTTGGGGCCACGAGAACGGCGGATACGCTTTCCAGAGCCAACTTCCGAACCACCCTGCCCAGCATGGGTATCGGAGTAAACAGGTATAGAAATCCCAGATCCCCCCAACTCAGGGACATGGTGTCCACTGCCAGAGCCAGAGGATCCTGGGAGAGCGACACGAAGTTCGGGAGCCTGTGATTGTGACGAGAGGCAAACAAGTCCACCTCCGGTGTCCCCCATCGGAGACACAGTGAGCGAAAGACCTGAGGATGGAGAGCCCATTCTCCCAGATGGGGCGAGCCCCTGCTCAACTGGTCCGCTTCCTGGTTCTCCACTCCTGGAATGTATACGGCCGAGAGACAAGGAACATGGGTCTCTGCCCAGGTCAGGATCAGGGACGCCTCTCTGAGAGCACTCAGACTGCGAGTCCCTCCCTGATGATTGATGTAAGCAACCGCTGTTCGATTGTCTGAACGCACCTGGACCGGAAGGCCCAGAACGTGTTGAGTCAGGAGAGCAAGAACCCGACGGATGGCTCTCAGTTCCAGAATATTGATGGGTAAGTGGGCCTCTTGAGGCCCCCACTGCCCCTGGAACTGCAGCTCCTTCCAGAATCCGCCCCATCCCGACAGACTGGTGTCCGTGGTGACAATTTCCCAAAGAGGGGTCAGGAAAGACCTGCCCTTCACGAGATTGGTCGAGACCAACCACCACTGGAGGGACTGCCGGACCCGGGAGGACAACTGGAAGGGCTGATCCAGTGACCGAGGCTGCCGGTCCCAGGACGCCAACAGATAAAGCTGAAGCGTCCTCGTGTGAAATTGAGCAAAAGGAACTACCTCGAAAGAGGCGACCATCAACCCTACCAGCCTCATCCCCAGATGGATGGACGGCCGAGGATTGGAAAGAAGGACCCGAGCCAACTCCTGAATCAGATGAATTTTGGACTGGGGGAGAAACACCCTGTGTTGAAGAGAGTCCAACTGCATCCCCAGAAAGGACACCACCCTGGCCGGAGCGAGGGAGGACTTGGGGAAGTTGATCACCCAACCAAAGCTTTCCAGCGTGGAGACCACCATCCTGGTGTCTGTCTCCGATTGATTGAGTGACGGAGCCATGATGAGAAGGTCGTCCAAATAAGGTATGACACGAATGCCCCAAGACCTGAAAATGGCCATCACCCCTGCCAGCACCTTGGTGAACACTCTTGGAGCCGAGGTAAGGCCAAACGGAAGTGCCACAAATTGAAAATGCTGATCTTCCATCACGAACCGAAGAAAACGTTGATGAGTGTGGCAGATGGGAACATGAAGATAAGCATCCTTGATGCCTATGGACGTCATGAAGTCCCCCTGCCGAAGGGAATCGACGGCGATACGCAAAGTTTCCATGCAAAACTTCCGAAAACGGATGAACTTGTTGAGTAATTTCAGGTCCAGGACGGGACGAACAGACCCGTCCTTTTTGGGGACTGCGAAAAGATTGGAGTAGAAACCGAGGCCCATCTCTAAGCGCGGTACCGGCCGGATGACCGCCATCTCTAACAGATTCTTTACCGCCGCCAGGAGCCCCTGTGCGGCCAAAGGATCGATGGGCACCCGAGACCGAAAGAAACGTGAAGGAGGGCGAGACTCGAATTCCAGTTTGTAACCGGACGACACTATCTCCCGGATCCATCTGTCTGGAACCTTCTGGTTCCAAACCAGGGAGAAGTGTCGCAATCGTCCCCCCACCCGCACGGGTGAGGACAGCCCCTCATTGCTGAGCGGGCTTATCAGCAGGTTTGGGCTTGGTGCCCCAGGACTGAGTGGGATGGCCACGGCCCTTCCCCCAAGTCCAACCTGCACCTCTGGTAGCGGGAAAGGAAGCCCCCCTACCCGCTCTGAATCCCCGAAAGGAAGGTCTACCAGAACTTGCCCCCCGAAAGGGACGACGAGGCTTCTTACGTTGGGGCATTTTACCACCTTTGGCAACTGAATCAATTTTATCACCAAACAGCCGCAACCCCAAAAAGGGAAGAGCTGTGAGCACCTTTTTAGAAGCTGCGTCCGCCGACCACTGGCGCAGCCATACTGCCCGACGAATAGCCACCAGCATTGCAGCTGTCTTGCTACTCATAGCCAGCGTATCGTCCTGAGCGGACAAAACATAGGAAACAAAAGACTCACACTGCCTGAGAGCAATAAGCTCCTTGCAAGTGGGATCAAGATCCACACACAGATCCTGAATTACAGATCTAACCGCCAATAGAAGAAGCGCTGAAGCACACACCGGGCGCATCGCTGACCCAGCGTAACTAAAACCATGGCGAGCGTACTGGTCAATCCGATGATCCTCACCATCCTTAAGGGCAGTAGTCTCAGCAGACTGCACCATAGCCGTGCTGGAGAGCCCTAGTACAGGGGTATCGACGTCAGGAGAAACCGACCAAAGCTTCACCAATTTTGGCGGAAAGGGATAACGTTTCTCCCAACTGGAAGGGATTCCAGTTAACCGCGTGGGATATTCCCATTCCTTGAGCACAATGTTCTCAAAGTGGTGTTGTCTGGGAAAAACCAAAGGCGGCTGAGGGACATTAAACAACTGACCCTTAGGCAGGGTGACAGCCTCAGGTGGATCTAAATTCAAAATTTCAAACATTTGAGCCAGAATGGAGGGGGTGTCATGAAAACCCCCCGCAGACAAATCGCCAATAGCATCAACCTCAAGCTGATCTGCAGGCTCATCTGACTCCACCAAAAATTCTCCCTCCTCGTCCAGGGAGCAATCGGACCACTCCACAGGCTCACATACTTCATCCTGTGAAGCCGGAGGTACAGGAGTCAGGTGCTTCCGTTTCGCAGTGGCCTTTAACCCTGCTTTAACGGAAACTATTTTCTCGAGGTTGGCCAACCGTGCCGCCACCTCGGATTGCGAAAACCCACTCTTGACAATGTCACGCGGGGTCCGGAACAGGGAGGGAGGGGTAGGAGATGATGGAAGTTGCGAAGGGCCAGCAGCCGGAGCAACGGACTGACGTGCAATACTCTGCTTTGCACAAGGAATGCATACAAAAACATCATCAGCTGGGAGCGGAGTCCCACAGCCTCCGCACACCCTAGATGGCCCAGAAGAACCATTTCTGTTACTATCGGAAGCCTCCATATGGTGATTTATGGTATTCGCAAAATTTTGGGTTTAAGGCATAAGCCACCCGGGATGCCCCTTTAAGTTAATGTCCCGGGAGGGAGGATTTAATTAATGATAATAAAGGTCCCCCTTAAAAAATAATAGAATATAATTTTTTTTTTTAAAGTATATATATTTATACTTATATAAATATGTCCCAATTAGGAGAAAAAGAGACTAGCCAGGCAAATATAGAACCGGGAGGCTGCTAATTGAGGGAATCCCAGGATCTGTGGGGAAGAGAGACAAACCAACAGTCAGACCCCCAAAAATGGCAACAAGTATATACACAATACAGAGCACAAGAGTGCAAGGAAATACATGGCCTCTGATTCATTATTTTATTTCCTTTTTTTTTTTTTATAAAAAAAACCTAAACACTCAGAGACCATAAATAAAATAGACGGCCTCACACAAGGTGAGACCGCTTACCTTGGCCGCAAAACGTCAGCGTGATGGCAGCGGTGGAGCTGAGCTGCAGAGCACGTCCACGGAGGCACAGTAGCAGCAGCACAGAGACATGCGGCCCCGAGCCCCGCACACAGCCTCCTAATGAGCCAGGAGGAAGTGCGGCCGGGGCCGGTGAACGACGCGCCGCCGGCCACGCCCCTACCCCTGACGCCACGCGGGCCCCGCCCCCCCCCCCCGCCGAATTTGAAAGTGCAAGCCGCCGAACAGCGGTGAAGGCAATCAGAGGGCAGAACAAGCCCTCAGTAAAAAGAGACAAAGGGGGGAGGGGAAAAGATGGAGACACTAGGCAGCCTGAGCTGCCCCAGAACATCCCCACTGGCCGCACACAAAGACAAGGGGAAGGGGGGGAGGGGGAAGCTGAAAAGATGCAAACAGTCAAAAACAAAACAGCCCGCCCCAGTCCCCCTAAAGCTGACCCAAAGCTCTGGCCCAACAGGCCAGCAGCAAACATACAGTGAAACAACACACACACACAGCCCTCTACCCCCCCCCCATATTGAAGGGAGAAGGGACCGCAACGGGAGAGTAAGAGGCTAAGGGGACCCTCGGGACAGGGGCATCCCACTTCCGGATCACCATGCCGGATAGCCGCATTGCCCCCAAAAGAGGGGGTCGAGCTGAGGAGATAAGCTCCTAGGCACCTACAGTGCCGTCTACCAATTGCCCAGTGAGCAGCCTAGGCTGGGAGGCTTCCATTCCACCATAAAAGGTACAAACAATCAAAACCGGGCAGAAATAGACCAAAAGGGGGTGCCGGGGTAAGACCCCGGCTACCTGCAAGCAGGAGACTTCAATCTTCTGTCTTGTCGTCATGCAGAGAGAAAAACACTGGTGATAAATGGGAGGTACCAGGTATATATAGGCCGGAAGGGGGCTCGTTACAAGACTTCCACTCTGCACAGCGTCACCTGGCGGTGAGTAACCCAATCGTGAAGAATATTAAAGGTGAAGCGGGGTGTGTGGCACACCAAGAATAATTTGATGTGTCATTAGGACATGGATTGAATAGACTGGACTAATCACAAGGTTAGATATTAAACGGTTAAAGGTCTGGGCTGGTGTGAGAGCAATAAAAATTGCACACACTTTCTCTCCACCCCTCTAATTCGTATCAGCCCACCATTAATTGATAAATCCCCTGGATTCTTATCTCGCAGCATACGATTTTACGACTTTGCTCTTTTTCATGTGTGTCAGTAGAAAAACAATCATCACTCCTTTGCAGTTTTCTGCATAAATGTGTGTTTAAATCACAGAGCTGTATTATGCCTGAAGAAGTAGCTTGAACTGCTTCAAAAGCTTGCATTTTCAATCTTATTGAGTTAGCCAGTTAATGGTATTACATTAACTTTGGATTTCCTGCTTAAATGATCAACTGTAATTTTTTATTGAGTTATCCTATCCTTAAACCAAACCTTTAGCATCATTTAACGAAAAGCCCAAATCCTTAACCCTTCTAGTGCCAGCTACATGAGTCTCACTTAGCTGCCTCTCCAACCGTTAAATGCCAGCTACGTGAGACTCACGTAGCTGACTTTAGAGCCCCATAAAAAAAAAGTAACAAAGATGCAGACCTACCTGACCCCTCGTTTGAAAGTGCCAGCTATTCTCTTCAAGTATCACCTGTTTGATTTCCGCCCCCGGGCCACTGATCTTCAGGAGGGGGCCCGGAATAGCCCCCCGCGCCATCTGAAAGAAAAATTAAAATTGACACAAACTCACCTGACAGCCCGATCGCTCCTCTGATGTCTTCTCTTCACCAGGGGGGGGCTCCGATCCCCCCCCCCCCCGGACTTACCACGCTTCGGGTGAGGACCCAGCAACGGGCCCTCACCATCGTCCTCGGCCGCCACTGGCCCCGCCCACTTGTGGGAGGAGCGGTTTGACGTCATCCCGCTCCTCGTATACCGGCACCCGCCTCCGATCTGTCACTTGTCGGTAGCGATCGGAGCAGGGAGGGTGGGAGGCAGGGAGGCTCTGATCTCCCTGCCTCCCACCCTCCCTGCTCCGATCACTACTGACAAGTGTCATATGCAGCAGCGCGGGACACTGGATCAGAGGTAAGTATAAGTGAAAAAAGAATAAATAAAGAATTTTGCCTCTGTGTCTTTTTTTTTTACTTAACCCTTTGTGAACTGGTAAGGGGTCCATGAGACCCCTTATACCGGTTCACAAGGCTCTGGGGCTGGCAATCACCTGCGGCTAGCGGGTGACTTGCCAAAACCCCCAGCCCCCCATTAACTGCCTCCCCAACGGCCGGGGGGGCAGAAGGGCCCGGGCCACTTAGTGGCTATGTGGGCTAGTAGCCTGCAGGGCCAGGGGCCACCAACGCTGGCCCCTGCGCCCTGTTCTACAAGCCCCCATAGCTGGTCCGGGTCGGTAATGCTGGGTAAGGGGGACCCTACGTCATTTTTGGGGGGATGCCGGCGCCATGACAAAGCAAAAACGCCTCAGGTTATAGCGCCCATAGCCACGGAGCGCAGTACAAAGCGGTGCGGCGGTCAAAAACACCAAAAAACACACTGTAAACGGTCAAAACACCACAACTAACACCACTCGCCGCTGCCACCCGCCCCCCCCCCTCGAACAAGTCAGAGAGGGGGGGGGAGAGAGAGAGAGACGAGAAGGCAGCGGCGGGTATCCAGGCCAGGAGGGGAGGGGGGGTGGGACCCCTGAAGGAAAAGAAGGGGACAGTCCCCAAAACACTCACCCCCTCAGAATCCAGGACAGGAACTCTGCATCCCTAGTAGGCTCACCATAAAGCCTATGGCCGGCTACCCTTTGTGGAACAGGGTCTGCGGCTTGGAGCAGCGCTCCAGGAGCACTTGACCCTAGTGCTCTTCTACCCTCACCCGATCTGTCAGCCAAGGCTGGGAGGCAGTGAGGGTCCAGAAACGGGTGGAAATAGACTTGCAGGGCCGCAGGCTTGGTTGCCCCGCTCACCTGCGCAAGATAGAGAGCCATCTTCTAACTTCGCAGTTTCACTGTAGAGAAAGCACTGGGAAGTCTATGATTGATCCCGTTTTTATAGGGGGCCAGGAGATGCCACAGCTTTCTGCAGTACCACTGCGCCACCTTGTGGCGGAATAACCCAACTGTTATGAATACCGAAGCAGGCCTTGCCATGCAATAAAGAAAATGTATATATTTTAAGTTTGATTATTTATTATCCTTTACCCCCCACTGGGCTTATGGGCTGCAGCCATCTTACCTCAGAAGTATCACATACTGAAGAGAGGAGGAGGGTAGGCAAGTACAGGGGGGGGGGGGGTTATAGCTGTGCTTTGCACAGACAGAGTAGAGCTGGGGTCAGGAAAAGGGCAGCAATCCCAGAATTCAGAGCGAAACAGTCAGAAGACACTTCCTGTCTGCAGGCAGCCTGAGACTCCATGGGCTGCCATCTTGGATTTTTACAGGCTCAGAATACACACAAGGTGCAGGTAGGATGATTTTTAATGTAGGCAATCTGTATGTACGGGGTGGGGGAAACATACAAGATAGACTCTTATTTAGGGTGTAGGTCCAGTTTAAGTAAGAAACACAAATGAGAGGGTAGTAAAGCTGTATATACCTATTATCAGTAAAACAAGGTTCGATTATCTACACACCAGTCTAAGTACACATTTAAAATCCTGATACAGGGCAAGGATACAGCCTTTTGCAAATAGAAACGTTTTTTGTTTTACCTTTTGATTTTTTCCAGTCGCTCCTCTTCTTGTCGAATGTATTCCTTTAAAGATTGTACAAGATCTTGCTCCTTATAAACTAAATCTGTCATTTGACCTTAAGAAAGAGAAAAACATTTTTCAGGAGTGTCTTTGGTGACTTTTTTGGTGCTTTTTTAAAACATAGTTAAGTTGGCTATTAGAGATGGGGGAACTTACCTTTTTTTTCACCCCATAAGATGCACTGGGGGAAATGTTAGTGCGTCTTATGGGGTGGGTGTAAAGAAACAAAACAAAAACAAACTTACATAACCAGCGCTCCCACGCCACTGGTCAGGCTTCAGAAGCCACTGTGAGGCCAGTTGATGGAGGAGTGGCATGCAGGCAGAGAGAGGACAGGGTAACTGATCCCTGCCCACCACCCCCACTCTGGGTGGCCCGGCTGATCTAAAGTTGCCGTGCGCGCACACACAAACACCCAGGTCCATGCAGCAGGTGGGCCTGGGTTTGCCTCTATTGTCCACAATGTAGCTTGCTGTGGGCCATGCCCACCTGTTGCACAGACCCTGTCTGCCCTCCTTTCATCCAGCACCAGGGATTCCTCCAGCATCCAGGTGTGGTTAGGGATCGGGTTGATTCTGATACACTGCCTATAATGGGAGATGGGAGTGGGTGCGAGCCACACTTCCTTAAATGAGGAATGGGAGGAGAGAATCCCACACTGCCTATAATAGGGAATGGAAGGGGGGATGTCACACTGACTATAATGGGGAATGGGAGGGGGGATGCCACACTGCCTGTAATGGGGGAATAGGAGGGGGGAAATGCCACACTGCCTACAATGGGGAACAGGAGAGGAAATGCCACACTACCTACAATGGGGATGGGAAGGGGGGGAATGCCACACTGCCTGTAATGGGGAATGAGAGGCGGGAGAATGTCACAGTGCCTATAATGAGAAATGGGGTTGGGAGAATGCCACACTGCCTATAATGGGGAGGGAGGAGAATGCCACTCTGCCTGTAATGGTGGAACCTTGCCTATCATTTGGTTCTTGGGGGGTGGTGTTTTAACTCATTTGGTTCAGAATATATATTTTCTTATTTTCGACATGCATTCCTGCATGTGCATCTTATAGGGTGAAAAATACAATTCTGTGATTACTCACCTGTAGAATTGTTATTATGAGTATACAGTACGTCCTGCTCCAGATAAGATTCATTACACTTGGGTATTACTCCGCCAGATGGCACTGGACTGCAGAGACCGCGAAATTGGCTCCTCCCGGGGACTCAAATACCTGGGACCTCCCACAAATCCCCAGCATTGAAAAGCAGTTAACGAGAAGCTGGGAGAAAGATAACAGAATCAACTAGTAACTATAAAACAATGAAAACAATCACCATACAAGGGATCCAAGGATAATGCAAACCAAGGGTGGGGTGGAGCAGGACATACTGTATACTCATAACAATTCTACAGGTGAGTAATCAAAGAATTGTATTATTCTTAGTATACAGTACGTCCTGCTCCAGATAAGATTCATTACACTTGGGACATCCAATAGCAGTGTCCATAAAGTAGGGTGGGATCCCCAAAGGTAACAGCAGACAGGTCAGACCATTACCGCCTGCAGAACCTTGAGGCCAAAAGCAGCATCAGCTGAGGCCCTAACATCAACTTTGTAAAACTTTGAAAAGGTATGAACAGAAGACCAAGTAGCGGCCTTGCAAACTTGTTCAGCAGAAGCCTGGTGCTGAAAAGCCCAAGAGGCACCAATAGCACGAGTGAAATGAGCAGTAAGGCAGAAGGGAGGATTCTTCCCCTTAGCCGAATAGGCCTGAATCACAGCCTGACGGATCCAATTGCTGATAGTAGATTTGGCAGGCGCCAAACCCTTCCTAGGACCAGAAGGGACCACAAAAAGAGCATCAGTTTTTCTGAAAGGTGCAGTAGCCACAAGATAGTACTTCAGGCACCTACCCACATCCAAGGAATGCAAAACCCTCTCCTTAGCGTTACTAGGATTAGGGCACAAGGAAGGAAGAACATGTCCTGATTCAGATGAAAGGTAGAAACTACCTTAGGCAGAAAATCTGGCTTGAAGCGAAACACCACCTTGTCCTGGTGTCTCTCAAAGTAGGGGGGCTGGATGGAAAGCGCCGCCAACTCAGACACACGCCTAACAGAGGTGATAGCCACCAAAAAGACAACCTTGAGAGTAAGAATGGCCAGGGCAACATCCTGCACAGGTTCAAAGGGAGCACCCTGCAAGGCGACAAGACCTTCAGAGTACTGAGTTGGAGCCCCAGCTCCAATCCATGCTGCAGGAACTCCAGGATCCTGGGAATAGAGAACACACGACAGGGAAGAGACCTAGCCTCACACCAGTCAATGTAGGCACGCCAAACCCTATAGCAAATAGAAGAAGACTTCTTCCTAGCCTTTATCATGGTATCAACAACAGAGGCAGACAGCCCTTTTTCTATCAAGATGGAGGTTTCAGCAGCCAGGCCGTCAAAGCCAGAGTTTGCAAATTAGGATGGCGTAAATGACCCTGAGTGAGCAGGTCTGGAACCCTGGGCAGAGCGTACTGATCTACTGCCAGCTGCACCATGTCTGCGAACCACACTCTTCTTGGCCACCTGGATTGCTGGCACCCCCTCCAGAGCTATCTTGCGCAGAACCCTGCCCAAAAGGGGGAATGGGGGAAAAGACATACAGGAGCTGAAAGTCCTGCCATGACATTGCTAGGGCATCTGTGGCCAAGGCCAGAGGATCCTGGGACAGGGAGACACAGGCCGGGAGCTTGTGATTGTGACGGGACGCAAACAGATCCACATCTGGTTGGCCCCAACGGTGACGCAGAGATTGAAACACCCTGTCGCAGAGGGACCATTCTCCCAGGTGAGAGGTCCCCCTGCTCAGAGAGTCTGCCTGCAGATTCTCCACCCCCGGAATGTACACAGCTGATATGCAGGGAACATTGTCCTCCGCCCAGGCCAGGACACCTTGAGGGCCCCCTTGCTCCGGGTCCCTCCCTGATGATTGATGTAGGCAACCGCCGTCTGGTTGTCCGAGCGTACCTGAACAGGCCGGCCCCGAAGGTGTTGGGTCAAGTGAGCCAGAACCAACCTGATCGCCCTCAGTTCCAGAATGTTGATAGGTGTGTGGGCCTCCTGAGGGCCCCACCGCCCTTGGAACTGCAGGGACTTCCAGAAGCCCCCCCCCCCCCAACCTGTCAGACTGGCATCCGTGGTGACCGTCTCCCAGCAGGGGGCCAGAAAGGTTCTGCCCACCAACAGGTTCCTGGAGTCCAGCCACCACGAGAGGGACCGCCTGACCAGGGACGCATGATCCTTGTCCCATACTGACAAGAGGTGGAGTTGCAGAGGCCTTATGTGAAACTGGGCATAAGGGACCGCCTCGAAGCATGACACCATCAGGCCCACCAGCTGCATTCCCTGCCTGATGGGGGCATGAGGGCAAGATAGCAGGAACTGAACCTAGGAGGGAGACAGGGAAGACTTGGGATGGTTGATCACCCAGCCAAATGACTCCAGAGTGGACACTACCAGCTGAGTATCCAGCTCTGCCTGTTGGAGGGACTGAGAAGTGATGAGAATGTCGTCCAAATAGGGCAGAACGTGAATGCCCTGAGACCTGAGCAGAGACATCACTCCAGTCAGCACCTTGGTGAACACTCTGGGAGCTGAAGTGAGGCCGAAGGGCAATGCCACAAATTGGTAATGCTGATCCTCCAGAGCGAACCTGAGGAATCTTTGATGACCTGGAAAAACAGGAATATGAAGGTAAGCATCCTTGATGTCCACAGAGGTCATGAAGTCCCCTGGACGCAGGGAACTGATGGCAGAGCTTAGTTTCCATGTCAAAGCACCTGCACCTGACAAATTTGTTGAGGATCTTCAAGTCCAGGATGGGCCTGACTGACCCATCTCTTTTGGGCACGGTAAAAGGTTGGAATAGAAACCCTTGCCCCTCTCTCGTAAGGGGACCTGACAGATGGCCCCCAGCTCCAGAAGGCTTTGCACTGCCAGAATTAGAGCCTGAGCTGACATAGGGCCCTGAGACATCTGGGATCTGATGAACCTTGGGGGCGGCCAGGCAGCAAACTCTATCTTGTAACCGGAGGACACTACCTCCTGATCCACCGGTCTGAGACATGAAGCCTACAGACCTGAGCAAAATGCTGAAGCCGTCCCCCCACCTGGATGGGTGAGGGCGCCCCTTCATGCCTGAGGGGGCTTGGGAGAAGACTTAGGCTTGGAGCCCCAGGATGAGCCAGGGCGTCCATGTCCAGAAATATCCTCGGGCCCCGGTAAGGGAGACCCCCCCTCCCCTGTCTGGCTCCACAGTAGGGGGAAGAAAAGGAGCTCTGGCCCCGAAAGGGCAGAGACTGCCGCCTGCGCTGGGGTAACCTGCCTCCCTTAGCAAACAGGTCCAGGCGGTCCCCAAACAGGCGTAGTCCTTTAAAGGGAAACCCATCGAGAGCTTTCTTGGCAGCGTTGTCAGCAGCCCACTGGCGCAGCCAAACCGAGCAGCGTATAGCCACCACCAGGGCAGAGGCTCTGCCACACATCCTAATGGTATCATCCAAGGCAGAGAGGACATATGTCACAAAAACCTCACAACGAGAGAGAGCATGAAACTCCTCACTAGACACATCATCAGGAGCACCCTCTAAGACACTTCTAAGCAGGGTCCTAATAGCCACAGCTGTAATGGCAGAGGCACAGACCGGGTGCAGCGCCGTCCCCACACAGGCAAAGGCATGGGACGCCAGCTAATCAATACGCCGGTCCTCACCATCCCGCAGCATAGTAGAGTCAGGGGAATGCATGACAGAGGTGTTAGATAACCCTAGGACCGGGGAATCCACCTCTGGAGGGGATTACCAATGCTACATCACATCAGCAGGAAAGGGATACCTCTTATCCCAACTCTTAGGGACACCGGGAGGCCTGCTGGGATGCTCCCATTCCTTGAGCACGAGATTATTAAAATGGGCTTGCTCAGGAAACTCTAAACGTGGCTTAGCAGTATGAAACAATTCCCCCTGCTGCCTGGGGGCCGCAACCGGGGGAGAGATAGACAGTACCTCAAAAATCTGAGCCAACAGTCTATCAGTATCATCTGGGGCCCAGGGGTCAGAGCCAGAATCATCATGACCCCTGGGCCTCTCATCAGATGACTCCGAGTCAGAGAATAACTCCCCTTCTTCCAAAGGGGTATAACCAGACAGTTCCAAGAACTCATCAGCCTCCATAGGGAAAAGCGTGACATCAGGCGTCAAGTGCCGCTTCTTAGCAGAGGCCTTACGCGCCAAGGTATTAGCAAGCAACTTCTCAACACTAGCCAGTCTGGAAGACACATCAGGCTGAGAATCCCCACTGGTATGCAACTCAATGGAATTCAAATATAAGCTTGGGGGAGTAGGTGACGCCATACGAGGCGCAGGCCCAGCTACTGGTAAACCAGGCTGCAGCGCAAGCACCTGCTGGGCACAAGGTATACAGACCCGCACATTGTCAGCACTAGTAGGAGACACCCCACAAGCTACACACAGCCGGGCTTGTCCCGAAGGAACCCCGAGCACATTATCCTGAGACGCCTCTATATGGTGATTATAGCGGCACAATAGGCCCATAGGGATTCACGCTATAAAAGCAACCGGGATGCCCCAATAGCCCGCTAGGGAAGTGGGAGTAATTTACACACTAGGCCTCACAAGTTTAATAACTAAATAGAGGGAGTAGGGCCGGGATAAACCAATAGAGTTCGACCCACCTGAAAGACATAAGGGAAGAGAACCCCATAAGTGACATGTATAATGACATAGGGTAAATAAATGGCGCCCGCGAGGGCACTCACGGACCGCGGTAGGTAGATGCAAGCCACGTAGCAGCCGAATCCAGAGATAAAAGGCGCTGGGTATACCTCGAGGGGCGGGCCACGGAGACAGTGACGCGGAACGCACCATCCGCGGGCCCCCCCCCCCCCGAAGAGCATGAAGCAGCACACGTGACAAGCTGCCGATAACAGCGCATCAGCGCCTGAGGTAATGCCGCCGCCAACCGCGGAACACAGTGGAAGTGCGTGCGGTGGCGGCATTTTCAAAAACGCAACCAGTGCAACCAAGTCAGCGCAGAGACTGACACCAACAAGAAGCACATAATACATTGAAGCACCAAGGCATATACACCCCCCCCCCCCCCCGAGAGTTACAAGGGAGAGCGAGGGAGGGCAGCGGCCACTTAACATAGGGCCCACCGATGGACAGGGGCAAGGGGCAATAAGGCGGGAGGGGCATCCCATAAAGGCTCACCATATGCCTATACCGCCTACCCTTTGGTGGGGGACTGCGGTGGAGCAGCGCCCCTAAGAACCTGACAGCAGTGCTGCCTACCATCCCCCGGAAAAGCGCAGCCAAGGCTGGGAGGAACATTAAAAATGGAACGGGTGGGAATAGTCCTACAGGGCCGCAGGCTAATAGCCCTGCTCACCTGTGAGAAGAGAGAGCCATCTTCTTGTCCTTCGCAGTCCAGACTGAAGAGAAATTCTGGGGATTTGTGGGAGGCCCCGGGTATTTGAGGGGCCGGGAGGAGCCAATTTCGAGGTCTCTGCAGTCCAGCGCCATAATACCCAAGTGTAATGAATCTTATCTGAAGCAGGATGTACTGTATAGTAAGAATATACAAACACTCCATGCTATTTTAGTGCTTCTACCAAACAGTCACCCCTCTCCTATTCAAAATGGATATTAGCTTGGCTAACAAAAGATGGCCATCTGCATCAGTGGAGACACTGAATGTCTTCAAAGGTACCTGCTTGCCCTCTGAGCACTGCCCATATTGAGTGCAGATCAGGAAAGAGGGAGACATTAAAAATCTTGATTATCTACCTAGGAGAAGTATACAATGAGAAACCATACTGTATGTTTGTGCGTGTGTGTGTTAGTTATGCAGGGGGTTAGAGACATTAACCCTTCACATTATGTGAGTGACATTATGTGACTGCTCTCCATATAAATGCTGAAGATTGCAAGCTTCAATCCTTCATGTGACTGGTCTGTGTGTGGGGCATACAAAGGATTGGAGACATTAAAGTAGACCAAAACCAAGAATTATTATCCCAGCCCCCCGTGTTGTGGGTCATTTTACAAGGCCATCACAAGCTGGGATGCCCCTGTGTGAAAGCCCTCAGTTCGCCCTGTACCCAACTTGATCTGGTGATCCCATAGCACAGGTGCAGGCTCTCCAACAATCAATAAACCGGACCAAAACCGTGTTTTGGTATTCTCCCTAAGGCACCCCAATGTATGAAACCCCTGACAACTGTTATACATGCAATCCCACAGCACAGACACAATTCCCCTCATGATTATAAATGAGTGGCTGAATCGTGGCATGTTCTGCACCCCTCAATGGCTGTCATACATTTACAGAGCTTACCTTTAGCATTGTCTAATAGTGCTGTCTTCTAAATGTAGCTTGTCCACAGCACATTAAAGTGTGTTTCTGCAGCCTCACCCTCTCGCTTTCACACCACAGTTCTTACCTTTAGCGTTGTCTAATAGCACTGGTCTTCTAAATGTTGCAGGACACTGGGTATCCTCACCTATTTCTTTGTTTACCAGAACCTCCCCTTACATCCCATCCCCCAATGAGTTCAACACAGTGGGCACTGGTCACCTCTCTAATCCTGCCTCTCCCTCTGCCCCCTCTTCTGTTCCCCAGTTTCACAGCGCTGTCAGCCTACTTTCACCTCCCCAGGAGAATACATACTGTGCTCATCGCGTCCTGTTACTCCCCCAGGCTGTCACTGCCATGTCTGCCGAGTGGGGACACACTGCACCGCTTCCCCCACCTAACGGGAAGAGCTACACCATGGCACAATCAGTTTCCTCCCACCTCCGCTTACTCACGCAGCAGGAAAGAAGTAGCGCGATGTAGGTGGCCGCCATAGGGCCCCCTTTCCCCTCCCCGCTGGCCAGCAACATGGAGAGCTACACCGCACTGTGTGGTCTGTTCCTCCCCCCGCTGCTCATTCTGGTGGTGGGGGGGGGAGAAGTATCATGTTCCCCGCTGTCACAGAGCACCTTGACACAGAGTCATGGGGCAGCAGCGCCAGTATAGGCATGTGTTGCCCGTTGACTCTTCCCCTGCCACATAGTCCATGCAGTGAGTGTGGGAGTGCATGCATACGGGAGAGCATGTGAGAATGCATGTAGGAGTGCATGCATGTGCGTGTGGGAGTCTGAAGTCTGAAGCAATGTCTTAGGCTCCTTCAGACCCCCAACCATTATTCTGCTTGTTATGCTAATTATTATACAGCATCACAGATCAAAGGGCCATGCCCACTTGCTTCAGAGTAGAAATCAAGAGGTGAACTGTAAACACTGATATCTTGGCCATTTCTTCTTCAATTTAAAAATGGAAAACAGTTTAGGGAAGCTTAGGAGAAATCAGTGAAAGTGCCTGGATTTCTATGACTTCTGACACTTCACTCCTCACAGCAAGGGGGGGGGGGGGGGGGGTAGTGCTGATGTCAATTCACTCCCCCTATAAATGCCCCTACCTGTGGCAGCGAGCAAGATGCTGGGAACCCACGCGTTTAAAACACATTTTTGTCCTTATACCACATTAAATAAGGAGACTTAACTGATAAAGCAGCCAAATTCAGAAACCCGCCTTACTGAGGTTATTGCCACTAAAAAGAGAGCCATAGTCATTCTCAGCTATGGGTTTCCGAAAAAGGATAGATAAAGCATATATTTGTCCTTTAAAAGAAATCAACTGAAGACCTTCATCAAGACCATGGCATAAAAAGTTCTACAAGAGAACCCCCTGGATTCTCACCAAGAGATAAACGCCTGAATCATAGACTGAATGACTCTGGCAGAGAGGCCTCTTTCTGCCAAGATGGAGGTTTCAATAATCAGGCCGTCAAGCCAAAACTCGTGAGTTGGGATGCCCTAAAGGCTCCTGTGTGAAGAACTGTATTGTCGGTAAACTCTGACATCCTTACTATGCCTTAGAACCAGCTTGTCCTTGGACACTGAGGAGCCACCAGAATGGTTGGGCCTCCCTCACGAGCTAACTTTTAGTCAGAAATCCAATGACATGAAGGGGCCCATATAAACAAATTGTCTAAGTAAGGGGTTATATGTATACCCTGAATTCTTAGAGGAAACATGAGACCTGCCAGCACCTTGGTAAACACCCCTGGTGCTGATGATAGACATTTTATTTTATTTATATTTTTTGGTTATAAAATCTCCCGGCTGGAGTAACATCACTTTGGATCAAACAACTCCAATCTCTAAAAGGCGAGACACGGAAGATCTCGATGCTTCTGATTTCTGCAGAATTCGGGATACCCCAGACCAAGAGAATCTCCAAGGAGGTCTGGCTCCTAATTCGATCTTGTAACCTGAGGGTACAACTTCCTGTATCCAAAGATCTATTATATGAAGCCTCCAAATATGAGCAAAATGCAGAAGCTTTCCCCCCACCTGCAAGGGTGGAGGCATCCCTTCATGCCTGAGCAGGCTTTGTAAGGGGCTTGGCTTTATTCCGCCACACAATATCACCTTAATTAGGGACCTTGTCTTATTGAAAATCTCTTTGGTATCCCAAAGACACCAAACCTCTACCCCCATGAAAAGCCGGAGGATTAGAGGCCCTGCGGAAAGCAGTATTGGACGTTGGCTTCTGTGGCAGATTAGTAGATTTGTCTACCAAGCACTCCCCAGACAGACGCCCCGCCTTAAATGGGAGTCCTGTCAGATTCTTTTAGAGGCTGTGTCAGCTGGCCATTGCTTAAGCCATAAAGCACACCTTAAAGTGGACCAACACCCAGGATTTTGACTATCCTGGGTATTGGTCCACTTCCCCGGGGCACCCCGATCGGGGGTGCCCCGCTGTGTGAAACCCCCCAGAAAGCCCCCAAAACTCACCTCTCCCCGCTCCCACGTGGCCGCGCCGTCCAATCGGCGCCGACGGACAAGCTGATTGACAGCAACGTACAAGCAGCTTGCCCGTCGGCGCCTCCCGCGCGTCACTCTTGACGTGTGCGCGCCCGCGCCGGCCATTCAGAGACGGCCGGCGCGGGCACGCGCACGCCTAGAGGGGCGCGAGGGAGGCGCCGGCGGCCGGCCGCCGAAGACCATGTAGGTGGATTTGGGGTGTTCAGGGGGGGTTCACCCCGCGGGACATCCCGATCTCGGATGTCCCGCGGTGTGTGAGGTGATCGGCCGATCACCTCAGGGTGTTGGTCCACTTTAAGGCTACCACCAGAGCTAGGCCTCTGGCACTTAACCTGACCAAATCCTCCAAAGCCAAGATCACATACCTGTTGATATCCAAACTGATTTTGAACAACTGGGAGCATGACGTCCAGTTGTTTTAACAACTTTCTGCTCGCCAAAGATGCTATGGATGTCGCACAGGCCGGCCGCAAGGTCGACCCCATAATAGAATAAGCATGAAGTACCATGAAGGACGTTTATTGTACAGTAATTTAAAGAATTCTGTATGAAGATAAAAGTATGCATCCTATTCTGTATGAAGATAAAAGTATGCATCCTTCTCTTTTATATCAACATATCCGCAATAATGGTTACATCCTCGTCATATAACAAGAAAAATCCCTGCCCAACTATCACCATTGAATTAATCTTCCAATAAGTAACAAAGAATAACCTTGTTCACTTTTTACCTCTTGCTCGAGGTGTCAGGGATACATAATGACAGCTTTGTAATAATTCATGAAAACAGAAGCAGCCTTCTACACCACGTGCGCAGTGGGGAATGAAAACTACCAACACACACTGTAAAAAACTACACCTCCCAGCACCACCTGCGCCACAATGATGTCAATTTGAACCAATGAAAAGAACACACTGAGCGCATGCCCAGCAATACCCGGAGGACCGCATAACACCGAAACGCGCATCGGTACAACAGCAGGTGCACGGAGCATTTGACTTTGCTACACATCCAGCTTCCTCAACAAGGAGAACACAGCAGCCAGCGAAGCCGGACAACATAAATAAGCCTACAGCAGCCACAGAATACGCCAGATGGACTTACAAACTTTTAACCTCTGACTGTCCAAACCTAAAAGGACACACAATTGATCATCCACTTTTACTTTGAATTTATTTATTTGATTTCTTATTTGATTTTTCCACATATATATATAAAATAGTGTTGAATCCTTCTGAATAAGCCTGATCATCTTTTAAACGGCCAACCAATTCATCTCAGGATTCTCTGCACAGCCTGGACTTGAAGGAACACAAAAGTGCAACCTATATCAAGAGGCACCAGATTCTCAGCTACAAATAAGGAGCAGTATAACCTCAGAGGCCCGGGGTGAGTTGCGAACCCCCGGGCCACGGCGGTGAGTGTTCAGATAAATAAGTGATTTATTTCAAGTGATTCACTCTGTCCTTTTTTCCCTTTATCAGTTATTGCTAGAATTATAATTTTCAATGTCTGCAGAGCTCACATAGAAACAAACGGTAACCACTCTTGTTGGGCAACCCTCGGTCTGATAGTTTCAAGCGCACCTAAACCAATTTCCCCTCCAGGGATTGCCTCATTTATGAGACAATCTTTGGAATAGAAATTGCTTCTTTTTTCCAATACTTGTAAGGAGTGACCCCTTATACAAGGCAGCGGCTACACATTATTCCAGCGCTCTTTTCTACCCCCTTTTTTATACAAGCATGACGTACCACCTGATCCATGCGCTTATCCACTGGATCTTTTGGAGAAGCACTGTCAGAGGATGGCATAACTAGTCTAAAAAAGAGCTGCTACCAGAATGTCCGCAACAGGAGGGTGAGACCATAACTCAAACTGATCTGGGAGGAAAGGGATACAAGAATCTAATACTTTAGGAATGGGCGGAAGACTTTCTGGCTTCTGCCATCCCCTATTGATCAGATTAGAATAATGTGTATGCCCCGCAAAATCCTCCAGAATGAAGGAATCAAACCAACAATTTTCTCCTTAACTGAGTGCCTCCTTGTGTAGAAGACTCTGAATTCGAATCCCTACTGGATGAATCCTCCCCACCTGGGGGACTATGGCAGCCACATATATCCTCTTCAACTTGTATTAACCTTTTTAGTAGCCGATACTTCTTAACTGACTCTTTAAAGATTTAGGACCACTTGAGGGCTGCCGACAGAGTTTAAAGACTGGCACCCACAATATCCTCATCAAAAAACTTCAAAAACCTTCTTAGTGGCCGATATGACTCACTAAAGGTTTAGGTACGCTTGCAGGCTGCCAAGGGGGCTATAAGGCTCAGAGGACCCCCCATCATCAGGGGTCAGAACCCTTGCAGGGAGGACAACTGTCTTCCCTATCCGCTACTACCGTAGCATAATCCCTGCACACCGTGCTATCCTCGTCCAGTGCCCCTGCATGCATACTGGACATGGGGTAAATCTGATAAAGACCAGATCCGATTACCCCAAATGCCTCAGTCATGGTGAAAAATAATACTAGTCTACGTCCCTGGGGATCTGAGACCAAGTATATAACAGTTCTCGACAGTCAAAAGACTACTTCGAGTCCTCTGGGGGGTAAACCACCATATCATTTTTATATTACCGTGCCCTTTCCCAAAATCTATAACAATATAGATTTAAACCATAAAACAAAAACAATATTAATATTAAAAACATATTAATACACAATCAAAATAAAACAACAAAATGACCCACCAAAAGGTTTAGGTCCACTTGAGGGTAGCCCTTTTGCCGGCCAACAACCTCAGTAATTATGCGCTGCCGGAGGGGAATCGCAATGTCAGCAGTGCTAGACCTCTTGCCTAGCCGAAAAGGTTTCAGCGGAGTCGGTGAGTAAAATACTCTGTGTCGCGCTGTGCTGCTTCGGCGGTGCTAGTTACTTCGCTAAGCCAAAAATCTTCCAGCATCACCAGCCTCAGGAGCCGCGCTGTACCGCTGAGAAGAACTGTAGATCGTCGGGGGTGCTAGCTACTTCGCTAAGCCGAAAATCTTTCCATGGCGGTGGACTGAGGAACCAAAAAGGTGCGCGAATTTTGAATTTTACAACCAGTAAAACACATAAGCACATGGGAAAGAGCAATAAAAGAGGGAAAATAATTCCCTTAGTCACCCCCAATCAGGCTCGCCAGACAAACCTGCGGCTGATTTCCTTTTCAATTAAAGACTTTAGCCAGAGTGCCAATGACACCCCAAAGCGCCACAGGACCCTGGCGCTTACCCTTACCACAGCATAGCTGAGGAGGCATATTGGGTCCATCCAGATTAGAGGAGCATAAGGGACCTAGGAAGACAGAGTCTCGCCCTCGCTTTCAAGGTATAATCTTAAAAACAAAAAAATAAATGGGAGAGGAGTCCAGATAGAGCCCTGCAGTCCAGTCAGACTGCAAGAAAGAAACTGAAGTGGTGGAAATCGGCCGGGAGGCGGAGACACGTCTTTGTCTTGCAGTCCATGCCCCTTCGGTCAAGAGAGGTTAACCCTATCGTTACTGAATTATCCTGATGTCCTGAAGTAAAATGGAAGAGAAATTTGATTCGCATGGACCACAAGACAAAAGATGCTTCAAGCGTAACAAAACCAGCT
This sequence comes from Gastrophryne carolinensis, assembly GCA_027917425.1. NCBI lineage: Eukaryota > Metazoa > Chordata > Amphibia > Anura > Microhylidae > Gastrophryne > Gastrophryne carolinensis. The sequence goes on along the minus strand of CM051238.1, from coordinate 109,361,840 downwards.
GCCTAGGGGCAATGATGCAGCCTCAGCGGTGGCCTATTTAAAAATACCATTTTGTGATTACTCACCTGTAAAATGGGTATTATAAGTATGTCTCACACCCTGCTTCGGAATGATTAATCACTTCTGGGTTATGTCCAGTAGAGGGCGAACTTCTGCAGAGATGACTAGAAAAAAAGAAGCCCCTCCCGGCCCATAAATACCTGGGACCTCCCACACATTCTCCAGTATAGGAAAGCAGTAAGGGGACCAGGAAGAGCAAATAAAAAATTTTACCAATAAAAGGTTCACCATATAGAGGATCCAAGATACAACTCGGGGTGGGACGAAGCAGGGTGTGAGACATACTTATAATACCCATTTTACAGGTGAGTAATCACAAAATGGTATTATTCCAAGTATGTCTCACACCCTTCTTCGGAATGAGTAATCACTTCTGGAACATCCAATAGCAGTGTCCATAATGGGTGGGGATCCCAAAAGGCAATAATGCACAAATTAAACCACTGCAGCTTGCAGAACCTTGCGGCCAAAAACAGCATCTGCTGAGGCCCGCACATCAACCTTATAAAACTTGGAAAAGGTATGAACAGAAGACCAAGTAGCAGCCTTACAAACTTGTTCAACAGAAGCCTGGTGTTGGAAAGCCCAGGAAGCCCCAACAGCACGAGTAGAATGAGTAGTGATCTGGAAAGGGGGATCCCTTCCCTTTGCATTATAGGCCCTAACAATGGCCTAACAAACCCATATACTAATGGTAGACCTGACGGGCACCAAACCCTTTTTGGGTCCCGAAGGCAACACAAACAGTGCGTCCATACTACGTAAAGGTGAAGTAGTCACCAAATAGTACTTTACACAATGAACAACATCCAGAGAGCGCAAGGCCCTCTCCTTGTCATTGCTAGGCTTAGGACACAAGGAAGGGAGTACAACATCCTGATTGAGATGAAAAGCAGAGACCACTTTAAGCAGGAAATCTGGCTTAAAGCGGAAGACCACCCTGTCCTGGTGTCTCTCAAAGTAAGGGGCCTGAACAGACAGAGCCGCCAACTCAGAGACACGTCGAACGGAGGTGATAGCCACCAAAAAGGCAACCTTTAGAGTGACAATGGAAAGTGCAGCATCCTGCACTGGCTCAAAGGAGGACCCAGGAGGGCCGACAAAACCAAATTCAAGTCCCAAACTGGTAACAAAGGCTTGCAAGGCGGCCACACATGAGTGACCCCCTGGAAAAAAGTCTTAACCAAGGGATGAAGGGCAAAAGACCTCTGAAAGAAAAAAACGCCAGAGCGGAAACCAGCCCTTTCAAGGTGCTAAGCTGAAAGCCCAAGTCCAGACCGTGTTGAAGAAACTCCAAAATTCCGGGAATGGAAAACTCCCTACAAGGCAAGGCCCTAGCCTCACACCAATCAATATAGGACCGCCAGGTCCTGTAGAAGATGTTGGAGGAAGATTTCTTCCTAGCCCTAACAAGCGTCTGGACCGCAGCATCAGACAAACCCTCTTCTTTTAGGATAGAGGTTTCAGCAGCCACGCCGTCAAAGCCAGCGTTTGTAAATTGGGGTAACAAAGCTGACCTTGAGTCATCTAATCCAGAAACAGAGGCAACCTGTACTGATTGACCGCCAGCCGCACGACGTCTGCGAACCACACCTGTCTTGGCCACCTTGGAGCCACCAGAATTGCTGGCACACCCTCATGAACCAGCTTGCGCACCACCTTGCCTACCATGGAGAAGGGGGGAAACAGAAACAGGAGACCCAGATCCCGCCAGGCCAGAGACATGGCATCCACTGCCAGAGCCAGAGGATCCTGGAACAGAGAGACAAAGGCAAGGAGCTTGTGGTTGTGATGGGAGGCAAAGAGATCCACTTCCGGAAACCCCCACCTGTGACAGATGGATAGCAATACCCTGTTGCTAAGGGACCATTCCCCTCAGCGAGAGGTCCCCCTGCTCAGAGAGTCCGCTTCCAGGTTTTCCACCCCTGGAATGTACACCGCCGAGATGCATGGAACATTGCTCTCGGCCCAAGCAAGAATCAGAGACACTTCCCGGAGGGCACTCCTGCTGCGAGTCCCTCCATGGTGATTGATGTAAGCGACCGCAGTCCGATTGTCTGATCGAACCTGAACCGGTAAGCCCTGGAGATGATTAAGAAGATTAATATGTTTGTATGTCATGTACTATTACTTGTAATAAACATTGGTACATTAAGATAGTTGGTGGTGCCACGAGTTTGCTTGGGTGGGTTAGGGAGTAGTGGGACTCCCTTTTCTTGGTTCTTCCAAGCCCTGGAGATGAAGCGTCAGGTGCGACAGCACCAACCGAACCACCCTCAGCTCCAGGATGTCGATGGGGATGTGAGCCTCCTGAGGAGCCCACATCCCCTGGGACTGATGTTCCTTCCAGAAACCCCGACAGGCTGGCAGCAGTGGTGACCGTTTCCCAACGGGGTGCCAGAAAAGATCTGCCCCCCAGAAGATTCCTCGGGTCCAGCCACCACTGAAGAGACCGCCGGACCAGAGGAGACATCACAAAGGACTGATCCAAGGACAGAGGGCATCTGTCCCAGGCCGATAACAGATGGAGTAGAAGAGGCCTCAAGTGAAACTGAGCAAAAGGAACTGCCACCAATGCCACCAGTCTCATCCTTTACTGGATAGACGGGCGAGGGTGGTACAGAAGGAGACGTATCAGATCTTGAACCACCTCCACCTTCGACTGGGGTAGAAACACCCTGGTCTGAATGGTATCCAGATTCATGCACAGAAAGGAAGCCTCCCTTGACGGGGAGAGAGAAGACTTGGGGTAGTTGATCACCCAACCGAACCTCTCCAGCGCTGTCACCACTGACCTGGAGTCCAGCTTTGCCTGGCTGAGAGAGGATGCCATGATGAGAATGTCGTCCAGATATGGCGCAATGCGAATGCCCTGGGCTCTGACAAGGGCCATTAAACCCGCCAACACCTTGGTGAACACCCGTGGTGCCGAGGTCAGTCCGAAGGGAAGAGCCACAAACTGGTAGTGCTGATCTCCTACCGCAAATCTGAGAAACCGTTGATGTCCCGGGAAGACCGGCACATGAAGGTAAGCGTCTTTTATGTCCATTGAAGTCAAAGTCCCCTGGACGAAGGGAGTTGAAGGCAGAGCGCAGAGTCTCCATGCGAAACTTCTTGGTTCTGATGAACCTGAGCGGCCCGGGAGTCCGTCGGAACCTGAGACCTTAGGAATCGGTGAGGAAGCGGGTACTCAGCTTGTACCCAGAGGAGACCACCCCCAGGATCCAGTTGTCTGTGACCTCCCAAGTCCAGAACTGGGCGAAGAGCCGCAGCCGTCACCCCACCCGCGAGGATGAGGGCGCCCCCTCATTGCTGAGAGAGTTTCTGCAGCGGCTTTGGGTTTAGAACCCCAGGCAGTCCCGGGTCGGGCACGTCCTCTGCCCCTACCCCAGGAATCACCTCTGAACGCAGGCTAAGAGATTCCTCTGCTTGTCCGAGAGCCACAAAAGGAGGAATTAAAGGAGCCTGAACCCCGAAAGGGACGGCATTGCTTTTTAAGTCGCGGCAACTTACCTCCTTTTGCCACCGAGTCCAATTTATCACCAAAAAAGGTGTCTACCCACGAAAGGTAGCCCTGTAAGCGCCTTCTTTGCAGCAGAATCAGCCGCCCATTGGCGCAACCAACCCGATCGGTGTATAGCCATGCCGAGGTCCTACTGCAAATACATATTGTATCATCCAAAGCAGATAAGACAAAGGCAATGAACATTTCACAACGCGTCAGTGCTGCAAATTCCTCACTAGAAGGGCTCAGATGGGGACCCTCCAACAGGCCCCAGATTACAGATTTAGTAGCTACAGCCGTGAGAGCTGAGGCACAAAAGAAGGCGTAAAGCCGAACCCACACAGGCAAAGGCATGTGAAGCCATGTGGTCAAGACGTCGGTTCTTCACTATCCTTCAAGGTAGAGGAATCGGGGGAGTGCACAACAGATGTGTTGGACAATCTCAGAACCGGAGCATCGACCTCTGGGGGTGACGACCAACGCTTAACCGCATCCACAGGAAAGGGATACTGCCTATCCCACCCCTGAGGGATACCAGGAAGCCGGCCAGGCTTTTCCCATTCCTTAAGAATCAAATTGTTGAAGCGCTTTTGATCCGGGAACTCCAAACGAGGCCTAGTGGTCCCAAAAAATCCCCCCCTTTGCGGAGGTGCTTCCGCAGGAAAGGAAATAGCAGGCACTTAAAAAATATGGGCCAGAAGCCTGGAGGTATCCACGGTATCCCCACGCTCCTTACCGGCATCAGCATCCAGAAAACTGCTGATCAGAGCCTTAAGATTCCGGAAACAATTCCCCTTCTGCAAGCAGGGAATAATCAGACCATGATTCAAAAGAATCATAATCATCAAAATCAAAGACCGGCGCAGCAGGCGCCAAGTGCTGTCTCTTAGCCGGGGCCGACTTGGCCGCAGAGCTAGCAATCATCTTCTCAATGCTGGCCCATCTAGCACAGACATCGGATTGCGACTCCCCCTAATGACAACGTCACATGGGGTCAAGGCCAGGCGTGGGGGTGTAGGTGATGAGGCTGGCGGCGCTGATCCAGACGCCAGGGGCCCTGATTGCCGCGTAATGGCCTGCTGTGCACATGGTACGCAAATAAGCACATTGTCCCCCGCAAGGGATACCCCCCCAACCACACATTGCCGGGGTTGCCCTGAAGGGATCCCGAGCCCGGTATCCTGGGAAGCCTCCATATGGTGATTTTTTTGTGGCAGTCGCAATGACCAGTGGGAATTACGCTATTAAGCTACCCGGGATGCCCCTTAATGTCCGTTAGTGGGAAGATTTGTAAAGCCCCAATTTGAGTGAGGGACCTAAGGACCAGGAGAAACCCCCTTTTAACTATCAAGGAAGGAAGCCCCCTGAAAGACATAATGAAAAGGGGTACCATGAGCCACAGCCATAACAGTAATCAAACTACAATAATAAGTACAGGCACATAATAACTGTAAGGCCACAATGTAATAACCAAATAATGCAGCACACAATAAACCTCCATATAAAGCAACAATAGCGTGAACTTGTCAAAAGAAAACAAGCCCCGCAGGGCACTCACCGCAGCCGCAAGATGGCGACCAGCGAGGGACGACAGCAAAGGAAGCAGTAGCCAGGAGAGACGGAGGAGGGGAGCGGATCATGCGCCGCGGCGGCAGCAAAGCCAGCAGCAGCCAGGAGAAAACAAGCCCCGCACGGCACTCACAGCAACCGCAAGATGGCGACCAGCGAGGGACGGCAGCAAAGGCAGGACCAGAAGGGACGGAAGAGGGGTGCGGATCATGCGCCGCGACGGCAGCAAAGGCAGCAGCAGCCAGGAGAGACGGAGGAGGTGCGTGGATCATGCGCTGTGCGTGGCCCCGCCCCCTCCTTCCAGGAAGAGGAACCGCAGTTACCCCCAAGGGCGCCAAAGCGAGGAGGCGGGGCCGCGGTAGCGCGCCCGGCCCTGCCCCTCCTCCAAGCTGAGGAGAAAGGGGAATAAAATCCCCTTTTCAATGGCCGCGCTCCCATTCAACAGCGGAGCCGGCCCGGACTCCAGGCCGCCTGACAGCGCGGCCTGGCCAAGGTGAAATCACATTCACACCGATACTCACACAATCCTGTAACTGACAGTGATCATCAGGACATTTAAAAAGAAGGGACAGCCTCTCCACCTCCCATGATCCCGGGACAGGGAGCAACGGAAGGGGGGGGTACCCAAGCCATCTAAAGCGGCGCGGGGAAGGCACGGACAGGGCATCCCAAACCAGGATCCCGAACCTGGTAGCCGCCTACCCCTTTGGTGGGGGTCTCACGGAGGAGCATAGCTCCTAATAGCACACCCCTAGGGTGTCATCTACCCTCGCCCGGGCCTACAGCCAAGGCTGGGAGGCAAAGGAATTAATTAATAAAAGGTCCGGGCAGAAATAGGGCAATAAAATGGCCGGGTGTAAACCCGGCTTACCTGCAAGCAAGGAGACAGCCATCTTCTGACTTGCTCGCCGTTTGCAGAGACGATTACTGGGGAATGTGTGGGAGGTCCCAGGTATTTATGGGCCGGGAGGGGCTCCTTTTTTTTCTAGTCATCTCTGCAGAAGTTCGCCCTCTACTGGACATAACCCAGAAGTGATTAATCATTCCGAAGCAGGGTGTGAGACATACTTGGAATAAAAAAATACCATTTTGTGAGTACTCACCTGTAAAATGGATATTGTCAGTGTGTCACACACCCCGCTTCCCCTTTAATTCTGACGATAGGGTTATCCTCCAGCAGGAGGCGACGTTGCAGAGAGAAGTCTTGAAAACGAGCCCCTCCTGGCCTACATATACCTGGGACCTCCCACTTAACACCCAGTGAATTCAAACAGCATTAAGACAAGGTACCAGGAAATCCAACGGTAACCTCAAAATAAAATAAAGGAAAGCTTCACCATATAGAGGATCCAGGATACCAAAAAGGGCGGGTGAAGCGGGGTGTGTGACACACTGACAATATCCATTTTACAGGTGAGTACTCACAAAATGGTATTATTCTCAGTGTGTCACACACCCCGCTTCCCCTTTAATTCTGACGATAGGGACATCCAAAAGCAGTGTCCACAAGGGGTGGGTATCCGACATCAAAATTAAGCATAACTTAAACGACTGCAGTCTGCAGAACCTTGCGGCCAAACACAGCATCCGCTGAAGCCCGCACATCAACCTTATAAAACGTAGAAAAAGTATAAACGGAAGACCAAGTAGCAGCCTTACAAACTTGTTCAACAGAAGCCTGGTGCTGAAAAGCCCAGGACGCCCCAACAGCACGAGTAGAATGAGCGGTGATACGAAAAGGGGGAACCTTCCCCTTGGCTGAATAGGCCCCAATAACCGCCTAACGAATCCATTTGCTAATGGAAGACTTAGCCGGAGCCAAACCCTTCCAAGGCTCACAGGGCACCACAAAAAAGGCATCAGTCTTACGAAAAGGAGAAGTAATAAGCAAGTAGTACTTAACACAGCGTACCACATCCAAACAATGCAAAACCCTCTCCTTGTCATTCTGAGGTTTAGGACACAAGGAGGGAAGAACAATATCCTGATTCAAATGAAAAGCAGAAACAACCTTAGGAAGCAAGTCCGGTTTGAAACGAAAAACCACCTTGTCCTGATGCCTCTCAAAGTAGGGCGCCTGAATCGACAAGGCCGCCAACTCCGAGACATGCCGAACCGAAGTGATAGCCACCAAGAAGGCAATCTTCTGAGTCAAGGTAGAAAGAGCAATATCCTGCAAGGGCTCAAAGGGAGGAGCCTGAAGAGCAGAAAGAACCAAATTCAAGTTCCAAACAGGGAGCAATGGCATCCTGGGAGGCCGCACATGCGTAACCCCCTGGTAAAAGGTTTTAACTAAAGGATGAAGCGCAAAAGGCTTCTGAAAAAAAAATAGACAAGGCAGAAACCTGCCCCTTTAAAGTACTCAGCTGGAGACCAGAGTCCAGCCCTAATTGCAGAAAATCCAAAATCCTGGAAACCGAAAAGACCCTACACGGCAAATTTCTAACCTCACACCAAGCGATATAGGCTCTCCGAGTCCTATAGTACCCAGCCTCTTGGAATAGGATATACTGGTCGTGAGCAAGAGTCCAATTAGGACTCGAAACGCGTTGGTTCTAGCCCGGGGGGGGGCGCCCACTGATTGATTCATAGTAAGCACTTGTCTGTTATGTGTTGTCTTTGTCTGCTCTCCTATATTGAATGCCCTTGATGATTTTGCACAGGTTCTATTTGTGATGGAAGCACTGACACTTTAATAGATGTAGAGGTAGGATAGCATTTATTTAATTATATTATATTAGACTTATTTATGGTTTAGGCCAGGTTATGTACATAATATATATTTTTAGTAAAGGTTTATTAAATCACTGTAGATTATATATTTTTTGATTGTATCACATTGCGTTAACTATAACGCAGTACGCCCCCTGGTGGCTAAACATGCATATGGCTTGGTAATATTGTTTTTAATGTGGTTTTAATCTTTATTACAATAAAATGAATTGGTAAATTTACCTTTTGAGTGCAAGAGTAAGTCTCTGTTTAGGTAAACGATAGGGTGTTCGGAGGTCACCCTACATAATATATTGTCAAGTCCTATAGTAGATGGTAGAAGAAGACCTCTTCCGGGCACATAGAGTCTTAACAACCGAATCAGAAAGACCTTCCTCCTTCAAGATGAAGGTTTCAGCAGCCAAGCCGTCAAACCCAGCGTTGGTAAATTGGGGTAACACAGCCGACCCTGAGTGAGCAGATCGGGCCGAAGAGGCAGAACGACCTGATCCACCACCAGCCGAACGATGTCTGCGAACCATACTCGCCTTGGCCACCTTGGAGCCACGAGAATGGCGGACACCCTTTCCAGAGCCAGCTTCCGTACCACCTTGCCTAGCATGGGTATCGGAGGAAAATGGTACAGAAACCCCAGGTCCCCCCAGCTCAGAGACATGGCGTCCACCGCCAGAGCCAGAGGATCCTGAGACAGCGACACGAAGGTCGGAAGCCTGCAATTGTGACGAGAGGCAAATAGGTCCACCTCCGGTGTCCCCCACCGGAGACACAGAGACCGAAAAACTTGAGGATGGAGAGACCATTCCCCCAGACAGGAAGAGCACCTGCTCAACAGATCCGCTTCCCTGTTTTCCACACCCGGAATGTAAACTGCCGAGAGACAAGGAGCATGGGCCTCCGCCCAGGTCAGGATCAGGGACACCTCTCTGAGGGCCCCCAGACTGCGAGTCCCTCCCTGATGATTGATGTAAGCAACCGCTGTCCGATTGTCCGAGCGAACCTGAAGGCCCAGAACATGCTGAGTCAAATGAAAAAGAACCAGACGGATGGCTCTCAGTTCCAGAACATTGATGGGCAAGTGGGCCTCTCGAGGCCCCCACTGCCCCCGAAACTGAAGATCCTTCCAGAATCCCCCCCATCCCGAAAGACTGGCGTCCGTGGTGACAATTTCCCAAAGAGGAGTCAGGAAAGACCTGCCCCTCAAGAGATTGGTCGAGACCAACCACCATTGAAGAGACTGCCGGACCCGGGAGGACAACTGGAAGGGCCGATCCAACGACTGTGGTCGCCGGTCCCAAGACGCCAACAGATGAAGCCGAAGCGTCCTTGTGTGAAATTGAGCAAAAGGCACTGCCTCGAAAGAGGCAACCATCAATCCTACCAGTCTCATCCCCAGACGGATGGACGATCGAGGATTGGAAAGAAGGAACCGAGCCAATTCCTGAATCAGAAAAATCTTGGATTGGGGCAGAAAAACTCTGTGTTGACAAGAATCCAACCACATTCCCAGAAAGGACACCACCCTGGCCGGGGCGAGGGAGGACTTGGGATAGTTGATCACGCAACCTAAGCTTTCCAGCGTGGAGACCACCGTCCTGGTGTCCGTCTCCGATTGATTGAGAGAAGGAGCCATGATGAGAAGATCGTCCAGATAAGGTACGATACGAATGCCTTGAGTTCTGAGAATGGCCATCACTCCTGCCAGCACCTTGGTGAACACTCTTGGAGCCGAGGTAAGGCCAAACGGAAGTGCCACGAATTGAAAATGCCGATCCTTCATCACGAACCGAAGAAAACGTCGATGAGCCTGGCAGATGGGAACATGAAGGTAAGCATCCTTGATGTCTATGGACGTCATAAGTCCCCCTGCCGAAGAGAACTGATGGCTGATCGCAGAGTTTCCATGCGAAACCTCCATGTACGGATGAACCTGCTGAGGAACTTCAGATCCAGAACAGGGCGCACCGACCCGTCCTTCTTGGGGACTGTGAAGAGATTGGAGTAATACCCGAGGCCCACTTCCAAGTGCGGCATCGGCCGGATGACCGCCATTTCCAGAAGATTCTTCACCGACGCCAGGAGCCCCTGCGCGGCCAAAGGATCGGTGGGCACCCGAGACCGGAAAAACTGTGAAGGAGGGCGAGACTCGAACTCCAGTTTGTAACCGGACTACACCACCTCCCGGATCCATCTGTCTGGAACCGCCTGGTCCCAAACCTGGGAGAAGTGTCGCAATCGTCCCCCCACCTGCACGGGTGAGGGCACCCCCTCATTGCTGAGCGGGCTTGCCAGCAGGCTTGCGCTTGGCGCCCCAGGACTGAACGGGACGGCCACGGCCCCTCCCCCGGGTCCAACCTGCACCTCTGGTAGCGGGAAAGGAGGCCCCTCTGCCCGCTCTGGCTCCCCGAAAGGAGGGACTAAAAGAAGCCGCTCCCCGAAAGGAACGACGCGGCCTCTTTCGCTGAGGCAACTTACCACCCTTGGTAACTGAATCCAATTTGTCGCCAAACAGGCGCAAACCTACAAAAGGAAGGGATGTAAGCGACTTCTTAGAGCTAAAGTCCGCCGTCCACTGACGCATCCACACCGACCGACGAATAGCAACCAACAGGGCCGCGGTCCTGCTACACATCGCAAGCGCATCGTCCTGGGCGGTCATGACAAAGGAAATAAACGACTCACACTGCTTGAGAGAAGAGAACTCATCACAAGTGGGATCAAGATCTGCGTACAAATCTCTAACAATGGACCTGACAGCCATCAAAAGAAGCGCCGGAGCACAAACCGGCCGCAGTGCCGATCCAGCACTGATAAAACCATGGCGAGCCAATTGATCAATCCGACGATCCTCACCATCCTTGATGGTAGTAGTGTCAGGGGAGTGCAACACAGCCGTGTTAGACAGCCCCAACATGGGGGCATCGACGTCAGGGGGAACAGACCAAAGCTTCACCAAATCCTCCGGAAAAGGATAACGCTTATCCCAACTAGGAGGAGCTCAAACAAGGCGCGTAGGTTGTTCCCATTCCTTAAGGACAACCCTCACAAAGTGTTGTTGTCTGGGAAACACCAAACGCGGCTTGAGTACATCAAACAACTCACCCTTTGGCGGGGGGACCGCCTCAGGTGGATCCAAAGCCAAAATCTCAAACATTTGAGTCAAAATGGAAGGAGTGTCAAGGAACAACCCCGCAGCCAGCGATACCAAACAATAGCTGGTCTGCAGGCTCGTCCGACTCCTCTAGGAGCTCCCCCTCCACAGCCAGGGGACAATCGGACCAATCCAACACTTCCAACACCTCCTCCTCCGTTACAGGTGATGCCGGAGAAAGGTGCTTCCGCTTAGCCGTAGCCTTCTGAGCCACCGCGGCGGAGACTATTTTCTCGAGGCTGGCCAACCGCGCACACACCTCGGATTGCGAATCCCCACCTTTGACAACGTCACACGGGGTCCGGAATAGGTGGGAGGGGGTAGGAGATGACGGAGGTTGCGAGGAGCCAGAAGCCGGAGTGCCGGACTGGCGCGCAATATTCCGCTGTGCACATGGAATACATATTATGACATCGCCTGGGAGCGGAGCCCCACAACCCCCACACAGCCTGGATAGCACCGAAGAGCCGTTTCCGGTAATGTCGGAAGCCTCCATATGGTGAAATTATGGCATTCGCAATAACCCAGGGATTTACGCATTAAGCAACCCGGGATGCCCCTTTTATAATTAAAGTCCCGGGAGAGGGAGTATTTTTTTTTTTTTTTTTTTTTTAATAAGACTAGCCAGGTATATCAGACCGGGAGACCCACCGCAGCACGGGAATCCCCGGACCTGTAAGGAAGAGCCCACAATCAGCCTCCAGAAAGTACAAAAGGTATGCAGCAAGCGTAAACACACACAAACAATACTAACATTAAATACCCAAGGTAAAATGACAATCACCTACGCCAGCACGGCGCGGGCCGCGAATGAACGCGGCCCCGCCCCCTACAGACGAGCACCGCGGCCGCACGTAGTGAGGGGGCACCCCGCCCTGCCGCGCAGCACAGCCCCAAAGAAAGCACGCACGGAGCCCCCTGCAGGTCGGGGACATAAAAACACCAGATTGCAGCCCTGCTTAGCTGTATACCGAAAAACACACACATCATTCTGGCCAGAAAACACAATATTAAAGATACCCCCAAACGCCACCCCCCCCCCCCACGCTAAGGGAGAAGGGACCAGGCGAGGGAAGGCAGGCTTAAAAAAGGGGGGACCGGGACGGGGCATCCCAAATCCGGATCACCAGCCGGATAACCGCGTTGCCTCACCCGTGGGAACAAGCGGAGGAGATAAGCTCCTAGGCACCATGAGGTGCCATCTACCATTGCCCAGCCAGCAGCCTAGGCTGGGAGGCTTCCAATATCAATTAAGTGAACAAAACAAGTAGCTGGGCAGAAATAGACCATGGGGGGTTGCCCGGGTTTGACCCCGAATACCTGCAAGCAGGAGACTTCTTTCTTCTGTCGTGTCGCATCTTGCAGAGAGAAAACACTGGGTGTTAAGTGGGAGGTCCCAGGTATATGTAGGCCAGGAGGGGCTCGTTTTCAAGACTTCTCTCTGCAACGTCGCCTCCTGCTGGAGGATAACCCTATCGTCAGAATTAAAGGGGAAGAGGGGTGTGTGACACACTGAGAATAAATACTATTATGTGATAACTGAGCTGTAAAATAGATTTCTCCATATTACTCTCCTGCGTGCTTTCAGCGTGCTTTAGATGTGGATCCCCTCCTACACTCATTTTTTACTATAACATCCTATGTACGATCCGCTTTCAAGAGCAGCCTGCAGCCATGAACTCTAATCGTCGCTACTATGGCAGCGGCCATCTTGTTGGTTTTCTTCCCACACTCTGCAATCGCAGATGTAACATCGCGAGATTTGCGGCCGCCATCTTGGATGCGATCACCCGACAAAGCTAGCCGCCATTTTCCCCCAGAGTCTTCTGCACAGCAACTACGTCCCCCTCGGAGAGGCCATCTTTGTGTAGCCCCGGTTCCGCCGGGGCACTATTGTTCTCCCTGTTCTTTTGCCAGTTTTCTCTGCGGACTCCTTCCCTTGGTATCGCGTGCCAAGTGCCAAGTGCGCCGGCCCCCCTTCCAGATGGCTATTATTGCCGCCTGGCTTGAGGTCAGCCGTGACACCCAGCAGCGGCCTACGATGACGTCATCAGGCGGCGTCATTAAGAGCGCAGACTGTTTTGGCGCCATTAAGCACGCTGGGTCATTTACTATTTAAGGTCTTTATGCCCCCTATCATATACAGCATCTCCTGAGGAAGACAGCCTTGTCGAAACGTTGAGATGTTTTAGCTGTAGTTTTCGCCCGATTCCAGCCTGTAAGCCTCTTTTTGACGAATATTTTTGCTACTTGCATTACAAATGGGATTTATGTTTCTGCTGTGCCCATGTTAAGATTGCCTTCCTTCTCTCTGTTGGACATCATCTCCTACCTATATCTATGGGCACCAGAAAATGGACTGTGAAAACTAATACAACAGCGCCACCTAGCGGTCACTATGCTTATTGTGTATACATTATGTTCATGTCTTACCTAATGTCTGAATATATGTTTTCACAAAATTAAATCACTTTGATAATTACAATTTGAATTTCCTGGGTGTTCATTCCTCCCACTACTTGGTTCCTAAGCATCCACCACTGTGCCACTTGCAACTGCAAAAAAAAAATCAGCCAAAAATGGCATTGTCCCATTCCTTGAAATTCAAGTTGCGGCCCTGCACACTTGGCCTACTGAAGCTCAAACTTAATCTTATGGCTCATTCTGCTTGAGCTGTTAAGGGGAGCCTCCTTATAATTGCAGGCATAAGCCCTGGCCACTGCCAGTCTGCCAGAGCATCCACTACCACAGATCAATATTCTAAGCAACAAAAGTCTCGACCTTCCTGTTGTGGCAGCATGCAAACAAGTCTCTGTCTGGTGTCCCTCATCTGTCACACAGGGACTGAAAGTCTTCCAGGTCCAAGGCTCCACACCTGGGACATAAAACACTGACAAGCATAGGATGGGGGCTTTCGTCCGGGACATGATCTTGGTTGCTTCCTGAAAAGCCAGCCTTCTCTGGGTGCCACCCTGGTGGTTGATGTTTGCAACAGCCAGCACATTGTCTGACTGCACTCAGACTGGGCGTCCCTGCTGGAGACTGGTCCAGTGGAGAAGAGAGAGCAGGATCACCTTCAGCTCTAACACACTGATACGCAACGGATTCTGCAGTTCGTCCCAGTGGATTGAGAGATCCACCATAACTCCATCCCAGCCTCAGGGTCCACTGTACTGGAAGAAATGATTGACCAACCATAGACAGGGTTGAAGCCACCAGACTATGGAGTCCCTGAAAATGTGTATGATGGGCCTAACCATCTTCCAACCGGTCCTGCTAGCCAGGAGCTGTAGTTGAAGTGGTCTGGTATGGAACTGAGAAAAGGAAACCGCCTCCATTGTGGAAACCATCAGACCCAACAGGTGCTTGCTCTGACAAAATGTAAGCAGCTTGGTTGCTTTTGTGACGACCCAAAATCTGGTGGAGCGGGGTAGACTGCCACTGACGCAATTAGAACATGTCCTCACACAAGCACCCCCTAGAGATCATGCAATCGCTGCTCTATATCGAACGCTATTGGGTGCATTGCATGATTCCCCACCAGGATTTATACAAAAATGGGAGGAGGAGCTGGGGATATCTGTTTCTGAGGAGGAGCTCGCTAAAATATATTTTACTCACAAACTAGCAGTACCGAGCTTAGCCCAGGAGAGGAGCTTTAAGGTCCTTTCCCGGTGGTACAGGTGCCCAGCAGATCTGAGCAAATTTGACACCTCATGTTCTGATAGATGCTGGAGATGCCTTGAGGAGCAAGGTAACTTGGTCCATATTTGGTGGAGCTGCCCGCCAATCAAGGCCCTCTGGAAGAAGATCCTATCTATATACAGCAACATCACAGGGGAGTCGATACAGAACTCCCCGCAGGTGGCCCTGCTGTCCTTGCTTCCCAGCCCTCTCTCCCGTGGCAAAAAGAGGGTTCTGCGGCATTTCCTAGCGGCGGTGAGAGCAGTCATCCCGAGGTGCTAGAAATCTACAACCCCGCCTTCTCTAGTTGAATGGGTATGGGAGGTAGAAGCCATCTGTCGCATGGAGGAGCTGATTTCAGACTCTGAGGGCATGCAGGAGAGATACATGATGACATGGGCTGGTTGGATGGACTACAGGGTCACTCTACCTCACCTGTCACTGGAGGTACAGTAAGGGGCTCTGCACTGGCACGCCCCTGCCCACGTTTGTACTCCTGTTCTTGTACATGTTTTTGTACGCGTCGACTAAAACACATGAAAAAACAGACATGGACATTCACATCACATAAACACAATGGACACTAGGGGGCACCAGAGGTCCATTGCAGCAATAAAATAAGTCATCATTTCATCAACACTACTGGTCTATACAATAAATAAACAATCCAAAAAATGTATCCCCACCAAAAACACTCTTAAATCAATATTAATAATATATCAAAAAGTCAGAAAAACATCAACCTAACACACTCCATATAATGAAATAATGCAGAGAAAAACTCATATAATAATAAATAATGTGCAACAAAGTGCATATGCTATGCAAAGAAATATATATACAATGACAGTACTAAATACAAAACGAATAAAGTGCCTGTGCTAAATATTTACCTTATCAGTTATACCAACTATAAAAGACATAAGAGGACCAGCCGGGAAGGATAAAGAGAGATATAAAACAAATATAGGCGCATACAGAGCGACTGGGCTCCCCCAGGACAATGCCCGACAACGCGTGTCGCAGCACCTCCTAGCTGCTTCCTCAGGGCGACTATACAGAGTAGGGGCCCATACACCTCCCCTATATACCCACACAAGTTCCAGATGATCCAGATATCCCAATTAGCAAAACAATTGGAAAGCACAAATGGCCCAGCCTCCCAGCCAAGTATAAACCCACCCCCCTACCCAGGTGGGGAATAAACAGTATGAACAATTAACCATAAGTGAACCAGGTGGAATTAAACCGGAACGGCCATAGGCCAAGTATACAGGGCGACTGTGCGACCCACTTCGGCCGTCCCTAATCCCTGATCAGAGGTCCGTTTTGTCCAGAGGTCTCTCCTTCTCCTCCAGTTGTGACTTAGATAAATTTACAGTGATTAAAGACCTATACCTGTTTTGCAGGAAACTTCTCCTGAAGAAACAATTTGACGCCACCTCTCCAAGTGCTGCGGCGTTAACCCCTGTAGAACAGGCGGCCTTGGATGACCTTAATGCTTTGTTGCAGGAACAGATCTCTGAACCTGATGTCACACCACAATTACGTAAGCCCTCAATATAAACCCCACAGTGGCCCATCCGCCCTGCTGTACTCACCTTTTTTAAGGCGGTCAGTAGGGATATTTGGCGTATTCCATCCAACCGCGGTAGGCACAATCTGACTAGGGGTGAACGTGAGGCTGTCTCGGGGCTACGGGCGCGCCGGGACATTGTGATTAAGGAGGCAGACAAAGGTGGTAATATTGTCATAACGTCCCGAGATTTTTATCGCACCGAAGCCCTGAGACAGCTTTAGAATCCCCAATATTACGAAACCCTGAGTGGCAATCCATTACAGCGCTACAAATCAGAATATGATGTTATTATCAGAGGCGCTTGGATTGAGGGCATTATTAATCAGAGACTATGAATTTTTGACGGTAGATTTTTCCATTGTAGCCACATTCTACTTGCTGCCCAAGATCAATAAGAACCCCCGGTGCCCCCCCCGGAAGACCCATTGTGGCGGGCATCGGGCGTCTTACATAGAAGGCCTGTGTGTTTATAGATCAACACCTTCAGTCCTTCGCCACAGCACTACCTTCTTATGTACGGGACTCCATGGACCTTCTGAACTGACTAAATTCCTAATATTTGCCCAGTAACTCCTTGTTGGTGACGATGGACGTGGAGTCCCTGTACACGAATATCTCTCACATCGATGCGGTCCGCACGTGCCAGTACTTCCTCGGCATGACAAGAGACACCTCACGCTCCCAACAGGATTTTATTTTACAATTACTCCAGTTTGTGCTTGTTCATAATTTTTTTTATTTTTGACGGCACTTATTACCAACAAACTTGTGGAGTGGCTATGGGAGCACGTTGTGTTCCCTCTGTTGCCAACTTGTTCCTTGGTTGGTGGGAGCGTGAGGTGGTCTTCCAGGATGATCTTGCGGGACACTGCCGGCACGTGCTTGATGATGTGTTGGTGCTGTGGCGGGGTACTGAGGGTGAGTTAAACAAGTTCATCAATGTGCTTAATGATAATTCTTTTAACATCTGACAGCTCAATCCTCATATACACAGGTGATGTTCTTGGATCTTTCTATCACCATCTCAGAGGGCGGTAAGATTGAGATTTATACCGTAAGGAAACGTCCACTAATGCATTGTTACATTATGAGAGCTTTCATACTACCCCTTTAAACAATGGAATCCCTATAGACCAGTTCCTTTGGGCTCGGAGGAATTGTTCGGATGAGGTAAGTTTAAGATGATTTAAGTCATCATTTCGAAATCAGGGGGTATCCCAAATCAGTAATTAGAAAGGCCTGGGATCGGGCGGGGCCACCCCAAGAGAACATTTGTTGGTAGCTAAGAAAAAGAAGAAAAAAGTTGGGACCCCTGAGAAAAATAAGGCAGATTTTGCAGAAACATTGCAACCTTTTACCCTTAGACCCAGACCTTATCAGGTGGGTCCATAAGGGACCACGAATGTTGGCACAATGGGCACCAAATATTGGGGACCTATTATGTCCAAGTCATTTCAGTCAAACGGGTGATTGGCTCACCGAACAGAAATCACTGGTGGGGAGTGATCCTTGTGGCAAATGTTCTATTTGCTGGCATATGGTAAAAGATCAAGTGATAGGCAACCTTATCACTGGCAAATCCTTTAAGATCAGACAATTCATTAATTGTCGCTCCACAGGCGTTATTTAAGCACTGTGGTGTACCTGTCCCAGAATGTATATCGGGGAAACCCGTAATAGTCTTAAGGCGAGATTACAAGTCCACGTCTCCAGCATACGGCTGGCGGCGAGACATGTTGAGCAGGGCAAACCAATTACACCGGTGGACAAACACTTTTTACATGTACATGATGGCGATTACAGCCTTATGAAGGTGATGAGAATTGAGAAGGTAAGACTTGGCCCCAGAGGGGGTGATTTGAAGCGTAAGCTTCTATAACATGAATTGATTTATTTGCTGGATACTCAATATCCCAGTGGTCTCAAAGAGGATGTCTTTTGCACCATTTTTGGGAGGCACGTAAGGTGGTTTGTTTGCACATTTTACAATCCTTGCCCATTGTTGCTGTTCTAGTTTATTGCACCACTGTATGAGGACGGTCGTGCTCTATATCTGGTGCATTGTAGTGTTTTATTTTACACATTGTTTTCACATACACTGTTTGTATCACTGTTTTTGTTTGTCATTATATACTTTCACACTTTTTTTTTTCCTCCCTTGGATATAGATGGAACTTTGAACACATGTTCCAGTATGTCGTCTGGGGGGGTCCTGGCACGTTTTTGCACTTTGATTCCTCGTTGGGATGCTTGTGGCGAATGAAGTTCCCAGCTACATCCTCAAGATATCCTCTTCAACTTCATTGGTTGACAAAGAATGACCATTTACCGAAGTTCTGGGACTCTTGTTGTGATTACATCAACTATTTGCTACCTGCTCACAGATAAATGAGGGGAGATATGGAGTAAATTAGATGACAACATGAATTCCCCAATGTTGTCCCCGTTAAGTGAACAAAGCTGTACCTGTCAGCATCAGTACCTGTCAAGTGTACTATCTTGTATACTACTGTTTTTGTGGGCCTTTGGACCCATTGACAGGTTTTGCAATTCTGTAACACAACCTTAGTTTATATTTAGACCATGTACTGTTAATGATTATAATGTACTGATGTTATGATCTTTTGATTATGTTGGAATTAGATTCTATTCACATACAGTTTTGGTTATATTTTGTCACTGTCGGTTTGTATGTTTGTGTATAATTTTTGACAATCTGGGGCCCGACAGCTCACCTTCCTTGGTTCCTTTTCGCGCACCTGCGGGGCCCTGCCACCTACACTGTGTATGTGGGTTGTTGGGGCCGTGCGGGCGCACTATTTTCCCCCTTCAACCTCTCCCTCCCCGCCCCCCCTTGCTGCCTGCGCAGCCCTTATCGGCAATGCTGATTGGGCACATATATGGGCTACATCTGCATTGCTACCCAGTGGGGACCATATTGCAACAATCATACACAGGTGAACCGGATTTTTCAATAGTCCTGACTGGTACGTTCTGCTGCTGTGTGGCGCACTTCCGACCGGGTGCGTCGCACGGTGGCACTTGGAACGTTTACTGTGCTGACGCACTTCCGGCCGGGGTGGGTCGCACAGTCGCCCTGTATACTTGGCTTATGGCCGGTCCGGTTTAATTCCACCTGGTTCACTTATGGTTAATTGTTCATACTGTTTATTCCCCACCTGGGTAGGGGGGTGGGTTTATACTTGGCTGGGAGGCTGGCCAGTTTGTGCCTTCCAATTGTTTTGCTAATTGGGGTATCTGGATCATCTGGAACTTGTGTGGGTATATAGGGGAGGTGTATGGGCCCCTACTCTGTATAGTCACCCTGAGGAAGCAGCTAGGAGGTGCTGCGACACGCGTTGGCAGGCATTGTCCTGGGGGACCCCAGTCGGTCTGTATGCGCCAACATTTGTTTTATTTTTTTTTTGTTTCAATCTTTTTATTAGAATTTTTATAAGTTTTTTAGCTTGTTACAAAGATATCAAATGACAATGGCACACAATTATTGTACAACAGATAGACATTCAAGTCTTGAACAGGTACATAGTAAAGCAAGACAGAAGATCAGTTAACATGTCCAACATAATATATGCATCTGCACAACTTAACCATCCATTCGCTGCCAACGCGTCGGCCCAAAGGTTTAGCTCAATTAGCGGTCGCTGCGCTAGATCCTGACCCCCCGCCTGAAACCCAGTGCGTGCAGAGGTCCAAAACAAACGTTGCTAAACGCTAAGCCGGGCGGGGAGAAGGATGTGGGATAAAGGGGATGTGGGATAAAGGGGGTGTGGGGGGGGGGAGAGGACGACTGAGGTAGGGTGGCCTAAGACAATAAGGGAAGAGGGAGGTAAAGGAGATAAAGGAAAGAACGAGGAAAAAGAAAGGAGAGAAGAGAGAGGAGCCAGATCGTTGCTCATTGTAGCAAAGCATTACACACTTCCGGGTAGGCATAGTCCACCCAAGGCTTCCATACTTTGATAAATTTAGCGTGCGAGTCCCTCAGGATGCTAGTCAATTTCTCATTAACCCCAACATTTGTTTTATATCTCTCTTTATACTTCCCGGCTGGTCCTCATGTCTTTTATAGTTGGTATAACTGATAGGGTAAATATTTAGCACTGGCACTTTATTCGTTTTGTATTTAGTATGGTCATTGTATATATATTTCTTTGCACAGCATATGCACTTTGTTGCACATTATTCATTATTATATGAGTTTTTCTCTGAATTATTTCATTATATGGAGTGTGTTAGGTTGATGTTTTTCTGACTTTTTGATATATTATTAATATTGATTTAAGTGTGTTTTTGGTGGGGATACATTTTTTTGGATTGTTTATTTATTGTATAGACCAGTAATGTTGATGAAATGATGACTTATTTATGGTGATAATGGATCTATTGCTGCAACGGACCTCTGGTGCCCCCTAGTGTCCATTGTGTTTATGTGATGTGAATGTCCATGTCTGTTTTTTCATGTTTTAGTCATTTGATATTTTGCAATAAACTCAGATTTTATAAT
Organism: Gastrophryne carolinensis; assembly: GCA_027917425.1. Classification (NCBI taxonomy): domain Eukaryota; kingdom Metazoa; phylum Chordata; class Amphibia; order Anura; family Microhylidae; genus Gastrophryne; species Gastrophryne carolinensis. The sequence goes on along the minus strand of CM051238.1, from coordinate 109,341,040 downwards.
ATGACTTTGTAGAGTAGTGCCGCTCTTTGTAGTCCGCTGGTTTAGTTTCTTGGGGGGGTGTGGGACCCCCAACATATATTTGTTTTTGTTTCTACCTACTATACCAGGGGCAGCAGGCACACTGTGATATATGCTTATATGCTTCTTGCTTTGCGGGTGACTGGTGCTGTCCTTCCCTTTTCTCCTTCATACTAATAAAAAGATATTGAACAAAATGTAGGCAGCTCAGCCTCATGTTCCAATGATGCAACTGCAGAGCACAGGGACTTCATGCAGAATTTCATCAAGCGCACAAAACATTTGAGATGCCTGTGTTCTAACATCGGATGAACTGATCCGTTCTTCTTGGGAACTACAAACAAGTTTGAGCAGATCCTCAGGCCCCTCTCCACAGCTGGTACTGGGACAAACACTCTCAACTGCACTAGCTTGTTTAAAGCTTCTTTAACAGGGGGGCCTCCAAACTCCCCGGGCTCTTCTGGATTCAGGAGAGGGCCTGGAATAGCCCCTCATTTCAGCCACCGGTGGCATAAAAAAACCCACATTTCCTTACCTCCGTGCGTGATCCCGGGGGACACAGGATTGGAGGTGAGTGTCAAGAAAAAAAATTATTTTATGTGTGGGGTCTCTTTTTTACATTCAACCCATTGTGAACTGGTAAGGAATCTATGAGACCCCTATACCAATTCACAAGGTTTAGGGGGCTGTCAAGTCTCCTGCAGCTAGCGGGTGATTTGCAATTAACCCCCCGAACCTCCATTACCTGCCTTCCCAAAGCCTGGGGGGTAGAAGAGCCTGAGGCCATTTAGGCTGTGCAAGCTTGTAACCTACAGGGCAGGGGTGGCTGTTCTACAAGCCCCCATAGCTGGTCCCCGGGCTGGTTATGCTGGGTAGGGAGACCCCCACTCCCGGAAAGATGGACCCATGCCTTTTTTTTTTTTTTTTTTTAATTCTTTATTTCATTTTCAAAACGATACAGTCAAGATGACAAAGTAAGACAATACAGTAGAAAAGTGGAAAACCAGTTCATAGGTCAGCTTAGATTTGAGACGCAGCCCAGCTCTTTGGATCCCATCTTCCATGCGATCCCACTCATCCTAGCAACATAGGTAAGATCGATCCCTTATGACAAAACATTGATGTATGGTCGTTGCAGGGAGTCTCAAGGTAAGTCTCTGCTCCGTCCATCGACCTCAATGGTGGGGTTCTATTCGCCTTTATGGCCGGATGGAACTCATACAGCCCTCGCTTGTATATCGGGGGGTCATGTTGATTTTCCCGTTCTAAGGGCTGAGGATTATTGAGTTAGGTTCAAGTCTTTTGCAATGCTAGGGGTAGGTCAGGGGCATCTCTGTATTCAAGCTAGACCTACTGGAGTTCATTGAGAGGAAGAAGTATGATAAAGGAGAGAGAAAGAGAAAGGGGAGTGAGAGAGCCAAAAGGGTTGAGAAGGGGAGATAGAGAGAAAGAGGGGTAGGAAGAAGGGGGGCGGGGGAAAACACCACAGCTCTCCACATGCATAACCTGCTGTCGGGGGGGGGGGGGCAAGGCAGGGGACATGAACCCCCTTCGCGGACTCCCCATCCAGGACCGGGGGGATGTAAAGCAAGTCATTTTCGTACCCACTCTACGCTACTGAGGCTCGGAACATGTGCCATGAGGTCCAAATGATCCGGTTCTCATCCTCTTTATCTTGAACGGCTGCTGTCAGTTCCTCCATTTCCATTATCCTGTCTACCTCCGCAATCCAGTCCTTTTCTGTCGGGATGTATTTGGACTTCCACGATCCGGGAAGCAATACCCTTGTCGCATTGATCATGTGTCTTAACACTGATTTTCTGTAGTCTGTGATGCTGTCATTAGTATGATGTAGGAGCATGAGCGCCGGGCAGCATGGAACTTGCGAACCCACCACCTTGGACATGATCTCCGACACTTTTGTCCAAAAAGGTCTGATTCTGGGACAGGACCATAGAATACGGAAGAGTGACCCCTCTCCCATCTCCAGCAATTGGGGGAAGATCCTGGAAACATGGACGCCAATCTTCTTGGTGTGTAATACCATCTGGTTAGGTATTTGTAATTGGTCTCCTGGATTTGTTCTGAGATTGACGATTTGTATACGAGTGTGAATATCTTCTTCCACTCTTCTGCTGTGAATCCCCTACCCATATCCCTCTCCCAGTCATCACAAAAGGAAGGGACCGATTCTTGTTCATTGTCCAATAGCTGGTAAATCTGTGAGATCACCCCTCTTGGGGGATCTTTGCTCATGACCAGCGTCTCAAATTGCGTGAGATCTCGTCCTAATAAGTTTTTGGGTCCAACTTTTTGTAAGAAGTGCTGGAAGATCAACAGGTGCCATGGGTCAAGATGAGGGTTATCCCACTTATTTCTAAGCTCATCTATATGGCACCAGTCTCGCCCCCTCATCAGGTCCCGTCCCCTGACCATTCCTAGGTCTCGCCATCTCCCCATGTCGTAGGACTTCTGGCTAAGGGGCAGTTCTGGGTTATCCACAACTGGGATCAGGGGTGATGGCAGAGGTGATACCTCTCTCTCCTTTCTAGCTCCATCCCATACATGTAAGGTGGCCTTAATCAACGGGTTAGATCCTGCCCATCTGCTTCAGGTTGCTGAAGCCCACGGGACCTCCTTCAGGGGGGTCTCCGTGTAGCTGGCCTCCACGCTAACCCACTTCTTGGTTCCCCGGTTTCTTATCCAGTCTACTATTCGTTGTAAATGGGCCGCTTGCCAATACATCCTCAGGTTTGGCACTGCTATGCCTCCTCTAGATTTAGGTCGTTGTAAAAGTGCAAGTTTGATTCTCGGTTTCTTATTCTCCCAGATGAATTTTATGAATATCGAATTTAGGTTTCTAAAAAAGCTTGCTGGTATATGACATGGGAGAGTTTGGAATAGGTACAGGATTCTAGGTAGGATCGTCATTTTTATAGCACTCATCCGTCCTAGCCAAGTTAGCGTGAGGGAACTCCATCCTGACAGGTCTGATTTGATTCTATTCAGCAGAGGGATGAAGTTATGTCGGAAAATGTCGTCAACATAGCTCGAGATTTTTGTGCCCAGATATGTTAACGTGGATGAGGTCCATTTAAATGGGAAAAAAGATCTTATGGGAGATATTGCTGTGTCTGGTATCCCAACATTGAGTGCCTCTGACTTGTCAAAATTGATCTTAAAGTTGGAGAGCCTCCCAAAGATCTCAAATTCCCTCATAAGGACCGGGAGGCCCACTATTGGGTTGGTTATGAAGAATAGAAGATCATCTGCGTAAGCGGATATCTTGTGTTCTATTCCTTTCACCTGTATTCCTTTCAGGTCTGTGTTGTTCCTCATGTGCCGCAGGAAAGGTTCCACCACAAGAGCAAAGATAAGAGGAGATAATGGGCACCCCTGCCTTGTTCCGTTGGATATCTGGAAGGGTGGCCTGGAGTATATGCCCGAGATGAATTTGAGTGCTCTGCCCCGAAGCCCTATGTGCCTCAGCACCTCGAATGCAAAGTCCCAGCTCACTCGGTCAAACGCTTTTTCGGCGTCTGTAGACAACATCATCATTGGGGAGTCATCTATGCGCGACCGGTGTATTAAGTTTAGGGTCTTGATCGTATTATCCCTAGCTTCTCTGCCAGGGATAAAGCAGCACTGGTCTCCTTCAACCAAGTCAGGCAGGTATGATGCTAGACGGGTCGCACGAATTTTTGCGAACAATTTAAAGGTCCACATTTAGTAACGATATCGGGAGGTAGCTTTTGCAGCTCAACAGGTCTTTTCCTGCCTTATGTATTACTGTCACATGCGCTTCCAGCGCCTCTACTGGGAGTGACATAGGTTCGTCATCGCTAACAGTCGTGCTAAAGGCCTGTAGAAACTGCTCGTTCAAGATATTCTCGAATTTTTTATCGTAAGCGATGGTCAGACCGTCCGAGCCTGGGGATCTCCCGTTTGGGGCTGCCTTTATTGCTTGATGTAATTCAGTTCCCGAAATTGGTTCTCCCAACTTGACGATGGCTTCGTCACTTAGTTTTGGCATTCCTGAGGTTGCAATATATTGCTGCATTTGGGAAAATTCTCTGCGGGTGTTCCCTGCCTCCCGTGCCCGCAGGTTGTACAGGTCGTGGTAGTATTTCCGGAATACTCTGGCGATGTCTTCTGTTTTATGCCATCTCTGCTGTTTCGCATCTGTTATTGCTTCAATGAAATTGAGGGATTGTTGCTTCCTCAGCGCTCTGGCAAGGAGTGAGCCGTTTTTATTACCCCATAGTAAAAGCGTTTGCACTTCTTTATGGTAAATGCAGCTTTTTTCAGTAGTAGGGTGTTTAGTTGTTCTCTGCAGGAAGTCAGCTCCTGTAGTGTATCTTGTATCTGCGATTCTTTATGTCTCTTCTCTAGAGTTTGAATCTGTAAAAATAGGCAGTCTCTCTTCTGAGCATTTGCTTTTTTCAGTCTAGAGGTGTGTTGTATAAACACTCCTCGTATAACCGCTTTATGAGCCTGCCAGACCGTTATTGGAGAAACCTCTCCTGAGCTGTTCATTGTAAAGTATTCAGTAAGTGCGGCTCGAGCCGCTTGCTCTGTTACCTGGTCTTTTAACAGGCTCTCATTCAGACGCCATGTCCATGCCTTTTTACAACATTCGTTAGCGGTTAGGGACAGCCACACCGGGCTGTGGTCCGACAAGGACGCTGGTCCTATGTCAGGGGTAATAGGTCATGGGATATTAATAGGTAGTCCAGCCTCGCATACGTTGAGTGAACCGATGAGAAATGTGAGTAATCTCTATCCCTGGGGTGGAAGATCCTCCAGGGATCACACAACTGTAGTTTGTGCAGTGCCTGTTTTACTCTCCTTAGACCCCCATAGGGGATGGAAGACCTGCCGGTCGATGAGTCAAGGAGTGGTTCTAAGGTGACGTTCAGGTCTACTCCAAGAAGTATCCTCCCTTCCTGGAAGTCCGTTAGTTTCTCCAGGAACCTCAAGAGAAATTCTACCTGGCCACTGTTAGGGACATATACTGAGGGCATTGTGTATTTTTCTCCCGACACTGTGCTTTTAATCATTATGTATCTGCCCTCGTTATCCGCAGATGTTTCTAGGACCTGGAAAGGGACGTCCTTAGCTAATAGTATTACCACCCCCTTGGATTTGGAGTCTGGAGAGGAGCTTGCATAGCATTGGGGGAAGTATCTAGGGGACATCCTGGGACAGGCCCTTCCCTTAAAGTGCGTCTCCTGTAAGAAAATTATCTTGGCCCTCATCCTTCTCAATTCCGAGACTACTGCCGATCGCTTCTCGGGGACATTGAGGCCTCTACAGTTCAGGGACACAATCTTCATAGAAGCCTCCCAAGGGTCCCGAGAATTCCCCTCCCCCCCCCCCCCGGGGGACAAGGAACACGACGCAGAATGGATAGTGGTGTTATGTGGCATCTAGGGGAAAGCCTAGAAGATATATGGGAGGGGAGAAGTGAGATAAAAGAGAGGAACAAGGTAACAAAAGATCCGGAGAAACCCAAGGAAGTCTTGGGTTTGTATGAGGTCGCAATATTGGCTTCCCTAATCTAGGGGAGCCTGGTCTCGTGTCTCCTGCGGGAGTCTCCGGCAACTTCCCCCAAGAGAGCACTCAGACCGCGTGGGGGAATGGAAGCTAGGCGAAGAGGAACCAAAATTTTTCAAACAACTATGAAGATTGGTCTCTGTCTACCATCCGAGGCATCCCTCCTCCCCCCTATAACACGTTAACAGTTAAGCAGCAACACATGTTCATGAACTATTAAAAGAAAAATTGAGTGATCCCATAGAAATAATTACTGGGTAATCCACATCATTGTTCCCCACCCCAGGGGCACCCCACGCTAGGCGAGTCCCCTGCAGCTTACAGTAAGAGCCAGGGGCATCCCATCCCCTAAACCAGGGGAGGGCCGCCCCCGAGTCCTCCCCTTTTTTTTTTATTTTCATACCTTCCAGTCTCCCGGGGATCCCGCCCATCCAGGCCTACCTCAGGTCCACCTGCGGTTAACTCCCTCTCCAAGTCAGTTAGGAACCCGGCCCCGGCCGGAGAATCCCCCGCCACCCCAGACCCACCGTACCCCCGGGAAAGGGGGGGGGGGGGGAATCAGGCAGTTAGGCAAGCCGCGGTCCAGGCGGCAGGCGGATCCCCATCCAGGAGGCGGGCTAGGCCCCAGGCGAGGGGCACGCCCAAGCCAGAGTCCCACCGCGTCTCGGACGGGGGCACCCCCAGCCGGAAGGCGGGCCCACTCCAAACAGCTCGGGCGCTCCAGCACATGGGGCGCACCGCCAAGCGGGCGGGGCACCCCAAGCCCAGAGGCCCAAAACACACACCGGGTAGCAGGGAGCATCCCAGACCAGTAAGGAACATGCATCCCGGGCGGGGGGGGGACAGGTCAGCAAGCGGGTTGTGGCCCGGAGAACAGGGAGGCCTCCGAGATCAGACCTCGGGCGAAGAGCAAACCTCAGTCAGAGCCACGCTACATACCACATGGGGGACATATCGAGATAGCAGGTGAGCTATATTCTGAACGGCCTCGACCAGTTCAGCTCTGTGGACACATTACGGGTCCGATAGGGGGCCACCCGGGTCCAGCGGAAGGTGGCGCCCCAGGCAGCAGGGGAGTACTCCGAACCAGGGCGGCGAATCGCGTTGCCGGATCGCTCCGTCGCTCCGGAAACCGAGATTGGTGCGGTCCCCAAGAACTCAAAACAGCCCCGGCAATTGCGACGGTTCCTTCAGAATATAAGACCTCCGATCCTTTCGAACAATCAGCTGAAATGGATGACCCCAACGGTAGGATGCTCCTTGTTGTTGTATCAGATCTAGAAGAGGTCTCATCAATCTCCGCATTTGAAGGGTCCTGTGAAAGAGGTCAGGCAGCAGTGTGATTCGCGCTCCCTCCAGGTCGACCGGGCCTTTGTTCCAAGCCCTCTGCATAATAGCCTCCTTGACCTGGTAAAAATGCACTCTGCAGAGCACATCTCTTGGCCTGTTGGGGGCATCCCGAGCGGGGCCCTGGGCCCGATGGATTCAGTCCATCTCAATGTGGTCCGAGGGTGGACGGTCTAGGAGGTTGTTGAACATGCTGCAAACTCTTGTTTTTAACTCTGATGGGGCTATCGATTCCAGGATCTTCCAGCAATTGGGGGAAGATCCTGGAAACATGGACGCCAATCTTCTTGGTGTGTAATACCATCTGGTTAGGTATTTGTAATTGGTCTCCTGGATTTGTTCTGAGATTGACGATTTGTATACGAGTGTGAATATCTTCTTCCACTCTTCTGCTGTGAATCCCCTACCCATATCCCTCTCCCAGTCATCACAAAAGGAAGGGACCGATTCTTGTTCATTGTCCAATAGCTGGTAAATCTGTGAGATCACCCCTCTTGGGGGATCTTTGCTCATGACCAGCGTCTCAAATTGCGTGAGATCTCGTCCTAATAAGTTTTTGGGTCCAACTTTTTGTAAGAAGTGCTGGAAGATCAACAGGTGCCATGGGTCAAGATGAGGGTTATCCCACTTATTTCTAAGCTCATCTATATGGCACCAGTCTCGCCCCCTCATCAGGTCCCGTCCCCTGACCATTCCTAGGTCTCGCCATCTCCCCATGTCGTAGGACTTCTGGCTAAGGGGCAGTTCTGGGTTATCCACAACTGGGATCAGGGGTGATGGCAGAGGTGATACCTCTCTCTCCTTTCTAGCTCCATCCCATACATGTAAGGTGGCCTTAATCAACGGGTTAGATCCTGCCCATCTGCTTCAGGTTGCTGAAGCCCACGGGACCTCCTTCAGGGGGGTCTCCGTGTAGCTGGCCTCCACGCTAACCCACTTCTTGGTTCCCCGGTTTCTTATCCAGTCTACTATTCGTTGTAAATGGGCCGCTTGCCAATACATCCTCAGGTTTGGCACTGCTATGCCTCCTCTAGATTTAGGTCGTTGTAAAAGTGCAAGTTTGATTCTCGGTTTCTTATTCTCCCAGATGAATTTTATGAATATCGAATTTAGGTTTCTAAAAAAGCTTGCTGGTATATGACATGGGAGAGTTTGGAATAGGTACAGGATTCTAGGTAGGATCGTCATTTTTATAGCACTCATCCGTCCTAGCCAAGTTAGCGTGAGGGAACTCCATCCTGACAGGTCTGATTTGATTCTATTCAGCAGAGGGATGAAGTTATGTCGGAAAATGTCGTCAACATAGCTCGAGATTTTTGTGCCCAGATATGTTAACGTGGATGAGGTCCATTTAAATGGGAAAAAAGATCTTATGGGAGATATTGCTGTGTCTGGTATCCCAACATTGAGTGCCTCTGACTTGTCAAAATTGATCTTAAAGTTGGAGAGCCTCCCAAAGATCTCAAATTCCCTCATAAGGACCGGGAGGCCCACTATTGGGTTGGTTATGAAGAATAGAAGATCATCTGCGTAAGCGGATATCTTGTGTTCTATTCCTTTCACCTGTATTCCTTTCAGGTCTGTGTTGTTCCTCATGTGCCGCAGGAAAGGTTCCACCACAAGAGCAAAGATAAGAGGAGATAATGGGCACCCCTGCCTTGTTCCGTTGGATATCTGGAAGGGTGGCCTGGAGTATATGCCCGAGATGAATTTGAGTGCTCTGCCCCGAAGCCCTATGTGCCTCAGCACCTCGAATGCAAAGTCCCAGCTCACTCGGTCAAACGCTTTTTCGGCGTCTGTAGACAACATCATCATTGGGGAGTCATCTATGCGCGACCGGTGTATTAAGTTTAGGGTCTTGATCGTATTATCCCTAGCTTCTCTGCCAGGGATAAAGCAGCACTGGTCTCCTTCAACCAAGTCAGGCAGGTATGATGCTAGACGGGTCGCACGAATTTTTGCGAACAATTTAAAGGTCCACATTTAGTAACGATATCGGGAGGTAGCTTTTGCAGCTCAACAGGTCTTTTCCTGCCTTATGTATTACTGTCACATGCGCTTCCAGCGCCTCTACTGGGAGTGACATAGGTTCGTCATCGCTAACAGTCGTGCTAAAGGCCTGTAGAAACTGCTCGTTCAAGATATTCTCGAATTTTTTATCGTAAGCGATGGTCAGACCGTCCGAGCCTGGGGATCTCCCGTTTGGGGCTGCCTTTATTGCTTGATGTAATTCAGTTCCCGAAATTGGTTCTCCCAACTTGACGATGGCTTCGTCACTTAGTTTTGGCATTCCTGAGGTTGCAATATATTGCTGCATTTGGGAAAATTCTCTGCGGGTGTTCCCTGCCTCCCGTGCCCGCAGGTTGTACAGGTCGTGGTAGTATTTCCGGAATACTCTGGCGATGTCTTCTGTTTTATGCCATCTCTGCTGTTTCGCATCTGTTATTGCTTCAATGAAATTGAGGGATTGTTGCTTCCTCAGCGCTCTGGCAAGGAGTGAGCCGTTTTTATTACCCCATAGTAAAAGCGTTTGCACTTCTTTATGGTAAATGCAGCTTTTTTCAGTAGTAGGGTGTTTAGTTGTTCTCTGCAGGAAGTCAGCTCCTGTAGTGTATCTTGTATCTGCGATTCTTTATGTCTCTTCTCTAGAGTTTGAATCTGTAAAAATAGGCAGTCTCTCTTCTGAGCATTTGCTTTTTTCAGTCTAGAGGTGTGTTGTATAAACACTCCTCGTATAACCGCTTTATGAGCCTGCCAGACCGTTATTGGAGAAACCTCTCCTGAGCTGTTCATTGTAAAGTATTCAGTAAGTGCGGCTCGAGCCGCTTGCTCTGTTACCTGGTCTTTTAACAGGCTCTCATTCAGACGCCATGTCCATGCCTTTTTACAACATTCGTTAGCGGTTAGGGACAGCCACACCGGGCTGTGGTCCGACAAGGACGCTGGTCCTATGTCAGGGGTAATAGGTCATGGGATATTAATAGGTAGTCCAGCCTCGCATACGTTGAGTGAACCGATGAGAAATGTGAGTAATCTCTATCCCTGGGGTGGAAGATCCTCCAGGGATCACACAACTGTAGTTTGTGCAGTGCCTGTTTTACTCTCCTTAGACCCCCATAGGGGATGGAAGACCTGCCGGTCGATGAGTCAAGGAGTGGTTCTAAGGTGACGTTCAGGTCTACTCCAAGAAGTATCCTCCCTTCCTGGAAGTCCGTTAGTTTCTCCAGGAACCTCAAGAGAAATTCTACCTGGCCACTGTTAGGGACATATACTGAGGGCATTGTGTATTTTTCTCCCGACACTGTGCTTTTAATCATTATGTATCTGCCCTCGTTATCCGCAGATGTTTCTAGGACCTGGAAAGGGACGTCCTTAGCTAATAGTATTACCACCCCCTTGGATTTGGAGTCTGGAGAGGAGCTTGCATAGCATTGGGGGAAGTATCTAGGGGACATCCTGGGACAGGCCCTTCCCTTAAAGTGCGTCTCCTGTAAGAAAATTATCTTGGCCCTCATCCTTCTCAATTCCGAGACTACTGCCGATCGCTTCTCGGGGACATTGAGGCCTCTACAGTTCAGGGACACAATCTTCATAGAAGCCTCCCAAGGGTCCCGAGAATTCCCCTCCCCCCCCCCCCCCGGGGGACAAGGAACACGACGCAGAATGGATAGTGGTGTTATGTGGCATCTAGGGGAAAGCCTAGAAGATATATGGGAGGGGAGAAGTGAGATAAAAGAGAGGAACAAGGTAACAAAAGATCCGGAGAAACCCAAGGAAGTCTTGGGTTTGTATGAGGTCGCAATATTGGCTTCCCTAATCTAGGGGAGCCTGGTCTCGTGTCTCCTGCGGGAGTCTCCGGCAACTTCCCCCAAGAGAGCACTCAGACCGCGTGGGGGAATGGAAGCTAGGCGAAGAGGAACCAAAATTTTTCAAACAACTATGAAGATTGGTCTCTGTCTACCATCCGAGGCATCCCTCCTCCCCCCTATAACACGTTAACAGTTAAGCAGCAACACATGTTCATGAACTATTAAAAGAAAAATTGAGTGATCCCATAGAAATAATTACTGGGTAATCCACATCATTGTTCCCCACCCCAGGGGCACCCCACGCTAGGCGAGTCCCCTGCAGCTTACAGTAAGAGCCAGGGGCATCCCATCCCCTAAACCAGGGGAGGGCCGCCCCCGAGTCCTCCCCTTTTTTTTTTATTTTCATACCTTCCAGTCTCCCGGGGATCCCGCCCATCCAGGCCTACCTCAGGTCCACCTGCGGTTAACTCCCTCTCCAAGTCAGTTAGGAACCCGGCCCCGGCCGGAGAATCCCCCGCCACCCCAGACCCACCGTACCCCCGGGAAAGGGGGGGGGGGGGGGAATCAGGCAGTTAGGCAAGCCGCGGTCCAGGCGGCAGGCGGATCCCCATCCAGGAGGCGGGCTAGGCCCCAGGCGAGGGGCACGCCCAAGCCAGAGTCCCACCGCGTCTCGGACGGGGGCACCCCCAGCCGGAAGGCGGGCCCACTCCAAACAGCTCGGGCGCTCCAGCACATGGGGCGCACCGCCAAGCGGGCGGGGCACCCCAAGCCCAGAGGCCCAAAACACACACCGGGTAGCAGGGAGCATCCCAGACCAGTAAGGAACATGCATCCCGGGCGGGGGGGGGACAGGTCAGCAAGCGGGTTGTGGCCCGGAGAACAGGGAGGCCTCCGAGATCAGACCTCGGGCGAAGAGCAAACCTCAGTCAGAGCCACGCTACATACCACATGGGGGACATATCGAGATAGCAGGTGAGCTATATTCTGAACGGCCTCGACCAGTTCAGCTCTGTGGACACATTACGGGTCCGATAGGGGGCCACCCGGGTCCAGCGGAAGGTGGCGCCCCAGGCAGCAGGGGAGTACTCCGAACCAGGGCGGCGAATCGCGTTGCCGGATCGCTCCGTCGCTCCGGAAACCGAGATTGGTGCGGTCCCCAAGAACTCAAAACAGCCCCGGCAATTGCGACGGTTCCTTCAGAATATAAGACCTCCGATCCTTTCGAACAATCAGCTGAAATGGATGACCCCAACGGTAGGATGCTCCTTGTTGTTGTATCAGATCTAGAAGAGGTCTCATCAATCTCCGCATTTGAAGGGTCCTGTGAAAGAGGTCAGGCAGCAGTGTGATTCGCGCTCCCTCCAGGTCGACCGGGCCTTTGTTCCAAGCCCTCTGCATAATAGCCTCCTTGACCTGGTAAAAATGCACTCTGCAGAGCACATCTCTTGGCCTGTTGGGGGCATCCCGAGCGGGGCCCTGGGCCCGATGGATTCAGTCCATCTCAATGTGGTCCGAGGGTGGACGGTCTAGGAGGTTGTTGAACATGCTGCAAACTCTTGTTTTTAACTCTGATGGGGCTATCGATTCGGGGATGCCCCTCAGTCGTATATTGTTGCGTCGATTTCTGTTTTCGTGGTCATCCTGTTGTAGTTGGAAAGAGGAGAGCAGCCGTCTGGTAGCATCTCGTTCACGTTCCAGAGCTTCCACTCTTGCTTGAATATCAATCTGTACGGCATTATTAGTTTCTACTCTGTTAGAGAGATCTGCCACAGAGTTCTGCATGGATGTTATCTCTCTGCGGAATGTCCCCTCCATCCTAGTTATGTAAGTTTCAAAGTCCACTCTGGATGGTAGAGCTTTAAGGGCGTCTGCAATATTCAGCCTGACCGATTCTGCGATGGCCGAGATCAAGGCCCGGGGCAAAGTCGCTCCTGGGGGTTCCACATCAGCTAATCCCGCAGGAGACTCTCCTCTGCCATGGATGATCGGATACTCCTTTGGAGCTCTGGCGGAGATATGCATCGGCAGGTATAGGGGGGAGTTGCAGGTATCAGGTCCCGCGATGTGCCAGCTACCTCAGTGTCAGACATCAGATCAGGATCAGGATCAGGGGGCAGCCTCCTGTCACCTCTCCCAGGTGCCGAACTTCCCACACGCCAGTCGGTGGGGACTGGTTACTGTAAGGCAGCGTCGGGGCCTTTGGCGTCTGTTTGGGCCCCTGTGCAGTCATTCTGGAAGCCAGTGTGTATCCCTCATGCCCTTGGGCCCCCCAGCTACAGTGGACCATGGCAGAGGTCACCATCTGCCCTCCTCTGTCAGATGGCGCATGCTCCCCCTCTCCTCCCTCTCTTGTCTTCCCGTGTGCTCAGAGATGTGTCAGCCTCCATTCCTAGGTCCCCTCTCACCTCAGAGGAGATCGTGTCAGTTGCGGGGCTTCCTCTCTCCGCTGGCACAGTCATATGGATTTCAGTCATGACAGGCTGATACGCGCTCCCTGGTGTCCAGAGCGCCGGGTCTTCCTCCACGGGTGGCGCGTTCAGCCGCCCGTCCGTCTCCCTCCCCGTCCGCGCGGCGGTGAGCGAATCTCTTCCGCAGCCTGCGGGGGAGAGCAGAGGCCGGCTCCCCGCACCTCCGATCGGGGCTCAGCGCACTCGCAGGCTGAGCTCCCCGGTCCTTCTCCCTTGACCGGTGTTCGTTCCGCGAAGGTGGTGGACTCCACCTCCCGCACCAGCAGGGCCGGCGCCATGTTGCCTGCTTCTTCCCAGGGTGCAGGTCGGCGCAACGGTGAGGGCCAGCGAACCTCCAGCCTCGAGGGTGATCCACGGCCGACGACTCCCTCCCGATCCGGGACTGCAGGTAGGGCCGCCCCCGGCTCGATGGGGGATTCTCCCACTTCTCCAGCTCCTGGGTCCCCGCCCGCCATCTTGTCCAGGGAGCGTCCAGGACTCTCCGGGGCCCCAGATCCTGCGAGCCCCCGGTGTGCTCTTGATCCTTTTCTTCTTAGTCATGTTGTTAGGAAAGCTGCTGCTATTAAATAATATGCACTTTAAAGGGGTAAAGTGAGGAGCCTCGTGTCCCGGCGTCCTACTCCTCCATGCGCAAGCCACGCCCCCTCCCCCATGCCATTTTTTTAATTATTTAAACCTTTATAGTGTGGATAGTAGTATTTTATTTGTAAATGTTATAAAAAGCTCAGTTTGGGGGGGTCTCCTGGGCAGGAACGGGGGGCTACCAATACATATGTGGTACCATTGTAATCGGGAGAAATGGGGCTTTCACATGCAATATGGTTTTCTTTAATAAAATAAATGTTTTATTTAAAATAAAGGAGACAATTTTCTAAAAAATACTTTTTTTAAAATGTCTTTTACTTAAAAATATTTTAAAAAACAGTAGAAAAATTACATTTTTTAGAAAAGTAATTTCATGTTAAAGCCTAAACTCTGCTGCAAACATATATATATATAATTTTCCTGGAAATTCCTGCAAAAATAGCGCAAAACATGGCACAAAATGGTGAAAAAATGACCTGTCAGAGGGTGACAAAATCTCAAGTAGGCTGGCAGTTAAAAGGGTTAAAAGTAGCTATGCATGTTGGGGGGACCTTGTTCTTTCAGATTTAGCTTGAAGCTAAGATTTACCAGAAAGATGAGCCCACTACAACAAGCTGGGTACTCTTAAAAAGCTTAACATGTGTGCTTTCAGGGAATATATAGTTTGTGGGGGGTATTCCAAATGTAAAGGGTTGTTTTGGTAGAAAAAGCGCAAGGTGCGCACTTTGTCTGCAGAGCTGAAATTTTCAAGTAAAATTGCCGTTACGCGCATGCTTTACTTTGGGGTGTTTGCCAACTCTTCCCTTGACAGTAGCTATGCATGTTGGGTATTGTTCTGTTAGGGGGGTATAGTTTTTTTTAGGAAAATGTGGCTTTGATTCTGCTTTTTTATCCATTTTTTAGGGAAACTCTTTGCAACCAAAGAATACATTGAGGGATTACTTCCATAAAACTATGGCCACATCAACAAACCTGGTACGCCTAGAAAGCTTGAGGCGTGTACTTCCAGAGAATATGTAGTTTTTCGGGAGTATTTCAATTGTAAAGGGTTGTTTTTATTGAAAAACTGCAAGGTGCGCATAGTGCATAGAATTTTATCTGAAAATCCCCTAAAGCGCTGTTTCAGTTTGGGGGAGTCTCCTGGGCAGGAAAGGGTGTCTAACAATACATATGTGGCACCTCTGTAACCATGAGAAATTGGGAATTCACACGCAATAAGATTTTATAGACGACCATACATTTTTTTATTACAAAAAAACACTACAAATTGTAAAAAAAAAAATTTTTTATTTTTTTGCACATATTTCAACCAAAAATATTGAGAATACACCTAAAAAATGACGAACAAGACATTTCATGTTAAAGCCCAGACTCTGCTGAAAAAAAAACAATATATCATTTTGAACATGCGTAGCGCAAAATAGTACAAAATCGTCTAGCAACAAAAACTCCAGGTAGGCTGGCACTTAAAAGGGTTAAAGTTATACTAAAAGCAAGCCTGATTGTTATCCCATTGTCTCGGGCCACATGTTGCACTGTCCTAAACTTCAATGCATTTTCAAAAAGACCCTGTAGTTCCCTAGTACACCCTGGTATCTTTAAAAGTATTACAGCATTGCAGATTCATAGAAAAAATATAATTCTGTGACACTCACTACATCCAAGTCTACATCCATTTCAGGTCGTCAGCCCCAGAAACTAATTCCTGCCCGGAGGGTGTGGACTGCCAGATAGAAAGGTGTGACTCCTCCCGCCCCTATATACTCCCAACTGCCCCAACACAAGTCAGTAATTGAAATTCAGCAGAACCACCGGCCAGTAGGCTAAGATCTATAGTAGAAAAAAATGTTAATCCACATCTTTCTCCGCTTATTTTCTTTCTCAATTTTTTATTATGCTGAACACACGATTTACATATATACAGAAGCACCAGGACTAGTCATCTAAGGAATAGAAAACCATACCCAGTAAAAGAGAGGGTCTGACAGACTGGAATGGATGTATAAGAGAAAACAATTCTATAGGTGTCACAGAATCATATTTTTTCTCCCAATCTATTCCAGGACGTCAGCTCCAAAAACGAACGGGACCTCCAAAAGCAGTGCCCTACGTCTGGGCGGGATTCCGAAGCGTAAAGAGTAGCTAAAAGCAGCTAACTACTGTATGTACAACCTTTCTACCAAAAGCGGCATCCGCCAAAGCTCTAACATCTACCTTATAGAACTTGGTAAATGTGTGAGACCAAGCAGTGGCTTTACATACCCGTTTCACCGAGGACTGGTGCTGAAAGGCCCAGGAAGCGCCAATAGCTCGAGTGGAATGAGCTGTAACCCGAAATGGAGGTTCTTTTCCTTCCTGGCTGTATAGGCTCTGACTATCGCCTATCTTACCCATAAGCTGATGGTAGACTTAGCTGGCGGAAGACCCTTTCGAGGACCTTCAGCTATAACGAACAAAAAGCCTGATTTACGAAAAGGCTTTGTAGCAGAGATGTAATATCTTAAAGCTTACCATGTCCAAAGAATGAAGGAGCCTTTCCTTGGGATTAGCTGGAACCGGACATAAAGATGGTAAAACCACCTCCTCGATGAGAGAAACCACCTTGGGAAGAAAATCCAGCTTAAATCGGAAGAGAGACTTATCCTTGTGTAATTCAAATTAAGGAGCTTGAACAGATAAATCGGATAATTCAGAAATGTACCGAAATGGGGGAGTTCCTGGACATGGAGGAGTGAGGCTGCAGTGCTGAGAGCTCCTGCGTTCTGGGTCCCTACGTGCCATTTTGCAGCAGCGATTCATCATTGATGTGGCATGGCCAGAAAGAAGAACAAGAGGGGAGGCAGGGGAAACCAACCGCAGAGGTCCCGGAGCCGGAGGAGCTGCCATGCCGACAAGATGGCGGCGGCTGCCGAGAACTACGCGGCCGCAAGAACAGATGAACACCGGGACTCCCCTGCGTCTAAGGAGTCCAACAGTGAGGAGTTCCTGCCACTCACCCAGCAATGGATCCGGAGATCAAAGCGGAGAGGAGGCGCCGTCGTTAACCAGAGGAGGGTGTAGCAAGATGGCGGCCGCGCGCGCCTGCACTCGTGATCTGCTGCCCGGAGGACTCAGAGGGGGGGAGGTGCCCATGGCACACGGAGCCCGATCAGAAGACGCTGGGTGCCCCACAATACGAGGCCCGGCTAGGCAGAGAAGCAGATGTCAAGCTGCCGAGGCAGTCTCCCAGGCTGACAGGATGGCCAAGCTGGGATCCCCGCAGCCTCTGGGCAAGAACTACCATCAGAAGGATCTGGAAAGCCACACATGGTGCCTGAGGGGAGCAGACAGGCAACAGTCAGCCCCGGGGGGATACCCAATGCAAGACCCCGTGCGGAGCACCAGGCAGGCCCCTCCATTGGAACCGGAGGTGGTAGTTGTGAGGGGGGATCCGGCGCCCTCAAGCTCACCAGCCCTCCTGAGCATGATGTCCCCAGAGATCCGGAGGTCCCCCGGAGCAGAAAGCCCGAGGCCTATGTCCCCTTCCCTGCCCTGCTTTTCTCCAGTACAGACGCATGGCCCGTGGAGCGACTGGGAATCTGGCCGCCCTGGAGCATCTGCCGATGGCTGGGGACCGAGGCCATCCCCTTCACCCCTTGCGCTCAAAAGATCAGTCGACACTGGAAGAGCCTGTGACCCCGACATCCACTTAGAAACAATCTCGCTTTTGAAGGGTCTACCCTCCAGATCGGATATTGAAGAGTTCATAGCGAGATATGAAGCGGTGCAGGAACTGACAGAGGTTAAACAACATATATCGGCGGTAGAGGCGAGGGTTACCACGCTAGAGTCCTCAGATGCGACAGCAGCGAGCCGCCTTCAGGAGCTGTAAGAGATGTGAAGCACAGGAAACCCTGCTGGTGACCCAGCAACTGCATATGGATGAGATCGATAATCGTAGTCGGAGAAACAATCTGCACCTAAGGGGCATCCCGGAGGGCTCAGTGGGAGAGGACCTAAAGTACATTGTGACAACAATATTCAATACGTTGCTTGAAAGAGAACTGACCGCCCCAATCGAGTTGGACAGGGTGCACAGGGCACTGGGCCCCAGCAACCCAGACCCCACAATCCCGAGAGACATGGTCTGCAGGGTACACTTCTTCACCTTGAAGGAAGACATTGCGCGAGGGTAGCGTCGAGTTTGACGGCGCATCTGTTCAAATCCTGCCGGACTTGTCGAGAAGGACCCTGCAGATGCAAAGGGTTTTGAGGCCCCTTTTAGATTTGGTCCTCAACAAGGGAGCTTCATACAGATGGGGGTTTCCCTTTCACCTGGTCATGAGAAAGGACTGTAGTGTTTTTCTGTTGAAGGCTCTGCGAGATCTTCCGGCCCCGTTTACCTTCTTCCGTTGTGACCCCACTGATGTGCCGAACTGTCTGGCGGCGAATTTGTCACAGTCCCTAGTGCGAGCGCCTAGACTGTACGACGCCGAGTCTTGAACGAGCCTTGGGGAGCCAAGCCGGCCCGTCCCTTCCCTCCCAGGATGATGGTGGCAGTAAACGCCACAAACGGGTGGTGCTGGGCGAAGCCTCCCCGGGCTGAGTATACTGATCTTGCCACACATTCGCTTAGTTAAATGCTGCTTATGTCTTGCTTGATTTACCTTCTTTAGTGTAAATATGGTTTAACTGTTTTATGATGCTGCTTCAGTGAGTGTGTTTCAGACGGGGCCCGAAGTAGGTTGCGTTGAGCGCAGTTGTGGCTCCGCAATGAAAGACACTCTACCCCTAGTAGGGCTGCTCTGTGGATCCCAGTGACCTACGGGGCCTTTTTCTTTTCTGCTTAGGAAAAAGTTGGTTATAGTTACATTTCCCCTGTCTTGTGTCTACCCCTTCCCTGTACCCCACCTAAGCCGCCAGCTTACTTGTAGGCCTTACAATCTTCCCTCTCCGAACAATCCCTCGGGGAGACAGGTTTTAAGCTTTGAGGGCCCACGCTAGTCCCCCTGGGCAAGTTTAAAGATGTAGAGATAATATGTCTAAACGTCAAGGGAATGAACAGTCCTGAGAAACGGTCATTAGTTTTGAGGCACCTCAAAGGGCTCAAAGCACAAATAGCCTATCTACAGGAGACACAATTCAGAGCCGACAACCCCCCTCATTCGGGGTTAGGCCCTTCCCCTGGTCCTATCATAGCTAATCCCCAAACTCGCGGTCCAGAGGGGTGAGTATAGTGATAGAAAGGGGTCACCCATGGGAACTGATTGAATGTAAGGCAGATGACGAAGGGAGGTGGCTATTTGTGAAGGGGAAAATCCTCTCCCAGGTATACACTTTAGCGAACATCTATGCCCTGAACGTGGGACAAGTTTCCTTCTTATAGAAGGTAATGGAGTCACTTGCGGACTTTCGGGAGGGAGAATTGGTAGTAGGAGGAGATTTCAACTTGGCGCTGGAACCACTCCTAGATACCTCCAGGGGGAGCCCACACATAGCATACGCTAAACTGAAGCGCCTGAGGAAAGTCCATAAAAAGTCATGGTCTGATGCTCACCTGGCGACCCTGACCTCCTTAAGGGAAAAGTTGAAAACAATTAGCTGCGACAAAATTAAAGACCAAATGTTTAAGTGCCGCAGGGTATTCTTTGAGTCCGGGGATAAGTGCAGTAGGCTGTTGGCCAGGGCACTACAGACCGAAAGGGCTAGAATGTACATTCCCAAGGTTATGGGCCCTGGGGGGTTGGTAGCCCACATTACAAAAGACATCGCGGAAGCTTCTGCAATTTCTACGAGGACCTGTTCAACCTCCCAGGGTTACAAGGTGACCCCCAGGGGCAGCAGGCCCTGCGATATATCGGAATATCGATATATCAGATATGGAATCTGGGATGCCTAAATTACCGGAGGAGATAGTAACTGAGCTAGAGGCTCTGATCTCCATGAAAGAGCTTCAGAGTGCTGTGGCCAATACGGCCTTGGGTAAGTCCCCGGGCCCAGATAGCCTTCATCTGCAATACTATAAAAAATTCTTTCCCCTCCTGGCACCTAGAATCTTAGCCTTGTTAAACTCAATCAAAGATGGAGACCCACTCCCAGAAGACTCCCTTAGAGCCCACATTGCTGTGATCCCGAAAGAGGGCAAAGACCCTACTCTCTGCCCCATTTACAGGCCAATTTGCCTTCTGAACGCAGACGACCAGGTTGGGTTCATGCCCCATAGGGAGGCCAGAGACAACACCATAAAGGTGTTGAACTTAATACATCTGGCGAAGACTAGCAAAGTGCCGACCCTCTTGCTTGCGAGCGATGCAGAGAAAGCTTTCTACATGGTTGACTGGAGGTTTATGCAGTCCACGCTCTGGAATGTGGGGCTTGACCCTAATATGATGGGCTGGATAGACAGCCTCTACAGCACTCCCTCTGAGTCGGTCTGAGTAAACGGCCTGATGTCTGGGTCTCTTAGGACCTCCAACGGGACCAGGCAAGGCTGTCCCCTGTCACCCTTGATTTTCATCCTTACACTCGAACCCTTTATCTGTAGCGTGAGGAGAAACCCTGACGTAAGAGGTCTGCAAGGGCCCTCTGGGATCTACAAGTTTGCTGCCTACGCAGATTACCTAATTTTCTTCCTGTCTTGCCCAGAGACATCCTTGCTGGGAGAAGGGGTCCTACTGGCAAGGCAGCACCCCACAATTGGTCGCACACACCCGTTTTAGAAGGAGGGAATTTCACCACCCCCCTCCCCCATGTACCCTGTCCTGGGGAACCCGCAGTTCCCGCTGGGCTCCGAGGGTCAGACCGCAAAGAGTTGGAGGGAAGCTGGCCTGCACAGAATTAGACTTCTTGTTGGGGGGGTAACTGGATAGATCTTACTGAGGAAGCACAGGCTAGGGGTCTCCCTGGGTGGTCCACGTGGCAACGTCTGCAGTTGACTCACTTCCTTCGCTCCTGACGGGCACACAGAGAGGAGGACTTCCGGAGAGACACACTCTCTCGATGTACAAGATGCTTCTGCCCCCCCCCGGGTTTAGACGCCCCCCCCCTTCTTGGATAAATGGGAAAGGGACCTGAATGTCACCTAGACGCCCAAGAAAGAATCCTATACCTACCTACAACACCTCAATCTGTACAAGATACCAAGAGTGCAGCTACAAGCTCTGACCCCGTGGTATAGGGTACCGGCAGTCCTTCATAAATGGTTCCCAAGCGTTTCAGAGACATGTTGGATGTGTGGGAAGGAGAGAGGAGACCTGCTGCATATGTTCTGGTCAAAGCGTTCTGGGGCACAGTTAGGGGGGTGACGAGGAGGGTCTTGGGCTTGGCCATACCTGCGGACCCGGCACTTTGTCTTTTGCACGTGTCAGGTTCTCCGCTAAAGAGATACCGCAACTCTCTGCTGTGTCATCTGTTGAACGCAGCCAAGGCGTGCATACCGCAGGTGTGGAAGAGCACGGAGCCTCCCCCCTATAGTCCTGTGGTTCCACAGAGTCAACGAAATAATGAGATTCGAAAAGGTTATGCTCTCTAGGGATAACAGATTTGAGAAATTTACAGCAATGTGGTTCAGTTGGATAGAGTTTAGGGGTAAAGGGTAAAAACTGCTTGGAAGGTGCTAGCTGCTAGGTGCCCCCCTTACCCCCCCCAGCACACCTCTCTGTTCTGTCCCTTGTTCCTTTGTCTGTTCTTACCTTGCAATGGTTGACAACCGTCCACCCGGGTCACGTAGGACTGACTAACAGACGGCGTGCCCTGACTCGCGGGTGGTGGCCCTCGCAGGGGCCCTGGGGCCGTGGGTGTGCTCCCGGCAGCCCTGGGGCCCCTGGGGGGGCCTCTTGTCCCTGTCGCATGTATGCGGCTGTCTTAACCGCTGGCTTACAAAATATTATCAGGTGTAAACAAGCCCATCCAAAATTGGGCCTGGTTTGAAGCTTGGGGGCACAGCTATGCTGATACACAAGTGTCATGTGTACTAAGTTATCTGTATTGCATTGTATGTCACTTTATTAGAATTGTTTGCCAATACATTTGTATCTAAAACTTTAAAAAATAAATAATGGGTACTAGAAAAATGACATTAAGAATCAATAGGGTTGGAAACGCATCTATCAAGGGCTCAAAGGGAATGCCTTGCAGGGCCAACAATACTAAATTCAAGTCCCAAACCGGTAAAATAGGCTTGCGCAGCAGGCGCACAAAAGGGTCTTAAAGTGGACCAACACCCAGGATTTTGACTATCCTGGGTCTTGGTCCACTTCGGTGGGGCACCCCCGATCGGGGTGCCCCGCTGTGTGAAACCCCCCCGATCACCCTAAAAACTCACCTCTCCCCGCTCCCAGCGCTGAGGGACAAGGGATTTGACAGCCGCTTGTCTGCGGCTCCTCCGCCTCCCGCGCGTCCCTCTTGACGCGCGCGCGCCCGCGCCGGCCATTCACAGACGGCCGGCGGCGGCGGGCGGCCACCGCCGAAGCTAGGGTAAGGGGGTTTGGGGGTTTTGAGGGGGTTTCACCCCGCGGGACATCCCGATCTCGGATGTCCCGCGGGGAGGGAGGTGATCGGCCCGGGAATCTTATAGATTCCCGGGCCGATCACCCGAGGGTGATGGTCCACTTTAAGCCTATTCTCAGCAATGGGTTTCTGAAAAAAAGATGAATAGGGCAGAAACAAGCCCCTTTAGTGTGCTTAATTAGAGCCATCCTCCAGACCCTTCTGTAGAAATTCCAGGATCCTGGAGATAGAAAACTTTCTAAAAAAAGAAGTTCCTAGATTCACACCAGGCGATATAAGCCAGCCAAACCCCGTAGTATATCTGCTTCCGGGCCTGGACCATAGTGTGAATTACCTTGGCAGATAAACCCCTCTCTTAATAACCAAGCCGTCAAAGCTGAATGCTGACCAGCAAAGGTTCAGTGCATCCGTTGCTATTGCTAGAGGGTCCGGGATAGAGACACAAACTTCAGAAACTTCTGATTGTGTTGGGACGCAAAGAGATCTACATCCGGTCAATCCCAATGCAAGCAAATGGCCTGAAACACCCTCTGACTGAGAGACCACTCTCCCTGGCGCAGGACTTTTCTGCTTAAACAGTCAGCCTGCAGACACCACCTCCTGTATCCAATGATCTGACATGTTGTGTCTCCAGACATGAGCAAACTGCAGAAGCCGTCCCTCCACCCGCAAGGGCTTTGACTTGATCCACCAAAAAGCTCTAGCCCTGTTCTTTGATTTAGGTCCGCTCCAGAACTCCTACCAGGATGCTGAAGAAGCGGAACCTCTACCCCCAAAAGGACCGGGAGCTAGAGGACTTAGTTTAGTTACCTCCTTAACCATAACATCAAGATGCTCCCCAAACAGTCTACCCCCAGGAAGGGTAGATTGTCAAAGACCGCTTAAAAGTGGCATCTGCTGATCATTGCTTGAGCCATGGGGAGCGCCGTCATGCAACTAGTAAGGCTGAAGGTCTGGTGCCTAATCTAACCAAATCATCCATAGCCGTAATATAATTGTTAATATCCAAACAAGTCAATCAATAAGTCTCCCTTCTTCCTTTTTGGAGCTCTGGGAGGCGAAATATGCAGAACCTCGAAAATGGCCGCAATGAGGTTCTCCATTTCGTCCCTGACCAAAAAATCCTCCTCAGAAGAGGAATCTTTCCCACTAGAGGGAAGTAGGCCCTCGGAAAGCTGTTCCTCCTCCTCCCCCCCCCCCCCCCCGAAACTAGCAATGCGTATAAATCTTCCTCGGGATTAGAGGAACATAAATGCTTCCTCTTTTTCAAAGCCTTCTTGGGACCCGACGGAGCTAGCTGCCTTTCAAGGCAAGCTAATCTCTCCGCAATATCAGGCTGAGTCTTGCCCCTCCACTGGCCTGAGCAGGCATAGTTACCAGAGGGGCCTTAAGCTCTGAGGGACCTGCATCAATAGTTACTGGTGGCATAGACCTCCTAGCATGTTCATTAATCTGAATACTGAACAGAACTCACCCAATGTTCTTTGCCGACATATAGGACAAAGTATAACCCTGTCTGCTGAGATACCGGATCCACTATCCGCAGATGCCTCCGTTATGGTGATTCAATTATAGTCTAAATAACCCGAAGGGACTAAGACTGAAGTATATATTACTCCTCGATAGTCAAGTGACTACTCCAACAGACTAGGAGGAACCATGGGTAGGCAGACGGCCGGCAAGGAAGGCAGACGGCGGCCACGCGGGAGGAGAGAGATAAAAAAACACTGTCATTTCCCCGCTAAGGAGAGCCAGAACCTGTTTGGGGCCACACGTTTACCGGACTTGACGGGGAGGGTTACCGGTTCTGCCGGAGGTACTTCGCTGTCGGCAGGAAAGTTACGACCTTTCCCACAAGGGCAAGAACAAGGGAAAATCCCGCCCAATGACATCATCATACATCAGGCGTTTTACTACACCAACTTCATGGGTCAATGTTCCCGCGGGGGTCTCAAACTTACCCACGGCAACAGGGTAAGCCATGATATCCCCATGGATGCAAAGCACACTAAGCTTTCTCTTTCATTTACAACCACCACGCACCAGGTTGGCCCGGACCAAAGTTACCCAGCTACCTGAGTCCAATAGTGCCTTTACTGGGCGACCACTCATTTTCACAGGCACAATCTTGTGTCTCAGGCTCTAACCGCTGACTGGCGGCACACCCCGGTTCTGCTAACAGAGACCTTCTGCGGGCAACGTCACATTTCATGGATTCAGGGGAGAGGGGGCAAAACCATGGCTATGTGTCCCCATTCTCGGCACCTCCAACATTGAGGACGACAGAACCTCCTTGCCCGGGCGTCTTCCCTAGAATCAGGGGGCTTTTGGGGGTCAGGGTCAGTCTTTTGCCCCCTTACACCCCTCCACACACCTCCAAGGGGGACTTGCTTACCCAATGGTCTGCTGGTCTTCATGGTGGCTGGTTCCCGAAGATGGTCCTCGGTCGCAACGTATCTCTCAACGACGTTGACCAACAGTTCAGCAGTCTGAGGGTCGTCTTGTCCAAGCCCACCGCTGTAGCTTTGGCGGCAGGGTCCAAAAAAAATGGTCCACCGCGACCTTCGATTATCTGCGCCGGTGTGGACTGCTCCGGCTCCAACCAATTTTGCACAAGATGGACCAAATCAAACATCTGCAACCGAGCAGGCTTATTACACAGCAAAAGTCCAGTTATGCACTCTCTGGGCCCGAACCGCTGGCGAGCAAGAATCTCCAGTTTGAGTTTAACATAGTCCCTAAGGTCAAAGTAAGCTTTTTGGGGCTCACCTGCCAGAAACGGTGCAATCACGTCTGCCCACTCGGCCACTGGCAGCTGCTCTCTCTCAGCCATGCGCTCAAAAGACCGTGAGGTAGGCCTCAACATCATCCTGGAGGGGTCATCTTTTGCAGGACCCGCTGTACAGCTCTCCTCGCACCACCCATCTCAACCGGGCTTCTCTTCGATTGTGAGAATTAAGTCACAACAGTCTCTCTAAGTGCAGCAATCTGTTTTATCAACAGGCGGTTTGTCTCCTGCTGCGCTTGGTGCTGCTGTGCCATGGCTTGCTGCTGGGCTTGCTGCTGAGCTTTGCTGCTGTGCCATGGCTTGCTGCTGTGCTTGCTGCTGTTGTGCCATGGCTTTCTGCTGCTGTTCCAAGGCCTGCACATGCTGGAGGTTAGCCTGGATTAGCTGCTTAATCATCTCCTCCATTTGCGTTTGGTGAGACATCTTAGTCGCCGCTTTCACCCTCGACATCCAAAAATGTTTTTGGTCACTCCATTGCCCCTAGCAACAGTCACTGTGCCCCTCGCATCCTCCACCAATTGTGAGCGGTTGGGCAATCAGCAGTGACACGGACAACAGTCTTTCAACAGCAAAACGGGTTTATTGAAACGCAAATCATCACTCATTTCAGGGTTTGCAGCATCAACGCAATAAATCAAAAGTGGTTACTTCACCAAACAAATGTAAGTCCAGGGCTGGGTACTCCAGCAAGCTGTAACTTTACGGCAAGTTAAATCCACTTTGCAGGGCGTATCAGCCCTCCGCTGCTCATCCCCACAAGTCCACGGTTAGGGGGCACAAAAGCCAAGTCCTTCGGCTTGCAAAAGTCCTTTTCTTCACAACTTGTGCACCTCAGCCTGGGCTCCCTCCTACAGGCTGGTAAATAGACAATAGACAGGCCGTGTGTCTCTTTTTTATTCAGGCTTCCCCTGCAATCAGCCTGATCACCTGTGCACGGCCTGAGGTTATGGAATAAACCTGAACGGGATTGGGGAAAGTGACCTGGGTCCTGAAAACCCGACACGGATCGTGCCTGATACAGCCTAGCAGGGGAGAAATACAAACCATTTATGACATTTTTGTACAATTTACCACACAACATTAATCATAAAAAATAAACATGTGGGAAGAGAAAAGGGGAGATATATAAAAATGTACCAACGTTGCTCCAACAGGTTCACCAGACAACCAGACAATTGCCTTTCTTAAAGAAAGTCTTCAGCCCAGAGTATATGACACCCTAGAAGCGCCCAAAACTCCGATGCTTCCCTTACCACGAGGATCCTAAAAAAACAGCATAGCTGAGGAGTCATAGTGGGTCCAAGGATCTGTGGTAAATAAGGCCGTGGCAGAAGGCAGACAGGGTAAAATTCCCCACTTCCTGCATAAATCCTAGAAAAAAGGAGAAAGTCGCAGTCCAGTCCAATTGCTAGAATGAAACTAATTTGTCTTGAGCAGCCGAAAGTATATAGGGCTGGGAGGAGCCACACCTTTCTATCTTGCAGTCCACGCCCTCCAGGCAGGAATTAACCCATTTGTTTCTGGAGCTGACAGCCTGGAATGGATTGGGAGAGAAAATGAAGAGAAACAGTGCGTGTGGCAGAAGAGAGAGGAGGGCGGAGCTGCAGAAAGTGGCAGCCAACCATGACATCTAGGCAGGGAGTAGGGAGGTATTTCCGTTCTTGGTTCCCTGAAGATTGATTGATGGACCAGATCAGCAGGGTGGGGATTGAAAGTTGAATGAAGAAGTGATTTCCACACTAAGGAAACAGAGGAGGAAGCAGAGTGCTGGAGCCACTCAATGAAAGATAAGCTACTGATATTTATTTTTTTAACTTTTGACTTGCCAAACATTTTAAGTTCACAAGAATGCACCTGCCAAACCTTCTTTAAGAGAGTATCCATCATTTTATCGAGTGGATCATTGAGGATACCAAAATCTTAAAAAAGGCCAGGTCCACTCCTTTGGAGACCTTGGAAAAAAGAGCATCTAGCTTGGGACAATTTTCCCATACCTTCATGTCTTTCTCCTTAAAGGGATATGACCTCTGAAGGCTCCCAGACCTATACGCCTTCTTGACTGAATCATTCCATTCATTAAAAATAGTGTCATGAACAGAAAAGTAAATCGGACACAAAGTACAAATAAAAACCAAAAAAACATCCAAGCTTAGATCTAGGTGCAGAAGCCTTTGTCTCTAGCCCTAAAGAAATCAGAATCATATGTAATAGGCATGGCAGATACCTTAATTGGGGATGCCGATTTGGAATCAGAACCGAGACTTTACACAACAGAGGAAGAAGGACCCTCATCCCCTTCCTAAAAATGAATATCAGACCTCTCAGACTTTTGACCCACCTTATTCCTTAACCCTTTCGCTGCCAGCCTACTGTACCTGGAGTTTTTGTCACCCTTGGTGCCAGACCATTTTGCACTATTTTACGCTCCCCATGTTCAAATGTGATTTTTGAAGGGATTTCCAGGGATTTCCCAGGAAAATGATATATTGTTTTTTTCAGCAGAGTCTGGGCCTTAACATGAAATGTCTTATTTGTAATTTTTTAGGTGTATTCTCAATACTTTTGGGTGAAATATGTGCAAAAAAAAAAAAAAAAAGTTTGTCAATAAAATCTTATTGCATGTGAAACCCCAATTAATCTCGGTCACAGCGTTACCACATATGTATTGGTAGACACCCTTTCCTGCCCAGGAGACTCCCCCAAACTGAAACAGTGCTTTAGGAGATTTTCAGATAAAATACAACTATGCACCGCGCTAAGCGCACCTTGCTGTCTTTCCAGAAAAAGAACCCTTTAAATTTGAAATACCCCCACAAACTATATATTCTCTGGAAGTATACACCTCACGCTTTCTAGGTGTACCAGGTTTGTTGACATGGGCGCAATTTTCTGGAAGTAATCCCTCAATCAATTCTTTGGTTGCACAGAGTTTCCCTAAAAAAGAATAAAAAAGAAGAATCAAAGCCACATTTTCCTAAAAAAAACTATATGCAAACAGAAAAAAACAAGTAAAATCTGAAAAAGCAACATCCTCCGAACAGAACAATACCCAACATGCATAGGTACTGTCAAGGGAAGAGTTGCCAAACACCCCAAAGTAAAGCATGCGCATAACGGTAATTTTACTTAAAAATTTCAGCTCTGCAGACAAAGTGCGCACCTTGCGATTTTTCAACCAAAACAACCCTTTAAATTAAGAATATCCCCATAAACCATATATTCCCTGAAAGTACACATGTTAAGCTTTCTAAGAGTACTGAGCTTGTTGTAGTGGGCTCATCTTTCTGGAAGTAAGCCATTGAAGAATTCTTAGGTTGCACAGGGTTTCCCTAAAAACAATTATAAAAAAAGCAGAATAAAGACCATGTTTTCCTAAAATATCAATATGCAAACAAGAGAAAACAAGCTAAATCTGAAAGCACAAGGTCCCCCGAGCAGAACAATACCCAACAGGCATAGTTACTATTAACCCTTTTAATTGTCAGCCTACTTGAAGTTTTGTCACCCTCTGTTGACAGGTCATTTTTCCCCATTTTGCGGCATGATTAACCGTGATTTTTGCTGGAATTTCCAGAAAAATGATATACATTACATTTACTTTTATTTGCAGCAGAGTTTAGACTTTAACATGAAATGTCTTGTTTGTAATGTTTCTACTGTGTTTTGAATATTTCTGCTTAAAAAAACAAAAAAAAAACAAAAAATATATATTTTTTAGACAATTCTCTCCTTTATTTTAAATAAACCTTTTTTTTTTTAATGAAAACCATATTGCATGTGATAGCCCCATTTCTCCCGATTACAACGGTACCACATATGTATCGGTAGCCCCCCATTCTTGCCCTGGAGACCCCCCAAACTGAAAAGAGCAATTTATTACATTTACAAATAAAATACTATCCACACTATAAACATAAGGGGTTAATTAAAAAAAAAATGACATAGGGTCCCCCCTTCCAGGGGGGGGGGGGGCATTTTTGGGGTCATTTTAAGGGTTTAGGGTTAGGCTAACCCTAACCCTCAAAAATCCCCCCAAAAATGACAGTGTCCCCCCTCCCAAGGAGGGGGGGGGGGCCTTTTTGGGGGGAATTTTAAGGGTTAGGCTAACCCTAACCCTTAAAAAGAAAAAAAAATGACGTAGGGTCCCAACTCTCGGGGAGGAGGGGGGGGGGGGGGATTGGGAGACCCATTTTTTGGGGAATTTTTAGGGTTAGGGTTATTCCAAAAAAAATGGGTTCCCCCCTCCCCCTACATCATTTTTATTTTTAAGGGTTAGGGTTAGCCTAACCCTAACACTTAAAAAAAAAATATGACGCAGGGCACGTGGGGGGGGGAACCCATTTTTTTGGGGAATTTTTTTTTTTTTTTTTTTTTTTTTTTAAGGGTTAGGGTTAGCCTAACCCTCACCCTTAAAAAAAAAAATTTTGAATTTTTTTTTGAATTCTAAGGGTTAGGGTTAAGCTAACCCTAACCCTTAAAAATAAAAAAAAATGACGTAGAGGGGAACCCATTTTTTTTTTTAATTTTAAGGGTTAGGGTTAGGCTAACCCTAACCCTTAAAATTAAAAAAAAATGACGTAGGGTCCCCCTTACCTGTCATAACCAGCCCGGGACCAGCTATGGGGGCTTGTAGGAACAGAGTGGAGGGGCCAGCTTTTGTGGCCCCCCACCCTGCAGCCTACGAGCCCACATACCCTGTGTGGGCCCGGGCTCTTCTGCCCCCCCCCCTGGGCTTTGGGGAGGCAGGTAATTGGGGGTGCGGGGGTTAATGGAAAGCCACCCGCTAGTTGCAGGTGACTTGCCAGCCCCTAGCCTTGTGAACTGGTATAAGGGGTCTCATGGACCCCTTACCAGTTCACAAAGGGTTAACAGTAAAAAAAAAAAAAAAGACAGACACAAAAAATGTTTTAAATAAACCTTTATTAAAAAAAAAACAAACAAAAAACACAAGGATACAAGGAACATGTCTCTCGGCTCAAAGATCCAGCTCACTTCCTTGAGAGCTTTCCTGCTTCTGGTGCCCCCCTGATGATTGATATATGCCACCGCCATCTGTTTGAATCCGGACGGGATGACCCCTCAGATTGGGTATCCAATGTTTGAGAGACAATAGAATTGCTCCCAGTTTCAGCATATTTATGGGAATACTGCTCTGCCCCTGGATCATTTGTGACCCCATGACACCCCAACTTGTCAGACTGGCAACTGTGGTGATAATCTTCCAATCTTCCATTGTACTGAAAGAAAAGATTTGTACATCTGAGAAGGCGGGGAATTCAGCCACCAGGTTAATGACTGCCTTGTTGAGAGTGTCATGTAAAAGGGATGATCCAGAGATTGTGGTTTTGATCCCAGATCGAGGGCATTTCCAACTGCAGGGGTCTTGTGTAAAACTGTGCAAAGGAAACCGCCTCGAAGCAAGACACCATCAGGCCCAACAGACACATTCCTTGATGAATCTTCAGCTGAGGGCAGGACAAGAGATCCTTTACTCTGGCCTGAGGTGAAAGTCTGTTCCGTAACAAATACCTTGGCCTGAGATGTGCCTAATGACATACCCAGCAAAGATATAACACTTGAAGGTATGATATGCGGCTTTGAATAGTTGGCTATATAGAAAACCTTTTCTAATGTTGATAAGTTTGTGCATCCTTCTGGACGCCCTGGAAAGATGGGGCCCTGACCAACAGGTCATCTAAGTAAGGAATTCCATGTAGCCCCTGGTTTCTTAGGAAAGCCATAAGGCCTGCCAAAAAGATGTTGGCCATCTACTGCAAAGCACAAATATTTTTGATGACCTGGAAAAAAATCGGGATATGTAGGTACGCATCCTTTACATCCACTGTGGTCATAAATTCTTGAGGCTGAAGCTACATCACCGTGGGTTTTAAGGATTTCATGCGTAATTTCTTCAGGCGGACTAACTTGTTGAGGTCCTTGAGATCTAATATTGGGCATACAGAATTGTCCTCCTTAGGAATTATGAAGAAAGTAAAACCCCTGCCCCCTCTCTAAATGGGGAACATGACAAACTACTCCAATCTCCAAGAGATGAGTTACGGCAGATCTCAATACTTCTGCTTTCACTAGATTTCAGGATACCCCAGACCAAAAAACCTGGTCTGGCCCCTAATTCAATCTTATAAACTGAGGATACTACTTGCTGTATCCAAAGATCTGTTACATGGAGCCTCCAAATGGGAGCAAAATGCAGAAGCCTGAGGGCTTTGAAGGGTTTTTTTCCTTGCTCTGCCAGAAAGATCTTGCCCTATTTTGGGACTTTGGTCTATTCCAAAATTCTTTTCAGTATTCTGAAGAGGCGGAACCTCTACCCCCACGAAAGGGCCGAGGTTTGGAGGCCCTGCGTTTCTGTGGAAGTTTAGTAGACTTACCCCTAGTAGCTTCCTTTACTTAGAAGTTAGATTCTAACTGCTCCCCAACAGACGTCCCCCCTGAAAAGGGAGTCCCGTCAGATTCTTCTTAGGAGGCAGCATCAGCTGACCATTGCTTTAGCCATAATGTGCGCCTAAGTACTAAAGCTACTAACAGAGCTAAACCTCTGGCACTTAACCTAATTAAATCATCCATAGCAGAATACCTGTTAATATCCATACTGGTCTTAAGCAACTGGGAGCATGCCTTCTGTGAACGACCCAAACAAGTCTTGGAATCCAGTTGCTTTAACCACTTTCTGCTCGCCAAAGATACTATGGATGTTGCGGAGGCTGGCCGTAAGAACAACCCTGCAATAGAAAAAGCATCTGATCTATGCGCTCATCCGCTGGATCCTTTGGGAAGGCACAAAGGATGGCATAACAGAAGTCTTAGGAAGACCTGGACCTGGAGTGTCTACAACAGGGGGGTGAGGCCATAAATCAATCAGATCTGAGGAAAAACTATACTTCGTATCCAATACTTTAGGAATTACCGGCTTCTGTCATGCCTTTTGGATCAGATTAGATTAGAACTGTCTCTGTTTTTATTGGGGGGTTTCTGTTCAGAAGCTCTTTATACAGGAGAAATCAGTCTTCCATATTTAGACAGTACTACTGTGGTACAATCCTTAGATAGTGCTGTCCTCATCCAGTGGCCTTAGCATACATACTGGACATGGGAGAAATTTGCCTGCTAAAGGACCAGATCCGATTACCCCGGAAACATCCATCATGGTGAAAAATAAAAATAGTCTAAAGTATCCCTGAGGGCTTAAGACCGAAGTATATAATAGATCTCGATAGTCACAAGTGGGGGCTGAGATGCGTTGTGGGGCCTGAGCTGTGTGCTGGTTCCCCTTCTCGACTGGGTTGACTCCCTCCTCCCTCGGGGATAGAAGCCGGGAGCATCGAGCTGGGCACTGCCCTAGGGCAACGTCTGCCCTTCCCCCCCTCCCATCTGCTTTGATCCAGTGGCAACAAAGCCGGAAGTCTCCTGTACCTAGGCATCAACCAGCAATTTGTGGATCACTCCACTTCTAGAACAGTGCTATGGGCCCTTTGGCTGGCTATCTGGGGCCTGCAGTACACTGAGTATCCGGTCGCCTTGGCCTGCATCCACAGCTATCTTGAAGCCCTGTGTCTCCAAACCCCCCTCTGCTAATTGTGCTAATTCTCCTCCCTTTAAAGAATATCGGCATCTCCTGTGCATCATTCTCATAACCCGGGCACTAACTCGTCATACCTCGAGCATGCCCGCCTCCGCGCATTATACCATAGCCGGAGCACCCAAAGTGGGCATTTACGAATTTCCAGCGCCCTGCACAGAAACAACCCGGTAGGAGCGTCGTCACGATTTGGGACGCCCCAGCAACTCTAGAGCTGAGCAGAATCACAGATCCCAAGCGCGATGGGCGGGGGCAGCAAAAACAAAGATTCCAAGACCCAGACCAGGGGGTCTTTAGCGGCTAATCAGAGCGACCTCAACCGATACATCTCAAAGCCTGCAGAGCCTGCCCGAGACCCGGGCCCGTCGGGGAGTTCACCCCGAAGAGACGCGGAGGATCCTGACCGGGGGGATGTGAGGGCCTCGGGGTCGTCACCAATGGACCGCACGCTATCAGAAATTTGGACCCATCTGCGTTCCATGCCTACTAAAGAGGACTTATCTATGATCACACGCTCAATTAGCGAAAAATTATTCAAGGAGGTTGGCCTTCTGAGGGGAGACCTACGTCAGCTGGATTCTAGATTGGATAAGGTGGAACGAAATCAAGAGGAGGATAGGTCAGCTATACAACAGCTGACACTTCGCCTGGAAGCACAGGAGGCGGCGAACACCAACCTAGCCCTCCACCTTGAAGATTTGGAAAATCGCAATAGGCGGAACAATATTCGCATCCGAGGCCTCCCCGAAGCTACGCGAGTGGAAGACCTAATGCCCACGCTGCAGGGTATATTCTCTGCGCTACTCGGAGACCAAACGGACGGTGAATCTAAAATTGAGATAGACCGGGCACATAGGGCCATTGCTCCTCCTCCCCGGCAGGGGGACCCCCCAAGGGACGTCATTTGCAGAATTCATTTTTTCCAGGAGAAGGAGGCGATTATGGCTGCGGCCAGGAGGAAGGGATCCCTGGATTTTGGCGGGGCGGACCTGCATTTTTACTCTGACCTCTCGAGGTCCACCCTGGCGAGGAGGAGAATTCTGCGTCCACTGCTGGACATGCTTAAACAGAATAACGTGGCCTATCGGTGGGGCTACCCTTTTGCACTGATCGCTTCAAAAGATGGCAAGACCTTTGCTCTCCGCAAGCATGAGGACTTGCCGGACTTTCTTAAGCAGTTCGGTCTTCGACACGTCCAGATCCCGGATTGGCTGGGTGCTACCCTGGACCCGTATCCCTCACGGGCCAGAGAAAGAAGAGCTCCCCGGCCTCCCGACGTGTGATCCTAACCGGACGGGACTGCGGCTTCCATCCCCGCTGCTATGTAGAGGACATTGATTCAACTGTCGGGCTTCCTCACTCTACCCGCTGCATGAGATGCTTGATTTGCATCTCGACAGGTCGTATGCACACATATATAAGTTACTAGACTATGTTGATTGCCTTCTCCGCTTTGAATGTGGGCTGTGTCAGTGTTTATTGTTTCTATAGCGCTTTATCGGCCTGGGCAGGGCTGCCCCTTGGTTGCGGGTCTGGGGGGCAGCTCGGCAATGACAACTGGGCGCCTGTGCGGTGGTGTCCCTCTTCGGGCTGGGTGATCAGGGGGCAGCACTGTATATGTGGGGGTCGACGATTTGAGGGCCCGGGGCTGGCTGCTGGTGGCGGGGGTGGGACCCAGGTACTTAGTATTTGATGTTAAAGTCAGGTTTACAGGTACAATGTTGTATTTTGATTATATTATGTGGACGGCCGGGAGTCGGCGACTGATAGGTGTGAGTGGAGTGTAACTTATAACCCACACCTCCGCTGCAAGCGGCTGCTGACTTCTCGGTCCCCACCAGGAGGGACGTGCCAGCTCAATACTCCCCCTTATTGGGGAGTGTGGGGTCGTCGCGGGCCCTCTACCGGTTCATGGGTGGGGCCTCCCCCATCCTTGAACGTACCAGGCTTTCGGATCACCTCCGCATCAGCCCTCTTGGGCTCGGGGGGTGCTCTTGGAACCTCGTAGTTTGACACTGTTTAGAGTTGAAATTTGTGAGAAATAAACTTTGTTTCCAGTCTTGGGACGTTTCCCAAACACTTCTTTTCTGTTTCTCTCTCACCTTTTTTCCTCTTCTATCTCTTCCCCTCCCCCTCCCTTGCTCGCTTTCCCCCCCCTTTTTTTTTTCTTTCCCCTCTTGGCCCCCATACCCAGACACTTCCTCTCCAGCTGGTGATCGGGTGCTGACTAGGGCGCCAACTCCTTAGGGTATCCCGGGCTGCTCACCTGATCTGAGGCATTGATAGTGTTGGTCATAAGCAGTAATGTCCAGAGACTGCGGTGTCTCGCAAGGTACCTCACGCGCGGGAGTGCCTAACCCTCCTAAAAAAAGCTCAGAGTGGTCTCGTTAAACGCCAGAGGACTAAACACGCCTCTTAAGAGATCTAAACTACCTCAGGAACTGGCCAGACATAAAGCAAATTTTGCATTTATACAGGAGGCGCATTTTAAGGGCGACAGGGCCCCCAGACTGTCCTCCAGGTCCTTCTCCCAGTCCTACACGAGTAATGCGCCAGATGTGAAGGCGAGAGGGGTGGCGATTCTGATCGCTAAGAACACTCCCTTTCGGGTCTCAGATAAGATAGCAGATGAACAAGGAAGATACTTAATCATCAAAGGCTCCCTGTTTAACAAAAAATACACGTTGGCAGTCGCTTATGCCCCGAACTCCGGGCAGGTAGCTTTTCTAGAATCTTTCATAGACAAGCTTATGGCAGTGCAGGAGGGATCCATTATTCTCGGGGGGGACCTGAACGTAGCGTTGGATCCCCTATTGGATTCATCCACAGGCCGGTCGGCCCTGGCATACGCAGCGTTGAAGAAAATAAAGAGCATCCTCCAGAAAGCACAGCTATGTGATCCGTGGCGAATTAGCCACCCTACCACTAAGGATTACTCCTTCTACTCTGCGGTCCGTGCCTCGTACTCCAGAATCGACTATGTCCTAGTATCTCACTGCCTTCTACCACACATAACAGACGCCAAAATAGAAACTACAATTATTTCAGATCATGCCCCGGTAGCCCTCTCTGTCAACCTGACGGGGGGATCCAAGGGGGAGTGGACGTGGAGGCTGAATGAGTCTCTCCTGCAGAACGAACCGCTGGTCCTCAATCTTCAAAACGCCATCAAGGAATATTTTGAGCTTAATAGGAGTAGTGATACCTCTCCATTTAATAACTGGCAGGCTCACAAGGCCGTAATTAGGGGAGTGCTCATTAGACACGCCACCCAGATGAGAAGGGATAGGGAGCAGGAGCTACAGAACCAACTGGAGAGGGTTCAGGAGCTGGAGAGATCGCATAAAGCCTCACTAGCCAAAAGCAAACTTCTGGAGCTCTCCGAGGCCAGAGCAGCCCTGAACTCCCTCATATCATCAAGAGCCGCTTATATTATCAAACGCTGTAGGAGAATGTATTTCGAGTAGGGGAATAAAAATAGTGCACTTTTAGCGAGAGCACTTAGAAAGCAGCAGTCATTGAATTATATTGAAGCTATTATCGATGAGCACCAAAAAAAGCTTTACAACACCCCTGACATCGCAAGGACCTTCCACTCCTTCTACCAAAAACGATATAATATCCGCTCTGGTGAGGCAGATCCGGGTCCGCGGCAAATAG
Source organism: Gastrophryne carolinensis (assembly GCA_027917425.1). Classification (NCBI taxonomy): domain Eukaryota; kingdom Metazoa; phylum Chordata; class Amphibia; order Anura; family Microhylidae; genus Gastrophryne; species Gastrophryne carolinensis. The sequence goes on along the minus strand of CM051238.1, from coordinate 109,304,722 downwards.
AACAAATGAAGCAATACATAGTGGACTCAGGGATGCCAGTGTTGCAGAGGGAGGAGAGGGAGGCCTTAGAACGCCCAATTTCTATAGAGGAGCTGAGAGTAGCAGTGCAGGGTTCACCGAGCGGGAAGTCGCCGGGCCCCGACGGATTTTCTGTCAGCTACTATAAGAAATTTCTCCCTCTTTTGGGCTCGCACTCTCTTTCGGGTTTGATTCACTCCTGATGTCCACGGGCCAGGACACTATCCCGAGTGAAGCGTTAGCTGCATATGTCACAATAATACAGAAACCCGGGAAAGACCCGCTCGCCTGCGGAAGTTACAGGCCTATCTCACTACTGAATGTGGATCTTAAGCTCTTCGCAAAGATCTTGGCGAATAGACTGTCGGGGCTGCTCCCGGGGTTGGTGGACGGTGATCAATCGGGCTTTATCCCTGGGCGGGAAGCCCGCGATAATATGACCAGAGTACTGAATCTACTTCATAGGGTCAAACAAACTGGGGAGCCGGTTGTTTTGCTGTCCACCGACACCGAGAAGGCCTTTGACCGGGTAAACTGGCAGTTTATTAGAGCAGTTCTTGAACATATTGGGCTGGAACCTAAGGCATTACATCTGGTCATGGCCCTATACTCAGACCCCTCGGCAAGGATCAAAGTAAATGGAGCTCTCTCGGGCCGAGTGGAAATCAGGAATGGTACTAGGCAGGGGTGCCCCCTCTCTCCTCGTACTATCAATGGAGCCTTTCTTGTGCAGAATTAGGAGACAGAGGGACATCAAGGGGATCACAGTTGGGCCAGACACACACAAGATCTCGGCCTACGCGGATGATCTGCTCTTCTTCCTCACAAATCCGACAGTAGGCATCCCGGTGTTGCTGAAGGAGTTTGAGAGGTTTAGTAGGCTCTCATTTTTGAAAATTAACTATGACAAATCAGAAGCTATGGGGGTGAACCTTTCCGGTGAGATGGAAGCCCTCCTCAAATCTTCCTTCCCATTTAAATGGCCTCCATCGGCCATTACGTACCTGGGAACCAAAATTACCAAAACAGTAGATGGGATATATACAGCAAACTTTGGCCCCCTTCTCTCCAGAATCAAAACAGACCTAACGAACTGGGATCTCCCCACTTTCTCATGGCTGGGTAGAATAAGCATTATCAAAATGAGGATCTTACCGAAAATTCTTTACTTGCTCCAAACCCTCCCTATACAAATACCTAGAGCATACTTTAAATCCCTGGACTCAATCTTTATTAAATTTATCTGGCAAGGACGAAAACCGAGAGTGAAATTGCGACTCCTCTTTAAGCCAAAACGGGCCGGGGGACTAGCTTGTCCAGACTTATTTCAGTATTGGCGTGCAGTCCACCTCCAACGCATATTAGACTGGCAACACCACGGAACGAGGAAGAAGTGGGTGAGGTTAGAGGCAACCTGGTTGCAAACCCCATTAGGCGACGCGGCTTGGGTGGCCGAAATGGGGAAGTCCTTAGGTAAAGACCACCCGCTCACAGCTACCTCCCTCGGAGTCCTAGATAAAGTTAGAGGCAGGATGGGGATATCCCCTTGGCCGACGCCCTTGGTCCCGTTGGTGCACAACCCATCCCTCCCAATTGGCATTCTCCCTCGTCTCCGAGGGATTTTTGCTGGTATTCCGAGAGGAATGGATCTCATTTTGCCCTCCGGTTGGACGCGATTAGAGACTCTCAGAGAGAGGTGGGACACGCATCTATTTGACCAATGGCTTTTATTCACATTCCGGAGCTTTCTTCTGAGTCTGGGAACCAGACAGGCGCTGGCCAGGACTCTTACCCCCTTTGAGCAAATGGCAATTGCGCAGGACCCCCCTCTTAAGCTGGTGTCCCAACTTTACGCTCTCCTAGGGAATTCTGAGGATAATGAGACACCCTGTTTCTGTGTGGAGTGGGAGAGGGACCTGGACAGGCAGCTGACGAAGGATCAATGGAAATATATATTTTCAGCTACCCATCAAACCTCCATGTCCTCCAAGATACAGGAAACAAACTACAAATGTCTCACAAGGTGGTACTATACCCCGGAGAGACTAAGTAGGTTTGTCCCGACCACCTCTAATGAGTGCTGGAGGTGTCGACAGGCAGTTGGAAGCTTCTTCCATGTGTTTTGGGAGTGCTCTAAGATAGTGCCCTTCTGGCACTTGGTAGCAGAACTCGCAGGCGAGATTGTAGGCCGCCAGATACCCCGGGACCCCTCTCTGCTCCTGTTGCATTTGGCAGAGATCCCTTTGAAGACTTATAAGAAGTCGCTTCTGAGGCATCTCATTAATGCAGCAAAGGCCATCATCCCGAGGCTGTGGAGATCTGAGGCGGTCCCATCATTGGCGGACTGGGTGGGGGAAATCAACCGGATAATGGAAATGGAGGAACTCACCGCTTTTATCCACGAGAGCACGCAGCATTTTTTACAGACATGGACCCCATGGTTCCTTTATAGGGACTCCGATAGATTTAAACAGCTTATGATGGCAGGCTCTCAGGCCAGATCCTAGCCCTACTTGTAATCATACGCACCTTGAGACACTCTTAACCTTTTTTCAATATGAACTGGAGAGCTGGAGGGACTTGAAGAGCGCCTTATGGTGCACCCTGCCATACCGATTTCCCTGGTATACCCTTTCTTCGGCCCTCCTCCCCCCTCCCTCTCTATTTTCTCTGGCTTTCTCCCTCTCTTTCCTTTCTCTCTCTTCCCATATTGCTCTTGTTGGACTGGGCCATATCACTTCCACACGAGAAGAATGGAACTGCAGTCGCTGTGATCTTCCTCCGGTGCCGGGTGGTCCCGCTGCAGGAGGAAAAATTTTGCTTGGCCTCCGCCGGGGTGTAGCGCAGGGTTTGGCGGACGGTTAACCACAGCTGAATCTGATACAACGTGCCTTTATTTTGAATGTGTTTACGTCAACAAACCTTTAATTATTGCACTTGTATGTTCATTGAATGCAAGTCTGATAGTCGGCTATACATGTCCAAGGTATTGTACTTATTCTTTATCTCTGTACTGTTTTGTACAATTTTTTCTTGCATACTTTTGAAAAATAAAGAATAAAAAAAAAAAAAAAAGAGTAAAAATTATTCCCCTTGTCCCCCCTGCAGGCTCACCAGACAAAAACCTGCAGCTGGCCTTTCCTTAAAGTGGAACTGCAGCCCAGAGCAACAACTTTATAAAAAGCAAAAGTGACACTCCAAAGCACCCAAAGACCCTGGTGCTTACCCTTACACCCTGATCTGTATCACAGCATATCAGGGGAGGCATTGTGGGGCCTCAGATCAGTGGGATATAAGGGCCTGAAAGACAGACAGGGTTAAACCCCCCTGCTATAGGCCGGGAGGTGCCACACCTCTGTCTTGCAGTCCAAGCCCTTTGGTTGAGAGTTAACCCAATTGTGACCGATTGTCTGACGGCCTGGAGTAAAATAGAGAAAATTACAATAATTTTAAAACATGGCATGCAGGAAAACGCTTACCTATAGATGTGAAAAATTCTCCTTGTACATGCCACTGGGACCAGAAATTGATTAAAAACAGGCATGCGCCTAAAATATTCATCTTCATGTATAAACAAATCTAAAAAATATAAAAAAAAACTGTAAAAAATTAAACACGCACACATATGATTAAAGCATAACTCTGTATCGGCACCAAATACAAAGTGATAGGCTACCACTTCAGATATAGGGGAGTTCCAGCAAGAAGCTAAATACATTGTAACATGATAATACTATTAAAAAAATGTAACTAGCACAAATAAAATACATCTACCAAAAGAAATACAGTTCACCTGTATTGGCTTATAGTGCCCACAGTTATCTAAATGCAAGCATTACCTGTATACTTTACAAAATGGTGCTCAACCTTTTGCAGAGAAATGTTATGGTTCAGAAATCTTATTAATTTTTTTTAAATATTTTGACTTCCATAATTATATGGATAATAGATTTTAATGAATCTAGATCACGTGTCAAACTCAAGGCCCAGGGGCTGAATGCGGCCCTCCAAGCCTTTTCATGTGGCCCTGTGATGCTGCCAGATGGTAGCAATGCTCCTTCTAGCCTACTGGTAACTCCAAGGCTGCCGATACTCGCAGCATGACTTTGTGGCCGTTTGTGGCTGCTAAGTGATGTGGCAATACGCTGTGGAGCACCGTAAAATAATTACAATTTTTTTTATTTCATAAAAATAATTTAGCGTCTGTGTCCTGGACAAATGCTGGGCAAAATAATTCAGCATATGCATCCTGGACAAGCGCCTGCATCCCCCCTGGGCAAAATATTTCAATGCCTGTCTGCATCTGTCCAGGGCAAAATTATTTTTTTGTGTCTGTAAAGTTATACTTTTGAATTGTAGGGTCTGCATTTTGCTTTGCATTTGTTACTAACCGACCCTTTGAAGGCCAAAAACTTGCTGATGTAGCCCTCGGTGAAGATATGTTTGCGGAGAGTGTCCCCTGCAGCACAATCTCTATAGAAGATCTAGGCGATACCGGCTAGAGAAGGCCTATTTCTTTTGTTTTCCAACCGCCTACCTCGACCATAAGAGCGTCCAGCCAGCGGAGCGCCCTTTTTACCCGTCCTCATTTGTTAAGTACAATATGATAAACAAACATGAAGTCTCTCGACCATGCCTCCTCTTTTTTGTTAAAACAAAGATATTAACAACTTAAACTCAAGACACCAAAACATCAAACAGAACATGGAACGCGGAAAAGGGGACAACACAACGAACAGATAAACGGGGGAAGATGGAAAACAGAAAGTAGAAGAAAAGGGGAAAGGGAAGAGGGGAGGAAGGAAAGGTCTGGGGGAGCTCTAAGAGGGGGAGGGCTCCCCTCGAACGCATGATCCTCTACTCCCGCAGGAAGTCCAGGTATTCTGCCGAGAAGATGAAGCAATTCCACTCGCGCCACGTCTCCCTGTGTTTTTCTAGATTCCCTTTTGAAGGAGGCCGTTAACTCCTCCATCCTGCCAATGTCTCTAACCCTGGAGAGCCACATCGCCATTGGGGGGGGGGGGGGTCAGATGATTTCCAGCAGGCCGGGATACATGTCCTGGCTGTGTTCAGGAGTGGGGCAAGCAAAGACTTGCTCCTTCTCTGGATAAAGGTAGGGTCAAGACCGAGGAGATTACAAACCGGGTCTTCACCCAGGTCAATGTCCGTAAAACTTAGCACAATTTTCCTAACATTGCCCCAGAACCCAGCGAGGCCCTCGCATTCCCAGAAGATGTGGATCGTTGTGCCCCTTGTCCGTGAACATCTCCAGCATAGAGGGGTGGAGGAGGGAAATATTCTCGATAGTCTAGACGGGACAGGTAACATCGTGCAAGAACCTTGTAGGAGGCTTCTTGATATCTGCAGGACATTGAGGATTTATGGGTTAACTGCAGCATGGCCTGCTTTTGCTGGGTCCGTATAGGAGTCTGGGGGCTAATCACCAGGGAATACGCATATGACAGTGCCCCTCTAAAATGGCCACTCCCCACACAAGTTCGTTCAAAGAGGGTCAGGGGTCTGGAGGCATCCACTGCACTGACAATGGAGTTTTGGAAGTGTGTTAACTGAAGGGTCTGCCAGGCGCTGAGGGGTGGCAATTAGTACCTTGACACCAGTTCCTCTACCTTAATCCAGCCAGACCCATCGCACAAATGCATGATCCTGAAGCGGTTCTGTTTCACCCACGCCCGGAAAGCGCAGTCTAAGTGACCCGCGGGGAAGTCCGGATGACCTAACACTGGGGTCGGGGCGATGTGGGGGGGGGGGAGATATCCAGTTTCAGGAAAGTCCTACCCACCACCCTCCGGGTGGGATCTATCGGTGGGGTGAGGGAGCCCCGGGGGGGGGGGGGGTCGCCAAGGCCTCTTGCTCAATGAGCGCCCATTGCTTCAGATTGGAGTGCCTGCACCAATCAATCAAATCACCCGTGCAAGGTGTGCTACGGCAAGGTTTGATTTCCAGTCTGGGAGGCCCAATCCCTCCCTTCCTTTGGGAAGAGTCAGGAGAGAAGCCACCAGCCGATGAGGCTTCCCCGCCCAAACGTAACTCAAGCAGATCCCCGTTAGTCGCCTGAAGAATGTATGGGGGACCTCGGTCGGAAGGGCCAGAAAGAGATATAACACTCTAGGCAGAATGTTGAATTTAATGATATTTGCCCTGCCAAACCAGGAGAAGGCATTTTTATTCCATTTCTGCAGGTCCTCCTCCACCTTCCTCAGCAACGGGGGGGAAGTTCAGGTTGTACATTTTTTGGGGATGGGCTGGTATTCGTGTCCCCAGGTATGTTATTGCCTCCCGCTCCCATTTAAATGGGAAGTTCTCAGAAATCTGCTTCAACCTTTTTTTGGGGGGGGGATTTTAATATTCAGGGCAGAGGATTTTTGGTAGTTTATTTTGTAGTTGGACCCTGCTTGAAAGGCTCTAAGTTCCGCTAGCAGAATGGGGAGGGTCGTTTCGAGTTTAGTGATAAAAAATATCAGGTCCGGACAGTATACCTGCAATGTCCATGTGAGCGCGGTGAATCAAGTTGATGACTCTAGTAGTGTTATCCCTCCCATCCCTAGTGGGAACAAAGCCTACCTGGTCCCAGTGGATGAGAGACGGGATGAGAGGAGCTAATCTATCTGCTATTATTTTATTGAACAGCTTTATATCGCAGTTCAACAATTAAATAGGTTTATAGCTCCGGCATTGTGCTGGGTCCTTCCCTGCCTTGGGGATGACCGTAATGTTTGCCCGTAGGGTATCCCTAGGTGGGGATAAGCAGTCTCTTGGGGAGCCAAAGGATGCAATAAATTGAGAGCCTAGGGTCTCCGCAAACTCTTTGTAATAATCCAGGCTAAAGCCGTCAGGGCCCAGCGCCCTCCCCAGCTTGGTGTTTTTAATGGCTCTCAAATATTCCTCCATCTCAATTTCCCCTTCAAGGGCATCTACCACCTCCTGCTTAAAACATGGCCCAACTCTCGAATATATAAACATCTATGCTACTCTGACAGGAGGTGGGCCGACCCTGCGGCAGGTTATAGAGCTTTTCGTAGAACTCTCTGAAAGTCTTTGCTATGTCAGCTGTCAACTGTAGCTTATTACCCCCCCAAGTCATGAATGTGAGGGATAAAGTTCCTGGTCTGCTGTGCTTTCAAGGCCCTGGCAAACGCCTTGCCACATTTGCTGCTATACTCGTAAAAAAAACCTACGGCACCTGACCGCCAGGTTTTTGGCTTCGGCAAAACAGATGTCTCTGAGGGACTCCTGAAGACTTACCAGTTTGGCACCCAGAGCCGCATCAAGGGCCTGCTTGTGCATGTTCTCGGTTTTACAAATGTCTCGGGTCAGGTGGTCAATTTGTTTGTTCCTTTTTGAGGAGGGCCCCGTGCTTGATCAGTAGACCCCTAATTACGCATTTGTGGGCTTACTACAGAGACATCCGCAAAACCTCTACTGTATTAGCTGTCAAAAAAAATTCTGAATATCCGCCCTGACCCTGGGGTCTTGAAGGAGAGAGCTGTTGAGCCCTGACTGACCTCTGAGGGGAGCAGTGTCAGGGATGGAAATGGTCAAGAAAATTGGGACATGATCGATGATGAGTTATCTGCCCAATATCCATGCTAACTATAAGGTGTAGGAACTTGTGAGGGATCAGGAACCAATCAATGCGCAAGTAAGAGTTATGGGCGGCTGAAAAAAACGTGTAGTCCCTCCTCCTTGGGTTAAGTGTCTGCCAGGCCTACATCAGCTGGTTTTTAAAAAGAAAAATTTTGAGTTTCTTCAGAGAGGAGAAGGGCGTGTGAGAGGCACCATGGGATGTATTCACAACAGGATTGAGGATTAAAATCGCCACCCAGCAGGAGAACCCCCTCCATAAAAGCAGCCAATTTTCCTAACGTCTAGTGGAAGAATTTATTTTGGTTGGAGTTAGGGCAGTAGCATGTTGCCAGCATCATCTTTAAACAAAAACTTAAACAGGAATCTTCCCTGCTGGTCCTGGAGTTTCGCCAGGTGGGTCCACTCCAGGGACCCCACTAGGATAGCTACTCCCCTGGATTTAGAATCCAGGGAGAGGCAATGGTATTGAGTTTTGTACAAGCGATTAGTAAGGTTATGGGTCCTCCCCTCCTTAAGATGGGTCTCCTGCAGGAAGGCGATCTGTGTATGTAAGCGCCTCAATTCTCTCTTTACAGGGGAATTGAGGCCCCTCGACATTAAGGGATGTGCACCTAAGAGAAAAGAGGGCACCAGATGTCGGGATAGGGGAGAAACGTGAGGGGAATGGGGGAAAGAGTGGGGAAAGAGGGTGGAAGGGATGGAGGGGGAGTTAGAGAACAAAGGTCTGACAACGGGGCGAAAGAAGACCAGACAGAGAACGAGGGTTGAACACTAAACAATATTACAAACACTATAACAGTATAGAGCAAACAGATAAAGCAAAAACCTAATTGTGAAATACACTTTTGTTTCCCATTCACGAACCCCAACCAGCTCCCCTAGGCAGGCAGAGGGGGTTCAGACCTACTGTGGAAGCGAAGCGGGTCCTAAGAACATGAGAGATCCCTCCAGCCAACTCTGAAGATGTACAACAAGCCCCATGACAGTGTCATCGGCCATCGAGGGGAACAGTAGCCTGAGGTGCCACCCACCCAAACCAACTATAAATGGTCCAGGCATGTCAGACGCCGCCCCAGGCCCGCCCACAGGTGGCAAATGAGGGACCCTCTGGGCAGCACGTGGAGGCGCTAGTGGAAAGGTAACTCTAATAAGCCAACAAAGAAGAATAAAGCAGAAGACCGTAAAATATCAATCAGCTAGACAGGATATCAAGGACCCTGGCAGGGCCCAAAATGAGTCTCAGTATCCAGCTGTCGCTAAAGACTCATTGGCCAAGGACTTCCGGGCCCCGAGAGGTCTTCTAGTATGTCTCACACATGCAGCATTCATGCCTCTAGCTTGGCGTTTCCTCTGCGGTTGCCCTCCTCTCACCCGGGCCTGGAGGGGCAGGGGGGATCCAGCCAGTCCGGTACTTCCATTGGGGGAGAGTCCAGGAAAGTGAACAACTCCGGGAGGTCGGCATGGGATCTCAAAGCGAATACACGCCCTTTTTTTATGCGGACAAGCAGATGGAAGGGGTATCCCCATCGGTAGGTGGCTCCGCATTCTTGGATTCTAGCCAGCAAGGGTTTCAGGCTGCGTCTCAACTGAAGCGATCTTCTCCGTGTGCGGAAACACCCGGAGCGTCGCCCCGTCAAAGCAAATACGTTCCCTATCCCACGCTTTCCTGCGGATCTCTTTCTTCACTGAGTAGTAGTGCAAACGGCAAATTACATCTTGCAGGCGATTGGGGTCCACCGCTCTAGGCCCGAGTGACATGTGGAGGTGGTCTATCACTATTTCAGTGTTGGGGGGGCGGTTAAGAATCCCATTAAAGATACCCGTAACTGTGGGCAACAGTTGGTCTTGAGCAGTCGCCTCTGGGTTACGCGACTCCTGTTTTCGAGGTCGTCGAGGTCATCCAGGTGCAGTGATAAAGCTTGTTGGATCGTCAAGCTTTGTCCAGGGCCTCTATCCTTTGCATAGTGGTAAGCTGAGCATGCTCTAGACCAGCGACTTTAGAGTCCAGGCATTCCACTGAGCTTTGCAGATCTGAAGTGTCCTTCTTGAATGAGCTCTCTACTCTTAGAATAAAGGATTCCAGGTCAGCTTCGGTGGGGTGGGCTCTGAGCTCCGCTTTGATATCCTCCAGCACCGAATCATGAGAAGCAGTGGGTTGCGTGTAGGGAGGTACGTCGTCGGTGGCCAATCCGCAACAGCCGGATGACATGGCGCTCGGGTCGCCGGTAAAGCCCCAGTTAGACGTGCCGTGGGGGACCCGACCGCGGTAGAAACTCAGTGGGGCCTGTCGTCCGGTCCCCAGCCGTGGGGGAGGGGCCGCTGGTGCAGTGTGATCCAGCTCACCCGCCTCTATTCCCGGTCTCTGGGCCAGTGGCGCCAGCAGAGCTGATCCTTGTGTGCCAGATGGGGGGACAGGCGGGTCCGGCTGCGCCCCCGGGGGAAAACCAGTCTCTAGGGGGGCTCTGTGAGATTTCTGTAAGTGCCCGAGACCCCGCGCATGGTGGGGACATCCTAGGGGCATCAGGGTCCAGTCGATGCCCAGATGAAGTGTCCCCCCAACTCGTGGCAGGGCTTCTCCTGCGGGAGGGGGGCGATTCTACCGACCGGTGTGCAGCTGAAAAGAGGGGGAAACTCCCCCATGGCCCAGAGTCCCCGCTGGAGGGCCATCTTTTATGTGTTTTATATGTGGGGGGCGTCTCTGGGAGAGCCTGTCCGGGCGCCCCCCCCCCCAGTCCAGCACCCTCACAACCCCTTGGTTCTGCGGGGTAGTTCGGGCTTATCTGCAGCGGGCTCGGAGGAAAGGAGCACCTTCTCCTCGGCCGGCCGCATCCCCCACCCACCGATCTCTCCTCACCTCCTCGGTGGACAGGGAGGCAGCACTCTCTCGCCGAGCCAATCTTCTGCCCTGCGCACAGCTCCTCTTCAGCTGCTGCTCCCCGATCACGCTGCTCAGATCGCTTCCATGCCATGCTGCGAGCCGCTGTCCCGTCACCTTCAGTCGCGGCCATCTTGGAGGATGCCTCGTCATCACCTCCTGATCAGCACATACCTGGCGGTAGAGCGATCTTTCTTGTCAGCGGGGTAAAGTGGTCTTCACCCCCTTTCTCTTCTTCACCATCCTCTCAAGGTGTGGGTCTGCCTGGGAAAAATCCCAAAAGTGGCTTAAAATATAGGTCAGTCGGAGGGAGCTTGGACAAGGCACGTCCTCACACTCTCATCGCCGGCCATGCCCCCGTGAAAATAAGTTTGACACCCATGATCTAGATACTTACTACTTAAAGTCAATTTTCAGTCAAAATACCTCAGAGGAAGATCTATTTAAAATGTTCAATTTAAGGCATAAATCGGCTATAGAGGGGGTTACTCAGGAAAGGTGCTTTAAGATCATTTCAAGATGGTATAGATAACTAATGGACATTCAAAAATATGCGCCTCAGTCTTTGAACAAATGCTGAAGATGCCAGGCTGAGGAAGGAAATATGACTCACATCTGGTGGGGATGTCTGCCCATTAGATCCTTCTGGGAAAAGGTTTTGGGTATATACACGGAGACCACTGGCACAACAGTGAATAACTAATCTCAACTAATCCTCCTCTCACTTATAGAGGGCCCCATATCCCAATTCAAGAAGGGCATACTTCGGCACTTCTTGTCGGCAGCACGGACAGTGATACACAGGCACTGGAAGACGCAGGAGGCTCCTTCTTTGCCAGAATGGGTAGTGGAACTTAAGCGTATCAGGCAAATGGAGGAGCTCATTTTGGACAAGAAAGGCCTCAGAGACAAATATATGGTAACTTGGGCTAGCTATATAGACCTTCGGGACTCAGATAGTTTCCAAGCTATGTTTTAAAGGGGCATGATGGATCATATGAGAGAATCGGCCAGCGGTTGCACTATACATCTGGCTCTGAGCTAAAGTTGCAACATGGAAGGGTTGGAATATCAGTTCTAGCCAAGACATTACCCCTCTCATTCCCTTCCCTTCTTCTTTGACTTTTCCTCCGCTTTCCTTTTCTCGGTTTCTGCCTTATTCTTACACTGTTTTTGAAATCTTATATATGTGTACCATGCAGCTAGTGGAAGACTCCCCTATCAAGGGGTGGAGTGCATGGGAGGATGTATAAGGGTGCTGCACGTTATTGTTTGCAGGTACAAAATAATTTTTTGTCATTAAAATAACAGGTATTGGGCAAAAAAAAGAGCAGGTCTGGCTGGATATCACTTGACACTGAGGGAGCAGGGCCCCCCCTCCAGCCATCCTGCATGTTTGGGCAGTCCAACATCATTGACTGGTCGCTGAATCGGGGTCTTCATGAGCTTAGCTCAGGTCTTTTAAGGTTGCAGATAGCAAATCTGGTATGGTTGGCATAGACACCTGCAGCATGACATCTCACTCGTTGGACACTCCCATATGCACGAGGTCAGGTAGCCCGCAGTGGGGTGGACGACATGTGTGGTACTATGTAAGTGTGTTACTGTATTGATATGGAGCTATAACATTGTATTGTATACTGTATTTTGCTTTCTTGGATGCCAATAGAAACAGATTAAGCAAAAAAAACGTAAAATACTTACATATCTTTTCTCCCACGAAGACCTTCGCTCCTAGTCTGAGGATGCAACGCTTACCTGAAAGGCTTCATCCAGGTCCCTTCGCTGCACCAGCAACTTGCGCAGCACTGCTCTTTCATCTGGGTTTCTCTTCCAGTCTCTCTCTGATGTTGCAACGCCCCCGAAATCAGTCACAGTGAGCTGCCACGTCCGAGGAGACGGGAAGAGAATCCCAACGTGAGAGTGGTGCTGCGTGAGGTGCCAGTGCAACAAGGGACCTGCGTAAAGCCCAACGGTCTACATGGGACACATGGGACAAAAGGCAAGTATAGCTTTGTTTATGTTTTGACTGAATAAGTACTTTAATTACAAAAGTAACCACCAATATCATCCTCTCATACCCCGAACACCAATCCCAAACACATTCAAATCATACAACTTACAACAACCCCCATAGACACATGCACATAATTACCCTATCAGCACCACCTCCCCCCACCCTCACACTCAAATTCCTCTTCACGCTCTTCATTACCATCATAACAGCTCTAATACAAATTAAAAAGAAAAAGCTTGAAAACATTTCTAGCCTGGCTCCATTAACGGAGACAAATGCGTGCACAAAGGTAACATTTTGGATGGCTCTAGAAAAAAGGGTTTCTGGCATACAGGCTGAGGATTTTTTAAGCAGAAGAGGGCAGTAACAGCCCTCCGTGCTTGAGAATGTCTTAGGCAAAACTGTAAAGGGGTTGAAGAGATTCTTTACACTCTTTTGTCCTTGCACTACACCAGTCTAATACCAAATTCATATGTACAGTATGTGCTAGCAATACACATTCTGATTGCCTTAGTCCTCTGATTAAATGGGTCCTATAGTTATAGCCCTTTCGTCATCAGTCTCATATCTTAACCATTTTTCCAATCCTTGATGATTACCGTACTATAGTATCAGAGATTTCATCCAGGATTTCTGCTATCTGGGCATAGGATGGGGGCATTCTACACACAGCATAATCTGGGATTCGAGAGGGGGGGATTTTGGAATATTGCACATTGCTTTTTTTTTGTGGGGGGGGGGGGGGGGGTTAGGGCATCTGCACACATTTTATTTTATTTTTTACTGATAACAGTGAATAGCAACGGTTAGTTGTAAAGGTTTTATTCTCAATAACAATCAAATCAGTGGTTGACGCCGTAGCAAGCTTCTGAATTTTTTTTTCCAGTCAAAGGGAGTACCCTCATGTCTTTAGAGAGGATTTTACCATAAAAAGTGTTTCCCCATATTTTTTGTACTGTCCATTTATATACTTCACACTTTAATCATGTCCCCCCCACGTAATCTCTCCTCATAACTAACATCCTTTATTCCTCTGATTAGTTTGGTGGCTCTCCTCTGCACCCTGTCCATAGTCACAGTGTCCTGTCTGTGGCCTATCAGTACCCTCAGATACTTCTCAACAAGTATCCCCCCCACGTATATGTCCGAGGACATATGTGGCCTTCAGGTTGTTAGACCCAGTTGTTAGACCCCAAGTGCATGACTTTACATTTCTCCACATTGAGTGTCTAGGCATCCACTTGGCAAATGAATTTCAAAGTGTCCACGTTAGCTTGAAGCTTGTGAACATCTTCAATAGACTGCACTGTGCTACATATGTGTGCCATCTGCAAAAAATACAATTCTGTGAAGTACTCACCTGTAGAATTGGTATTATATGCATACAGCACGTCCTGCTCCATCTATAATACTTACACATGGGTAATCCTCCGCCAGAGGGCGCTGTTCACTGCAGACATGCAAAAACAGGCTCCTCCCGGGCCTTCATATACCCAGGGACCTCCCACAAATCCCCAGTATTGAAAAGCAGTAAGAAAAGAAGCCGGGAGAAACCAACCACCAACTGGTAACAATAGTAATGATAACAATCGCCATACAGGGTATCCAGAAAAATGTAAAACCAGGGTGGGGTGGAGCAGGACGTGCTGTATGCGTATAATACCAATTCTACAGGTGAGTACTTCACAGAATTGTATTATTCTAAGCATACAGCACCTCCTGCTCCATCTATAATGCTTACACATGGGACATCCAATAGCAGTGTCCATAAAGTAGGGTGGGATCCCCAAAAAAAGGCACAGCAGACAGTAAAGGCGCTGTAACCTGCAAAACTTTGCTACCAAGTACGACATGAGCAAAGGCTCTAACGTCAATCTCATAACAAAACCTTTGAAAAAGGTATGAACAGAGACAAGCAACGGTCTAGCAACTTATTCAAAAGAAAACCTGGTGCTGTAGGGCCAAAGGTACCCAAACACCAATATAACGGAATAAAACGAGAGAGGGAGATTCTTTCCCCTTAAAGGAATAGGCCAGTGTAACGGCCCAACCAGCCCAAAGGCAACAGAAGCCTCGGTAAAACTTAGAACTCTCCCCAAAGGGGAAATGAAAACTGGTCTCCCGTCAGACAGGCCGGGATACTGACCCCTTCATTAACAAGGATCAGCAAGAAGCCGAAACCTTTACTCAGGACCAGGAAGGCAACCATCCAAGTAAGATCAGTCCAAAGGGCGCATTGGCCCTGGAAGCGAACGAGATCAGACCCCAAAGGGCATCAGTCCCCCTAAGGGACAAGAAACAACCAGGAAAATTTCAACACCTGTTGAGGGAATGTAGACCCCTTACTTCAGCATTATTAAGAATAAGGCCCATAGGCAGACTAAAAGGATTTAAATAATGATCATAAAACGCCACTTGGACAAAGGGGTCCGGCGTAAGGCGGAATACCACCACGTCATGGTGTGTACTAAGTAATCAGAGCCACCTACTCAGGCACACGTCTGATTGAAGCAAGAGCCCCCGGAGAAGCGATTTGGACTACAAAACAGAGCTCAGACAGCATCCAGAATAAGTCCCAAGGGAACAATCCGCAGGGCAAACAGAATGAAAATTGATCCCAACAGGGACCATAGAACTACTTGGGAGATGCACCTAAGCAATCCCCAAGAGAACTCCTCACAAGGAAGACCGCCAGGACAGAACCTGAACCTTCAGAGTACCTAGATGGGGAGCCAACCCCAACCTATGCTGTAATGACTCTAGAACCCCGGGAACCGAGAACGTCCAACAGGGAAGAGACCAAGACTCATGCCAATCAATATGTGTACACCATAAACCACAATAGACGGAGGAAGAGGAAGCCAAGGAAGCTTGCTCCTAGCCCCCCATATACCAAGTCACCCAGAAGATAAGCCCGTCTCCAAGGGGTGAATGAATCAGCTGTCAAGCCCCAGACTAGAGTCTGTAGATTGGGACAACAAAAGAAGGGGCCTGACAAGGGCAGAACCGCACTCCTGAGAGAGCGTACAGGTCAGCAGACCTCAGCAGAAGCATTTGCGAACCACAGTTCACTAGGCCATCCAGGGGCCATCAATCTCACGGGTCTCTTTATCAGCACAACCGTGCGCAGAACCCCACATAGTAGGGTGAACGAAGAGAAGGTACATAAAATAGAAAGTCTATGCATAATTTTACTAAGCCCCCATGACCAGAGTCAGAATATTCTGGGACAGTAAAAACAAGGACGGAGCCCCTGTGGTATAAGCGAGACCCAACAGAGCCACCCTAGTTGGCTCTCAGAGCGACACCAGGATAGCATAACCTGCCACTGAAAGGCATCCATTGGAGCGAATACCGCTGAGAAGCAGGGGGCGTAGACCCCCGCCCAGATCAGGATCAGGAACCCTCCAGAGGGATCATCCTGCTTCAAGCTCCAGACCAATAATAAAACAGGCCATTGTCTTCCAACAGGCCAAGAGTCCCCAACTAGACAGGTCCTAAAAGAGGAGAAGTCCAGCCGTATAGAGTCAACGGAAGGCTCACTGTTTCAACAAACCAGTAGGTAAGATGGACCCTCTAAGGGACCCTACCTAGGAACCACGGGGGGTTTTGGAAGAAATTCCCCCCCCCCCGCCAACCTGCGAGACTTGGTACCCAAGGTGACCAATCACAGATAGATGCAAGCAAAGAAGGGGGTGCCCCCTGACAGGGCCCTTGAATATGATCAGCTCAAAAGGAACCACCTTACCAAGGGGGGATGAGCACAGACCAAGCCCCAGGGGTGCTGGAACCCCATGTAGGATCAATAACCTACTGTGCCGAAGAGCCCAAGGGCTCGGTATATAAGGGACATCATCTGATACGCCACCAACGGGTCCACCAGCTGCAATCCTGCCTGGTGAAAGTAAGATGTCAGCAAAGGGGGACAGAGCCCCCGTAACCAGGAGTCCAGTTGTTGCCAAGAAGAAGGCTCAAGCCTGAACCGAATCCAAGGAATGGAGATAGCGGATAAGGAACCATGAGGGATTGAGGTGACTGAGCACCCATCCAGTAACTCTCAGGGGACACCGCCGGCCGACCAATCCACTAGGCCTGACGTAGAGATTGGGGAGTAAGGAAAGACGACCCGGTAGGTCCTAATGCGGACGCCCCCCCAGGCATGTCCGAGACATCACCCCCATTCGTGCCATGGCGAGTGGCCTGGGAGCGAAAGAGGCCACAAACAATGCCTCAATCCGCAGGGTTGGTCCTGCAACACCGCCTAGTAACGGTCTTGGTGTCCAGCAGACACAGGGGGAACTAAGAAGATCTAGAACTCCACAGGAGGCCGGAAGCCCCCCTTGCACAGGACGCCTGTGTCCCAAGACAGAGATGTCATATAGGGACTACCTGTGAGTAGAATTGCCAGGCCTACCATAGGCCAGCGTGGCCCAGACTACCTCATACTGTTGAGGGAAGGAGGAAGGTTAATATAGAGGCCATAGCCCCATTCTGTTAAGGGCAACCAGTAAGTAAGCCCAAACTCTGTAGGCCTAGTACGGCCTGCACCAATTCCTGAGGGGAAAACAGGGGCTAGAAGCACCCTGACAACCACTGAGAGGGACTGCCCAGCAAATGCTATCCTGTGTCCAGGGGAACTACCTCCTGGAACCACCAGAAGGAGAAGGTACATTCCTAGATGGGAGACAGCTGCTGTGGCAGTCCAGTCCAGAAGGGCGAGGGCGTCCCTTCATGCTTGGGAAGTCTTGGCAGATTTGGACTTAGTCCTGCCAGAGGGCCCAGGGCATTGCCTGCCCACCCCATGGTGGAAATCCACACCGAACAGTTGGAAGCACACCTCAGGTTCGCGTTTGACACTAACGCTGGGACGGCCTTCTGCGTAGGGGTGCCCTACCCTTTTTTCCAAAAAGGTCCAAAACGGGCCCCAAATAGACGCCGTCCTCTGAAGGGAAGGCCAGTGAGAGCCTTTTTCGTAGCATCGTCAGCATCCCACTGGCGCAGCCAGACCAGGCGGCGAATAGCTACCACAAGGGCAGAGGTTCTAGCACACATCTTAATGGTGTCATCCAGCGCAGAGAGGATGAACCTCACAAACACATCACAGTCTGAGAGCACATTAAACACCCCCCAGGGGAGGTCCTCAGGTCGGTGGTCAAGTACTTTTCTAATGAGAGTCCTGGCGGCCACCGCCGTGATGGCCGTGGCACCTTCCTCAAAAGGATCAAGGTCCTGCATAGCAGCAGAGTCATCAGTATCGTTAGGAACCGGGAGGCGTCAGGGACCGCTTCTTTCCAGGGCCCATACGCTTTGCCAAACTAGGCAGCACCTGCTCAGCCGTAGGCAGCCTGCGCGGCACGAATTGCTGGTCATTCCCGCTCGAGTGATACTCATCAGGAGTGAGATTTAGGTCCGGGGTGACAGGTGTATTGAAGGGAGGTGCAGCCACTGGCAAACCTGATTGCAGGGTCAGTGCCTGTTCAGCACATGGTCCGCAGACCCGCGCTCTGTCAGCATCAGCATGGGGCTGACCACACACTGTACACAGCCGGTCATGTCCCCGAGGGATCCCGGGTACATAATTCTGAGCTGCCTCCATATGGTGATTATCTGAGCAATATGCCCGCAGGGATTTACGCAATAGGCAACCCTGAAGCCGAATAAAAAACATAGGAACAAATACCGCCCCGGAGGGCACTTACATGACCAAGGGAGGAGGCGGATCGCAACCACACGCGCGAAGACTGTCAAAATGGCGCCAAGCGAACCTCGAGGGGCGGGCCTGATCTGGCTGTGACGCAGGGCGCGTCATGCCGAGTCCCCGCCTCCCCCAAAGAGCGCGAAGCTCTGACCATCGAAACGTGAATGACAGTAGTGGATAGTACACACATACATAATGTTGCTGTCACGCTAGAGAATGATGCTGCCGTCTGGGCAGTACACTCATGTAATGAAGGGACAAACATGCGCGCAACCATAGGCTTATGTGGAAGCGCGACACTGACACCCAAGTTCAAATGAAAGATCAAAGGCCTTAAACGTGTTACGTTACACTAGGACTGCCACACATAACCCCCCCCCCCTTTCTTTTCTCCCGAGCTACGGGAGGAAGCGAGGGAGAAGCGGACCTGCAGCCAGGTATTATTGCTATGAGGGGCATGGGCAACAATGCGGGAGGGGCATCTAATGGAGGCTCACCATCGGCCTAAACTGCCTACCCTATGGTGGGGCATTGCAGTGGAGCGTAGCTCCGTGAGCACACGAGGTGCTGCCTACCTTCACCCGACCAGCGCAGCCCAGGCTGGGAGGCACATCTGTATCGAAGAGGACGGGTGGAAATAGTCCCGCAGGGCCGCAGGCTGTAATAGCCCCGCTCACCTGCGAGAGAGTTGATACTTCATGTCTTCGCAGTCAGCACTGCAGAGAAATCTGGGGATTTGTGGGAGGTCCCTGGGTATATGAAGGGCCGGGAGGAGCCTGTTTTTGCATGTCTGCAGTGAACAGCGCCCTCTGGCGGAGGATTACCCATGTGTAAGTATTATAGATGGAGCAGGACGTGCTGTATGCTTAGAATATAGAGACAGTGCATTTAATTCCATCTTCTATGGCATGTATAAACAAGTTGAATAATAGTGGGCCCAGCAATGAACCTGGGGTACATCACTTACAACCAGTAACCATTCAGAGTAGATATCATTAACCACAACTCAACACACGATCCTTCAGCCAGTTTTCAATCCAGTTACAAACTATATTTTCTAACCCTGAAGACGTAAATTTCCCCAATAAGCTTCTATGGGGGGGGGGGGGGGGACAGTGTCAATTGCTTTTGCAAAATCCAGAAAAACTATATCGACAGTCACCCCTACGTCCAAGCTTCTACTCACCTCCTCATAGAAGCCAACCAGGTCTGGCCGCTTGTGCCCTTAATAAAACCATGCTGGTTGTCACTTATAATATTATGCATAGTTACATATTTGTGTAGGTAGTCCCATAATAGCCCCTCAGTTTTCCCACAATAGATGTTAAACTCTCAAGTCTGTAATTGCCCAGAGAAGACCTAGAGCCCTTTTAAAAATGGGCACCACATTTGCCTTGCGCTAATCTCTTGGCACCATACCAGTTGTTAGTGAGTCTTTAAAGATCAAGAATAGAAGTGATGAGATAAGAACTCCATTTGTTCTTGCAGTCTTATTCACAATTATTTAGTTTTTCTTGGATGATATCCATGTTTAGCTTGTTGAGTGTTATACTTAGGCTATTGCTGTCAGCGGCATCTCCTGTGCTGAGTTCACAGCTGCCCCTTCTATTCATCCACAGTGACCATTTCCCCATCATAATTATTTAGGGCACCTACCTGTACTGATTTAGTTTTCTTTGAATGTATATATTTTTAAAAAGTTTAGGGTTTGTTATGCTTTATTTGGCAACATATTTTATTTTGTGCTTTTGTCAACCCCTATATTAAGCCTAACATGGGTCTCTCCACATACTGGCTTGCAACTATGTTTTGGTACTCACCAAGTCTCACCATACAGCCAGAGGCATCCGCCCTAGTGCCGATGAGAGCCTAAAGATCGAAACACTTGTCCACTAGTTAGGTGTGTCTGGCTGTGTAAAATTTAAAGTTAATCCTTGGGCATTGCACCCATGGCGTTTCTAAGGGCCTAGGATGGCACAGAGATCTAAAGAGATGATTTGCATAGCTCTGCCTACTGCAAGGGTAGATGGGTAATGCTATCTGTCCTTGGACTGGGTACTGTGCAAATACTTTCCGTTCTAGGAAAGCCACTCTTTTCCTTTACCTAAGTAGAGGGTTTTTTGCTCTCTTTAGCCCCCTTATATTAAGCCTAACATGGGTCTCTCCACATACTGGCTTGCGACTATGTTTTGGTACTCACCAAGTCTCACCCCCCCCATACAGCCAGAGGCACCCACACTAGTGCTGATGAGAGCCTAAAGCTCGAAACACGTGTCCATGAGTTGGATGTGTCTTGCTGTGTAAAATTTAAAGCTAATCCTTGACATTGCACCCTTAGAGTTTCTAAGGGCCTAGGATGGCACAGAGATGTAAAGAGATGATTTGTATAGCTCCACCTACTGCAAGGGTAAATGGGTAATGCTATCTGTCCTTGGACTGAGTACTGTGCAAATACTTTCCGTTCTAGGAAAGCCACTCTTTCTTTTTCTTACATGCTTTATTTACTAATTCTAATACCTTTCAAGGGTTACTGCTGAGAGCTCAGCCTTGTAATTTTTAAATTCCCTTTTCTCATTCTTTATTGCCCTTTTAACCACAGGTGTCAGCCATGAAGGGTATACATTTAGCCACTTATATGTGTTACCCATAGGATTAACTGCCAACCTACCTGGAGATTTTGTCACGCTGTTTTTCAATATTTTGCACTGCACATTTTTTAGCTGTGATTTTTGAAGGGATTTCCAGGGATTTCCCAGGAAAATTATACATTTCAGCAGAATTGTCTGGGCTTTAACATTAAATGTGTTGTTTGGACTTGTTTTAGTGTATTCTCAATATTTTTTGGTCAAATATGGGCGTGTAAAAGCCCCATTTCTTCCGGTTACAATGGTACCACATATTTATTATAAGACAGATTAGAAAGAAAGGGCAGTGGAGTAGCAATTTATGTAAAGAATACTCTTCAATCAACAATAATTCAGCATACACATAATGAACTAGAAACTCTCTGGGTTACCATGCAGACTAAGGAGGGAGCTGTGGTCAGAATTGGTGTTGTACCTGTTAAAAGATTGAATCAGTGGAATAGCAGAGAAGGGGGACATTGTAATTATGGCTGACATGCCTGATGTGGACTGGAATATCCCAAGTGCATCGACCTGCAAGAGCAGGTTCAGGACAAAAACAGACGTTGTGCAATCCCACACCAGAAATGGTGGAATATGTAGAAAAGGAATTAGGTGAGTGGAACAGAGTAGCAGAAGTGAGTGCCTAGTGGTCACTATTAAAAATGGCCATCTTAAAGGCAACTAAGCAATATGTGAAACAAACTGGCAAGAATAAAAGGAAGAAGAAACCGCTATGGTTTACTAGGGAAGCCAGCACTATCGTAAAAGAAAAGAAGTCTGCCTATAAGACGTATAAAGAAAATGGTAGTGTAGCTAACAGAGAAGCATATACAAACAGCAAGCAAAACTGATTATAAATGCTGCTAAAAGGGCAAAAGAAGGAAGAAATTGCCAAGTCTGTAAATAGGGGATATAAAACCCTTTTCCAATATATTGGTGACTCAAAGAAGAAAAACAGTTCAGTCTCAAAAATTAGAAAAATATAAATTATATTGACAGAGATAAGGCTGTGGCTGACCATCTGAATAGATACTTTTGTTCAGTATTTTTAGATAGTGGCTTTCAACCCCATTGCAGGTATGGCCATAGCATAGCATCTAGCTGGGAGAACCAAGCCCCAGAGTTTTTGGAGGCTGATGTCTTAGCTGAGCTGACTGATTTACTAAACCATTCCCTTTCAACCGGTGAGGCTCCAGATGATTGGAGAATGGCCAATGTCATACCTATCTATAAGAAGGGGAGTAGAGAAGAAGCCAGTAATTACAGGCCAATTAGTTTAACATCTATAGTGGTTAAACTAATGAAAAACTCTCCTAAAAAAACAAATAATTTCCCGTCTAAAAATGGACAACCTGTTGGACCCAAAACAGCACGGCATCACTGAGGGCAGATCATGTTATACCAATCTTATCGACTTCTTGGACAATGTCACTCAAGTGTTGGATGAAGGTGTTGCTATGGATATGGCCTATATGGATTTTAGCAAAACACACTGTACCACATAAAGAGCTCATAGATAAATTATTGAAGTTATGACTCAATCTCTGGATAGTTTAGTGGATTTCCAGCTGGTTGAAGGGTCGGTATCAGAGTGTTGTTGTTATGCAATTTGATCAAAGGCGAGTTACAAGCGATGTGCCACAAGGCTCTGTCCTGGGCCCCATATATTTTAATATGTTTGTAAGTGACATAGGAAAAGGCTTGGTAAGAAAAGTTTGCCTGTTTGCAAATGATACAAAGGTTAGTAATAGGGTGGACAATCCTGGAGGCAACTGCAACGTGGAAAATGATTTCGTTTTACTGGATAAATGGTCAAAACTAGAGTTTAATGTCTCTAAATGTAAAATCATGCACTTGGGTAGAAGGAATCCCTGCTATGGGTACCACTGTGTTAGTCAGGAATTCGGTAGAAAGAAAGATTTATACTTATTACTGAAACCTGCAGGCAGCGGGAAAAGCAAGCAGGATGCTCGGCTGCATAGCATCACCATTAGGAAGAGGGAGGTTGTGATGCTGCTGTATAGAGCCTTGGTGAGGCCACAGCTAGAATACTGTGTGCAGTTCTGGAGACCTTTCCTGCAAAAAATACCATTTTGTGAGTACTCACCTGAAAAATGGATATTGTTGGTGTGCCACACACCCCGCTTCACTTCTTAAATATTCATCCATTATTGGGTTAATCCACCGCCAGGTGACGTAGTGCAGAGAGGAAGTCTGTAACGAGCCCCCCTTCCGGCCTATATATACCTGGTACCTCCCTTCAATCACCAGTATATTTAAAAAGCATTAAGACAAGGTACCAGTATTCCACCGGTAACCTCAAAAATCAATTTTGAAATAAATAAAAAAGGGCTTCACCATATAAATGCTTCGGTAACACCGAAAAGGGTGGGGGTGAAGCGGGGTGTGTGGCACACCAACAATATCCATTTTTCAGGTGAGTACTCACAAAATGGTATTATTCTTGGTGTGCCACACACCCCGCTTCACTTCTTAAATATTCATCCATTATTGGGACATCCAAAAGCAGTGTCCACAAGGGAAGGTCATCTCAAGGCCAGGTGAAGCATAACTTAAATGACTGCAGTCTGCAGAACTTTGCGGCCAAAAACAGCATCCGCTGAGGCACGCACATCAACTTTGTAAAACTTAGAAAAAGTGTGAACAGAAGACCAGGTGGCGGCCTTACAAACCTGTTCAACAGAAGCTTGGTGCTGAAATGCCCAAGACGCCCCAACAGCGCGAGTGGAATGAGCAGAAAAGAGACGTGATAATCAAGTAGTACTTAACACAGCGTACTACATCCAAACAATGCAAAACCCTCTCTTTGTCATTCTTAGGATTAGGACACAAGGAGGAAGAACAATATCTTGGTTCAAATGAAAAGCAGAAACAACCTTAGGAAGAAAGTCTGGCTTGAACCGAAAGACCACTTTATCCTGATGCCTCTCAAAGTAAGGCGCCTGGATAGTTAAGGCCGCCAACTCTGAGACACGCCGGACAGAAGTGATAGCTACCAAGAAGACAATCTTCTGAGTCAGGGTAGACAAAGCAATATCTCGCAAAGGCCCAAAAGGAGGAGCCTGAAGAGCAGAAAGAACCAAATTCAAATCCCAAACAGGGAGTAATGGTTTCCTGGGAGGCCGCACATGCGTAACCCCTTGGAAAAAAGTTTTAACTAAAGGTTTAAGCGCAACACGCTTCTGAAAAAAGATAGATAAGGCAGAGACCTGCCGTTTCAACGTACTTAGCTGGAGACCAGAGTCCAGCCCTGATTGTAAAAACTCCAGAATCCTGGAGACCAAAAAGACCCTACAAGGAAAAGATCTTATCTCACACCAAGCGATATAGGCTTTCCAAGTCCTATAGTAGGTGATGGAAGAAGACTTCTTCCGGGCACTGATCAAAGTCTTAATGACTGAATCAGAAAGACCCTCCTCCTTCAGGATGGAGGTTTCAGCAGCCAGGCCATCAAACCCAGAGCTGGTAAATTGGGGTAACACAAACGACCCTGAGTGCGCAGACCGGGCCAAAGAGGCAGAACGAACTGGTCCACTGCCAGCCGAACGATGTGTGAGAACCTTACTCGTCTTGGCCACCTTGGGGCCACGAGAACGGCGTACACCCTTTCCAGAGCCAAATTCTGAAGAACCCTGCCCAGCATGGGCATCGGAGGAAACAGGTATAGAAATCCCAGAACTCCCCAGATCAGGGACATGGCGTCAGAGCCAGAGGATCCTGGGAGAGCGACACGAAGTTCGGGAGCCTGTGATAGTGATGAGGGGCCAACAGGTCCACCTCCGGGGTCTCCCATTGGAGACACAGTAAGCGAACCACCCGAGGATGGAGAGCCTATTCTTCCAGACGGGGAGAGCCCTTGCTCAACCGGCCCGCTACCTATTTCATCACCTCTGGAATGTAAACCGCCGAGAGACAGGGAACATGGAACACTGCCCATGTCCGGATCAGGGAAAATCTCTGAGAGTACTCAGACTGCGCGTCCTTCCCTGAAGACCGACGTAAGCAACTGCTGATCGATTGTCTGAACACATCTGGACCAGAAGGCCCAGAACGTACTGAGTCAGGAGAGCAAGCACCTGACGAATGGTTCTCAGATTCAGAATATTGATGGGTAAGTGGGGCCTCCACTGCCCCTGAAACCGCAGCTCCTTCCAGAATCTGCCCCATCCCGACAGACTGGCGTCCGTGGTGACAATTTTCCAAAGCGGGGCCAGGAAAGGCCTGCCCTACACAAGATTGGTCGAGACCAAGCACCACAGGAGGGACTGCCGTACACGGGAGGACAACTGGAAGGACTGATCCAGCGACTGAGGTTGCTGGTCCTAATACGCTAACAGAAATAGCTGAAGCGTTCTCGTGTGAATTTGGGCAAAAGAAAGACACACTCCGTCTTGATGAGAGTTCAGGCCGGGATGAACCGTGAAGGAGGGTGAGACTCGAATTCCAGGTCGTAACCGGGCGACACTACCTCCTGGATCCATCTGCCTGGAACCACTTGGTTCCAATGGTAGAAGTGTCGCAATAGTCCCCCCACCAGCACGGGTGAGGGCAGCCCCTCATTGCTGAGCGAGCTTATCAGCAGGTTTGGGCTTGGTGCCCCAGGACTGAGTGGGCCGGCCACGGCCCCTCCCCCGAGTCCAACCTGTGCCACTGGTAGCGGGAAAGGACGCACCCCTGCCCGCTCTGAATCCTCGAAAGGAAGGCCTACCGGAACTTGCCCCCCTAAAGGGGCCACGAGGCCTCTTGCGTTGTGGCATCTTACCACCCTTTGCGACTGAATCAATTTTCTCCCCGAACAGACGCAACCCCAAAAAGGGGAGAGCTGTGAGCACCTTTTTGGAAGCCGTGTCCGCTGACCACTGACACAGCCATACTGACCTGCGAATAGCCACCAGCATAGCTGCTGCCTTGCTACTCATAGTCAGCACATCGTCCTGAGCAGCCAGGACATAAGCCACAAAAGATTCACACTGCTTAAGCGCAGTGAACTGTTTGCAAGCGGGATTAAGATCCTCATATAGCCCCTGAATTAAGGACTTAATTGCCAATAAAAGAAGGGCTGAAGCACATACCGGGCGCAACGCTGACCCGGAATAGATAAAACCATGTCGAGCGTATTGGTCAATCCGACGATCTTCCCCATCTTTAGGGACAGTGGTCTCAGCAGATTGTACCATAGCCGAGCTGGAGAGCCCTAGTACAGGAGTATCGACGTCAGGAGGGACAGACCAAAGCTTCACCAATTCTGGTGGAAAATTTTAACGCTTTTCCCAACTGGAAGGAATTCCAGATAACCACGTGGGATGTTCCCATTCCTTAAGAACCACCCTCTCAAAGTGGTGTTGTCTGGGAAAAACCAAACGCGGCTGAGGCTCTTTAAACAACTGACCCTTTGGCGGGGCGGCCACCTCAGGCGTATCTAAACTCAAAATTTTAAACATTTGAGCCAGAATGGAGGGGGTGTCAAAAACAAGCCCCTCTGACCAATCGCCAATCTCATCAGCCACAAGCTGACCTGTCGGCTCATCTGACTCCGACAGGAATTCATCCTCGTCCGGGGATCCATCGGATCATTCCACAGGTTCACAAAACTGGTCCTGTGGAGCCGAAGGTACCGGAGTCAGGTGCCTTCGTTTTGCAGCGGCCTTTAACGCTGCTTTAACGGGCATTACTTTCCGGGGGCTGGGCTGTGCTGCCGCCTCGGAATGCGAATCCCCACTTTTGACAGTGTCATGCGGGGTCCGGAATAGGGAGGGAGAGGTAGGAGATGATGAAGGATGCGATGGCCCCGCAGCAGAAGCAACGGACTGGCGCGCAATAGTCTGTTTTGCACAAGGGATGCAAATAAAGACATCATCAGCTGGGAGTGGAACCCCACAACCTACGCACCCCCAAACGGCTCAGCAGAACCGTTTACGGAAATTACGGAAGCCTTCATATGGTGATTTATGGTATTCGCAATACTGGGACTTTTAAGGCATAAGCCAACCCGGGATGCCCCTTTATTAGTTATGTCCCGAAAGGGAGGATTTATTTATTTATTTTTTTTTTATTTATTTATTTTTTTTAAGTTAAGGTCCCCTTTAATAAACTATATATATATATGTCTATGTATATATACATTAAAAAGCTATCCCAATAATTAGCCAGGCACATAGAGCCGGAGGGCCACCATAAGCAGGGATCCCAGGATCTGCAAGGAAAAGAAAAACCATCAGATCCTCACATGTGTATAAGAAACATAAGCATGGCACCAAAGTGCCCTTAAATAAGAGCCAAATCACGCCCCCTTAATACAAAGTGACTCCCCACTATATTACTGCAAGGAAATGCATTCCCCATTTAACGGCCCCAACGGGAGGGGCCGCTTACCTGGTCAGCGAAGGCAGCAGCCGGAACAAGACTGCAGCCAGCAGCCAGCATGGACGACAAAGTGCGGCCGTGCGCCCACGCGACTTCCTGCATTTGAAGGAAGCAAACGCTGGGCCCGCCGCAAGACGCCGCATGACGTCAGCGCCGCGCCCCCGACGCCGCGTCAGCGGGACCCGCCCCCCCTACGCCGATCAGCTGGAAATCACTCTCAGCTGGGCCACTACACGTGCGCCCAGGCGGCGGAGGGGGGGGTAAAGACCGCATGGCGCTGTCTAATGAATACATAAAATGCCAGGCGGGGAGAGGGGAGAGGAGAGGGGGGAGGGGGTAGGGGGCCACAAAGCAACAGTCTGCAAAGAAAAGTGGCCAGCCCCTACCCAGCGCAGCTTGCCCTTCAAGCAGACCAAAAGTATACACATGCTGAATACAGTGAATGCATAATCATGAACACACACACATGTTGAAATGAAGTGATACAAGTGAAACACACATATTTAAAGCACACCCTCACACCCCCCCCCCCCCCATAGTGAAGGGAGAAGGGACCGTAACGGGAGAGTAAGGGGCTATGGGGACCCTCGGGACAGGGGCATCCCATTTCCGGATCACCATGCCGGATAGCCGCATTGCCCCACACATGAGGTCGAGCGGTAGGAGATAAGCTCCTAGGCACTTAAAGTGCCATCTACCATTTGCCCGGTGAGCAGCCTAGGCTGGGAGGCTTCCATTTCACCATAAAGGTATACAAACTCAAACCGGGCAGAAATAGACCAAAAGGGGGGTGGTGGGGTAAGAATACCCCGGCCTACCTGTAAGCAGGAGACTTCCATCTTCTGACTTGTCAGCAAGCAGAGAGAAAAAATACTGGTGATTGAAGGGAGGTACCAGGTATATATAGGCCGGAAGGGGGCTCGTTACAAGACTTCCTCTCTGCACTACGTCACCTGGCGGTGGATTAACCCAATAATGGATGAATATTTAAGAAGTGAAGCGGGGTGTGTGGCACACCAAGAATATACATTATTCAAATAGAACAAGTCCAATGGCTGGCAACAAAAATGGTAGAAGGACTTAAACTTAAAATGGACCGTCACCCAGGGAATTATAGATTCCCGGGCCGATCACCTCCCTCCCCGCGGGACAACCGAGATCGGGATGTCCCGCGGTGAGGGACCCCCCCCCAAAATGTACCTCCCGCGCGCCATTCACAAACGGCCGGCGCGGGCACTGTCAGAGGGGCGCGAGGGAGGCGGCGGCGGACGCGCTGTGTTGTCCGCCGCTGTCACCCGCTTGTCCGTCGGCGGTGATTGGTCAGCGCGGCCACGTGGGAGCGTGGTGAGGTGAGTTTTGGGGGCTTTCTGGGGGGTTTCAAACAGCGGGGCACCCTTAATCGGGGTGCCCCCCTGAAGTAGACCAAAACCCAGGATAGTCAAAATCCTGGGTGTTGGTCCACTTTAAAATATATCAGGAGAGACTTAAAGAACTTAATTTGTACAGTCTGGAGGAAATAAGGGAGAGAGGGGACATGATTGAGACCTTTAAATATGTGAAAGGATTCAATAAGGTTCAGAAGAGAACTGTTTTTAAGAAGAAACTTAATGATCGAACAAGGAGGCACAACCTGAAGCTAGTCGGACGAAGAATCGGTAGAATCAAAGCCACATTTTCCTTCAAAAACAATATGCAAACAAGAAAAAACAAGTTAAACAGAACAATACCCAACATGCATAGGTACTCTCAATGAAAGAGTTGGCAAACACCACAAAGTAAAGCATGCGCACAAGTGTAATTTTACTTGAAAATGTCAGCTCTGGCAACAAAAAGGTGCACCTTACAATTTTTCAAACAAAGCAACCCTTTACTTTTGAAATATAAACCATATATTCTATGAAAGTACACGTTAAGCTTTCTTGGCATACCCAGCTTGTTATGGTGGGCTTATCTTTCTGGAAGTAATCCCTTGAAGAAATGTATAAAAAGAAGAATAAAATAAAACATTTCCCTAAAATATCAAAATGCAAGCAAGAAAAAAACAAGCTAAATCTGAAAGCACAAGGTCTCCTGAGCAGAATACCCAACATGCATAAATAGTTTAACTCTTAACTGCCAGCCTACTTGAAATTTTGTCACCATCTGTTGAATATGTTTAACTGTGATTTTTACAGGAATTTCCTAGAAAATCATTTTTTGTGGCAGAGTTTAGGCTTTAACATGAATTGTCTTGTTTGTAATTTTGCCACAGTTTTTTAAATATTTTTGAGCAAAAAACTTGAAAAATATATATTTTTTAAAATATTGTCTCGTTTTAAAGAAAACCATATTGCATGTGAAAGCCCCATTTCTCACGATTTCAACGGTACCACATATGCATTGGTAGGAAAAGAGCACTTTATAACATTTATAAATGATATACAACTACTATCCACACTATAAAGGGTTAAATTAAAAAACATTGGCTTGGAGTCCCCATTTCTGGGGGGCATTTTTTAGAATTTTAAGGATTAAAAACCCTTAA
The DNA here is from genome assembly GCA_027917425.1 of Gastrophryne carolinensis. Classification (NCBI taxonomy): domain Eukaryota; kingdom Metazoa; phylum Chordata; class Amphibia; order Anura; family Microhylidae; genus Gastrophryne; species Gastrophryne carolinensis. Next base: position 109,274,974 of record CM051238.1, on the reverse strand, counting down.
AAATCCCCCCAAAATGGCGTGAGGTCTCCCCTACCCAGCATAACCAGCCCGGGGACAAGCTATGGGGGGCTTATAGAACAGGGTGCAGAGGCCTGCCTCTGTGCCCCCCACCCTTCAGGCTACAAGGCCGCATAGCTTAAATAGTCCAAGGCTCTTCTGCCTCCCAGGCTTTGGGGAGGCAGATAATTGGGGGGCCAGGGGGTTAATGGCAAGTCACCTGCTACCTGCAGTTTACTTGCCAGCCCTTTAAACCTTGTGAACCGGTATAAGGGTCTCATAGATCCCTTATAAGTTCACAAAGGGTTAGATGTAAAAAAAAAAAAAACACAGAAAACAAAAATGTATTATTTCTTTTAATACTTCTAGAGCACTGTGTACCACGATCACTTTGGCTCTCCTGCTGCTGCTGGAAGCCTTTTATACCTGCTGGGTGACAGGTAAATATGGGTTAATAAAAGAAAAATGACAAAATGACTCTCCTCCCAGTCTCCAATTACAGAAATCTGAAAAACATAAAAGACAGACCAAAACAGTTCTGGTTATTAACTATAAAATTCATTCAATGAATGAGGGAAACCTGTATGCTGCCCATTCAGATGTTTAGAAAAGACGTTCCCAGGTAACTAACCTAAATTTTCTCAAAACATCCTCCGGGCAGCATACTCATGAGAGATAACAGAGATCTACCTCTATTGGGTGGTGAATGCCTAAATCACACTCCTGCCAAAAGGACTGATAACGCTTGAATATCACTCTGCGTGCCAAAGTAATTGCCACTAAAAACAGAACCTTCCAGGTGAGGAATTTAATTGTAATAATTAAAATTTTCTGAACCGATTCAATTGGTGGAGCTGTCATTGCTGTAAGGACTTAGCTAGATCCTATTGAGGTACTATCATCATGCGAACTGGCTTAGATCACCCCATGGCTAGAAGAAAACGTCTGACCAGTGACAAAGATTATAGCCTTTTGTCCAGGAAAACTGACAGAGCTGCCAACTCTACCTTCAACGTACTGACACTGAGACCAAGATCAACTCCCCTCTGGAGGAATTTGAGGATGACCAGAAGGTTAGATGTAGATTTCCATTCTGAAACTTCCATGTTTTAAGTTTTCCATACCTTCAAATAAATTTGTCTTCACTGGTCTTATTTCCTACTTCGAGAGGAGAGTTTTGATAACCCCTTTCTCAGAAGCAAGGCAACTTCTGAGTCAACACCACTTCTGGGGATCGAGGCAAAGCACTGGTCCCTGGGATAGCATGTCCAGTCTCATCAGAAGACTCCAGGGCTCCTGTATGGACCAAGGTAAAAGAGTTGAGAACCATGTTCCCTTGGGCCACCAGGGAGCCAGAAGCAGAACTGTGGCTGAAGTATCTGAACTGGAGGAAACCCATAGACCAGGCCAAATGACCAATCGTGTGCCAGAGCATCTACCCCCTGAGCCGGATTGGAAGGATTTAGAGAAAAAAACGTTATTCAACTTGTGGTTTTTCCCTGAAGCAAAGAGAGCACTTCCGGAGTCCCTCCCCGAACACATATCTGATTGAATAATTCCCGACTTAGGGACCATTCTGACTCCAGCAATGGAGCGCAAATTATGAAGTCTGCTACTTGATTAAAGTGGACCAACACCCAGGATTTTGACTATCCTGGGTATTGGTCCACTTCCCCGCTGTGTGAAACCCCCCAGAAAGCCCCCAAAACTCACCTCTCCCCGCTCCCACGTGGCCGCGCCGTCCAATCGGCGCCGACGGACAAGCTGATTGACAGCGACGGACAAGCAGCTTGCCCGTCGGCGCCTCCCGCGCGTCACTCTTGACGTGTGCGCGCCCGCGCCGGCCATTCAGAGACGGCCGGCGTGGGCACGTCTAGAGGAGCGCGAGTGAGGCGGCGGCGGCGGAAGCAGCGGCTGGAGAGGTACGTTTTTTCGGGGTTTTGGGGGGTTTACGGATGTCCCGTGGTGTGCGAGGTGATCGGCCCGGGAATCTTATAGATTCCCGGGCCGATCTCCTCAGGGTGTTGGTCCACTTTAAAACACCCCTTCAGAAGAATGGCTAATAGTGACAGCAGGTTTTGTTCTGTCCAAAGCAGAATTTCTGTTGCTGCTAACAAGGGGCGAGGATATCTTGTTCCTCCTTGACGATTCAAGTAGGCCTTGGTTGTCTCATTGTCTGTTCTGATCTGAACATGCCGAAGAGAAGACGAATTGGAAGTGAAGAGTCTGGTTCCCCATTCTTATCGTGAATCTTAGAAAGGACTGGGCGCAGTGACTCATCAGAACCCGCCAATAAGCATCCCAGGGGGCAGCAGACTACTAACCGAAAAATATTGTTTCCATGCAGAAATTCCTGTAATGCACTAAAAGATTCAGCTTTTTCAAATTTAAAATGAACCTGAATCCTCTTGATGCCTTCTTTACAGAAGGACTCTTGAATAGAAACCTGTCCCCTGCTTCTGACGAGGTACTTACACTATCACTCTCACGTTCAACATAGAAACTAGACTGTCCCCGATAGCCAGACTTTGAAAGGAGTGATAAAGAAATTTGAAGGAGGGGTCTGGGAAAATTCTATATGGAAAACCTAATTTATACCTCTGGAAATAAAGGGACAATCTAGTAGGGTTTCCCACCAGACGTGGAACAATCTTAGCCGAGCAACTATGAGGCTTCATTGCTTTTTTGGTCTAGACTGAAGGGTGCCAAACAGGGTCGAACCTCTAAATTTGCCCCATTACTAGAAGATGAGGCCCCTCTAGCTCACCTAGGAGCATCCCTGTTAAGAAGGATCACCTAAATGAGGACTAATAAGCAAAGTTCTTATTCCTAGGACCCCTGATTTGGTTAGGAAAGCATTTAGATCTATCTAGAACCTTCTCTAAAATTCCAAACCCCAAAAAAATTGGCCACTAAAAGGCATGGCACAGAGGCGTAGCTTAGAGCCAATGTCACCTGACCAAGTCCTCAGCCACAGGGTCATGCAGACCGAATTGGTCAGTAACATTTTTTGGGCCAAAATCTGCATCTGACAGAAACGACGCTGCTGAAAAAAGAATAGACAAAGCCTTCAGGATTTCTTCCATATCCATCGGTTTCTCTAAATATGTCTTAAGCTGTTGGAGCCAGGAATTCAAATTTCTTGCAACATAAGTGGAAGCTAGAATCGGCTTTAGGGAACAGGATTCAGCCTGCCAGGCTCTCTTTAAAAGAGAATCCCTCTTTTTATCTAAAGGATTTTTATCTAAATCTTTAAAAAAGATACCGAAATCCTCAAAGGTCAGATCTAACCCCATGGAAACAGTCTGGTCAAAACCCATCATGCTTTAATTTAGGGCCAATACTCTTCTCCTCAATCCCCATGGTGAGATAAATCATGTATAATACAATTCTGTGAAATACTCACCTGTAGAATTGTTATTATTTGTATACAGTACGTCCTGCTCCAGATATAGTACTTACACTTGGGTTATCCTCCGCCAGATGGTGCTGCACTGCAGAGACATGCAAAACAGTCTCCTCCCAGCCCTCAAATACCCGGGGACCTCCCACAAATCCCCAGCATTGAAAAGCAGTGAACAAGAAGCCGGGAGAATTAACCACCAAAAAACTGGTAACTATAACAATGGTAACAATCACCATACAGGGGATCCAGAATAAGCAAAAACCAGGGTGGGGTGGAGCAGGATGTACTGTATACAAATAATATCAATTCTACAGGTGAGTATTTCACAGAAATGTATTATTCTTAGTATACAGTACGTCCTGCTCCAGATATAGTAATTACACTTGGGACATCCAATAGCAGTGTCCATAAAGTAGGGTGGGATCCCCAACAAAAACAGCAGACAGTTCAAAACCACTGTCACCTGCATAACCATACGGCCAGGAAAGCATAAGCTGAGGCCCTAACATCAACCTTGTAAAGCTTTGCAAAGGTATGAACTGAAGGCCAAGGTAGTGGCCTAGCAAACCAGTTCAACAGAAGCCTGGTGCTGAAAAGCCCAAGAGGCATCAAAGCACGAGTAGAATAAGAATCAAAGCGAAAAGGAAGATTCTTCCCTTGTTGGAATAGGCCTGAGTAACAGCCTGACGAATCCAATCGCTAACAGTAGACTTGGCAGAAGCCAAAAAACCCTTCCAAGTACCAGAAGGAACATCCATTCAAGAAATAACCAGGGCCAAAGCCGCCCAACTCCCCGAGAGCAGACGAGATCGGGCACATTCAGGATGTAGTGACCATAGGCCCCAAGGAACATCAGTTCTCCTAAAGGACACAGTGACTACCAAGGAAAAAACTTCCAACACCTGTTCAAGGAATGCAGAACCCTTTCCTCAGCGTTGCTAGGAAAAAGGCACAGCAGGAAGAACAATATCTCGAATCAATGAACATAAGACACCACCTGATGCGGAGAGTCTGGCTTCAGGCGGAACACCACCTTATCCTGGTGTATCTCAAAGAATGGGGGCTAGGTAGACAGAGCCGCCCGCTAACACACGCCTGACCAAGGTAACAGTCACCAGAAGGACAACCTTGAGGGAAAGAACAGCAACCTGAATAGGACCAAAGGGACAAAACCCTGAAAGCAGACAGAATGAAATTCAAATTCAAATCCCAGCAGGGACCATAGGATTACATGGGAGACGCACATGAGTACACCCTGAAAGAAGTCTTAACCAAGGAAGACTGAACCAGAGACTACTAAGGCAAGGTGGACAGGGCAGAACCTGACCCATCAGAGTACTGAGTTGGAGAACCAACTCCAAATCATGCTGAAACCAACTCTAGAACCCTGGGAACCGAGAACGCCCAACAGGGAAGAGACCTGCCATACCCTATAACAGATAGAAGAAGAGGAAGAAGCTTGCTCCTAGCCTTCCCATAGTCTCAATCACCGAGACAGATAAGCCTGTCTCCATCAAGATGGATGTTTCAGCAGTCAGGCCGACTAGGCCAGAGTCTGTAGATTGGAGTGACGTAAAGGGGGCCCTGAGTGAGCAGAGTTGGCACTCCTGGCAAAAGGTACAGAAAACTACTGTCCTCGGTACCATGTCTGCAAACCACACTCTACTAGGGCACCTGGGGGCCACCAGAATCACCGGTCCCCTTACCAGAGCAATCTTGTGCAGAACCCTGCCTAGCAGGGGGAACGGAGAAAAGAAATACAGAACCGAACGTCCAGTCATGACGTTACTAAGGCATCCGGACCACTGCCAGAGGATCCTGGGACAGGGAAACAAAGGCCGAGAGCCTGTGATAGTGACGGAACACAAACAGATCCACAACTGGTTGGACCCCATAGTGACACAGGGATTAGCACATCCTGTCGCAGAGGGGCTCCACTGGAGCGAATATCACTGATATGCAGGGAACATTGTCTCCACCCAGATTAGGAACATAGACACTTCCTGGAGGGTCCACCAGCTCCAGGCCCCTTCCAATGATTAATGTAGGACACTGTCGTCAGACAGACCGAGCGCCCCCAAACTGGCAGGCCTAGAAGGGAAGAAGTCAAGCGAGATAGAACTGAAAACGCTCACTGTTTCAAACATCAATAGGCCTAAGGACCTTCTAAGGGCCCCACCACCCCCAGAATCGCAGGGAGTTTCAGAAGAAACCCTCCCCCTTCAACCTGATAGGTTGGCATCCATGGTGACCGTTTCCAGGAAGGGGCAAGAAGGAACTGCCCCCAGACAGGTTCCTTGAGTTCATCCACTCCAAGAGAAACCTTCTTACCAGGTGGGAAGGCACACAGACCCAGCTCCAGGGATGCTGGATCCCTGTCCTGTATTAACAATAGAAGTCGCAGAAGGGCCAAAGGGGAACTGACCATAAGGGACCTCTTCTGAGCAAGCCACCAACGGCCCACCAGCTGCATCCCTGCCTGGTGAAGGGACCGGGACAGCAATGAGGGACTGAGCCCATGCAACCAGATTGTCCACTTTATTGCTGAGAAGGAAGATTCTCGTTTGAACCGAATCCAGATTCATTCCTAGGAATGGAGTTACCAATTAAGGGGACAATGAGGACTTGGGGTGATTGATCACCCATCCAAATGACTCCCAATGGACACCACCAGCCGGGTATCCAACTTAGTCTGACGTAGAGACTGGGAAGTGAAAAAGGGCGTCCAGGTAGGTCATCACGCGGACGCCCCTTGGTCTCATCAGAGACAGCACCCCCGTCAGCACCTGGGTGAGCACTCTGGGAGCTGAAGAGAGGCCAGATAACAAGGCCACAAATTAGCAGTGTTGGACTTCCAACATGAACCTGAAGAGCCTCAGTGTCCTGAAGGCACAGGGATGTGAACATAAGCATTTTAGAGCTCCACAGACAGCAAGAAGCCCCCTGGGCGCAAGGCGCTGATGGCCAATCTCAGAGTTTCCATGCAGAAAACTGCCTGTAATTGGAGAATTGCTGTGAATCCAGAATGGGCCAGCCTGACCCATCCTTTTGAGGGACTGTGGAAAAGTTGGTGTAGCGGCCCCTGCCTCTGCCTGTTACGGGCAATCTGCAAGTGACCCTCAGACCTCGCAGGCCTTGCATGGCCTGTGCCAGCAACTGAACAGCGGCAGGGACCAGGAGTACCTGGGCCCTGATAAAACTGGGGAAGGCAGCGCAGCAAACTATCTTGTATCCGGAGGACACAACCTCCTGAATCCACCTGTATGAGGCGTAAAGCCTCCTGACAAGAGCAAAGTGCCGCAGCCATCCCCTCACCCAGACGGGCCAGGGCGCCCCATCACGCTTGAGGGGGATTGGTGGAAAATTTAGGCTTAGCCCTGCCGGAGGGGCCAGAGTGTTGTCTGCTGCTCCCGGGGCCGGAGTCTGCGCGAGCCCCCACAAAGGACACCCATAGTTCTTGTTTAACACTAAGGAAGGGGGAAATAGGGGTGCCCCTGCCCCGAGGGGGCCTAGACGGCCGCCTGTGTTGGGGTGACTTACCCTTTTTACCAAACAGGTCTAGACGGTCCCCAAACAAGCATAGCCCTCTAAAGGGAAGCCCAGTAAGAGTCTTTTTTGTAGCATCGTCAGCACCCCACTGTCGCAGCCAAACCAAGCGACGTATAGCCAACGCAAGGGCAGAAGTTCTTGCACACATTCTAATGGTGTCGCCCAACGCTAATCGGATAAATTTTAAAAACAGATCACAGCTGGAGAGTGCATTAAACACCTCCCAGTGGAGATTATCAGGTTGATAATCAAGCATCTTTCTGATGAGGGTTCTAGCGGCCACCGCAGTAATAGCCGCGGCACAGACCGGGCGCAACACCGTCCCAGCACAGGAAAAGGCGTGGGAGGCCAGCAGCTCAATGCGCCGGTCCTCAGCATCCCGAAGGGTATTTTGAGCAGGGGCTGTAATAAAGGGGGGGGGGGTTAGGAACCCCTATGATAGGGGAATCCACCACGGGGGGGGGGATTACCAGCAATTAACCACCTCAGGGGGAAAGGAGTACTTCCTATCCCAGTCCCCTGGGACCCCTGAGAGTTTACTGGGACATTCCCATTCCTTGAGGACAAGAGCATGGAAGTGAGTCTGTTCTAGGAATTCCAAAACGTGCTGTTGCTGTATGGAAACGCTCCCCTCTCGGCTTGGAAGCTTCACCAGGGAGAGAGATAGACAGAGCCTCAAAGACCTTAATCAACAAATCGCCAGTGTCATACTGGGCCCAGTATTCAGGTCCAGAATCGTCATGACTCCTCGGCCTCTCATCAGATGAGCCTGAGTCAGAGAATAGCTCTCCATCAGAAGGGGAATAGTCACACGGAGTAGAAAACACCTCAGTTCCCATAGGAAAAACAGAAACAGGAGACGCCAAGTGCCGTTTCTTACCAGGGCCCTTGTGCTCTAACAACCTCGCAATGATCTGTTCAGCCGTGGGCAGTCTAAAAGATGCAACAGGCTGCGACTCCCCCTTTGTATGCGACTCAGCAGGAGTGAGATTTAAGCATGGGGAAATAGGTGAAATGAAGCGAGGTGCAGCCACTGGCAGGCCTGATTGCAGAGTCAGTGCTTGCTCGGCACAGGGTCCGCAGACCCGTGCCCTGTCAGCATCAGCATGGGGTTGTCCCCACGCTATACACAGCTGGTCTTGTCCCAGAGGGACCCCGGTCACATAATTCTGAGATGCCTCCATATGGTGATTATTTAAGGCACAATATGCCAGTAGGGATTTACATTATAAGCAACCCTGGATGCCCCAAAGACCCGCTAGGGAAGTGGGAGAATTTTACTATAAATTACACCGGGCCGGGAGAAGCCAATGGTGTTCACCGATCTGAAAGACACAAAGAAGAAAATGGTGTCAGAACCAAGAAAACTATAATGAGAATAAGCCGCCCGCGAGGGCACTTACAGTACCACGGTAAGCAGAAGCGTCCCACGCGAACAGACAAAATGGCGCCGTGTACCTCGAAGGGCGGGCCAGCGGTCCATGACACGGAGCGCGCCAAAACAGGCCCCGCCCTCCCGAAGAGCGCGAAGTCCAACAACAGCCAATGAGGACACGTAGGTGTCTGAGGTAACGCCGCCGCCCGGCGCGGAGCCTTCAACTAAGGAAAGAAGCGCGTGCGGCGGCGGCAGTCTGCAAGTAAAATACATAGAAAGGGTGCGGTGGCTGACACCATATCTATAAAAGTCCAAAGACGGACAAAGGCCATATAAGTGCAAGGGTCCAATACAGACCATACGTAGAAAGGGCGCGGCGGCTGACACCATATCTATAAAGGTCCAAAGACAAAGGCCATATAAGTGCAAGGATCCAATACAGACCACACAGGCACACCCCCCCCTTTCTTCCCCCCCCCCGACTAAGTAATGCGGGAGGGGCATCCCATAGAGGCTCACCATCAGCCTACACCGCCTACCCTTTGGTGGGGGACTGCGGAGGAGCAGCGCTCCATAAGCACGCGTGGTGCTGCCTACCTTCACCCGACCAGCGCAGCCCAGGCTGGGGGGCACAACACAACGAGGACGGGTGGGAATAGTCCAACAGGGCCGCAGGCTTTAATAGCCCCGCTCACCTGCGAGAGAGTGATACTTCATGTCTTCGCAGTCAGCACTGCAGAGAAATCTGGGGATTTGTGGGAGGTCCCCGGGTATTTGAGGGCCGGGAGGAGCCTGTTTTGCATGTCTCTGCAGTGCAGCGCCATCTGGCGGAGGATAAACCAAGTGTAAGTACTATATCTGGAGCAGGACGTACTGTATACTAAGAATAAAAGATAAGGTAAATCCCCCGGAGTAGAGGGAAATTTACCCGGAGTGGTGGGGGTGAATGGGGGGGGATGAGAGAAGGGGGGTGAGATAGAGACTATCCTGACTCCCACAGTGGAGTGTGCAAAGGAGGGGACCCAGCAATCCCAGCTTTCTCCAAAAGATAATCCTTAGTAAAAAGGAAACACTGCATACTCCCCTGCCGTTCATGGTCAATGAATCAATGGTCACGGAATGGGAATCTGGCCAGTCTCCTGGGGGTATCCCGGGTCCCTGGCAGTTTGCCTCCTGAGCCGGGAAATGGGTTCACATGAATCAAACCCACAGGGCTGAATACTTAACTAAACCTTTTGGTTCAGGAGCTAGTGGTCTGGCTTCTACACAAGCAGGAACACAAAAGCAACTGGAGACTGGAAGAAGGGGCTAAGGTTTTGTCCATTTCTGGTGGTCACGTGTTCCAACCTAGGGGTGGAGACATGAGGTCTCATGAGAATGCTGCCCAGAGGATGTTTCGAGAAAATTGCATGGGGTCCCCCCTACCCCGCATAACCAGCCTGGGGATCAGCTATTCTGGGCTTGTAGAACAGGGTGCAAGGGCCAGCTTCAGGGGCCCCTGGCACTGCAAGGTTAAAAGCCCCCACAGCCTAAATGGCCCTGTGCTCTTTTGCCCCCTGGCCTTTGGGAGGCAGGTAATGGGGGGGGGGGGGCAGGGGTTTATGTAAAGTCACCTGCTAGCCACAGATGCCAGACCCCGCTTTCCAGTTCACAAAGGGTTAAACCGGACCTTCATGAAAGGTAAGTTCAAGGTTATATATGCACACCAAAATGATCAGATAAAGAAGAGATAAAGTTGCTATTAAGAATGGGGTTCAAAGTTATAGCCAAGTGTGCCTACTCATTTGCACACTGAGTAACATCTGCATATACCAAAGCGTGCTATGTATATGAACACCCAGACGACGTTGTTATGCCAAAAAAGTGAGAAATATACAGATGACAGAATCAACAGAAAAGACAAGTACAAGGTACTATACAATACAGCCACTAGGTGGCCTTATGGAAATATGCCCCAGATGAAACCTATTAGAATGCATGAATTAGTATACAAAGCAATATACATGGTGAAGATAGAGCATACTAGCGGAGCGAGCAAATATTAAGGTTCCATGGTGCATGCCCTCCAGTTCCACTTCAAAGCATAACAACAATACAGAGCAAGCAAAAGTGAGCCGATCTAACACGGCATAGCAAAATATCAGTTTAAGCAGAGTACCTAATGGAATGTGACATCCAAATACCCCTCAACGTTTCGGTATAGAAACCTTCGTCAGGAGGGTCGGGTGTATCCATAGAGGTGCTTGTGCAGTTTAAATAGTGAAGCAATGTTCCAGGATGGCGCCCAGCAGCAGCGCGCGTCATGGCGCTGTGTGCTGACGTCATCAATGGTCGCCACACGTGATCCCGACCCGCTGTATATTGGGCAAAAAACAGCCCATAATATAACAGCCAGGCGCACGGGGTCCCGTGGGTGCCATATGAGTGATCCGGGATGCCAATACCACAGTTTTGATGAGCCGGGGAGGAAATAGCTGTTGTGGCCGGAACGACACCAGAATGTCCCTTGAGATGGGCTACAATAAGATGGCCGCCAAATGTGCGTCCTAATTCATGGAGAAGTCCTCGGTATTAAATGCTGGGCAGGTAGATGCAATGTGTGCCGCCTGCATGATGTGCGGTCCGTGTCCACTCCGGAAAAAAGAAGAGGGAGAGTGTCCAATGTTCCAGTGTGGCACATCATGGTGCCGGGTTGGTGTATAACCGAAAAGATGGCCGCCGTCCTGGGCGGCGACGGAAATGATGGAGTCCATGTAACCGGAAGTGGCGTGGCGGTCGGGGGTGGAAGCATCCCCCGTTTCCATGGGTACTGGTAGGGAAGGGATCATGCAGTGATCCGCGAGCATTACATGCACACTTTCTATGCGGCAGGCCCGGTTTCTATTGCTTCAATATAGATACTGGAACATTGCAGGAACATTGCACTGCATCACTAGTCGCTGTATGAGAGTATAAAAATAAAAATTAAAATCATGATGTGGTATAGCAGTGTAAAAAAAGTGCCAAAAAACATATTTTACCAGAGGTAATCAAGTGAAATAAAGTGACCGTGATGGATACTAAAAGGATCACACATCCTCCTGTCATGGAGGAGTAATGTGATCCAGATTCTTAGCACAATATTCAAGGGGAAAAGAAAACAGGGCTAAGCCCCTATCCCATATGCTGGAAGAAAACATAGTGGGGTAAGACATGCCTATGCTGACCTGTGGTCAGTAAAAGACTGAGTAATCTAGGTCTTCATTAAGGCCGTGGGGTTTTTTAGTTTGGAGTTCAAAAATCCAAAATAATTCCCGTTGTAACAGTTTTCTATTTAAGTCCCCACCCCTCGCTGGTTTCTTAACGACCTCAATGACTAGGAACCTTAATTGGCTGACCTTCACCATGATTTATTGAAAAGCCCAAACGTTTATAAAATGATTCCCCAGCATCTAAAATTAATATATTTTACGTTTTTAGTCACTTACTATTTTTTCCCCACTGGGCTGCAACTCAGTTCAGGAATTTAGGATACGGGGCCCGCCATCTTGACTCAGAAGCATCACATACTGAGGAGAGGAGGATAAAGTACAGGGGGCAGGTTATAGCTGTGCTTTGCTCAGACAGAGCAGAGCTGGGGTCAGGAAAAGGTCAGCAATCCCAGAATGCAGAGCAGCACAGTCAGAAGGCACTTCCTGTTTTCAGGCTGCCTGATGTTCCATGAGCCGCCATCTTGGATGCTTAAAGGCTCATTACATGCAGTAGATGCAGGTAGGATGATTTTTAAGATAGATTCTTATTCGGAGTGAAGGACCGCTTTAACAGAAAAAAAACACCACACAGAGAAAATGACTATTAAAAAAAAAAAAATTATGTTTACACACCTGCTTATGTGTCTCTCGACAATCTCGATGACAGATTCAACTATATTGTGGTCACGGTTACCAAGACATTCACAGACTGTTACAGTCCCTATCAGGTCATCATTATTTGATATTACCAGATCCAAAAGAGCATCACCCCTAAGCAGGTGCCTCCACAACCTGATTCATATAGTTAACTTGTAGCAAGCTGAGGAATGCTCTCCTCCTTGTAGTAGAAGCAGAACCATGTCTGCAGTCAATACCTGGGTGGTTGAAGTCCCCCATTACCCCACTGTAACAGTCTGTCATGCCCGCTCTGTTTATGCAGCTGACCCTCTATTTCCTTAGTTATGTCTGGGAGTCTATAGATTACTCCAATTTGTATTGTAACATTGTTTCCATCGCGCTGCACTTCTACCCACAAGGATTCTACATCCTTACAATCTTCTGCTAGTATTCCCTCATTAATATATGTTTTGAATTCTTGCTTTACATAGAGACACACTACGCCCCCTTTCCTCTGTCTTTCCGAAAGAGCAAAACCTTGACAATTGACAGTCCAGTCATATGTGGAATCCAGCCATGTCTTAGCCACACCAATAACATCAATATTGTCTTCCAGTACCAGACGCTCAAGCTCCTCCACTTTACTTGACAAACTGGAATATGTGAACACACACTTTAAATTTAGAATTAGCTTCTGTAGTAATGCATCTGTTTAATTTTTCATATTGTTAACCTTCCTCAGTGTTGTGTCTCCAAAACTCTAAGCCGAGCTTCCAAGGTTGTACTATGCTCACATTTATCACAGCTGTATTCACCTTGGAACTGCTGCTCCTGAAGTGTATACATATGACAAATTACGCACTGAAGTAGACCTCGGTGTGCACTGAAGTAGACCAGTGTCAATCCTGGCTAGTCTGGCAAACCGTCAAATAGATAGAAGCCTATTTATTTCTCCCAAGGCTAATTAGGCAGCAACAACCCCACCCAAATAACTCTGCTATCTATCATATGCAAACAACCAATATATTTTATGTATGCTAAACCCTGCAACACAAGAGAGAGAAAAAAAAACACAATTCTGTGATACTCAAAAAAAAAAACAATTCTGTGATATGTAGAATTGTTTTTTTCTGTTAATCCATTCCAGGCTGTCCCTTAATCATTACACCTGGGTAGTTCCTGCCCGGAGGGTGTAAACTGCAAGATAAAAAAGGTGTGGCCCCTCCCGGTCCCATAAGTTGCAGCTGCCTCTAATCAAAGACCAGTAATTAAAAAGCAGTAAATCATATACCAAGCGGCAAGTCCGGGAGGCCCAAGTCTAGGAGATAATGTTACCTCACACCAAACTCCGCTTGTTTTCTCTCGAAAAAATTCTCCCCTTTTCCTTTTTTTCTTCATTTCACAATGCCAAATGGAATAAACACCTTAAACAAGGCATCAAGGATATAATGAACCCCAAAAAGGGGCTGGCCGGACGGCCTGGAATGGATTAACAGAAAAACCAATTATACAGGTGAGCTCAGGTGAGAATCAGAGAATTGTGATTTTCCAATCCATTCCAGGCCGTCCCTTAATCATTACACCTGGGACATCCAACGCGGTACAGCAGGTAGTTCAATTCACTACCGCCTGAAGTACTTTTCGACCAAATACAGCGTCAGCTGAAGCTCTAACACCTACCTTGTAAAATTTGGTAAATGTATGAACCGAAGCCAAGCGGCAGCTTTACAAACCTGTTCCACCGAGACCTGATGCTGAAAGGCCCAGGAAGCACCAATGGCCCTAGTGGAAACAGCTGTGACCCAAACAAGGGGATCCTTCCCCTTGGCAGAAAAGACTCTTACCACTGTCTAATCCATCGACTGATGGCAGACTTAGCTGGTGGAAGACCTTTCCGTGGACCCTCAGGTAGGACATAAGTAGTCCAAACTATGGAAAGATTGTGTAGTAGTGAGATAACTACCTTAGCGCTCCCACTACATCCAAATAGTGAAGAACACCCCTTCCTTATTAGACACTGGAGCAGGACATAAGGAAGGTAAAACCATCTCTTCATTAAAATGAAAAGATACCTTTAGGAAGAAAATCCTAAAACGCTCAAATAATGAGGCTTACTGATAAGCTGCTAATTCAGAAACCCGCCTGCTGAGGTTATTGCCACTAAGAGATGACCATAAGCGCCCTTAGACTTAATGATGCATCTACCATGGTTCAAAAAGGAGGACCCTGAAAAACAAGTTCAGGTCCCAAGCCGGCAGAAGTGGATTATGAGGAGGCCGCACATGAGCGACTCCTTGTAAAACAAATTCTGATAAAATCATTCTTAGCTATGGGTTTCTGAAAGAAGATAGATAGCGGATATTTGTCCTCAATTGAAGACTTTCATCAAGACTTCTGCAAAAAATCAATATATTCTGTAAACAGAACAGTACCACAAGCGAACCCCTGGATTCACACCAAGCGATAAATGCTTGCCAGACTTTATAGTAGATCACTTGATAAAGATTTCTTCCTGGCCTGAATCATAGTCTGGATGACTCTGGCCGAAAAAAAAACCCTTTCTTCCAAGATAAAGGATTCAATAGCCAGGCCTTCCAAGCCAGAACTTGTGATTTGGGAAGCCTTAGAGGCCCCTGTGTGAGAAGATCTGGATCGTCGCCTCCACAAGTTGCCCTGTGACATCCTTACTATGTCTGAGAACCAGCTTCTTCTCGTCACCGAGGAGCCACCAGAATGGTTGGGACTCCCTTGTGAGCTAAACCTTTTTTAGTACTCGACCCAGAAGGGAAATGCATAAAGAAGCTTGAATGCTGACCACTGAAGAGTCAGGACATCTGTTGCTATTATTAGAGGATCCCTGGGCTAAGACAAACTTCGGACCTTCTGACTGAGCCGTGATGCAAGAGATCTACGTCTGGGATCCCCCAGCACATGCATAGGGATTAAAAAACCCACTGGCTAAGAGGCCATGCCCGCTGATGCAGGACCGTTCTGCTGAGATGATCGGCCTACAAGTTGTCCACTCCAGGTATGTGTACCACCAAAAGACATGGAACCGGTTTCTCGGCCCAAAGTAAAAACCCAGCTCACTTCCTTCGGCTCACTTCTCAGTTCCAGGATCTTTATGGAGATTCTGCTCTCCTTCGGACTCCACTGTCCCTGGATCGTTTTGTGACTCCATGACACTTCCCCAACCAGATAGATTGGAATCCACGGTGCTGATCTTCCACTGTACTGGAAGAAAGGATTTGCGGATCTGAAGAGGCTGAGGACCAGGCTAGAGACTGCCTTGCGGACGGTGTCATGCAAAAAGAGTGATCCAGAGTGTGTGGGTCTCTATCCCAGATTGTGAGCAATTCCATCTGTAGGGGTCTTGTGAAAACATTGCAAAAGGTACTGACTCAAGTAAGATACCATCAGGCCCAACAAACACGTTTCTTGATGAATCGTCGGGTGAGGTTACAAGAGACCCTGTAACCTGGCATGAAGTAATAGTCACTTATGTGTTGGAAAAGCACTTTTGCCTGAGACGTGAAATAACATTCCCAGAAAAGAATAACTCTTGAAGTTATGCAAAGATATCCTTCTGGGCCCCCTGACATGATGGGGCCCATATCAACCGATAAGACTCAGTAAGGGATTACATGTATCCCTGGCTTCTTAAGAGAAAAACATGAGACCTTCCAACACCTTGGTAAACACCCTTGGTGCTGATGATAGACCGAAGGGTAGCGCCACAAACTAAAGAAGTAGGCCACCTACTAAAATGTAGGTATGCATCCTTATATATACATTGTGGTTATAAAATCCCAATCTCTAAAAGGGTGAGATACGGCAGATCTCAATGCTTCTGCTTTCTGCTGAATTCAGGATAGCCCTGACCAGAGATCTCTGATGGAGTCTGGTTCCTAATATGATTTTGTAACCCGAGGATTCAACTTCCTGTATCCAAATATCTGTTACATGAAGCCTGCAAATATGAGTCATATGCAGAAGCTTTCCCCCACACCTCAAGGGCGGGGGCATCCCTTCATGCCTGAGCCGGCTTCTGGCTTTATTTTGCCAGACACCTGTTGCCTTAGTTTGGAACTTTGTCTTATTCCAAAAAAAAATTCTCTCTTCGGTATCCCGAAAAGGCCGAACCTCTAGCCGAATACCCCGGAGTATTAGAGGCCCTGCGGGAGGAGTATTAGACTTCGGCTTCTGTGGCAGATTAAATGACTTACCACTAATAGCATGCTTTACCAAGTCAACCAAGCACTCCCCAAACAGATGCCACACCTTAAAAGGGGCGTCCCGTCATATTCCTTTTTAGAGGTGTTTGTCAGCTGGCCATTGCTTAAGCCATAAAGCACGCCTTAAGGCCACCACCAGAGCTAGGCCTCTGGCCCACAACCAGATCAAACCTCCATAGCCTGGATCACATACCTGTAAGAGCCAACTGGCTTTGATCAACTGGGAGCATGGCTTCCGTGAACGACCCTGCTCCCCAAAAAATGCTATGGATGTAGCACAGGCCAGCCGCAAGGTCGGCCCCATAAAAGCATAACATGCCACCTGATACATGCGCTTATTCGCTGGATCCTTTGGAGAAGCACTATCAGAGGATGGCATAACCAAAACCTTCAAGCGACCTGGCCAGAGCATCCACCACCGGAGGGTGAGACCATAAATCAATCTGATCTGGAAGAAAGGGATCCATAGTATCTAGTGCTATAGGAATGGTAGGAAGACAACCTGACTTCCGCCATTCCCTATTGATCAGATTATCATAATGCGTATGCCCCGAAACATCCTCCAGAATTGAGGAAATCAATCATCCATCCATCTTCTCCTTAACCGAGCACCCCCTTGAGTAGAGGACTCTGAATCCAAGTCCCTACTGGATGAATTCTCCCAACGGATAACATCCTGAGAGACTATGGCAGCCACAATATCCTCTTCCTCAGAGGAAAAAATGTTATTTTTTTCTTTTTTTCTTATTACCTTTTTAGAAGCCAATACACCATAATGACTCTATAGGTTTAGGACCACTTGAGGGCTGCGGACACATTTTAAAGACTCAGAAGGAGACTGACAGCCACAATATCCTCTTCAATACACTCAGAGAATTTTTTTATAAAACCTTCTTAGTAGCCTCACTAAAGGTTTAAGTCCGCATGCAGGCTGCAAAGGGGGGTTTTAAGTCTCAGAAAGCACTGGCGACAGGGGTCAGAGCCCCCTTCAGGGAGGAGACAACTGTCTCCCTATCCACTACAACCATAGCATAATCCCTGCACACCGTGCTATCCTTGTCCAGTGCCACTGCATGCATACTGGACATGGGGTAAATCTGGTAAGACCAGATCCCCCAGATGCCTCCGCCATGGTGAATTTAATAATACTAGTCTATGACCCTGGGGATCTGAGACCAAGTATATATAGGTTCTTGAGAGTCACAAGGCTACTGCGAGTCCTTTGGGGGGTAACCTTTCTCAATCTATAATAGTATAAATTTAAACTTAAAACAATAAAAAACAGTATTTAACAGTTTAAAGGTTTAGGTCCACTTGAGGGTGGCCGTGCAGTGGCTCAAAGCAGCCCCTTTTTGCTGGCCAACAACCCCAGCTTAAACACATGGGAAAGAGCAATAAGAAAGGGAAAATCTCTTGGTCCCCCCAATCAGGCTCACCAGACAAAAACCTGCAGCTGACTTGCTTTTTAATGAAAGCCTGCAGCCCTGAGCGTGTAACATTCAGAAAGTGCCCCAGACCCCCGATGCTTCACCTTACCTTCATGGACCCCAAAACCGCAAAAGCTGGGGAGGCATAGAGTTGGGTCAGAGGAATCCGTGGGAATAAGGCCGTGCATGAAGCTGACAGGGTGTATCCCCTGCTTGCTGCCAATACCTAATCTTGAGAGAAAGAAATCCCAGCGATCTTCACAGTCTACATCAACTGCAAGAATGAAACTGGTCTTTGATTAAAGGCAGCTGCTACTTATGGGGCCGGAAGGGGCCACACCTTTTTGTTTATCTTGCAGTCTACGGCCTCCGGGCAGGAATTACCCAGGTGTAATGATTATGTAATGCTTAAGGACGGCCTGGAATGGATTGGAAGAAAAACTATAGATATGGTAATAAATCAGGCAAACTCTTGGCCAATATGACTAAACCCTTTGGTCTCAGGAAGTATATCACTGCAATCAAGAACCCGACATCTAGTTGCATTTATACAAAAACCTCCGATATAGTAAAGTCCTTTGAAGAATATTTTAGAAAAATGTAACCCTTCGTTAATTGATCCTATACTCCGCAAGGCGGAACTTTCAAGGCTGTCAGCTTCACAGAGGGGATTGTTAAATTGCCCAGCCACGGAGACGTAAATTATGTGGGCAATTAAACAATTAAAAATAATAAAACCCCAGGACCTGATGGATACACTGGGGAATTTTATAAAATCCTGGGCCCTACGATATTCCCAATATTGCAAAATCTTTTTAACACCATGATTCAGCATGGGACAATAATCCCATGGTTCACAGGCGTACACAACACTGAACCCGAAACCCCACCGAATGCACACATCCTATAGACCAATCTCCCTTTTAAACAAATACAAAATATTGGCCAAAATTATGGCGGAGAGACTGCAGTCGGTTTTACCATCCCTGCTTAGTGAATACCAGTTAGGACTTATTCGTATCTAGATGCCGAAAAGGCGTTTGACAAAGTAGAATGGCCATGGTTAAACAGCATTTTCATTGAGAGGAACTTTGGAGCATGCTTTACGCAATACATTCAGTCTATATACAAGAATCCGCAGACTATCCTGTTGAATAATGGAACAACCTCCTCCAGAATACAGTTAACCCTGGTACCCAGGCAGGGATGCCCCCTGTCACCCCTATTGTTTAATCTGGCATTAGACCCTTTATTAAAGATTCTGGAGGCTGAGTTGAAGTTCCAAGGTATAGGGACAGGCCCCTCAACGCTAAAATTAACTGCCTTCGCAGATGATCTTATACTTTTTATTTCGAACCCAAAAACTGCTCTGCCAAAAATCCTACACTTGATAGATCTTTTCGGACAGGTATCAGAGTACACCAGAAATCTTGATAAATCCTCCGCCCTTTACCTGAGCCCCAAGACTAAACCCCATTGGGGAGATAGGCACCCCTTAGAACAATCATCATATAAAATACTTGGGAGCCCTGATTCCCAAAAATCCATATGAGTTATACAATTATAATATCAAGCCGGTTATCAAAAATTTGGAAAAAGATCTCCATGGCTGGGCCAAACGTAGTCTCTCTTTTCTGGGCAGAATACATCTTCTTAAGATGATTGCATTCCCTAGACTATTTTTCTATATACAAACGCTGCCAATAGAGGCAGGATAATATTGCACCAAGCCACGAGAAATGCGGGGGTTAATCTCGCTGATATCGAGAAATATAATCAAGCGGCCTTATTATGTATCTTGAGAGACTGGCTGAATAATCGTAAAGTTCACACAAATGCGGAACTAGATCAGGGTCTGCTGGGCTCTATGAGTCTGATATATATGATACACCAACAAAGGGAACTTCTTCCACCCCAACTAGTTCAGAACCCTCTGTTTACTGTTTGGAGACTTGGGCTCTCTGCTACCACTGGGGGGCAACCCAGACCTTAATGTGTGGCCACCTCATACAGGATTTGGCATGGCTCGGGCATTACTTCGATCTCAGCACTAGTGAACAGGAACCATAGAAAAGCTCTATCCCATGGTGTGGCTGTACAGCTATATCCTATATTAGCAACACATACATTTGTGTACTTGCAGGCCTCCTCCTATGTCAAAGTAATTAAGAAGCTATCAGAACAGGACTGGTTAAATGATCTCGACACTCTCTTAGAAAGTACGCCCCCAGACAGGAGGGCTATATCTGCCCACTATGATTTTCTGAGAAATAGGCTGGTGTTGGAGAATCAGAAAACAGGTATGATTAAATGGCTCCAGCATTTCCCAAATCTCCCCTTTAACCGAATCTTGAAATCATATAATTACTCCTGGTTGTTATTGAGGCAATACCACTACAACTATGTCTCCCCGCTTAAATCCTTCCAGATGGGTCTTTCTGAATCCCCTCGGTGTTTGAAGTGTGCTGCGGGATCGGCTGACCTCTACCATGGGTTGTGGGATTGTCCTGTAGTCAAAAGATTCTGGAGGAGGGTAGCACAATACCCAAGTCAAAATCAGGTAACCTTTGCCCCTCTCTCACCTGAGTGGGCAATTTTCGGGGAATATATGATGGAAGGCTTGAAAGTATCCAAGGGCACCAGGAGACTATTGTTAATTATTTCAGCAATAGCAAAGAAAACTATACTGCAAGCGTGGAGTTTCCTAGAAAAATTGCAGTTGTTTTTCAAATTTGACTGAACAGATACGGCCTCCCATAAGGAATCAAGAGTCAAGACGTTCTTTAGAACATGGGAACATTTTATTAACACTCTGACTCCAGATCTTAGAAGTAAGGACAGAGACACGTTTAAAGATACCGAGTGGTACTTGATGAGAGTAACAGCAGGTGACCCTCCAGTTACGGGGTGTCGATGCGGGGTGCCTTCTCAGCCCAACACCAAGGTAACTAATACCTGGGGTGGAAAGCAAATCTTGTCGGAAGTGTATGTATGACATGGTGTCCTTCCCGGAACACAAAGAATGGGATTGGGGCTTGGGTGGTGTGACTCATGTATAAGAGAGACACGAATATGCTTAGTTGCAGACGAGAGAATGAGTTGTTCATATGTTAATATAACATTGTTTTGGAATTGCTGCCATAATACTTTAGATAAGGCACTTTGTACTTTGATTTGGTGTAATATGCCTATCCTCAACAAAAAAAATTCTTAAAAAAAAAAAAAAGGGTCATGTGTACAGACAAAAATTAACAATATTGTTTAACAAACATTTAAAGTAACAATGTAAATTTAATTTACATTTAATTGTAACATTTAATTAACATTTAAATGTTAGATCATATAAAATTCAGTATACAGGTATCAAAAAATACAATTCATAAAAAAACAACAATAATCATCTCCCTGCTGGTCTGGGGCCTCATTACTACTAAATTAATACACTAAAGTTTTGAATAAAGCAGTCAGAAATTCACACTGGGTTCATGGCTGACATGACCCTTCCCCGACAACATACAAGTTGTTACTAGAGCACAGCCAAACATTAAACTGTAATTCATTTAAAAGTAGCAAAAGGAGGGTTTTTATCACATTATTTATCCTTTCCGTATTCCCTTTTTATTTTTATGCTGCCACACAGAGGAACACCACACAAGAAAGTAAAATTCCTGTGTGTTCCTTTTTAATTATTGGGAAGGGTCAGATAGCACACTCTGAAACATCAAAGTTGTACTAAAGGTAAGTCTCGAGCTACATGTTGCACTGTCCTAAATTTCAATCTATTTTCAAAAAGACCCCATAGTTCTTAAGTTATTTTAAAAGTATTAGAGCATTGGAGATGCAGAAAAAAAAATGAGAGCAGTGGGTGCGGCAACAGTGATGTGATGTAAGCACACTGTGATGAGTGTGAGGAGGGCGGGTTTTCAGAGCTGCAGACAAGCAACCAATAAGGATATCTGGGCAGGGAGTGAGGGGTGTTTCCATTTTTGGTGCATTGAAGGTTGATTGATAGACCAGGTCAGCGGGATGGGGATAGAAAAGATAAATGAAAGATTTCCTCACTAAGGAGACAGAGGAATCACACCACTCCTGCTGCTCAATGAAAGATAAACTACTGATATTTTGACTTGTCAAACACTTTAATTATTGGGAAGGGTCAATGCCAAGTGTTGGGGACCCCCATATGCCATGTAACCGTTTTTGTGCAACATACAGTAATGTATTTTTTGAGGCGTCACATTTTAGCCGCAGAAAAGTATATAGTTGTTCCTGGAGCAAACCTTTATAAATTTTGGGGCTGCTCTTGGGTTTAAACAATAGCATGATTGCAAGAAAACATTCAGCATGGGTTGGACCTCGGCAACCCCCCCCCCCCCATGCACACACATTGTTTCCAAAGATTTCTAAAATATTATTAATAAAAATAAAAAAACAGTGTAGGACTGTGAGAGCAGATATGTTGCGACTTAACTGAAAAGGGAGCCCCCAAAAATATATAACACAACAAGGTTACAAGGGTCCAGTTAAGTACATTAACTAGCTAAAATACAGTAGTTCATCATCAGGAAAGCCAACTACTGTACATGACAGGGTCTGGCACTATCTTTACCAGTTCTTATTTAAAAATACAATTCTGTGAAATACTCACCTGTAGAATTGGTATTATAAGTATACAGATAAATTACTTACACTTGGGTTATCCTCCGCCAGATGGCGCTGCACTGCAGAGACATGTAAAACAGGCTCCTCCCGGCCCCTCAAATACCCGGGGACCTCCCACAAATCCCCAGCATTGAAAAGCAGTGAACAAGAAGCCAGGAGAATTTAACTACCCAAAAACTGGTAACTATAAATAATCACCATACAGGGGATCCAGAATAATGCAAAAACCAGGGTGGGGTGGAGCAGGACGTACTGTATACTTATAATACCAATTCTACTGGTGAGTATTTCACAGAATTGTATTATTCTTAGTATACAGTACGTCCTGCTCCAGATAGATTACTTACACTTGGGACATCCAATAGCAGTGTTCATAAAGTAGGGTGGAATCCCCAATAAAAAAGGCAACAGCAGACAGTTTAAACCACTGCCGCCTGCAAAACCTTGCGGCCAAAAACAGCATCAGCTGAGGCCTTAACATCAACCTTGTAAAACCTTGAAAAAGGTATGAACAGAAGACCAAGTAACGGCCTTGCAAACTTGTTCAACAGAAGCCTGGTGCTGGAAGGCCCAAGAGGCACCAATAGCATGAGTAGAATGAGCAATAAGGCGGAAGGAAGGATTCCTCCCCTTATCAGAATAGACCTGAATCACAGCCTGATGGATCCATTTGCTGATAGTAGACTTGGCAGGAGCCAAACCCTTCCTAGGACCATAAGGGACCACAAAAAGAGCATCAGTTTTCCTGAAGGGCGCAGATACTACTAGGTAATACTTCAGAGACCTGACCACATCCAAGGAATGCAAAACCCTTTCCTTAGCATTGCTAGGATTAGGGCACAATGAAGGAAGAACAATATCTTGATTCAAATGAAAGGCAGACACCACCTAGGCAGAAAATCCGTCTTAAAGCGGAACACCACCTTATCCTGGTATCTCTAAAAGTATGGGGGCTGGATAGACAGAGCCGCCAGCTCAGACACACGCCTGACCGAAGTAATAGTCACCAGAAAGACAACCTTGAGGGCAAGTACAGCCAGAGCAGCATCCTGAATAGATTCAAAGGGAGCACCCTGCAAGGCAGGCAAGACCAAGTTCAATCCCAAACAGGGACCATAGGTTATTGTGGGGAACGCACATGAGTAATCCCCTGAAAGCAGTCTTAACCAAGGAATGCTGAACAAAAGACTTCTGAAAGAAGACAGACAGGGCAGAAACCTGACCCTTCAAAGTACTGAGTTGGAGACCCGACTCCAACCCATGCAGTAAAAACTCCAGAACCCTGGGAACTGAGAACACCCGACAGGGAAGAGACCTAGACTCACACCAGTCAATGTAGGTACGCCATACCCTATGATAGATGGAAGAAGAAGTCTTCTTCCTAGCCTTCACCATGGACTCAACCACCGAGGCAGACAAGCCTTTCTCCATCAAGATGGAGGTTTCAGCAGCCTGGCCGTCAAGCCAGAGTTTGTAATTGGAATGGCATAAGGGGCCCTGAGTGACCAGATCTGGCACTCCTGGCAGAACGTACTGATCTACTGCCATCTGCACCACGTCTGCGAACCACACTCTTCTTGGCCACCTGGGGGCCACCAGAATCACTGGCACCCCTTCCAGAGCAATCTTGCGCAGGACCCTGCCTAGCAGGGGGAATGGAGGAAAGACATACAGAAATTGAATGTCCTGCCATGACATTACTAAAGCATCCGTGGTCACGGCCAGAGGATCCTGGGACAGGGAGAAAAGGGCCGGGAGCTTGTGATTGTGACGGGACGCAAACAGATTCACATCTGGTTGGCCCCAACGGTGACACAGAGATTGGAACACCCTGTTGCAGAGGGACCCCCTCGGAATGTATACCGCTGATATGCAGGGAACATTGGCCTCCACCCAGGTCAGGATCAGAGACACTTCCTGGAGGACCCTCTTGCTCCGGGTCCCTCCCTGATGATTGATGTAGGCAACTGCCGTCAGATTGACCGAGCGCACCTGAACAGGCAGGCCCTGAAGATGAGTAGTCAAGCGAGCCAGAACTAACCTGATCGCTCACAGCTTCAAGACATTGATAGGTGTATGGGCCTCCTAAGGGCCCCACCTCCCCTGGAACCGCAGGGACTTCCAGAACCCCCCCCCCCCCCCAACCTGATAGACTGGCATCCGTGGTGACTGTCTCCCAGGAAGGGGCAAGAAAGGATCTGCCCCCCAACAGGTTCCTTGAGTCCATCCACTACAAGAGGGACCTCCTTACCAGGGGGGAAAGAACACAGACCCTGTCCAGGGATGCTGGGTCCTTGTCCCATACAGACAATAGGAGAAGTTGCAGAAGCCCCAAGTGGGACTGAGCATAAGGGACCGCTTCGAAGCACGCTACCATCAGGCCCACCAGCTGCATCCCCTGCCTGGTGGAGGGAAGGGGACAGCTAGGAGGGACTGAGCCTGTGCAAGCAGATTGTCCACCTTCTGCTGAGGAAGGAAGATCCTTGCCTGAACTGTATCCAGATTCATTCCTAGGAATGGAGTTACCAAGGAAGGGGACAGTGAGGACTTGGGGTGATTGATCACCCATCCAAATGACTCCAGAATGGACACCACCAGCTGAGTATCCAACTTTGCCTGATGTAGAGACTGGGAAGTGATGAGGACGTCCAGATAGGGCAGCACGCGAACGCCCATTGGCCTCATCAGAGACATCACCCCCACCAGCACCTTGGTGAGCACTCTGGGAGCTGAAGAGAGGCCAGATGGCAAGGCCACAAATTGGCAGTGTTGATCTTCCAACGCGAATCTGAGGAACCTTGGTGTCCTGAAAACACAGGGATGTGAAAGTAAGCATCTTTGATATCCACAGACGGCATGAAGCCCCCGGGGCGCAAGGAGCTGATGGCCGAGCGCAGAGTTTCCATGCAGAAAAACGCCTGTACTTGACAATTTGCTGAAGGTCTGTAAATTCAGAATGGGCCTGACTGACCCATCGTTTTTGGGAACTGTGAAAAGGTTGGTGTAGAGTCCCTTGCCTCTGTCTGTTAAGGGAAATCCGCAAATGACCCCCAGACCCAGCAGGCCTTCCACGGCCTGCGCCAACACTGGAGCAGAGGCTGGGACCAGGAGTACCCGGGACCTGATAATCTTGGGGGAGGCCGCACAGCAAACTATCTTGTAGCCGGAGGACACTACCTCCTGAATCCACCGGTCTGAGGCGTGATGCCTCCAGACTTGAGCAATGTGCCGCAGCCGTCCCCTCACCCAGACGGGCGAGGGCGCCCCATCATGCTTGAGGGGACTTGGGAGAGGATTTGGGCTTAGCCCTCCCGGAGGAGCCAGGGTGTTGTCTGCTGCTCCTGGGACAGGAAGGACACCCCTGGTTCCTGTTTAACACCATGGTAGGGGGTAGAAGGGGGGCCCTGGCCCCGAAGGGTCCGAGACAGCCGCCTGCGCTGGGGAAACTTACCTCTCTTACCAAACAGGTCTAGACGGGCCCCAAACAGGCGTAGCCCCTTAAAAGGAAGCCCAGTAAGGGCCTTCTTCGCAGCATTGTCAGCACCCCACTGTCGCAGCCAGACCAAGCGACGTATAGCCACCACGAGGGCAGAAGTTCTTGCACACATTCTGATGGTGTCATCCAATGCTAATAGGACAAAATTTACAAACACATCACAACTGGAGAGTGCATTAAACACCTCACAAGGGAGATCATCAGGGACACTATCAAGCATTTTTTTGACGGGTGCAGCGCCGTCCCCGCACATGCAAAGGCGTGGGAGGCCAGCAGGTCAATGCGCCAGTCCTTGGCATCCCGAAGGGTAGTAGAATCAGGGGGATGCATGATAGGGGTGCTAGATAGCCCTATGATCGGAACATCCACCTCGGGGGGGGGGGGGGGGGGATGACCAACATTTAACCACCTCAGGGGGAAAAGGATACTTCCTATCCCAATCCCTTGGAACCCCGGGAAGTTTACTGGGGCACTCCCATTCCTTGAGCACAAGGGTATGGAAATGTGCCTGCTCTAGAAATTCCAAACATGATGTTGCTGTATGGAAACACTCCCCTCTTTGCCTGGGAGCCTCAACAGGGAGAGAGATAGACAGAACCTCAAAAATCTGGGTCAATAATCTGTCAGTGTCATCCGGGGCCCAGGGGTCAGAGCCAGAATCGTCATGACCCCTTGGTCTCTCATCAGATGAGCCTGAGTCACAAAAGAGCTCTCCTTCATCAGAAGGGGTATAGCCACACAGATTCATAAACTCCTCAGTTCCCATAGGGAAAACAGTAACATAAGGCATCAAGTGCCGCTTCTTAGCAGGGCCCTTACGCGCTAAAGACCTCGCAATAATCTGTTCAGCCGTAGGCAGTCTAGGAGACAAATCAGGCTGAGAATCCCCACTTGTATGCAACTCAGTAGGAGTGAGATTTAAGCTTGGGGGAGTAGGTGAAGTGAAGCGAGGTGCAGCCACTGGCAGGCCAGATTGCAAGGCCAGCGCTTGCTCAGCACAGGGTACGCAGACCCATGCCTTGTCAGCGTCAGCATGAGGTTGTCCACACGCCATACACCGCCGGTCTTGTCCCAAAGGGACCTGGTCACATTATCCTGAGATGCCTCCATATGGTGATTATTAGGCACAATATGCCAGTAGGGATTCACGCTATAAAGCAACCCTGGATGCCCCAATGACCCGCTAGGGAAGTGAGAGTAATTTTACAAGGCCCGACTATTAATTACACCGGGCCGGGAGAAGCCAATGGATTCACCCGTCTGAAAGACACAATGAGAAGAAAGGGTGTCAGAACCGAAAACACTACAATGAGTATAAAGCCGCCCGCGAGGACACTTACGGACCAAGGTAAGCAAGAACGTCACGCACGCGGCCTGACAACATGGCACCGAGTACCTCGAAGGGAGGGCCAGAGCGAGCCGTGAGGTGGGGCGCGCCAGGCCAGGCCCCGCCCTCCTGATGAGCGCGAAGTCCAACAAGCAGCCAATGAGGATGCAGAAGCGTCTGAGGCCGGCGCGGAACATCCAAATGAAGGAAAAGGCGCGCGCGGCGGCATTTGCAAGAGTGAAAAGACAAGTCAGCGCGGCGGCTGACACCAAATATACTAGTCCAAAAGACATTACAAAAGGCCATATGCACGTAATCACGATACACTGACACTTCCCCCCGAAGACTACAGGGAGAATGAGGGAGGATGGCGGCCCTTTGTACAGGGCCCACCGCTACCGGGGCATGGGACAATAATGCGGGAGGGGCATCCCATAAAGGCTCACCATCAGCCTATACCGCCTACCCTTTGGTGGGGAACTGCGGTGGAGCAGCGCTCCATAAGCACGCATGGTGCCGCCTACCTTCACCCGACCAGCGCAGCCCAGGCTGGGAGGCACATCACACGAAGGACGGGTGGGAATAGTCCAACAGGGCCGCAGGCATTAATAGCCCGGCTCACCTGCAAGAGAGAGATAATTTCATGTCTTCGCAGTAAGCACTGCAGAGAAATCTGGGGATTTGTGGGAGGTCCCCGGGTATTTGAGGGGCTGGGAGGAGCCTGTTTTACATGTCTCTGCAGTGCAGCGCCATCTGGCGGAGGATAACCCAAGTGTAAGTATTATATCTGGAGCAGGACGTACTGTATACTAAGAATAAAATCACAACGCGCCATTTGGTGTTTTACTGACCACTGCATCTGTACCCCCACACGCATCTGTGAATGCAGGTTAGATGATCCTAGCTTAGATGATCCTGGAGTGGGAAAGACAACTTCCAGAGGCACTAGTAGCAGGCTTTTAACAAGACCAGTCTCTGCAAAGAATTCTCCAGATACAAGCAGCACATAAGAGTGTTGACTCCCTGAGTTGTGACAACAGCTTTTGATTTAAATGACTTTCGGACCCTAGCTCTCACATCAGTAGTGATAAACAGCTTTCAAAAATTAGTGCTGTCCTACCTGAAGGAGAGTGCTCAGGAGTGATGGGACTCACTGTATATTGTGCATTCGGAATGCCCCACAGGGAAAGCCAAGATTAGAAAGAGGATGCGGTAAATTTGGCTCTTAAAGGGAAACATAGACCAGTAGCCGCTGGCCTGGAGTTTCAAACCCGTGCTGAAAAAACTCACAGCGTGCCGGTGGGCGTTTTACTGATGGCTGCATCTGTGAGGATTGTATTCCCTAGCTTAGATGATCCTGGATTGGGAAAGTTCCAGAGGCACTAGTAGCGGTCTTTTAACAAGGCCAGTCTCTGCAAAGAATATCCCAGATACAAGCAGCACTTAAGAGTGTTGACTCCCCTAGTTGCACAAATTGACTACGGCTACACAGTGCTTAAAGTGAACCAAAACACAGCTGGATGGGCCCAGGAATCTATAAAAGATTCCCGGGCCGATCCACTCCCTCCTCACGGGGCATCCAAAACCGGGATGCCCCGGCTGTGTGAAACCCCCCCAGGGGAGTGGACCAAAACCCAGGATAGTCAAAATCCTGGGTTTTGGTCCACTTTAAGGTGTCCTACAAATCAGTCTCAAAAGCAGCTGTGGGATTCTCAGATCACGGTATGGTACATCTAAATGTACCTAAAAGATTCCAGGGCCAGCAATTGGCCGCTGTTTGAAACCCCCAGGGCGCCGATAAACTTTCATCTTTCCCTGGTCCTATGGCGCATGTGTGGGCCACTGTCCAATCAGAGCTGCTTGCTCAAATTATGTGATTTTGATCTGACTGTTGAAAATGGGGGGGGGGGGGCACACTCTATCTCTGGCATTGTGCAAGCGCTCTCGTCCCAGCCATTCAGATAGGATGGGCATACGGGAACATCAGAGCAGCTTGCTGAATTCACAGCAAGTGGCCCCAATTGGATGGGAGCGCGTGTATGCGCTGTTGGACTGGGCCGGGGGTAAGCAGATCCCAGAATCTAGAGTGTGTAGCCTCTAATCCAAATGAGTTTACTTTAGAAAATTTAACCACCTACATTTTTATACATTAAGAAGCCCTGCCAGGATTATGAAGAGAAAGGCTCTTCTGGCATAATTTAGCAAGGCCTTTGATATAGCGGTGGCTAATCACTTCGTGGATATATCCTCTAGAAAAAGAGATGAACCGAAACATGTATGGTAGCATGCCTCACAGGGCAGGAAGAGACATTCACATGTGCTGCTGTAGCCAACTGGTCTTATCAGAGTAGAGCCCCTAATGGCTATAATCTGATGATACAAGAACAAAACAAACATGAGTAGGCTAGGTTCTGCACAAGTACAAGACCTGGTAACCCCCCTGGAAGGTTAAGTATGCTACGACGGCGACATTGCCCTAGCGTACATGGACATATCTCTCCTAACTGGGTCTGCCTAGGGCTGTATACGAAGTAACCCTCAAGATTGATAAACTAATCTTCTAGGTGCTTAGGCATAGCTGAAACTAAAGAGGGTTTAAATGACAAGGATAATACATCACATGTCCTATAGTTACCAATTACCCAGAATTTAGGGCAATAACTCAAGAGGTCAGGACTTGAGTCCCAAGTGACCTTTGGTGGGCAAAAGGTTTTAATGGCTGGGTGAGCGACAACATGCACAGCCTGAGCACACCTGCCCTATGAACCTGAATAGTTTAGAGTCAAAGAGAATGTGCAAACTGGGGCCGCCATAGCCCAGGAACACGGGAGTAAAAAAAAGTCTAAGACTCCAGAGGCCAGCCAACTCTCCGGCCAGCTGCCATTTATGCATTTATAATAGATTGCCGAGTCTAACTAGGCACCAAAATCTATTCAGATTGCCTGGAACGGTATGGAGAGGGGTAAATAATCTACCAATCCTCAGTTTATCAGGCAAATGCAAAATTGCCCCTGGATTGCACCCAGCCACCAACCTTTAATGGAGCTAGGCAAAGATATCTTTTACTCAAAAACATTAAGCCATGGAGAAAGTGTGGATAGGAAAGACACTTATCCTTGCTGATTTTACAGCTATGATCCAATGCATCAACAGGGCAGAAGTTATCAGAACACCTGTGTTCTATAGCTTGGTTGCCGTTTCACATTCTAAGTTTTTATATAATCGGTTATATAATCTGTGATATAATCTTGGATTGACTATGGCAGAGACAGGTTTAACACCTTCTGCATTAAATCAACTCTGCAGATAAAGGGAATCGCAATCGTGTGTACTAGAAGCTAAGGGGTTACTGCAGCATTCTCACCTGGAGAGGTAATGACTGCTGACAAGTTTACCTGTTAGAGTGGAAGGCCAGGAAACCTAGACACAGCATGCTGAAAAGTAAATCAACATGTATGGGGGCAATCCTAAAAGGGCTTTTGTTTAAATCCCAGAAGAGGAAAACAATAAGGCACAACATCAAATGCCCCGGTACTCTGGCAGCTCCCCACTTCAAAAACCTCTACCTCAGTGGAGCAGTGGGAGGGGAGGCCCTGGGATGCACTGACCCTGAAAATATCCAGTGAAGAGACCATATCCACATAGCAATGCAGTATGCTTTTAAACTGTCAGCTTCACTTGTTTTGTTCAGGATTTTGACAAACAAAAATGGTGGAATAGTGCAGTCTCCTGTGGCTTAGCCTTAGGAGGCCCTTCTTATCCTTCATATTATACATAGCAACCAGATATAGGGGCTTGAAGTATAAAGGCACAGGGCAGACTAAAGTGACACGCAAGGAGGGCCAGATACATGTGAACCCCCAAATAACAGAGGTTGTATATGTCTCACGAACTTTTCTGAAGAGGCATCCTCATGGCTTGGCTCCTCCGCTGCAGATGCCCCGGGCCTGGGTTCTTCTGTTGGAGGTAAAAGCCAGGCGGCCGCACATGTTCCAGTCTGCTGAAACTCACGAGTCACGAGGCTATGCACCAGAAGCAAGCCATAGACCCGGAGGTGCTTTAACATGTGACAGTCCTGTCCTCCAACTCCCGGCCACAAGCGCCACTCAGAGCATCGCTCGAGCCTGTACACCCCCCACCTACCCCCCCACCCAAAATAAATCAGAGGGTAGACTTCAGAACAAAAACCAAGCGCCATCCGTGCTGCCACAGAGAGGGAGGACCACGCCGTCTGGACAGCAAAGCTCGCTAGAGCCAGAGTCTAGGGATTACGTGTCCAGACAGTTTTGCTACTCTGTCCCCCGACTGCAAACGTCTGGGCCCCACCCAAGCCCATGCACCTGTCTACCCCTGGAGAACCAGAGGGGAGACCTGAGGACACCAATGCCGCCAGTGCTGCCACCGAGAGGGAGGCTCATGCCGACCAGACTGCAAGCCTGCTAGCTACTACAGGAGATCCAGAGCCAGCCAAGGTAGATGATGTGGTGCTTCACTAGCTGGGGGTTGAAAAAATAAATTAAAAAATAAAAACTGGATGATGAAAGAAGGTCCCAGAGGTTTCCTGGAGAGGAAACACAATGGAGGCCTGGGGGGAAGGGGTGGGGCTTTTAAATCTGTCCCAGTTTGTGTTTCCTCCTTAGGGGGAGAAGCCTCTCTCTCCGTGACCGTCCTGAAGGACAATGGGAGAAAATTGGACTCTCAAAAACTTTTGATTACTATCTATGGTGCTATAGTGGAGCTATAGTGGAGTGTCATGAAAGTTTCCTTCCTAGTGTGTAGTATGGGAGGACAACCAAGAGGGACAAACTACATCTGCTATTGACTTTAAAAGCTGCAGAAAGAACAATAGGTGATCCATTACCAACGTCAGACAGTCATATTGCATGTGGGCTTAAAGCAAAGGCTGTAAAAATCATTTGTTACAAATCACTTCCAGGACACACTCTCTTTGATTTACTCCCTTCAGGGCCATATTGGGGGTCCATGCCGCCCTAGGCACTATTTGTGTTTCACCCCCTCCCAACCAAGTGGAAGAGGTAGGGTGGGTCGAAGACCAAGTACAGGAGGCTACAAAGGTGGAGTGAATGGGGGATGCAGCAAGTCAGCATAGCTGGTGGAGACTGGGTTCAGCAGTGAGTGAGTAGAGATGGCAGTAGAGAATAGAGTTAGTATAGACTGGTGCCAAGCTGGCACCATTTATCAGGTATGAACCCATCCTCTCTGCTACCTGAGGCGAACTTTATAAAGACCCCCCTACAAGCTAATCTAAACAGAGTTTACTAACCGTCTATAAGAAAAATATCACCAACACCAGCTGCCTTGATGTATTACTACCGATATACTCTGACCAACATAAATGAGAACACACAGAATAAACCGGACCCAATGAAAAAAGTCTTACCCAAATAGATCACAGAATAAAGCAAGACTAAATAAATCACAGAATAAACTGTATCCAAATATAAAGCAGTGGACGATGTTTTGCAAGTCACTAGCCAAACTACATTTTTTTTACCTTTAGTTAAGTTGAGAGTCAAAACTTTTATAGTTTGGCTATTCGGCTGCTTTAAGCTCCTGATGCAAGAACAGAGCCCACAATTAATAGGCATAGTACAATAAGATCTACCCAGACTCCACAATTAATAATCAGAACCCCAAACTCAAGTGGCAGCTTAGCCAGACAATCATTGCAGTACCAACCCAGTTCTCACAATGATTAGCCAATTAAGCAGGGGGTGTGGGTGGAATGTCCAACTGGTTCTGGCCATGTAAGTCACATTTTTTTTTTAAATGAACCAATCACTAGTCCAGCTGCTTCCGGATTCTAAAAGACTCCAAGACGGGCTGACTAAGGGCCCCTGGGGCATTACGATTCGGGATGCCCCACTATGTAAACCCCCACAATGGCCTGCAAACCCCCTTACCTTTTAGCCGGTCCCGTGCTTCAATTGCATGCCACTTCCCTGCGGTGAAGAGTCCTTCGCCCAGCATGGTAGCACGCATATTGTGCAGGGAACCTAGGGATGCTGATGTACAGTCCAAAACAATGGCATTATTATGCACAGAATAGCACTGATTGGGCAAAAGCCCGCACATGGGAACGGCAGAAAGGTGAGTTGAGTGATCAATTGGAGTGCTTCACACAGTGGGGCATCTCAAATCAGAGATAAATACCAATCACCAGTCCCTGGTGGTTTGTCATGGGCCTGTGGCCAGGAGGCCAGACATACAATTTAACCTACCCACATTTATCATTTACAGCCATTTAAAATACAATTCTGTGATTACTCACCTGTAGAATTGGTATTATGAGAATACAGTACGTCCTGCTCCAAATATAATACTTACACGTGGGATATACTCCGCCAGATGGTGCTGGACTGCATAGACATTGAAAATAGGCTCCTCCCGGCCCCTCAAATACCCACAAATCCCCAGCATTGAAAAGCAGTTAATGAGAAGCCGGGAGAATTAAACAATCCAAACTATCAACTATAACAATGATAACAATCACCATACAGGGGATCCAAGATAATGCAAAACCAAGGGTGGGTTGGACGTACTGTATACTCATAATACCAATTCTACAGGTGAGTAATCACAGAATTGTATTATTCTTAGTATACAGTACGTCCTGCTCCAAATATAATACTTACACGTGAGACATCCAATAGCAGTGTCCATAAAGTAGGGTTGGATCCCCAAGAAAAATCAGCAGCAGACAGTTGCCGCCTGCAGAATCTTTCGGCCAAAAGCAGCATCAGCCGAGGCTCTAACATCAACCTTGTAAAACTTTGAAAAGGTATGAACAGAAGACCAAGTAGCGGCCTTGCAAACTTGTTCAACAGAAGCCTGGTGCTGAAAAGCCCAAGAGGCACCAATAGCACGAGTGGAATGAGCAGTAAGGCGGAAGCGAGGATTCTTCCCCTTAGCAGAGTAGGCCTGAATCACAGCCTGACAAATCCACTTGCTGATAGTAGACTTGGCAGGAGCCAAACCCTTCCTAGGACCAGAAGGGACCACAAAAAGACCATCAGTTTTTCTGAAAGGTGCAGTAGCCACCAGATAGCACACCTAACCACATCCAAAGAATGCAAGACCCTCTCCTTAACATTGCTAGGATTAGGGCACAAAGAAGGAAGAACAATATCCTGATTCAAATGAAAGGCAGACACCTTAGGCAGAAAGTCAGGCTTGAAACGAAACACCACCTTGTCCTGGTGTCTCTCGTAGTAGGGGAATGGAAAGCGCCGCCAATTCAGACACACGCCTGACAGAAGTGATAGCCAACAGAAATACAACCTTGAGCGTAAGAATGGCCAAGGCAGCATCCTGCACAGGTTCAAAGGGAGCACCCTGCAAGGCTGACAGAACCAAGTTCAAATCCCAAACAGGCACCATAGGCTTACGTGGGGGGCGCACATGAGTGATCCCCCTGGAAAAAAGTCCTGATCAGAGGGTGCTGAGCAAAGGACTTCTGGAAGAAAATAGCCAGGGCAGAAACCTGACCCTTCAGAGTACTGAGCTGGAGTCCCATCTCCAACCCATGCTGCAGGAACTCCAGAATCCTGGGAATAGAGAAGACACGACAGGGAAGAGACTTCACACCAGTCAATGTAGGCACGCCAAACCCTGTAATAAATGGAAGAGGAAGACTTCTTCCTAGCTTTTATCAAAGTATCCACAACCGAGGAAGACAGCCCCCTTCTCCCATCAAGATGGAGGTTTCAGCAGCCAAGCCATCAAAGCCAGAGTTTGTAAATTGGGATGGCGTAGTGAGCCCTGAGTGAGCAGATCTGGCACCAAGGGCAGAGCGTACTGATCTACTGCCAGCTGCAACACGTCTGTGAACCACACTCTTCTTGGCCACCTGGGGGCCACCAGAATTGCTGGCACCCCTTCCAGAGCAATCTTGCGCAGAACCCTGCCCAGCAGGGGAATTGGAGGGAAGACATACAGGAACTGAAAGTCCTGCCATGACATTGCTAGAGCATCCAAGGTCAAGGCCAGAGGATCCTGGGACAGAGAGACAAAAGCTGGGACCTTGTGATTGTGGCGGGACGCAAAAAGATCCACATCTGGTTGGCCCCAACGGTGACACAGGGATTGAAACACCCTGCTGCATAGGGACCATTCTCCCCGACGAGAGGTCCCCCTGCTCAGAGAGTCCACCAGGCGATTTTCCACCCCCGGGATGTACACAGCTGATATGCAGGGGACATTGGCCTCCGCCCAAGTCAGGATCAGAGACGCTTCCTGGAGGGCCCCCTTGCTCCGGGTCCCTCCCTGATGATTGATGTAGGCAACTGCCGTCTGGTTGTCCGAGCGCACCTGAACAGGCAGGCCCCGAAGGTGAGTAGTCAAGTGAGCCAGAACTAACCTGATCGCCCGTAGATCCAAGACAATGATAGGAGTGTGGGCCTCCTGAGGACCCCACCTCCCCTGGAACCGCAGAGACTTCCAGAAACCCCCCCCCCCCCAACCTGACAGACTGGCATCCGTAGTGATTGTCTTCCAGGGACCACTTCGAAGCATGCCACCATCAGGCCCACCAGCTGCATCCCCTGCCTGATGGAGGGATGAGGACAAGCTAGGAGGGACTGAGCCTGTGCAATCAGACTGTCCACCTTCTGCTGAGGAAGGAAAATCCTTGCCTGAACTGTATCCAGATTCATTCCTAGGAATGGAGTTACCAAGGAAGGGGACAGTGAGGACTTGGGGTGGATGATCACCCATCCAAATGACTCCAGAGTGGACACCACCAGCTGAGTATCCAACTCTGCCTGTTGTAGAGACTGGGAAGTGATGAGGATGTCGTCCAGATAGGGAAGCACGCAGATGCCCTGACATCTGAGCAGAGACATCACGCCAGCCAGCACCTTGGTGAACACCCTGGGAGCTGAAGTGAGGACAAAGGGCAAGGCCACAAACTGGTAGTGTTGATCCAGCAGAGCGAACCTGAGGAACCTTTGATG
The DNA here is from genome assembly GCA_027917425.1 of Gastrophryne carolinensis. Classification (NCBI taxonomy): domain Eukaryota; kingdom Metazoa; phylum Chordata; class Amphibia; order Anura; family Microhylidae; genus Gastrophryne; species Gastrophryne carolinensis. Next base: position 109,238,677 of record CM051238.1, on the reverse strand, counting down.
ACCTGGGAACACAGAAATATGAAGGTAAGCATCTTTGATGTCCACAGAAGACATGAAATCCCCTTGGCGCAGGGAACTGATGGCAGAGCGCAGAGTTTCCATGCGAAAGCGCCTGCCCCTGACAAATTTGTTGAGGATCTTCAAGTCCAGGATGGGCCTGACTGAACCATCTTTTTTGGGTACTGTGAATAGGTTGGAATAAAAGCCCTTGCCTTTTTCTCTTAAGGGGACCTGGCAGATGAACCCCAGCTCCAGGAGGCCTTGCACTCCTTGCACTAGCTCCTGAGCTGACACAGGGTCCTGAGGAATCCGGGATCTGATGAATCTTGGAGGGGGATCGGCAGCCAACTCCAACTTGTAACCGGAGGACACTACCTCCTGAATCCACCGGTCTGAGACCTGAAGCCTCCAGAAGTGAGCGAAGTGCTGCAGCCGTCCCCCCACCCGGATGGGTGAGGGCGCCCCATCATGCCTGAGGGGGCTTGGGAGAGGATTTTGCTTTGGGACCCCAGGAGGAGCCAGGACGTCCACGTCCTCTGCCCCTACCCCAGAAATCTCCCCGGGCCCCAGGAAAGGAAACCCCCCTCCCCTGTCTGGCACCACGGTAAGGGGAGGAGAAGGAACCCTGACCCCGAAAGGGCCGAGATTGCCGCCTGCGCTGGGGCAACCTGCCTCCCTTAGCAAAAAGGTCCAGGCGGTCCCCAAACAGGCGCAGTCCTTTAAAGGGAAAACCAGTGAGGGCCTTCTTGGCAGCGTTGTCAGCAGCCCACTGGCGCAGTTAAACCAAGCGGCGTATAGCCACCACGAGGGCAGAAGTTCTGATGGTGTCATCCAATGCTGAGAGGACAAAATTTACAAAAACATCACAACTGGAGAGTGCTCTGATGGTGTCATCCAATGCTGAGAGGACAAAATTTATAAAAACATCACAACTGGAGAGTGCATTGAACACCTCACAAGGCAAATCATCAGGGGCACTATCAAGCATATTTCTGATAAGGGTTCTAGTGGCCACAGCAGTAATGGCAGAGGTACAGACCGGGCGCAGCGCCGTCCCCGCACATGCAAAGGCGTGGGATGCCAGCTGGTCAATGCGCTGGTCCTCAGCATCCCGCAGGGTAGCAGAGTCAGGGGAATGCATGACAGAGGTGTTAGATAGCCCTGGGATCGGGGCATCCACCTGGGGGGGGGGGGGATGACCAACATTTAACCACCTCAGCAGGAAAGGGATACTTCCTATCCCAACTCTTTGGAACCCCGGGAATTTTACTGGGTCGCTCCCATTCCTTCAGCACAAGGTTATGGAAATACGCCTGCTCGGGAAATTCCAAACATGATTTTGCTGTATGGAAAAGCTCCCCTCTTTGCCTGGGAGCCGCAACAGGGAGAGAGATGGACAGAACCTCAAAAATCTGGGTCAATAATCTGTCAGTGTCATCTGGGGCCCAGGGGTCAGAGCCAGAATCGTCATGACCCCTTGGTCTCTCATCAGATGAGCCTGAATCAGAAAACAGCTCCCCTTCATCAGACGGGGTATAGCCACAAAGATTCCAAAACTCCTCAGTTCCCATAGGGAAAACAGTGATATTAGGCGTCAAGTGCCGCTTCTTAGCAGGGGCCTTACGCGCCAAGGTATTAGCAATTAATTTCTCAACAGTAGCTAGTCTAGAAGACACATCAGGCTGAGAATCCCCACTTGTATGCAACTCAGTAGGAGTGAGATTTAAGCTTGGGGGAGTAGGTGAAGTGAAACGAGGTGCAGCCACTGGCAGGCCAGATTGTAATGCAAGCACCTGCTGAGCACAGGGTACACAGACCCGCGCCTTGTCAGAGTCAGCATGAGGCTGCCCACACGCTACACACAGCCGGTCTTGTCCCGAAGGGACCCGGGTCACATTATCCTGGGATGCCTCCATATGGTGATTATAGCGGCGCTATACGCCGATAGGGAATAACGCTATATAGCAACCCCGGATGCCCCAATAACCTGCTAGGGAAGTGGGAGTATTAACAAGGCCTACAAGTTATATACTAGTACAGGGCCAGGAGAAGCCAAAAGGGTTCACCCCGCCTGAAAGACATAAGCATGCAAGACCGTAAGCACACAGTAACAAAAGTGAAAAATATAAAGCCGCCCGCGAGGGCACTTATGGACCGCGGTAGGTAGGGGTCCGTCGCGCATGGGCCAACCAAGCAGGCTAAAGATGGCGTCGGTATACCTCGAGGGGCGGGCCGGTATCAGCGATGACGCCCCCCCCCCGAAGAGCGCGAAGCCAGGACGTGCAAGCAGCCAATGACGGCGCACCAGCGCCTCAGGTAATGCCGCCGCCAAGCGAGGAACAAAATTAGCGAGGCGACGGCAATTTTAAAAAACAGTAAGGGCAAGTCAGCACGGCGGCTGACACAAGACTAAACAGAATAAAAATAAAGTGTAAAACACAGAATGCATAGCATACACATTTACACACACACACCCCCCCTCTTTTCCCCCGAAGGCTACAAGGAGAATGAGGAAGGACAGCAGCCACTTAAACAGGGCCCACCGATGGGCAGGGGCACTAATGCGGGAGGGGCATCCCATAGAGGCTCACCATAAGCCTGAACCACCTACCCTTTGGTGGGGGATTGCGGTGGATCAGCACTCCTAAGCACCTAACAGCGGTGCCGCCTACCTTCACCCGACCAGCGCAGCCAAGGCTGGGAGGCATATTACTAGTGGAACGGGTGGGAATAGTCCTACAGGGCCGCAGGCTAATAGCCCCGCTCACCTGCGAGTAGACAGCCATTTCTCGTCCTTCACAGCCAGACTGCAGAGAAATTCTGGGGATTTGTGGGAGGTCCCTGGTTATTTGAGGGGCCTATTTTCGATGTCTCTGTAGTCCAGCGCCATCTGGCGGAGTATATCCCACATGTAAGTATTATATTTGGAGCAGGACGTACTGTATACTAAGAATAAACAATTTTATTACAAAATAGGTATTGACCACATTTGCTCACAATGCTGGTACTCACAGACTACCCCTGCAAGGCGAAACTTTCTTACCTGATGCTCACTCCCTCAATAAAACCGGGGGCCCCGAGTAGTCATTGGGTGCAGAGTCGATGTGGTGGCTGGCAGCCAATCATGGGTCCATTTTGCCAAGGGAGCAAGGATAAGGTAAGAAATGGGCCTGCAATGAGCGGGAGAGGAATCAACCCCACACATCAGGTAACCCACAAACACACACCATTATCCCCATAACACCTCCCCACACCACACACAATTTCAACCACACACCTAACCCTCACACCTGGTAAACCAGGCCATAACCAGTTTTGTCCAGCCCTGCAGTCTAAAAGCCAGCCAATTCCCTCTCTTCAGGATGCCCCACTCTGTTACACCCCTAGCATTGCCATAAAGCATACCATCCCAATTATCCCACACCATGCACAGCAGGAGGGGATCAGCAAGCAGATGATTCTAAACCTTCCATTCATAATAGATAGCCAGGTGATGCAATCTATATTGAATTAGCATGTCCCAGTAAAGGGCTGGCAAAACACAGATTTTGGTCTGTTTTACCCTCCCACATATACAGTTAAAGTGGAACAAAAGCCCATAATTTGACCCATTTTATTCCATTCCCCGGAGCATCCCAAATGGAATGCCGGTATTCACTGATCTACCAGGTTCAGCAGTTTGCTGTGGAAAGGTTTTGCAGTGGTTGGCGCTGGAACTGGCGCTGGAACTTTTTAAATAGGGTTTTGTTCCACTTTAAGTAGACCAAAACCCAGGAATTTAACTATCCTGGGTTTTGGTACCTCCTCAGGGGCATCCTCCTCAGGGGCATCCAGATTTGTGATGCCCCGCTCTATGAAACCCCCCAGTTCCCCGAAACACTCACTTTTCCTTCATCTCACTGTGCATGCACAATCAGAGTTTTAAATTGCATGGCATAAAGCACCATTTATACGAGAGCTGCGACACAGGGAAACAAGAGCGTCCACACCCCTGCTGTGTGTGTGGCGTGCTTCCATCCCCAGCTTCAGCTACAGAAGGGCGGTAAAGTGTCAATGGCTGAAGAGCACTGTGAGCGACTCCTGACCTGGGGATTTTGTGGGGGATTACACAATAGGGCATCCCAGAAAGGCATGCACTTATCAGCTGGCCCTGGTGGTTGGCCCCCTCTAGCCCCCCACTCACAAAGATAACCCCCTAACCCTTGGGCGGTAAGTCTTACCTTGAGTGCATCCCACCGTCGGCATCAATGGTGTGCTCCCCCACCCGTGCGTGTAGTGACCAGGTGCCAGCCAGCAAGACCATGCCGCCCAAACTCCCGCACTTGCTGGTGTGCCCTCCTGTCATAGAAGACTTATGGTGGCTGCGAGGGGGGTGGGGTGCTTAGAAATGGGATGGTTTATAAATTGCTCGCACAATCGCGTCCGTGGCAATACACAGGAGGGGTAAGGGTTTCCACTGATCCACCAATGCGTGAAAATAGAAACTGTCCAGCTATCGCCGCCCTCCCCGCATCGCCAACCTGGATCCCTAAAACAGCCAGCTTCTGAGAAAACAGTAAAGTACAGAGAAAGCCAAATAATCAGGGCCCTTAAGCAGGAAATGGAAAAAGGTAACAGCACCTTTAACAGGGGACACTACATGAATGAGGATATGAGCTGGTAGAGAAATGGTGGCTTGTTGGTGTAACTATGAAAGACAATGAATGCCCAATTTTATCTACCTTCCCCCAAACCAATTCACTTTTCCGTCACCACTACCTCTGGATGCACATGCCCTATACTGTACCGGATGCATATCTTGGCTACGTGGAATATGTATTTCTTGTTTATAATGTTTAGACCTTAATATAGAAAGCTACCATGTGTGAAACATGAACTGCCTGCATCACCGTATTCCTTGCCAAGATTTTCAACTCTGTTATCAATTATGACAAAAAAATGGGACATATGGAGGCTAACCAAAACTAACTAAATGTGGTCAGTTTCAGAGTTGCTAAAGAGAAATTATTAAAGCCTTCTTTTAAGTCGAAATACTATACAATTACCCAACTTCTTGGGAGAACCACTACTAATTTTGGTCCTTTACCCAGGAGCATCCAGATACGAGATACTCCGCTGTGTGAAACCCCCAGATCGCCCCTAAATCTTACCTTCCCAACATCCCATGGTGCATGCATGGGCTCTGGTCCAACCAGCACTGTAAGAGAGCTCCAACATATGGAGCAGTCACATCCCGGTCTCCCTGCGGAGATGCTAGGCATGTGGTGTGGGATCCTTGGAAAGGTAAGTTCGCAGGTCCCCAGGGGGTTGTACATCAGAAGTTCTTTACAGGGCTGGCCTGAAGGAACAGTCCAGGGAACTAAAATTAATGTTATACTTGCCTTTTGTACCCACAGCTTTTTTTATCCTACTCTAGATAAAAATACAATTCTGTGAAGTACTCACCTGTAGAATTGGTATTATACGTATACAGTACGTCCTGCTCCAGATATAATACTTACACTTGGGTTATCCTCCGCCAGAGGGCGCTGTGGCACTGCAGACATGCAAAAACAGGCTCCTCCCGGCCCGTCATATACCCAGGGACCTCCCACAAATCCCCAGCATTGAAAAGCAGTGAACCAGAAGCCGGGAGAAACCAACCACCAAAACAACTGGTAATAATAACAACAATCACCATACAGGGGATCCAGAATAATGCAAAAAACCAGGGTGGGGTGGAGCAGGACGTACTGTATACTTATAATACCAATTCTACAGGTGAGTACTTCACAGAATTGTATTATTCTAAGTATACAGTACGTCCTGCTCCAGATATAATATTTACACTTGGGACATCCAATAGCAGTGTCCATAACAGTAGGGTGGGATCCCCAACAAAAAAGGCAACGGCACGTAGCTTAAACTACAACCGCCTGCAAAACCTTGCGGCCAAAAGCAGCATCAGCTGAGGCCCGAACATCAACCTTGTAAAACTTTGAAAAGGTGTGAACAGAAGACCAAGTAGCGGCCTTGCAAACTTGTTCAACAGAGGCCTGGTGCTGAAAAGTCCAAGAGGCACCAATAGCACGAGTGGAATGAGCAGTAATGCGGAAAGGAGGACTCTTCCCCTTAGCAGAATAGGCTTGTACCACAGCCTGACGGATCCACTTGCTGATAGTAGACTTGGCAGGAGCCAAGCCCTTCCTAGGCCCGGAAGGCACAACGAAGAGAGCATCAGTCTTCCTGAAAGCCGCAGTGACAACCAGGTAGTACTTCAAGCACCTGACCACATCCAAGGAGTGCAGAACCCTTTCCTTGTCATTGCTAGGATTGGGGCACAAGGAAGGAAGAACAATGTCCTGATTCAAATGAAAGGCAGACACAACCTTAGGCAGAAAATCCGGCTTAAAGCAGAACACCACCTTGTCCTGGTGTCTCTCATAGTATGGAGACTGAATGGATAGAGCAGCCAGCTCAGACACACACCTAACCGAAGTTATGGCCACCAAAGAGACAACCTTGAGAGTAAGAACAACCAGAGCAGCCTCTTGAATAGGCTCAAAGGGAGCACCCTGCAAGGCAGACAAAACCAAGTTCAAATCCAAAACGGGAACCACAGGTTTACGAGGGGGACGCGCATGAGTGACCCCCTGAAAGAAGGTCTTAACCAAATGATGATGAGCAAAGGTTTTCTGGAAGAAGACGGACAGGGCAGAAACCTGACCCTTCAGAGTACTGAGTTTTAGACCTAAATCCAAACCATGCCGTAAGAACTCCAGAACCCTGGGGACAGAGAACTCCCTACAGGGAAGAGACCTAGACTCACACCAGTCAATGTAGGTACGCCATACTCTATAATAGATAGCAGCAGAAGTATTCTTCCTAGCCTGCCCCATAGTGCTCACCACACAGGCAGACAAACCGTTCTCCATTAAGATGGAGGTCTCAGCAGCCAGGCCGTCAAAGCCAGCGTTTGTAAATTGGGATGGCGTAGGGCAGTGGTTCCCAACCCTGTCCTCAAGGCACACCAACAGGCCAGGTTTTGCAGATCTCCACAAAGATGCACAGGTGGAGTAATGCAGCTGCAGAACAATAGAGCTGGCTATTTGGAGATCCAAAAAACATGACGTGTTGGTGTGCCTTGAGGACAGGGTTGGGAACCACTGGCGTAGGGAGCCCTGAGTTAGCAGGTCTGGAACCCCTGGCAGATCGTACTGGTCTATTGCCATTTGAACCATGTCTGCGAACCACACTCTTCTTGGCCACCGGGGGGCCACTAGAATCACAGGCACCCCTTCCAGAGCAATCTATCCATGACTGAACCGTATCCAGAATCATTCCCAGGAACGGGGTCACCGAGGATGGGGACAGAGAGGACTTGGGGTAATTGATCACCCAACCGAAGGACTCCAGGGTGGACAATACCAGTTGGGTGTCCAACTCTGCCTGCCGCAGAGACCGAGAGGTGATGAGGATGTCGTCCAGGTAAGGCAGCACGCGTATGCCCCTTAGCCTTATCAGTGACATCACCCCTGCCAGCACCTTGGTGAACACCCTGGGAGCCGACGTGAGGCCGCATGGCAGAGCCACAAATTGGTAATGCTGATCTTTCAGTGCAAATCGGAGAAACCTTTGGTGTCCTGCAAACACCGGAACGTGAAGGTAAGCATCCTTGATGTCTACTGACGTCATGAATTCCCTTGGGCGCAACGAGCCAATGGCCAAGCGCAGAGTTTCCATGCGGAAATGTCTGTTCTTGACAAATTTGTTGAGGATTTTTAAATCCAGAATGGGCCTGACTGACCCATCCTTCTTGGGTACTGTGAAGAGATTGGAGTAGAACCCCTTGCCCCTGTCTCCAAAGGGGACCTTGCAAATGACTCCTAGATCCAGGAGACCCTGCACGGCCAGCAGCAAGACCTGGGCTGAGGCGGGGTCCTGAGGGATTCGGGACCCAACGAATCTGGTGGGGGGCCGTACAGCAAATTCTATCTTGTATCCGGAGGACACTACCTCCTGAATCCACCGGTCTGAGACGTGGCGCCGCCAGACGTGCTCGAATTGCTGTAGACGTCCCCCCACCCTGACGGGTGAGGGCGCCCCCTCATGCCTGAGGGGTCTTGGGAGGGGCTTGGGCCCCCAGGAGGAACCAGGACGGCGTCCTCTATTCCTGTGCCAGGAATCTGCACGGGCCCGGCGAAGGACACCCCTTTTCCCTGTTTAGCCCCGCGGTAGGGGATTGAAAGGGTTCCCTGGCCTCGAAAAGGCTGAAACTGACGCCTGCGCTGGGGCAGCTTGCCTCCTTTGGCGAAGAGGTCTAGATGGTCACCAAACAGATGTAGCCCTTTAAATGGAAGCCCAGTAAGGGCTTTCTTAGCGGCATTGTCAGCCGCCCACTGTCGCAACCAAACCGTACGGCGAATAGCTACCGCCAAGGCAGAAGATCTGGCACACATCTTTATAGCATCGTCCGATGCAGACAGGATAAAGTTTATGAACACGTCACAGTTAGACAGATTATTGACAGTATCAGCGGGCAACTCATTTGTGCCGTTGAGTGCATTCCTAACCATGGCCCTGAGCGCTACTGCCGTAATGGCTAAGGCGCAAACCGGGCGCAAAGTCGCTCCACCAAAGGCAAAGGCATGGCATGCCAATTGATCAAGACGCCGGTCCTCAGAGTCCCGTAGCGTAGTAGTGTCAGGGGAGTGCATAATAGAGGTGTTGGACAACCCTAGCATAGGAGCATCGACCTCAGGAGGCGATGACCAGCAGTTAACCAAGTCAGCCGGGAAGGGATACTTTCTATCCACACTCTTAGGGATCCCAGGCAGCCTGCCGGGTTGTTCCCATTCCTTAAGCACGAGGCTATTGTAATGAGTCTGCTCGGGAAATTCAAGACGAGCCTTAGCAGTATGAAAGAGCTCTCCCCTTTGTCTGGGAGCAGCAACAGGGGGAGAGATAGACAAAATTTCAAATATCTGAGCCAGCAGTCTGTCAATATCATCCGAGGTCCAGTGCTCGGAACCAGATTCATCATGACCCCTGGACTCCTCGTCATATGACCCAGAGTCAGAGAACAGCTCCCCTTCGTCTGAGGGGAGTTGGCCGTAAGGCTGCAACAAGTCATCAGATTCCATAGGGAAAACACTGGCCAGTCTAGTAGCCATATCAGGATGAGAATCCCCACTTGTATTGGGGGTTAGACTCAAGCTTGGGGAGTAGGTGAAGTGAGGCGAGGTGCAGGCCCAGCCACGGAAGAGGCGGGAAGAGCCGATAGCGCCTGCTGTGCACAAGGAACACAGACCTGTGCATTGTCACTGCTGCTAGGTAAGACCCCACAAGCTACACACAGCCGGGCTTGTCCAGAAGGAACCCCGTTCACAATATCCTGAGACGCCTCCATATGGTGATTGTATCGGCACAGTAGGCCTGTAGGGATTGACGCTATAAGCTACCCTGGATGCCCCAATAACCCGCTGGGAAGTGGGAGTAATTTTTTAATAGTCTCAACCGGGGGATACACCGGGCTGGGAGAAGCCACCGGAATCCGCGTTCTGAAAGACATAAGAGGGACAGGGATGTCAGAGCCAAGTGCAAGGAGAAACTATAAGATATATTATAAGGATAAAAGATGGTCGCCCGCGAGGGCACTTACCGTAAGCAGGGGGAGGACGGTCTTCACCACGCGCGCGCGCGCGAATGGCGCCAAACGATCCTCGGAGGGCGGGCCAGAGCTGAAGGTGACGCGGGGCGCGCCAAGTCAGGTCCCCGCCCCCCCCCGGAGAGCGCGAAGCTCCGAAAGTGCTAAGCAAAAAGAGAAGCTGGGAACAGGGCAGTGACGAAGTCAAGGCAAGCCCCTGAAGGATGATCGGTGTTACCGCAGAGTCACTACGGATTAGGAGAAAAAGACGCTGCAGCATCAACAAAACCACAGCCGCCCGTGCAATATGGAAGGGCGCGGCGGCTACCAATAAGTAAAGTACAAAACTCGGCTCTGACATCCATTCTCAGTCAAACACGACACCAAGGCCATAAGCGTGTGATAGGGTACACTGAGGCCGCCATACTCGCGACCCCTTCCGCCCCCCTTTCTTTTCCCCCTGGCTAGGGGGGAAACGAGGGAGGATGGCGACCCTGTACACAGGGTCCACCGCTACACGGGGCGTGGGACAATTAAGCGGGAGAGGCATCCACTATGAGGCTCCCCATTAGCCTAAACCACCTACCCTATGGTGGGGGACTGCGGTGGAGCATGGCTCCGTCAAGCACGCATGGTGTTGCCTACCTTCACCCGACCAGCGCAGCCCAGGCTGGGATTCACATCACAAGGAGGACGGGTGGTAATAGTCCCACAGGGCCGCAGGCTGTAATAGCCCCGCTCACCTGCGAGAGAGTGATACTTCATGTCTTCGCAGTCAGCACTGCAGAGAAATATGGGATTTGTGGGAGGGTATATGAAGGGCCGGGAGGAGCCTGTTTTTGCATGTCTGCAGTGCCACAGCGCCCTCTGGCGGAGGATAACCCAAGTGTAAGTATTATATCTGGAGCAGGACGTACTGTATACTTAGAATATACAAAAACTCAACAGTTGCAGATAGAGTACTGCCACGTCTATGACTCACTGGCTTCATAGGGCCCCAACCTTACTCACAATGATTTTATGATTTTATTACGCTCACTGAATTCATCCTGCTGGTTCACAACTGGCATCTCTGATTGAAACCCTGACACCATTTTCTGGTATATGGTCTCCATCCCACTGAGCCCCCCATAGGGTCCTCCATAGCAGTCTGAAAGGGAGAAGAGCACTTTGATATGGGTACTTGATTTATAAAGAGGTAGGCACTGGCACCTGGGGATTAAGCATTACGGGCAACATCTAACCCGAGTTGGCCAACCATGAGGGTAGAAATATAGTTATATAAGAGCTAATTACGGGGTGGGTATTCCAGTGGGGCCAATATTCTAGAGTATGGTTGACTGCTAAGCCGTTTTTGAACACCAGAAGCATTTTGGCAGCGTTTTGGCAATTGTATTTGAGACCACTACTTGTTATAGAGCAATTGCAAATGACAATCGCCCCAGCATGAAACCAGCCTGAGTTCTTTGGAAGTTAAAGCAGGTGAAAAGCCTCTGTGGCTATCCCTGGAATATAAAAGATGTACTGTAAAAGAAAGTGTTTTGTTCTGCTTTAACTCTAAGTTCCGGCCTTCCTGAAGATGTTGTAACTCTCTATTGCCAGGCCATGTTTCGCCCTTTTGCTCTATGCTCTATACATTTTTGATTGTGATATATTGTATTTTTCAGTGCTTTCTCAATATTTGTGTGAAATATTTGAAAATTTTTTTACATTTTGTACCTTTTTAAAAAAAAAATATAAAATGTACATTTTTGAAGAAAGTTATATTGTGTGTAAAAGCCCAAATCCTCTCTGTTACCAATACCTCATATGTATTGGTAGACTCCCTTTCCTGCCTAGAAGGCAAACGAAACTGAAAAGAGTGCTACTATACAGTTTTTCAAGAAAAACAACCATTTACATTAGAAATACCCTCACAGACCTCATGCTTTCTAGGCATATCAGGCTTCTTGTTGTGGGTGCAGTTTCCCAGAAACAAACCCACCAGGAATTCACTGGCTGCACAGTGTTTCCCAAAAAATGTAATAAAAAAGCTAAATAAAAAACACTAAAATATCAATATGCAACAAGCCAAATATGAAACAGAACAATACCCAACATGCATAGACACTTTTGCTTTTATATAATATAAATGTATTAGTGTTTTGGTCAAAAACAAAAATGAAGAGATTAGACAAAATCATACTGCAGCTCAATGGGAATACATTACAATCCGAGTCCGTTATTAAAGAGATTTTTAAACAAATAAGAAAAAAAGGTGGAAAAGCAGCATACATATAGTTGGAGGTGCCCCTTTTTTTCCCCTGGGGCAGTGCCGGGGGGGTGGAGCCCCTTCAACCGGGCCCCATCAGCATGTGGTGAAAACTGCACAGCATCTCCACTGCCCGCTGCCTGGTCCTCAGTGCTGATGGGAGGTTTTGCCGACAGCTGGCAGTTCCCCTTACCTGCCCGGCCACCTGTCCAACTTCCCAGCCACCCACCTACCTGCCCGGCAAGGTGCTTGGCCACACACCTACCTTCCAGTCTGTCCACTCACTTTCTTGTCGATCTGCCTGCCCACTGACCCAATTACCTACCTGCCCACCTACTGAGCTAAGAATACTAGCAACCACCTTCGGGAGTGCACACATACGCCTTTGGGAGTGCCCACATGCACCTTTGGGAGTGTTAGCCTATGGGAGTGCATGCGTGCACCTACGGGAGTGCATGCATGAGTGTTCTCTGGCTATTATGAAAATAATTATGCAGCATCACAGCTCCAAGGGCCATGCCCACTTTTTCTAAGAGAAATCATGAGGTGAAACTGTAAACCTCAATATCTTGGTCCATTTTTCTTGAATTTAAAAATGGAAAACAGTTTAGGATAGTGACAAATGTAGCCTGACACAATGGGATAACAATTGTCTTTGCCTAAAATATGACTTTAAGCTTGTTATCATTGACACATCAAGTATGTTTCAGATTGTAATACAACCAACCACTGTATCCTAATGACAGGAGAATTAAGAGAGAGGTGGAGGCTGGGTTGGGGGAGGGATTTGGCAAGAGGAGGCATACACATTCCTTCCATATGGGTGCTTATATTCCTTGTTATGTGGGCTAAATAATGGGCAGTCCATGCTCAATAGCTACCTTAAGAAACTGTTTCAGCCACCCTAGGGTCATGTTCCAAATCATCGATGGCCTTCTGGTGATTCCCTCAATATGAACCATGCTGTCCGAGTTTTGAGACTTTCTTGGTAGTATATTTCGCTTCTGCAACAAACTCCTCCATTCTCATGATGCCACCCAGTTTGGTAAACCATTCAGTTTTGGGGAGGGGTATTGTCAATAGCGAGAGATAACCATTCTTGCAGCCATTATGAAGTGTCTGAGGGCCATCTTTTTTACCATCCCTTAAATGAGCACTTACGCGAAATTGTGTAATAATAAAAATACATGTAAACACCAGCTAATGAGAGGAGGGGTCACTTATACACACGAACTGAATAAAACTCCCACCAAGCTTGTGGTTTATTCTCTCATGGTAGGAATACAATCCAGGTTTGATAAAGCCTGTCACCCCCTGATTTCCTTTTTTTTCTATTAAAAAAAAAAATTGCCTGGCTGGAAATTTCTTGATGCAGGGTGTATAAGCGATCCCTCCTCTTGCCATCCAGCAAATGTATATGGCTTTTTATAATTGGGCCATTTTTTGGCAATAGTGCTCCTGTAAGGATCCCAGAAACAGACAGGAGGGCAACCTGTGGGGTATTCAGGGCCGGATTATGAGAGGGCGCAAGGGGCTCTAGCCCCGGGGCCTCCACCACTTGACCTGCAAAGGGGGCCTCCACCAACCTTTGGGTTATGGTCTAGTCTTGGAGGCTTTTCAGTCTTTGGTTTGATGGGCTGCAGGGCCAGCAACAAAGCTATCAGGGGCATTGGGGTCCCCCCCCCCCACATTTGGGCAGCCAAAGCCACCACAAGGCAGGACGGAAAGTCTAGAGCAGCAAAGACCCATTAGCAATGCTACAGTGTGGTTGGGTGCAGAGTAGTCAATCGATGGCGGCTCACTGTACATAAGCCTTCTGCTTAAGTTTTCTGCTGGGCCAGCTGGGTGACTACACTACCCCCCATCCAGAATGGCAAAGCAGGGGTTCCCAAGTAGCACGCACCCACACAAGGGACTCGATCTGACGTTCCAGTAAGTAGGTGGGGGGCAGACAACCATCAGTTAATTGGCTGGACAATTATTCTAAAAGGAAAAAATACTGTATCTGGGGCCTCCACCAGACTTTGTGCCCAGGGGCCTCCACCACACTGAATCCGGCCCTGGGGGTATCAATAGCATTTTCTCCAAGAATTTGTTTATGTCTGCACATTCCTCCAACATATGCAACTCTGAGCCGTCACTAGCCCCCCATCAAGCAAGCATATGAAACTGTGGGGAAGATTTGATGTACCTTCTGGGGACTGTGACACCACCTAGACGGTATCTTGTAATTATTTTCCTGAGTCTTGCTGGACATGGCCATTTTGCATGTTAAGATGAAGGACTTCTCCCATGTCTTATCATCAAAGGATTGTCTAAGCTTTATATCCCAATCCCTAGCAAAAATACAATTCTGTGAAATACTCACCTGTAGAATTGGTATTATAAGTATACAGTACGTCCTGCTCCAGATAGATTACTTACACTTGGGGTTATCCTCCGCCAGATGGCGCTGCACTGCAGAGACATGTAAAACAGGCTCCTCCCGGCCCCTCAAATACCCGGGGACCTCCCACAAATCCCCAGCATTGAAAAGCAGTGAACAAGAAACCGGGAGAATTTAACCACCCAAAACAAAACTGGTAACTATAACAATGATGATAATCACCATACAGGGGATCCAGAATAATGCAACAACAGGGTGGGGTGGAGCAGGACATACTGTATACTTATAATACTAATTCTACAGGTGAGTATTTCACAGAATTGTATAATTCTTAGTATACAGTACGTCCTGCTCCAGATATAATACTTACACTTGGGACATCCAATAGCAGGGTCCATAAAGTAGGGTGGGATCCCCAATAAGAAAGGTAACAGCAGGCAGTTTAAACCACTGCCGCCTGTAAAACCTTGAGGCCAAAAACAGCATCAGCTGAGGCCTTAACGTCAACCTTGTAAAACTTTGAAAAGGTATGAACAGAAGACTAAGTAGCGGCCTTGCAAACTTGTTCAACAGAAGCCTGGTGCTGGAAGGCCCAAGAGGCACCAATAGCATGAGTAGAATGAGCAGTAAGGCGGAAGGGAGGACTCTTCCCCTTAGCCGAATAGGCCTGAATCACAGCCCGACGGATCCATTTGCTGATAGTAGACTTGGCAGGAGCCAAACCCTTCCTAGGACCAGAAGGGACCCCAAAAAGAGCATCAGTCTTCCTGAATGACGCAGTGACTACTAGATAATACTTCAGACACCTGACCACATCCAAGGAGTGCAAAACCCTTTCCTTAGCATTGCTAGGATTAGGGCACAAGGAGGGAAGAACAATATCCTGGTTCAAATGAAAAGCAGACACCACCTTAGGCAGGAAATCCGGCTTAAAGCGGAACACCACCTTATCCTGGTGCCTCTCAAAGTATGGGGGCTGGATAGACAGAGCCGCCAGCTCAGACACACGCCTGACAGAAGTAATAGCCACCAGAAAGACAACCTTGAGAGTAAGTACAGCCAGAGCAGCATCCTGAATAGGCTCAAAGGGAGCACCCTGCAAGGCAGACAAGACCAAGTTCAAATCCCAAACAGGGACCATAGGTTTTCGTGGGGGACGCACATGAGTAACCCCCTGAAAGAAAGACTTGACCAAGGAATGTTGAGCAAAGGACTTCTGAAAGAAGACAGAAAGGGCAGAAACTTGACCCTTCAAAGTACTGAGTTGGAGACCAGACTCCAACCCTTGCTGTAAGAACGCCAGAAGCCTGGGAACTGAGAACACCCGACAGGGAAGAGACCTAGACTCACACCAGTCAATGTAAGCACGCCAAACCCTGTTAATAGATGGAAGAGGAAGATTTCTTCCTAGCCTTCACCATGGTCTCAACCACGGAGGCAGACAAGCCTTTCTCCATCAAGATGGAGGTTTCAGCAGCCAGGCCGTCAAAGCCAGAGTTTGTAAATTGGGATGGCGTAGGGAGCCCTGAGTGAGCAGATCTGATCTGAGTGGACGTACTGATCTACTGCCATCTGCACCACGTCTGCGAACCACACTCTTCTTGGACACCGGGGGGGCCACCAGAATCACTGGCACCCCTTCCAGAGCAATCTTGCGCAGGACCCTGCCCAGCAGGGGGAATGGAGGAAAGCCATACGGGAGCCAAACCCTGTTAATAGATGGAAGAGGAAGATTTCTTCCTAGCCTTCACCATGGTCTCAACCACGGAGGCAGACAAGCCTTTCTCCATCAAGATGGAGGTTTCAGCAGCCAGGCCGTCAAAGCCAGAGTTTGTAAATTGGGATGGCGTAGGGAGCCCTGAGTGAGCAGATCTGATCTGAGTGGACGTACTGATCTACTGCCATCTGCACCACGTCTGCGAACCACACTCTTCTTGGACACCGGGGGGGCCACCAGAATCACTGGCACCCCTTCCAGAGCAATCTTGCGCAGGACCCTGCCCAGCAGGGGGAATGGAGGAAAGCCATACGGGAGCCGAAATTCCTGCCATGACATGGACAGAGCATCTGTGGCCAAGGCCAGAGGATCTTGAGACAGGGAGACAAAAGCCTGGAGCTTGTGATTGTGACGGGATTCAAACAGATCCACATCCGGTAGTCCCCAACGGTGACACAGGGAATGGAATACCCTGTTACAGAGGGACCACTCTCCCTGACGAGAGGTCCCCCTGCTCAGAGAGTCCGCCAGTAGGTTCTCTGCCCCGGGGATGTACACAGCCGAAATGCATTGAACGTTGGCCTCTGCCCATGTCAGAACCCGCGACACATCCTGGAGGGACCTCCTACTCCGGATCCCTCCCTGATGGTTGATGTAGGCAACCGCCGTCCTGTTGTCTGAGCGCACCTGCACAGACAGACCCCTCAGGTGATTGGTCAACTGCTCCAGTACCAACCTGATTGCCCGCAGTTCCAGAAGGTTGATGGGTAAATGGGCCTCCTGAGGGCCCCACCTCCCCTGGAACCGCAGGGACTTCCAGAATCCCCCCCATCCTGACAGACTGGCATCCGTGGTGACCGTCTCCCAGGAGGGGGCCAGGAAGGACCTTCCTCCCAGCAAGTTCCTGTGGTCCAGCCACCATGAAAGGGACTGTCGGACCAAGGGGGGGAAGCACACAGATCCCGTCCAAGGACGTTGGATCCTTGTCCCATACTGACAGAAGGTGAAGTTGAAGAGGCCTCAAATGGAACTGAGCAAATGGCACCACCTCGAAGCATGCCACCATCAGGCCCACCAACTGCATTCCCTGCCTGAGGGAGGGCTGGGGGCACGATAGCAGGAACCTCACCTGCGCAGTTAGAGCTTCCACCTTCTGCTGAGGAAGCAATATCCTTGACTGAATCGTATCCAGAATCATTCCCAGGAATGGGGTCACCGAGGAAGGGGACAGGGAGGACTTGGGGTGATTGATCACCCAGCCGAAGGACTCCAGGGTGGACACCACCAGCTGAGTGTCCAACTCTGCCTGCTGCAGAGACCGAGAGGTGATAAGTATGTCGTCCAGGTAGGGCAGCAAGCGTATGCCCCTTGACCTCACCAGAGACATCACCCCTGCCAGCACCTTGGTGAACACTCTGGGAGCTGAGGTGAGACCAAAGGGCAGGGCCACAAATTGGTAATGTTGATCTTCCAACGCAAATCTGAGAAACCTTTGGTGTCCAGAGAACACAGGGATGTGAAGGTAAGCATCTTTGATGTCCACCGACGTCATGAGATCCCCTGGGCGCAGGGAGCCAATGGCCGAGCGCAGAGATTCCATGCGCCTGTTTCTGACAAATTTGTTGAGGATCTTTAAATCCAGAATGGGCCTGACTGACCCATCTTTTTTGGGGACTGTGAAAAGGTTGGAGTAGAACCCCTTGCCTCTTTCTCTTAAGGGGACCCTGCAAATGACCCCCCTATCCAGAAGGCCTTGCACGGCCTGCATCAAGACCTGAGCTGAGGCAGGGTCCTGGGGGATCCTGGACTTGACGAATCTTAGGGGGGGCGCACAGCAAACTCCATCTTGTAACCAGAGGACACTACCTTCTGAATCCACCTGTCTGAGACGTGATGCCTCCAGACGTGCGCAAAGTGCTGTAGCCGTACCCCCACCCTGATGGGCGAGGGTACCCCATCATGCCTGGGGGGCTTGGGAGAGGGTTTTGGCTTAGACTTCCAGGAAGCGCCGGGACGTCGTCCTCTGCTCCTGTGCCAGGAATCTGTACGAGCCCCCGCGAAGGACACCCCTTTGCCCTGCTTAGCACCGCGGTAGGGGAGTGAAGGGGGCCCCTGGCCCCGAAAGGGCCGAGACTGCCGCCTGCGCTGGGGTAACTTACCTCCTTTAGCAAAAAGGTCAAACAGGCTGTAGCGATAACCCTTATCGCCGGAGGGCTTCCCCGCCCGAGACGTCCTTTTCCCAATCGTAAGAGGTGCTGCTGGAATTCCAGAGTCGTCCGTGGGGAACCAGGAACAGCCCTTACAAGGGCTAGTGAATTGTAATATAGCGTTTCCCCCAATAAGAGACAGAACTCAGTATTGAGGGTGAAGGTGAAGTGTACTTTATTAGTGCCACTCTAGGCCTTATATACACAAGTCTCCATGCAATGACAACCACACTGACCAATAGCAGCAGGGCACACAATCCCTCAACTCTGCCGATGACGCAATCAGTAGAACAATAGCAGGCCGTAATACAATCAATCAGGACAATGCCATTGACTGTGACGTAATCAACAATACACAATGGCAGTCAAAATACAATGACATTGCCTGTAACAGTATCAAAATACAATGACCTAATTAAGAAAAGGCCAGTGAATGACCCGGTGGGCAACTGAATAGTGATGACATCCAAAAGACAGAGCGTATGTCACACAGGCGTAGCCCCTTAAATGGAAGCCCAGTAAGGGCCCTCTTAGCAGCATTGTCAGCAGCCCACTGGCGCAGCCAGACCGTGCAGCGTATAGCTACCGCCAAGGCAGAGGTTCTGGCACACATCCTAATGGCATCATCCAAGGCAGATAGGATAAAGTTCACAAACATATCACAGTTAGACAGTGCATTAAACGTATCAGGTTGCTCTTCATCAGACCCATCAAGTACACTTCTGATCAGGGCCCTGAGCGCCACAGACGTAATGGCCGAGGCGCAAACCGGGCGCAGCGCCACCCCCACAAATGCAAAGGCATGACACGCTAATTGGTCAATGCGCCGGTCCTCAGCGTCCCGCAGCGTAGTAGTGTCAGGGGAGTGCATAATAGAGGTGTTAGACAACCCTAGAATAGGGGCATCAACCTCAGGGGGTGATGACCAGCACTTGACCATGTCAGCAGGAAAGGGATACTTTCTGTCCCAACTCTTAGGTATACCGGGAAGTCTACTGGGACGTTCCCACTGCTTAAGCATGAGGTTATTGAAATGGGTTTGCTCAGGAAATTCCAAACGAGCCTTAACAGTATGAAAAGGCTCCCCCCTTTGCCTGGGAGCCGCAACAGGGGGAGAGATGGACAAAACCTCAAATATTTGGACCAGCAGTCTGTCAGTATCAGGGGTCAGAGCCAGAATCGTCATGACCCCTGAGTCTCTCATCAGATGACCCTGAGTCATAAAACAGCTCCCCTTCGTCTGATGGGGTGTAGCCATACAGATGCAACAACTCCTCAGATTCCATAGGAGACGGAGTGGCATCAGGAGTTAAGTGACGCTTTTTAGCGGAGGCCTTACGCGCTAAGGTATTAGCGATCAATTTTTCAACACTGGACACATCAGGTTGAGAATCCCCGCTTGTATGTAATTTAATGGGGGTGAGGCTCAAGCTTGGGGGAGTAGGTGAAGTGAGACGAGGAGCAGGCCCAGCCACCGGAGGGGCGGGTTGCAACGTTAGCGCCTGCTGTGTGCAAGGGACACAGACCCGCGCGCTGTCACCTCTGATAGGTGAGACCCCACAAGCTACACACAGCCGGGCTTGTCCCGAAGGAACCCCGGTCCAATATCCTGGGATGCCTCCATTTGGTGATTATTAGGCACAATATGCCAGTAGGGATTGACGCTATAAAGCAACCCTGGATGCCCCAATGACCCGCTAGGGAAGTGGGAGTACTTATACTAGGCCCAACTACAATTATCGGGCCGGGGCGCGCGATTGTACAGGGAAAGGCGCCAAAAGATCCTCGCAGGGCGCTCCATGCCCGGCCCCGCCCCCGAAGAGCGCGAAGTCCACCAGACAAGCAGCCAATGAGGACGCAGGAGCGTCTGAGGCAATGCCACCGCCCGGCGCGGGACATCCAAATGAAGGAAGAGGCGCGCACGGCGGTGGCGCTTGCAATAGTAAAAGACAAGTCAGCGCGGCGGTTAACACACATATACTAGTCCCAACACACATGCCAACAGGCGGTATACACGAATCACGGTACATGCTCAACCACACCCCCCCCCCCCACTTCTTTTCCTCCCGAAGGCTACAGGGAGAATGAGGGAAGATGGTGGCCCTTTTTACAGGGCCCACCGCTACCGGGGCATGGGACAATAATGCGGGAGGGGCATCCCATAAATGCTCACCATCAGCCTATACCACCTACCCTTTGGTGGGGGACTGCGGTGGAGCAGCGCTCCTTAAAGGAGCAGTATCGCAAATTTTTCTTGGTGACTTATATTTAAATGGTACTTTGAATGTAGGTAAGTGTTGGAGTAAGAATTACAAATGTAGAAAAAAATGGTGTGTGTTGAGCAGCTGGAGACTAATAGCTCATGTTTATGTCTTCTGAGTGTCGGGACCCGACACTCTGGCCTGTTCCATGCTGAGGAGAGGGGTGAAACAATGTATCAAAGTATCAGCTGTTCAGTGCTGGCAGCCGTCCAGCATAAGATAACAACATTGCAACATTGCCTGGCCAGAACTTATATATCTAAAACAGAGAGAAAAGCTCTAGAAGTCATTTAGCTGATTTTGACAGTTTTCCCTTCATGTTGGCTCTGCTGCAGAATCTTTCAGTTTACCATTTTCTCTTTCATATTCTTATTTTTCATTTTTCCATATGATCTTTCTTTCAGCTTTGTGTGAGCAAAGCCCAACCCAGGATTTTCACTATCTGGAGTTTTGTTTTGTGCCCCTAGGGGCATCCCGACTTGGGATGCCCTGATATGTGAAATCCCCAAGTTCGCTTGTGAAAACGTACCTTTCCCTGTCCCACAGCGCATGCGCAGGCTCTCATCCAATCAGCTCTGTTTGCACGCAGATGGGAGCCTGAGCAGTAACCTTCCTGGCCGACCGGCCTGTCTAAATGACTATCTGCGTGAGCGCGCCAGAAAAATGGGGGGATCTGTGGTTATCCAGGGGTTGTTTCACAGTGGGCATCCTGATTTAGAATGCCCAAGGGGGAAGGTCAATGGCCGGGTCTTATAGACTTCAGGGTCGGCCACTCAGTGTTTTGTTCCACTTTAATACCTTTAGATTTTCCTGCACAGTTATTCAAAGAAGAATTTCAGTCGTTTTCAGTCAGTTTAGTTTATTTTGTATAGATTTTACACATTTGAGTCACCTGGTCTCATAACAAAAGCAGCACCTCGCACACACACAGCCGTTACCACCGATTACAGTGTCAGCCTCTGAGGTAAAGTGTTGGTAGGAGACCAGTGGGCTAAATGAAGCAGCTCACTAAAAACAACCCATCAGATCCCCCTATTCAGCAAAAGGACTGAGCCATTGTAATTATACAATTTAAAAGAGAGGCATATATTTTTTCCATTTTCTATTGCCAGATTATTTATACACATGTTATAAGCTATTGTGTGGCTATTTAATTAATTATCTTTTTTAATGCAAATTTCGCGATACTGCTCCTTTAAGCACACATGGTGCTGCCTAACTTCACCCCGACCAACGCAGCCCAGGCTGGGAGGCACATCACATCATCACATCAAGGACGGGTAGGAATAGTCCAACAGGGCCGCAGGCTTTAATAGCCCCGCTCACCTGCGACAGAGTGATAATTTCATGTCTTCGCAGTAAGCACTGCAGAGAAATCTGGGGATTTGTGGGAGGACCCCGGGTATTTGAGGGGCCGGGAGGAGCCTGTTTTACATGTCTCTGCAGTGCAGCGCCATCTGGCGGAGGATAACCCAAGTGTAAGTAATCTATCTGGAGCAGGACGTACTGTATACTAAGAATATCTAGGGAATAGGATACCCCAGTGAGGTAACCCAGTGGAGTAACCCTGACCATCAAGATCTTCTCAAAATCAGTCAAGTCTCTGGACAGAGTTGCTTTGTTTTCAAACAAGTTCAAAGTTCAAACCAGCAACAAAACTCTGCCCCCCCCCCCCCCCCCCCCACCAGAAAAATGAAAAACAGAAAAATAGCCACCAGAAAAAATGATCTTGAGTGTCAAGATGCTTAAGGGAGCTTCAATCAGGCGCTCAAAGGGAGCGCCCTGGAGAGCTGATAGCACCAAATTTAAGTCCCAAACGGTAAAAATAGGCTTGCACGGTGGACAGACGTGGGTACCTCCCTGAAAAAAAGTTTTGATGAGTCTATTTCAGCGATTGGCTTCTGAAAGAAGATAAAGTGAAACATGACCCTTTAGGGTGCTTAACTGAAGGCCCGATTCTAGGCCATTCTGCAGAAATCCGAGAATTCTGGAAACAGAATATTTTCTTCAAGGAAATTACCTGGACTCACACGAGGTGATAAATGCGTGCCAGACTCTGTAGTAATCTTAGATGAGGTCTGCTTTCGGGCCTGGATCAGGTATGTATTACCCTGGCTGATAAACCCCATTCATAATTCTAGCGCCGAAGGGACCCCTGTGTGAGAAGATCTGTGAGCCGCCAATGATCTCCTGTCGACATCCTTACTATGTCCAAGAACCAGCCTCACCTTTGCCAGTGAGGAGCCACCAGAACAGCTGGTACCCCCCTCTTGAGCTACCTTCTTTAGGACTTGACCCAGGAGCGGGAATGGAGGGAATGCATACAGGAGATTGAACTGACCAACAGGGTCGTCAGTGCGTCTGTCGCCATGGCCAGAGGGCCCCAGGATAGGGACACAAACCTCGGAAGCCTGTGATTGTGTCTGGATGCAAAGAGTTCCACATCTGGATGCCCCCAACGAAGTCAAAAAGCCTGATGCAGAGATGCCCTGCTCAGGGAGTCAGCCTCCAAGTCTTCAATCCCCGGGATGTAAACTGCCGAGATGCAGGGGACCTACCGCTCTGCCCATAGCATGGGCATAGCTCACTACCCTTAGAGTTCTCCTGCTCCTTGTACACCCCTGGTGGTTGATGTTAGCCACCGCTGTCCGACTGGACCAGAACAGCATGTCCCTTCAGACTGGGAGTCCCATGCGGAAGCACAAAAAATATTGCCCTCAATTCCAAAAGATTTATGGGAGGCAAAAACTCTCGCCTGGACCCCATTGTCCCTGGATCACTAGTGCCATCCAGACTCCTCCCCAGCCTGTTAAGCTGGCATCCGTGGAGAGGATTTCCAGAGAGGCTGCATTGTCCCAGGACACCCCCCCCAAAAAAGACCTTACTCTTGATGGGGTGATGCAAGATCTTGGATAGTTGATTATCAGTCCAACCTCTCTAGGGTCGACAATACCTCCTGAAAAAAGATGGAGCCCTAAACAACAGAATGTCCAGGTAAGGGATGATGTGAATCCCTAAAGCCCTTAGGATGACCCTTGCCCTGCCAGCATCTTGGTAAAACCCTTGGAGCCGTGGATAGACCGAAAAGATAAGGCCACAAACTGAAAAGCTGGCCCCCCAGAGCAAATCTTAGAAACCTCTGATGACCTGCAAAGAACCCTTGCGGGAGGGCAGGCTGCAAACTTGATTTTGTAATCAGAAGATACCTCCTGTATCAAAAGAGACGTGGGGCTTCCAGACCGGAGCAACTGCAGGAGCCGCCCCCCCCCCCCCCCACCTGTACAGGTGAACCTGGCTGGAGGCTTTGATTTAACTCCCAAAGAGATACCTGGCTTCCTCTGGGACCTACATCTGTTCCAGAAGTCCCTGTGAACCCCACCCACCGAAAAAAAAAGGGTCCTCTACCTCCTCGAAAGATTGGGATACCGAGGACCTACAAAAAAACCCCAGCAGACTTCATCTTTTGAGGAAGCTTTGTCACCTCCTTAACCAAAACATCAGGGCTCTCTCCAAACAACTAACCCCCAAAAAAGGGAAGGTCCATAAAAGATTTCTTACCCGCGGCATCAGTCGACTAAAGCTTTAACCATAGCAACCGACGCAAGGCAATAAACAAGCAGAGGTTCTAGCACCAAATCAGACCAATCATCCATAGCAGTGCTGACATAGGTACTCATTTCTAAACGAATCTGAGAGCTTGGATACCTGAGTCCTGAGAAAGCCCCTTAGACCTAGCCTTGACATTTAGTCGGTTCAAAAACCTCCTAATTGCCAAGATACAAAAGAAGTGGCACAGGCAGGATGCAAAAGAGAACCTGTCATTGCAAAAACAGATCCATATGTTTCTCAGTAGGATCTCTTAAAGAAGCATTGGTGGCAGAAGACAAAGTATTGGTCAGGCCTGACATGGGTGGGTCCACCTCAGGAGTAGGGACCACAACTGAATCACATTAGCTGGAAAATAATATCTGGAAATAGGAAGATATGCATCCCCTATATCTACTGTGGTCATGAAATCCCCATTCCCCAATTCCATGCGAAATTATCCAACCCAGACAATTTTGTTGAGGTCTTTTAGATTTAAAATTGTCCGACCCATCTTTCTTGGGATGGTGAACAGATTTGAGTAGAACCCCTGACTAATCACTCCAATCCCTAGTAGATGCATGACTGCGGCTCTAAGGCTTCTGCCCGTACTGGATTTGGGATGCCCTTAACCAAACTGAAGTTTGTTTTTTCCCATTCCTTCAACCCAAATTGGAAAAATGAGACTGTCCGGAAAAAAGCAAGTCTTGGCCTTCCCTCTGGGGGGTTTTGGAGGGGAAATAAGAAGTACCTCAAAAACAGACATCATAAGGGCCTACATCTCGTTAGTGACCAAAGGATCCCCATCTGAAGAAAAATATTGAACCACTGTCCTCCTCACTAGAGGGCAATTCACCTTCAGAACAGCTGCTCAACTGTCCTCAGAAAAAGGAGGATCTAAATTTTCTTGCGGCCTTTCTAGGGACTGACATAACAATTGCTTCTCTTAGGCAGACTAACCTTTCCGCCAACTCGCCCCGGGGAAGTCCCGAGGGCCCAGGGGCCAAAGAAACAGGCCTAGAATGGTCGGAAGCATACATCTGGTACCAGGAGAACATACCATGCTAAAGCTGCCCAGGGGATTCAGCCTACATAACGGACAGAGACTGACCTGATCAGCTGGGATGCCCGAATCATTATCCCCTGATAACTTGTATGGGATTAAGACTAGAACCCAAATCCCCAATATTAACTAAAGGGACAGGGAGGAACCACCACCCTCCTAACCTCCTTCCCATGATTTAAGAAAAAAAACAAATAAGGGAAAAATACTATAAAAAATCAATAGCAATAAAAAAACCTTACAATGCTTGAAATAAAATCACTCACCTACAGGGGATTGGAGTGCCTCTTTAAGCTACCGGAGGCTGGGGCCTGCGCCAGAAAAACAAAGCTGGGGCTCCCGGATAGTAGCTGCCATCCTAAAGAAGAGCAGGCAAGCCGGGGACCTGAGGCGAAGCAGCTGCCCGGAGGCAGCGGAAGCCTGAACCATGGAGGCCTGGGCAGCGGTGGGGTGGCCCGGAGTGCCCGCATGGCAGCACCTGCATGCAACCCAGGGTGGATAAAAATCAATGTTTTTTTTAAAAAAATCAAAAAAAATCGGATTTTTTTTATTTAAATCAGATTTTTTTTATTTAAATCAGATTTTTTGGATTTAAATCGGATTTTTTTTCAATAAACTGCTTTTTGAGGAAAATATTTTACCATCCAAAGGTTCTTCCATCATGAGATAAAGCTGAGTTGTTTAACTCAGTAGAATAAAGGCTGTATATGTGTAACATTCACAATGCCATGCTCTTCCAGAGGTTTCTGTAGGATTAGTGGGCAGTTTCTCTCCTATATTATCACAGACGCTCGCTTTACTTACGCAGTTCTCAAAACTGAATTTGACTCCGCAGAGGTCCCAGCCTCTTCTTCACAGCAAAAATGTTACAACATGAACAGAGTTGAGAAAAAGACCTTAATCCTATTGTTCTACAAACCTATGACTAGTGAGCTACAGAGGACAGCAGGGACAGTAGTATTTAAGTTTTTCATGTGTCGGCTGGGCTGACAGTCTAAGTTTCTTAAAATATATATATATTTTGTTTAGCCAAATTAGTTCACAAAACATGGATGTTTGTTTAAGCAAATAACTTATGCTGTAATGTTGTTATTGTTTCAGTTGAATAAATCTATTTAAATTGTTATTAAGGTCAGGATTATTTTTCTCCTTCCTAAGTACAACAGAACAGTGGTGTCCAAATATGAATGATTAACCCATTAAACTGGGGAAAAAAAAGTAATATAAAAAGCGATTCTAAAAATCTTCATTTACTTGCATGTTAAAATAGCAAGAACTAGTTTAGGTAGAAACTTTGATTTAAATCACCGATTTAAATCAAGCCTTACTGACTAGTGATTTAAATCGTGATTTAAATCAGTTAGATTTAAATCAAATCCACCCTGATGCAACCACCTCTCTCTGCGCCGGGGAGAGAGTGAAGAATATTTAAATTTAAAAAATTAAAATAAAGAAATAAAAACATGTGGGAAGAAGGAAGGGGGGGGCATATATAAGAATAAATTAGGTTCCCTGCAGGCTCACCAGACAAAAACCTGCGGCTGACTTGCTTTTCTTTAAGAAAGCCTGCAGCCCAGAGTGAAAAACACCCTGAAAGCGCCCCAGACCCCGGCGCTTACCACACACAGATCCACATCAACAAAGCTGGGTAGGCAAATGGGTCAGGAGATCCGTGGGAATAAGGCCGTGCAGGAAGCCAACAGGGCAAATCACCCACTTTCTGCTAAAACCTAGAAAGTTGAGAGAGAAAATTCAAGCGACCTTCACAGTCCAGTCCAACTGCAAGAATGAAACTGGCTTGATCAGGTACAGCTGGATGTTTATAGGGCCGGGAGGAGCCACGCCTTTCAATCTTGCAGTCCATGCCCTCCGGGCAGGAATTGACCCTATGGTGAATGAAGCTGACAACCTGGAATGGATTGAAGAGAAAATAGACATAATCTCTATTTTTGGGGGTGGCATTGCCTCCAAACATCTACTAAGCGTCTTTTAAACTAATAATTGTTTAAATGCCCTTAACTTAGAAAAGGAAATAGCTTATTGAGGACTGGGGCATATATATTGATCAGGGTGTATAAATTATTCCACAATGACACTTCAAGGAACAGGTAACCCCCTTCCTCGTGAGAAAGCGGCTGGTGGATTGCAACAGACTCCCTTGGACTTTCCTTCAGGATTAGGAGCATGGAACCAGTGGGTAAAGCACGTGTCTTTCCATCTAGGAACATGTGCCAATTTAAATTGCATTTCTTGCAAAAATAAACTCAACATTTGTAATTGCATGGTCCCTAAGATCTGGGATAGTTGTTGCAGAACACTGAAGCCTTTCACATTGAAGGAGCACATCCAGATGGGAGGAGCTTGTTGCCTGTGTGTCATATTGCCACTTGTACCATCATTGCACACAAGGAATAGGGTAGAAGAGAGAGAGGGATCAATAAAATTAGGAAAAAGGTTTGAAAAAAGACAGAGAAAATAAAGGCAAACAAATCCGAAACCAGAATCAGAAAGTTTAATATATAATTTGTATCTGACCCACACAGTAAACTCCTCTTTTTCACTGTACTATATGTGATGAAATTCTGTGTATAACAGGAGGGAATCCCTTCCATTTATTGGGAGTAGGAAATAGATGGGAGGAATTTCCCAGAGCCTCTCAGATGGAGGGTGACTCCAATAGAGAGGCAGCCTATGCTGGGGAATGAAGCAGACACAAGATGTCAGATGATCCCCATGCACCGGCAGCTTTAAGATAAGTCATCAAAGCAAGCGAATTAGTCAATCGGCATTTCAGGCTTCACATAATAACCTGGAGAAGAAAGGGATTAAACTATTGAAAAATTAATAACAGTATTACAACAACCTAATAACTGCTTACCAACACACATTAAAGTGGAGCAAAACCCGTGACTTTGACTATCCTGGGTTTTGGTTCTTGCCCCCAGGGCACCTTGTTTGGGGTGCCCAGTTGTGTGAAAGCCCCCAGGTCGCCAAAACCAACTTACCTCTTCCCGGTCCTACAGCGCGGCCGCTTGTCCAAACAGCGCGCTTTGTCTAAGGCCAGCATCTCCGAGCCCACCGACGGCTACATCCCTCGCAACAGGGAGAATGCCCGTGCCGGCCATTCACAAATGCCTGGGTGGGCATGCGCCCTGCTCGGGGGTCAAATACATCTTGTGTTGGGCTGCTAGATGCGCTGCAGCAGCTCCAATTGGTTATATCACCCGTATCTTAAATGGGCTATGTGTGGTCTTCACTTTGGGGCAGTGGAATATTATTAGCCTGTGGAAAGAGACAAAGTCCCTGAGGAAGGTGACTTCAAGTGTCTGAGGAACTGTCTTCATGAGGTTGCCATTTGGGGGGTGCTAGTTGAGGGCCATCTATAGGGGAGAACCAAGCAGGGGACGAGCCAGGGTGTGCACTAATTCTCGCTTGCTGAGTAACGAAGTCCACAAACACAGTGAAAGAACTTACACATTGTGAGCTTGTACTGTTCCTGCCAGTTGTAGGGTAGCTTTTGCACTAATGCAGTATCAAGGAAAACAAGTTCTAACAAATTCCCTTCAGCTTTGGCTACCTGCAGTTCCTTTAAGAGGTCACTTAGTTCTCTAAGCTTCTGATAACCCCTGTTCGATATTTGATTCTTTTGAATAATCTTACTTTCTATGGCCTTTGGTGAGCCGCGCCATCTCTGATTCTGTTAACGTGTTCAGCAGACTCTTTCGCAAGCCACTTAATTAGAAGAACTACCTCCTTGCTGCATGACAAGTCTAAGTCTCTGGTTACATTCTATATAGTCCCCTAGCGCCACGAGAGGAGATGGCAAAGTCCACTGTCACATACACTGTCTCATCAGATGACTGTATTAGCCAAAAAATTATCGTTTGCTCCCACATATTTTAATTGGTTATTGTTGATATTAAATCTACTTATTCGAAGTTTGACATTAAAAAGACATTTTTCTACCATGGATCAAATGGAAATTATGCAATTAGATCTGCAACAGACGGGGGGATCCAGCTGGGTGGGGGCAGTTCTGCAACGCAGAGATCCTCCTCTCTTTTTTTTCAGAGCAATGTGATCTGCTTGAGATACAATTGTTTCTAACACAAATAGAGGAGACAGAACCTGTCAAGGTATTTGATCTTCCAAAGTCATTGCAAATTAAAAATATTGCCTTTTATCCAGTCAATTCGAGATGCAATTAGCTTTGAACCACGAGCAAGTAAAACCGGAATTAGTGATGTTGTCTTTGGAGGAACAATCAATAGAAAAAAGTAGGTAACCTTTCCAGATTTGAACGTGATGCTATCAGGGAATCGGAGGAATTGAGTGATCAGGTGGTTAGAAAGCAAGCAGATGAGGGGGGGGGGGAAATGGTCATTTTAAATAGGTTGGACTATATTAATGAAGCATACCACCAACTCAATGATATTGAAATATATTTGCATTTAACACAGGACCCTACTAAATATTATCAATTACAATTGAATTACCCACTAAAAAGGAAGGATAGGTTTGGGTGTCATGAAGGAAAAAGAGGCGGCCTGAATGTGGGTTGGTTCGCCCACTTTGCCAGTCTTCCACCCTCTCCCCAAAATCCACAAAGAGATAAGACCAGTGAGAGGCTGGCACAGCGGGTGGATATCAAACTGCAGCCCTCCAGGCATCTTCTTGAATCTATACAATGGCCAGCTCAGGCCATGTGGTTTACCATGGATGTTATGTCCCTCTTTTTCATTATTCCCCACAATTTAGCCTTACAAGCAGTTAATTTCACTTACACTTACACAAATACTCTAGATATTCAGTTGAAATGATTGGGTATATTTTGATGGTATTATGATTTGTGTTAACAAAATTATTTTTTTATGTTTGAGGCAAGGTATTATTTACAAAAAAAAGGGACACCCATAGGCTCACCGGTGTCTCCTTCCCCACCCAACTTGTATGTTGGCTGGTGGGAAAAGACAATGACCTTTGGACCAAGTAACCCATTCAAACACATCATTTTCATGTTCTTTCGATATATAAATGATCTGTTATTGATTTGGTTAGGTACGGATTCAGAGTTGAAGAAGTTTACAGAATACATGAATACAAATAATGTCAATATGAAATTCAAGAACTACAACACTAACAGCATAGTATATCTGGATTTAGAATTATCAGCTAAAGAAAAAAGCAAAAGCCTCCAACTATAGAGAACCCACAGCGGGATATTGTATATTACTTGCCAAACATTTCAAGAATCAACATTCAGGGAACACAGATAACGCACAGGTTCAGATTATAGACAAAGTGGTTTTAGGAAAAAGAGGAAGGGATTTCAAAAGTTACTTATGAACTAAAGAATCGAGATGGATATTTATCCTGAGGACAAGATATCCCCAGGGACTTAAGTGGACCAAAACTAAACGGGCATGCCCCGCTGTGTGCAACTCCCCAGATCGCTGATGCCAATTCACCTCTTCCCGGTCCTATGGAGCATGTGTGGACGCTTGTCCAATCAGCATGCCCGGAGCCGCTGATGTCATGTCGTCTATGCCTTCATATAAGGCCTTTGGATTGAATTTACTACTACTGCCGTGGCAGATGCGCCAGCCTCCTCAGCCAATATCATTTGGATTGAATGGTTACTCAATTTTGCTATGCATTTCTTATACTTTCACATCATCTACTGGTTACTATGTATTAGCTGTATTTCTGACTGTCTGCAGCCCTAGAATATAGATATGGACAGGGTAGGCCCATAACAGCTTCCTATTTTATAGATTTACTATAATTTGCAGCTAGGCCTAGCCGTATGATCAGCCATTATCACCAGTTTTGCAGGTATTTGCTGTTCACTGTATATTCTACTGTACTATGTTGTATCATCCAGTTTATTGATTGCATATTTGTTCACATTTCTTCTCAGTTTTACACCATTCCCAGGGCCGATTAATAAATCTACAAACCATCATCCAGTCTCATTTGTTGATCTGCAGGAGGGAGTTTAGCTGCCTGTCGATCCCCACATAGATCCCAGGGATAAATGAAGTGAAGCAGGACACCCCCCAAACTGAAAAGAGCCCTTTATGACATTTTTCAATGAAATACAACTTCTATCCATACTATCAAAGGTTAAATTTAAAAAAATTGCATGGTGTCTGAAATCCTTATATTTTATTTTTAAAACGACATGCAGTCCCCCCTTCCTAGGAAAGCCAGCCTGTGCACCAGCTATGGGGGCTGATAGACCAGGGTGGAGTGGTCCCCAGCCCACATACCCCTTATGGCAAGAGGGCTCATCAGACCCCCCCCGGGCTTGGGGAAGGCAGGTAATGGGGTCAAGGGCCACTTGCCGCAGGTGACTTGCCAGCCTCTCGTGCCTTGTGAACTGATAAAGGGGTCTAACAGACCTCTTACCAGGTCACAAAATGTAAAAAGAAAGAATACATATACACATTATTAAAATGTATATTTTTTTTATTTTTTTACTATCCTTCGATGCCATCGCCGTCCCACTGCAATAACATTGATAGTCAGTAGTGATCTGCCCTCGCACCCGACCTCTCACTACCAGCATCTGATAGCTCTGCTGATGCCAGAAGCTCCTGAAGTTTATTTATAAAGCGCCATCATCTTCCATAGTGCTCATAGCGGCTCTGATTGTACGAGCGGCCGCGCATGTGCCGTAGGAGCGGGGTGAGGTAAGTTGATCTGGGCGTTCTGGGGGGTTTCACATAGTGGGGCACCCCCGATCAGGGTGCCCTGGGGAAGTGGACCAAAACCCAGGATAGTCAAAAGGGAGGGAAGGGAGAGAATGGATGGTAGGGGACCAAGAAAAACGATCCCATGTGGGGGAAAAAGCTGCATTTA
Source organism: Gastrophryne carolinensis (assembly GCA_027917425.1). Lineage (NCBI taxonomy): Eukaryota > Metazoa > Chordata > Amphibia > Anura > Microhylidae > Gastrophryne > Gastrophryne carolinensis. The sequence goes on along the minus strand of CM051238.1, from coordinate 109,206,718 downwards.
GAGGTCAACGGGGGGGGGGGGGCACCCTGAAAGTGTTCAGTAATAATTCACACTCAGAGCGGCTTGAAAAAGCGGTTAAATTAAGAGGTGACTTCATGTGGAAGTTGGCTGCTGGACCAACTTGGCTACGTGAAAACAAAAAGGTTAAGATAAACAAAAAGGAGAGTAAGGAGAGGTAGCCAAATTTCAATTCTCCAGAGACAGTGGGGGAGTGTCACACCTCACCTGACGGGGGGGGGGGGGGGACTTCTACTTGTAATCTTCATCACTACGGTCATTGTTGAAGAGGCTGTCTGGAACCTCAACAGGATCATTGTCTAGGGACACAAAGTGATCCTTCAGGACCCCAGGTGTTCTGGTTCTGAGGTTATAGGAATCTTTGTTCTTCCTTATAATGAAGTGGAATGGGCAACCTAAATATGCGATCAGAAAGGTAACAGAAAAGCCATGAAAGTGCCTGGCCTTGAATTCCCAAAGAAGTCAGAATTTGGAGTAAAAAAAAAATACAATTCTGTGATTACTCACCTGTAGAATTGGTATTATGAGTATACAGTACGTCCTGCTCCAAATCTAATACTTACAGTTGGGATATACTCCGCCAGATGGCGCTGGACTGCAGAGACATCGAAAATAGGCTCCTCACGGCCTCTCAAATACCCAGGGACCTCCCACAAATCCCCAGCATTGAAAAGCAGCTAAGGAGAAGCCGGGAGCATTAAACAATCCAAACTATCAATTGTAACAATGATAACAATCACCATACAGGGGATCCAAGAAAATGCAAACCAAGGGTGGGTTGGAGCAGGACGTACTGTATACTTATAATACCAATTCTACAGGTGAGTAATCACAGAATTGTATTATTCTTAGTATACAGTACGTTCTGCTCCAAATCTAATACTTACAGTTTGGACATCCAATAGCAGTGTCCAAAAAGTAGGGTTGGATCCCCAAGAAAAATCAGCAGCAGGCAGTTTAAACCACTGCCGCCTGCAGAACCTTTCGGCCAAAGACAGCGTCAGCTGAGGCCCTAACATCAACCTTGTAAAACTTTGAAAGGTATGAACCAAGTAGCAGCCTTGCAAACTTGTTCAACAGAAGCCTGGTGCTGAAAAGCCCAAGAGGCACCAATAGCATGAGTGGAATGAGCAGTAAGGCGGAAGGGAGGATTCTTCCCCTTAGCAGAGTAGGCCTGAATCACAGCCTGACGAATCCACTTGCTGATAGTAGACTTGGCAGGAGCCAAACCCTTCCTAGGACCAGAAGGGACCACAAACCCATCAGTTTTCCTGAAAGGTGCAGTAGCCACCAGATAGTACTTCAGACACCTAACCACATCCAAAGAGTGCAAAACCCTCTCCTTAGCATTGCTAGGATTAGGGCACAAAGAAGGAAGAACAATATCCTGATTCAAATGAAAGGCAGACACTACCTTAGGCAGAAAATCAGGTTTGAAACGAAACACCACCATGTCTTGGTGTCTCTCATAGTAGGGGGGGGCTGAATGGACAGCGCCGCCAACTCAGACACACGCCTGACAGAAGTGATAGCCACCAGAAACACAACCTTGAGCGTAAGAATGGCCAAGGCAGCATCCTGCACAAGTTCAAAGGGAGCACCCTGCAAGGCTGACAGAACCAAGTTCAAATCCCCAACAGGCACCATAGGTTTACATGGGGGACGCACACGAGTGATCCCCTGGAAAAAAGTCCTGATCAGAGGGTGCTGGGCAAAGGACTTCTGGAAGAAAATAGCCAGGGCAGAAACCTGACCCTTCAGAGTACTGAGTTGGAGCCCCATCTCCAACCCATGCAGCAGGAACTCCAGAATCCTGGGAATAGAGAAGACACGACAGGGAAGAGACTTCACACCAATCAATGTAGGCACGCCAAACCCTGTAATAAATGGAAGAGGAAGACTTCTTCCTAGCTTTAATCAAAGTATCCACAACTGAGGAAGACAGCCCCTTCTCCCATCAAGATGGAGGTTTCAGCAGCCAAGCCATCAAAGCCAGAGTTTGTAAATTGGGATGGCGTAGTGAGCCCTGAGTGAGCAGATCTGGCACCAAGGGCAGAGCGTACTGGTCTACTGCCAGCTGTACCACGTCTGCGAACCACACTCTTCTTGGCCACCTGGGGGCCACCAAAATTGCTGGCACCCCTTCCAGAGCAATCTTGCGCAGAACCCTGCCCAGCAGGGGAATTGGGGGGAAGACATACAGGAACTGAAAGTCCTTCCATGACATTGCTAGCGCATCCGAGGTCAGGGCCAGAGGATCCCTGGACAAAGACAAAAGCTGGAAGCTTGTGATTGTGGCGGGACGCAAACAGATCCACATCTGGTTTGCCCCAACGGTGACACCGAGATTGAAACACCCTTTTTCCCTGGCGAGAGGTCCCCCTGCTCAGAGAGTCCGCCAGGTGATTTTCCACCCCTGGGATGTACACAGCTGAAATGCAGGGGACATTGGCCTCCGCCCAAGTCAGGATCAGAGACGCTTCCGGGAGGGCCCCCTTGCTCCGGGTCCCTCCCTGATGATTGATGTAGGCAACTGCCGTCTGGTTGTCTGAGCGCACCTTAACAGGCAGGCCCTGAAGATGAGTGGTCAAGTGAGCCAGAACTAACCTGATCCCTCGCAGCTCCAAGACATTGATAGGTGTGTGGGCCTCCTGAGGGCCCCACCTCCCCTGGAAGTGCAGGGACTTCCAGAAACCCCCCCAACCTGACAGACTGGCATCCATGGTGACCGTCTCCCAGGAAGGGGAAAGAAAGGATCTGCCCCCCAACAGGTTCCTGGAGTCCATCCACCACAAGAGGGACCTCCTGACCAGGGGGGAGAGCACACAGACCCTGTCCAGAGACACTGGGGCCTTGTCCCATACAGACAATAGGTGAAGTTGCAGAGGGCTCAAGTGGAACTGAGCATAAAGGGACCGCTTCGAAGCACGCCACCATCAGGCCCACCAGCTGCATCCCCTGCCTGATGGAGGGATGGGGACAAGCTAGGAGGAACTAAGCCTGTGCAATCAGACTGTCCACCTTCTGCTGAGGAAGGAATATCCTTGCCTGAACTGTATCCAGAATCATTCCTAGGAATGGAGTTACCAAGGAAGGGGACAGTGAGGACTTGGGGTGGTTGATCACCCATCCAAATGACTCCAGAGTGGACACCACCAGCTGAGTATCCAACTCTGCCTGATGTAGAGACTGGGAAGTGATGAGGATGTCGTCCAGATAGGGAAGCACGCGAACGCCCTGACATCTGAGCAGAGACATCGCGCCAGCCAGCACCTTGGTGAAGACCCTGGGAGCTGAAGTGAGGCCGAAGGGCAAGGCCACAAATTGGTAGTGTTGATCCAGCAGAGCGAACCTGAGGAACCTTTGATGACCTGGGAACACAGAAATATTAAGGTAAGCATCTTTGATGTCCACAGAAGACATGAAATCCCCTTGGCACAGGGAACTGGCAGAGTGCAGAGTCTCCATGCAAAAGCGCCTGCCCCTGACAAACTTTTTGAGGATCTTTAAGTCCAGGATGGGCCTGACAGAACCATCCTTTTTGGGTACTGTGAATAGGTTGGAATAAAAGCCCTTGCCTTTTTCTCTTAAGGGGACCTGGCAGATGAACCCCAGCTCCAGGAGGCCTTGCACTGCTTGCACTAGCTCCTGAGCTGACACAGGGTCCTGAGGAATCCGGGATCTGATGAATCTTGGAGGGGGATCGGCAGCAAACTCCAACTTGTAACTGGAGGACACTACCTCCTGAATCCACCGGTCTGAGACATGAAGCCTCCAGACGTGAGCGAAGTGCTGCAGCCGTCCCCCCACCCGGATGGGTGAGGGCGCCCCATCATGCCTGAGGGGGCGTGGGAGAGGATTTAGCTTTGGGACCCCAGGAGGAGCCAGGACGTCCACGTCCTCTGCCTCTACCCCAGAAATCTCCCCGGGCCCCAGGGAAAGAGACCCCCCTTCCCTGTCTTGCCACGGTAAGGGGAGGAGAAGGAACCCTGACCCCGAAAGGGCCGAGGTTGCCGCCTGTGCTGGGGTAACCTGCCTCCCTTAGCAAAAAGGTCCAGGCGGTCTCCAAACAGACGCAGTCCTTTAAAGGGAAAACCAGTGAGGGCCTTCTTGGCAGCGTTGTCAGCAGCCCACTGGCGCAGCCAAACCGAGCGGCGTATAGCCACCACGAGGGCAGAAGTTCTGGCACACATTCTGATGGTGTCATCCAATGCTGATAGTACAAAGTTTACAAAAACATCACAACTGGAGAGTGCATTAAACACCTCACAAGGCAATTCATCAGGGGCACTATCAAGAAAATTCCTGATAAGGGTTCTAGTGGCCACAGCAGTAATGGCAGAGGCACAGACCGGGGCGCAGCGTCGTCCCCGCACATGCAAAGGCGTGGGATGCCAGCTGATCAATACGCCGGTCTTCGGCATCCCGTAGGGTAGTAGAATCAGGGGAATGCATGACAGAGGTGTTAGATAGCACTAGGATCGGGGCATCCACCTCGGGGGGGGGGGGGGGTATGAACAACATTTAACCACCTCAGCAGGAAAGGGATACTTCCTATCCCAACTCCTTGGAACCCCGGGAAGTTTACTGGGGCGTTCCCATTCCTTGATCACAAGGTTATGGAAATGTGCCTGCTCTGGAAATTCCAAACGTGATCTTGCTGTATGGAAAAGCTTCCCTCTTTGCCTGGGAGCCTCAACAGGGAGAGAGATAGACAGAACCTCAAAAATCTGGGTCAATAATCTGTCAGTGTCATCCGGGGCCCAGGGGTCAGAGCCAGAATCGTCATGACCCCTTGGTCTCTCATCAGATGAGCCTGAATCAGAAAAGATCTCCCCTTCATCAGACGGGGTATAGCCACACAGATTCATAAACTCCTCAGTTCCCATAGGGAAAACAGTAACATTAGGCCTTACGCGCTAAAGGCTTCGCAATAATCTGTTCAACAGTAGCCAGTCTAGAAGACACATCAGGCTGAGAATCCCCACTAGTATGCAACTCAGCAGGAGTGAGATTTAAGCTTGGGGGAGTAGGTGAAGTGAAATGAGGTGCAGCCACTGGCAGGCAGATTGCAATGCAAGCACCTGCTGAGCACAGGGTACACAGACCCGCGCCTTGTCAGCGTCAGCATGAGGCTGCCCACACGCTACACACAGCCGGTCATGTCCCGAAGGGACCCCGATCACATTATCCTGGGATGCCTCCATATGGTGATTATAGCGGCGCTATACGCCGATAGGGAATAACGCTATATAGCAACCCTGGATGCCCCAATAACCCGCTAGGGACGTGGGAGTATAATTTTTACAAGGCCTACAAGCAATATATTAAAACAGGGCCGGGAGAAGCCAAGGAGGGTTCGTCCCGCCTGAAAGACATAAGCAGACAAGACCTTAAGTACATCGTAACAAAAGTGAAGCAGATACAGCCACCCGCGAGGGCACTTACGGACCACGGTAGGAGTCCGTCGCGCATAGGCCAACCAAGTCAGAAAAGATGGCATCGGTATACCTCGAGGGGCGAGCCAATAATAGTCAATGACGCGGAACGCGCCAAAGAAGGGCCCCTCCCACCCCCGAAGAACGCGTAGCCAGAAAGGCCAACAGCCAATGATGGCGCACCAGCGCCTGAGGCATTGCCGCCGACAAGCGCGGAACAAAGTCAGCGCGCGGCGGCGGCGGTAATTTTAAAAGACAAGTCAGCGCGGCGGCTGACACAAGAATAAAGACATGTGAAAAGTGAAAGCACAGACTGCATAACATACATATCTATACACATACACCCCCCCCCCCTTTTCCCCCGAAGACTACAAGGAGGATGAGGGAGGACGGATAGGTAGGGGCAAGGGGCAATAGTGCGGGAGGGGCATCCCATAGAGGCTCACCATAAGCCTGAACCGCCTATCCTTTGGTGGGGGATTGCGGTGGAGCAGCGCTCCTAAGCACCAACGGCGGTGCTGCCTACCTTCACCCGACCAGCGCAGCCAAGGCTGGGAGGCATATTAGTAGTGGAACGGGTGGGAATAGTCCTACAGGGCCGCAGGCTAATAGCCCCGCTCACCTGCGAGTAGAGAGCCAATTTCTCGTCCTTCGCAGCCAGACTGCAGAGAAATTCTGGGGATTTGTGGGAGGTCCCTGGGTATTTGAGGGGCCGGGAGGAGCCTATTTTTGATGTCTCTGCAGTCCAGCGCCATCTGGCGGAGTATATCCCAACTGTAAGTATTAGATTTGGAGCAGGACGTACTGTATACTAAGAATAAACATTTTTATTACAAAATAGGTATTGATCACATTTGCTTGCGCACACATAGGAATTCGTCCTCCACATTTAACCGATCCGTGCAGTGAGTGTACACATACTCGGAGCGGTGGGCAGCCCTAATTACAGTGCCCGGGAGCAGTTGGGGGGTTAGGTACCTTGCTCAAGAGCACTTCACTCATGTCCCAGAACCGGGATTCGAACCTATAATGAAGTAGAATGGGCAACCTAAATGTAGGGCAACCCCACCTTTAGATGGCTTGGCATTCTCTTATCTTGGCACTATTAAAGTACCGTAAATATTTTCTGGAGAAGTGGTTTCAGCTGCAATTTGTCATTGACATGGAGTGGGAGAGGCCTGGAAGCACAGTGATGTTACTGTATTGTATTCCCATGCCCTATTAAGTATTGTCCCTTTTAGGCTATAGCGATGCACTTAGCATAGAACCTAACGGAGGGGTGTGAGGGTCTCCTCAGGGCATCCCCCCCCACTCTATGGATTCTGTCCAGTGCAACGACATTGTCAGGGAGTTTATCCAGTATGGTATTAAAGATGCTAGAGTTGAGCATTCCTAGAACTGGATTCTGGAATGTCTCTGGGATACCCAGGATGTGAAGTGTGTTGTGCCAGCTTCTATTTCTACGTCGTATAACTGAAGTTTGAGAATTATAGTTTGGGTCAGTTTGTGTGGGTTGTGCTTTTCAAGTCTATTCAAATGCTCATTGGTTGAGGCTTCCCCCATTTCCTATGAGCTGACACGATCATCAAGCACAGATTTTGTTGGGTCAATTTAATACAAGAGATCATGCTTTCTAGGTCTGCTTAGGTGGGTAGAGTGAGCAAGAAGGGTCTGAGGTCATGGCCAGCTTAGATGTCTTGAGTGGAGTGGTGGTAGTCAGGTTATAGGCATGCTGGAGGTTATGTGTCTGTGGGGGAGGGTTGTTGGATATCCTGTGTTGTTGGAACAATCCTACGCTGGTCATTTAATTCGACGGACAGGTTGTGGCAAATACTGCCCTTGGATGGGTTTTCGAGGACCACAGGGATTGGAGCAAGCTTGGCGACTGCTGGCTGGTATTGGGTGCTTCACCTACCCCACCACCCAAATCTTCCAGCACATCCTAGTGATGGTCGGGTCATGATGTTACCTTGTAAGGGTCCCAAAACTACACAGCCTGTTGTGTTGGTTATATTGGAGGCCTGGGGCCTCTGTGGGCCCGGTTTGGAGTCTTCATGCGCAGCCGTCCAGATGACTCTTTATCCTTTCACCTGGCAGCAGAGACCAGCATGGCTGCATCAGAAAAGCAGGTGAACAGGGGTGAGGGCTTGCCAGAAGCTGACTCATGAGGTATATCCTGGCGTGCAGCCACAGGATCAGGAGCCTTCTTGGAAGGCTCCTCTGGAGTCTCACCCGCATCTTAAACCGGACCTTCACCATGATTTAATGAAAAGCCCAAACTCTTAAAAAACAATTCCTCAGCATCTAAAATTAATATATTTTACATGTTTAGTCACTAATTTATTATACTTTCCCCCACTGGGCTGCAACTCTGTTCGGGAATTTAGGATACGGGCGCCGCCATCTTGACTCAGAAGCATCACACTTACTGAGGAGAGGAGAGTGGGATAAGGTACAGGGGGGCGGGTTATAGCTGTGCTTTGCTCAGACAGAGCAGAGCTGGGGTCAGGGAAAGGTCAGCAGTCCCAGAATGCAGAGCAGCACAGTCACTTCCTGTTTGCAGGCACTTCCTGTTTGCAGGCTGCCTGCAAAAATGGCAGCTTCCATAAGCCGCCATCTTGGATGTTTAAAGGCTTATAAAATGCAGTAGATGCAGGTAGGATGATTTTTAATGTGAGCAATCTGTATGTACAGGGTGTGGGAAACATATAAGATAGACTCTTATTTAGAGTGAAGGTCCGCTTTAAGGCTTCAGGAAATGGGCTATGCATGTTGGATTCTTCCAAAGGGAGCCTCCCGCTGCTCCCAAATGTCTGCCCATCTCGCTGGGCTGAATTTAGGTTGCCAGATGCCCGCAAGATCACGATCCAGATAGATTGAAGCTGGAGCTCTGGCAGGTGGCTTCTGCATGTTGCCATGCCCCTATGTATGGATTTTAATGGCCATTTGTTTTGTATTTGCATGCTTAATATACATTTTTTGGGGAATTGAATTGAATTTAGGCCTCTAATTTTAGAATATTAACTTGACTAATATTGACTTTTGTTGACTGATGTTTGGTCAGATCAGATGATTAATATATATATATTCTTATTTCTTACAATTGGAATTGCAAACAGGCATATTTGCCATTTTCTATGATCCCCTACCCACAAACAAGTTTTGTATACTGATAAATATGAAAGTATTACCGTCTCATTAGTTCTTGTAAAAAGATTAGAGGAAATGCCTTAATAGGGCTGAGGCACCTCAGATATAGACTTTTATGGAACCTTCCACCACAGTGTCACCACTGATGTGGAGCCTATATGACTGCATTTAATCTCATTCATTTTGCCAGGCCTCATGCTTAAAAAGGCACTCGAGCGCAGAGCCAGTAGATGACCAGCTGTACCATCATGGCGGCACCCACAATTTATAATGGGAAGCATTCTCCAGCAGAATTAAGAAATAATAAGAACCATATACAGGGGCAGTCCAGGCGAAATATTAAAAAAAAAAAAAAACGCAAGTACCAGCCCGCAGGCTTGATTCCTCATATTCCTGCAGACCGATTCTGAAACTGGGAGTATGCTCCTGACCGGTTCGGCGTGCCTAGGAGCACCCACTGTCGAAAAAGTTCATATTACAGTGTACACCCTCTGCTGGCAATCCACAAGGTACACTGCTCTGACTGACTGGCAAATAAGGGTGGTTTATGGTCTGGTTTGCCTGGACAGAGACTTGAAAATAATGTTTGATTGAGACAAGGCGTTACTACTGCATACTATTAAATCTTGAAATATCAAAAAATACCATTTTGTGAATACTCACCTTGTAAAATGGGTATTATAAGTATGTCACACACCCTGCTTCAAGATATTCATTACCTGTGGGTAGTATGGTCCTGTAGAGGGCTTCTGCAGAGATGATTGGAGGAAAGAAAGCCCCTCCCAGTCCATAAGTACCTGGGACCTCCCACTCATTACCCAGTATCAAGAAATCAGTAAGGTAAGGGACCAGGAAGAGCCAAATATCAGTCATAACAACGCAAAGTTCACCCTATGAAGGATGCAGAATCCAAAGGGCGGGTTGAAGCGGGGTGTTTGACATGCCTTGTAAAATGGGTATTATAAGTGAGTATTCACAAAATGGTATTATTCTAAGTATGTCACACACCCCTCTTCAAGATATTCATTACCTGTGGGACATCCAATAGCAGTGTCCATAAGGGGTGGGGATCCAAAAACAAGGCATAAAACACAACTTAAACCACTGCAGCCTGCAGAACTTTGCGGCCAAAAACAGCATCCGCTGAGGCCCGCACATCAACCTTGTAAAACTTAGAAAAAGTGTGAACAGAAGACCAGGTAGCAGCCTTGCAAACTTGCTCAACGGAGGCCTGGTGCTGAAAAGCCCAGGAGGCCCCAACCGCACGAGTAGAATGAGCTGTAACACGAAAGGGAGGATCTCTCCCCTTAGCAGAATAGGTCCCGACAATGGCCTGACGAATCCATCTACTGATGGTAGACTTTGCGGGTGCTAGACCCTTCTTGGGCCCAAAAGGCACCACAAAGAACGCATCAGTCTTGCGAAAGGCAGACGTTACCACCAAATAATACTTCACAACACGAACCACATCCAAAGAGTGCAGGACCCTCTCCTTGTCATTGCTGGGGTTAGGACACAGAGAGGGCAGAACAATATCCTGATTTAAATGAAAGGACGAAACCACCTTAGGAAGGAAGTCCGTCTTAAAACGGAAAACCACTTTATCCTGATGTCTTTCAAAATATGGAGCTTGAATAGACAGAGCTGCCAACTCAGAAACACGTCTAACTGAGGTGATAGCTACCAAAAATGTCACCTTCTGCGTAAGGGAAGACAAAGGAATCTCATGCAAAGGCTCAAAGGGGGGACCCTGGAGCGCAGAAAGAACCAAATTCAAATCCCAAACCGGAACCAAAGGCTTCCTAGGAGGCCGCACATGCGTAACCCCCTGAAAAAAGGTCTTAACCAAAGGATGAAGTGCAAAAGACTTTTGGAAAAACACCGCCAGGGCAGACACCTGCCCCTTCAAAGTACTGAGTTGGAGCCCTAGGTCCAGACCATGTTGCAAAAACTCCAAAATTCTAGAAACAGAGAATTCCCTACAAGGGAAGGCCCTAGACTCACACCAATCAATATAAGACCTCCAAGTCCTATAGTAGATATTAGAGGAAGACCGCTTCCTAGCACTAATAAGAGTCTGAATAACAGCATCAGAAAGACCCTCCTCCTTCAAGATGGAGGTTTCAGCAGCCACGTCGTCAAAGCCAGCGTTGGTAAATTGGGGTAACGAAGATGACCCTGTGTGAGCAGATCTGGCAGCAGGGGCAGAACAAACTGATCTTCTGCCAACCTTACCACGTCTGCGAACCAGACCAAGGTCACCTTGGAGCTACCAGAATTGCTGTTGCTCTCTCCAGAGCAAGCTTGCGCACTACTCTGGCCACCATGGGAAACGGAGGGAACAGGTACAGAAACCCCAGATCCCTCCAGTTCAGAGACATAGCATCCGTTGCAAGAGCCAGAGGGTCCTTCGCCAGAGACACAAATGCCGGAAGTTTGTGATTGTGACGGGAGGCAAATAGGTCCACCACCGGTGACCCCCACCTGAGACAAATTAAGTGAAAGACCCTGGGATTGAGAGACCATTCCCCCTTGCGGGCTGACATCCTGCTCAGAGAGTCCGCCACTGTGTTCTCCACTCCTGGGATGTAAACTGCTGAGATACACGGGACATGGCTCTCTGCCCAGTCCAGGATCAGAGACACTTCCTTGAGGGCATTCCTGCTGCGGGTTCCTCCCTGGTGATTGATGTAGGCCACCACCGTCCGATTGTCCGACCTGACCTGGATCGGCAAGTCTCGCAGTTGATGAGTCAAATGACAAAGAACCAACCTGATGGCCCTCAATTCCAGAACATTGATAGGCTCGTGAGCTTCCAGGGGACTCCACAAACCCTGAACTTGCAGATCCTTCCAGAAGCCCCCCCATCCTGAGAGGCTGGCATCCGTGGTGACCATCTCCCACTGAGGAGTCAGAAAGGATCTGCCCCTCAGTAGGTTGGTTGAGTTCAGCCACCACCGGAGCGAGCGGCGAACCCGGGGAGACATCTGAAAAAGATGATCCAGCGACTGAGGAGACCTGTTCCAGACCGACAACAGATGGAGCTGTAGTGTCCTTGTGTGAAACTGAGCAAAGGGAACCGCCTCAAATGAGGCCACCATCAAACCCACCAGTCTCATCCCTAGACGGATGGACGGTCGGGGCATGGACATGAACGACCAAACCAACTCCTGAATCAGAAGGACCTTGGACTGAGGAAGGAAAACTCTGGCCTGATCTGTATCCAGAGACATTCCCAGAAAGGATACTGTCCTGGACGGGTGTAGGGAGGACTTAGTTGATCACCCAGCCGAACCTCTCCAGAGTGGATATTACCGTCCTGGTGTCCAATTCTGCCTGGCTGAATGACGGTGCCATGATGAGGAGATCGTCCAGATATGGCACTATGCGAATCCCCTGCGCTCTGAGGAGAGCCATCACCCCAGCAAGCACTTTGGTGAAAACTCTTGGAGCTGTGGTGAGACCGAAGGGAAGAGCTACAAACTGAAAGTGCCGATCCTCCACCGCGAACCTCAGAAACCTCTGGTGTGCGGGAAAGATGGGAACATGGAGGTAAGCGTCCTGAATGTCTATGGACGTCATGAAGTCCCCCTGACGAAGAGAATGAATCGCCGAGCGCAACGTTTCCATGCGGAACTTTCGCAGTCTGACAAACTTGTTGAGAATCTTTAGGTCCAGCATGGGCCGGACGGAGCCATCCTTTTTGGGGACCGTGAACAGGTTTGAGTAAAAACCCCGACCCCGGTCTAATGAGGGAACAGGGCAAATGACTGCCATTTCCAAAAGACTCGATACTGCCGCCCGGAGCTGCTGCGCAGCCAGTGTCTCCGGGGACACCCGAGACCTGAAGAAACGCGGGGGAGGGCAGGACTTGAACTCCAGCTTGTAGCCGGAAGACACCACTTCCCGGATCCACCTGTCCGAGATCTCTCGATTCCAGACCTGGGAGAAGTGCTATAGCCGTTCCCCCACCCGCACGGGTGAGGGCGCCCCTTCATTGTTGAGCGGGCTTGGCCACGGGTTTGGGCTTTGAGCCCCAATTGTATCCTGAACGGGCATGTCCTCTGCCCCTATTCCAGGAATCTCCCCTTGTAGAAGGGAAGGCGAAACCTCCCCGAAAGGAAGGAGTGAAAGAAGCCGCTCCTCGAAAGGGGCGACGTTGCTTCTTGCGTTGAGGTAGTTTGCCCCCCTTGGCCACTGCGTCCAACTTGTCTCCAAAGAGTCGTAACCCAGCGAAGGGAAGAGCTGTTAGTGACTTTTTTGACCCAAAATCAGCCGCCCACTGGCGTAACCAAATTGAACGCCTGATAGTAACCATTAGAGCAGAGGCTCTACTACTCATCATCAAAGAATCATCCAAAGCGGCTACCATGAAGGACAAAAACACCTCACACTAAATTCCTCACTGTCCGGATTCAAACCGGAGGAGGATAACAAGTTCCTGACCACCTTTCTAGTAGCCACCGCCAACAGCGATGAGGCACAAACAGGCCTTATGGCTGCCCCAATACTGGCAAAACCATGACAGGCCATCTGGTCAATGCGTTTATCCTCACCATCCTTAAGAGAGGAGCAATCAGGGTTATTCAACACGGCTGAGTTGGATAACCCCAAAATAGGGGCGTCCACCTCGGGGGAGACGCCCAGCGCTTAACCGTATCCACTGGAAAAGGATACCTTTTATCCCAACTCTGGGGAATGCCTGGGAGCCGGGCAGGCCTTTCCCGTTCCTTAGAAATAATATTATCAAAATGCTTTTGATTAGGAAATTCCAACCGCGGTCTAAATTCGTCATAGAACTCACCTTGCTGTTGAGGAACCTCCGCCGGAGGCGAGATAGCAAGCACCTCAAACATCTGAGTCAGAACATTAGGAGTATCCAAGGAAATCCCTGACCTCCGATCGGAATCAGAAATATCTGAATCCTCAAATAATTCCCCTTCTTCTAGAGGGGAATAATCTGACCAATCCAGGCCGTCCTCGTCATCATCACAATCAAAATGATTAACCTGTGATAAATGCTTCCTCTTAGCCGATGCTTTCTTGGCAACCGTGGAGGAAATGAACTTTTCAATACTGGCCAACCTGGCACACACATCAGATTGCGACTGCCCCCCCATGGCAACATCACACGGGGCACGGGTCAAAGCGGGAGGGGGAGAGGATGAAGCTGGCTGCGCTGACCCAGAGGCCTGGGGACCGGACTGCCGTGTAATAGTCTGCTGTGCACATGATATACATAGAAAAAAAATCATCCCCTGTTAGGGATACCCCACAACCCATGCACTTCCGGGATTGTCCCGAGGGAAGCCCGGAATCTTGGGATGCCTCCATAAGGTGAACTTGAGTAGTAGTCACTATGAGTGAGGGAATTACGCTATTAAGCAACCCGGGATGCCCTTATATTGTCCAAGTGGGAGGTTTTGTAATAAAAATAGCAAAAGTACCCAGGTACTCTAGGACCAGGAGAAACCTAAAAAATTCCTGGTGGTTCAGCCTAAATATGTACAGATAACAAACGGCCGCAGGGCCACTCACTGATTCCTTTGGGCGCCAGTACACTGTGTCCTCTGCCTGAGGTAACACGGAGCAGTGCGGGAGACGCAGCAGGAGGGCGTGGCCAGCGCGGATTGCGCGCTGCAAAGCTCCGCCCCCGCAAGGCCACCCAGCTGAGGAACAAGTTCCTCCACACAGATGGGGAAAACTAGAGGGGGCGGACCGCGGCGACGCGCCGAGAGTCCAGTCCTGCCCCCAAGCTCAGACGTGAGGGGAAGCTGCCCTTCATTAAACAAACGCGCGCACCGGTGCCGCAGACAGTCGCGGCACCGGGCGCATAATAGAGCCGGTAGCAGCCCGCAGAACAAGCAGAGCTGCTCCCCGCTCGGTCACGCTACTAGCATCCAAACACCTAAAGGGCGCGGGCTGCAGCCTCCTACCGAAGGCCCGGCCCCGCCCCCTCACTGAAGAGCGTGAGGGGAGAAATCCTCCCCTCAGCTCTGAGGTAAAAATCAATAAGCAATAGCCGCCGCGGTGCCTGGCAGAAAAAAATTGCAACAAGCTGACATTGTAGCTATTCATACAAAAAAAGTAAACATTTCAAATAAACCTGTTTTTCAGGCGCCCCCATAGAAAAACACCAGAAGCTGAGTAAAAGGCCCCCACACAAACTAAAAAAGAGGGAATAGGCCATTTAAGGGGAAAATTATACTCTTGGACAGGGCATCCCAAACCGGGGTCACCAACCCGGTATAACCGCCTACCCTCTTTATAGGGTCTCGCGGCGGAGCATGGCTCCTGAGCACCTAAGGTGCTGTTATACCCTCGCTCGGACAGCAGTCAAGACTGGGAGGCATTCAAATATCTATATATTCATAAGGGGAATAAAGAGTCCGAACGGAAATAAAAAATATATAGGCCGGGAGTAGACCCGGCTACCTTAAAGTCCCCCTGTGCAAGGAGGAGATATCATCTGCTGCTTGCTCGCTGTCTGCAGAGATGAAGACTGGGTAATGAGTGGGAGGTCCCAGGTACTTATGGACTGGGAGGGGCTTTCTTTCCTCCACTCATCTCTGCAGAAGCCCTCTACAGGACCATACCACACACAGGTAATGAATATCTTGAAGCGGGGTGTGTGACATACTTAGAATATAGTGGCTTGTCTATTACTTTATATAATTCCCTTAATGCACAGGAATGAATTCCATCGGGTCTTGCCTCCCTAATCTGTTGTTTACATAGTTTATTACATTTATTTATAATTTTGCAATCATGCTCCTTTAAAGTAGAACTCCACCCCTTCTATTCTCTTGTTCATTAGTGTCCCACCCCCTCCTTCTCTCTGGTTATAAGATTTGTCCTCCTACTATATACCCGATATAAGACAACACCACCCACTTCCCTTATTATAAGGCGACTACTCCCACTGCCCTCTCATTCATCCTCTCAATGGAGGACAACAACAGAAATGGGATGGGACCTCTAGCTGATGCAATCAGGCACCCGCATGTGTACCCATAGGGGAGCGCGTCTGCAGACACCTGTCATTCTCAGAACAGCTGCAGTGGGCGGTGTCATTTCACGCTGACAGGTTATCTGCCTCCCACAGAGGCTGTTCCTTATGTCGCACAGTACCTGTGATCTGGATCGTACTTGATGGTAAATTAGCGAATACCATCTCTGCCATATCACCAACAACATTAAAACTTTATTGCAAATAAAAGAAAAATAATATATTGTGATAGTTTGGCTTCCATGCTTTACTATATAGATGGACATTTACAAGACTGCCACATACTGGAATATAATCCTTGGCACACTATGTGCTCGGACCCTGTTGAACAGTTTTACATGTTGATCTCTCTGGCAGCCTCCTGCAACATGGCGGCATCTCTCTGGCAGCCTCCTGCAACATGGCGGCATCTCTCTGGCAGCCTCCTGCAACATGGCGGCATCTCTCTGGCAGCCTCCTGCAACATGGCGGCATCTCTCTGGCAGCCTCCTGCAACATGGCGGCATCTCTCTGGCAGCCTCCTGCAACATGGCGGCATCTCTCTGGCAGCCTCCTGCAACATGGCGGCATCTCTCTGGCAGCCTCCTGCAACATGGCGGCATCTCTCTGGCAGCCTCCTGCAACATGGCGGCATCTCTCTGGCAGCCTCCTGCAACATGGCGGCATCTCTCTGGCAGCCTCCTGCAACACGGGCCAGCTCCCTGGCAGCCTCCTGCAACACGGGCCAGCTCCCTGGCAGCCTCCTGCAACACGGGCCAGCTCCCTCCCTGGCAGCCTCCTGCAACACGGGCCAGCTCCCTCCCTGGCAGCCTCCTGCAACACGGGCCAGCTCCCTCCCTGGCAGCCTCCTGCAACACGGGCCAGCTCCCTCCCTGGCAGCCTCCTGCAACACGGGCCAGCTCCCTCCCTGGCAGCCTCCTGCAACACGGGCCAGCTCCCTCCCTGGCAGCCTCCTGCAACACGGGCCAGCTCCCTCCCTGGCAGCCTCCTGCAACACGGGCCAGCTCCCTCCCTGGCAGCCTCCTGCAACACGGGCCAGCTCCCTCCCTGGCAGCCTCCTGCAACACGGGCCAGCTCCCTCCCTGGCAGCCTCCTGCAACACGGGCCAGCTCCCTCCCTGGCAGCCTCCTGCAACACGGGCCAGCTCCCTCCCTGGCAGCCTCCTGCAACACGGGCCAGCTCCCTCCCTGGCAGCCTCCTGCAACACGGGCCAGCTCCCTCCCTGGCAGCCTCCTGCAACACGGGCCAGCTCCCTCCCTGGCAGCCTCCTGCAACACGGGCCAGCTCCCTCCCTGGCAGCCTCCTGCAACACGGGCCAGCTCCCTCCCTGGCAGCCTCCTGCAACACGGGCCAGCTCCCTCCCTGGCAGCCTCCTGCAACACGGGCCAGCTCCCTCCCTGGCAGCCTCCTGCAACACGGGCCAGCTCCCTCCCTGGCAGCCTCCTGCAACACGGGCCAGCTCCCTCCCTGGCAGCCTCCTGCAACACGGGCCAGCTCCCTCCCTGGCAGCCTCCTGCAACACGGGCCAGCTCCCTCCCTGGCAGCCTCCTGCAACACGGGCCAGCTCCCTCCCTGGCAGCCTCCTGCAACACGGGCCAGCTCCCTCCCTGGCAGCCTCCTGCAACACGGGCCAGCTCCCTCCCTGGCAGCCTCCTGCAACACGGGCCAGCTCCCTCCCTGGCAGCCTCCTGCAACACGGGCCAGCTCCCTCCCTGGCAGCCTCCTGCAACACGGGCCAGCTCCCTCCCTGGCAGCCTCCTGCAACACGGGCCAGCTCCCTCCCTGGCAGCCTCCTGCAACACGGGCCAGCTCCCTCCCTGGCAGCCTCCTGCAACACGGGCCAGCTCCCTCCCTGGCAGCCTCCTGCAACACGGGCCAGCTCCCTCCCTGGCAGCCTCCTGCAACACGGGCCAGCTCCCTCCCTGGCAGCCTCCTGCAACACGGGCCAGCTCCCTCCCTGGCAGCCTCCTGCAACACGGGCCAGCTCCCTCCCTGGCAGCCTCCTGCAACACGGGCCAGCTCCCTCCCTGGCAGCCTCCTGCAACACGGGCCAGCTCCCTCCCTGGCAGCCTCCTGCAACACGGGCCAGCTCCCTCCCTGGCAGCCTCCTGCAACACGGGCCAGCTCCCTCCCTGGCAGCCTCCTGCAACACGGGCCAGCTCCCTCCCTGGCAGCCTCCTGCAACACGGGCCAGCTCCCTCCCTGGCAGCCTCCTGCAACACGGGCCAGCTCCCTCCCTGGCAGCCTCCTGCAACACGGGCCAGCTCCCTCCCTGGCAGCCTCCTGCAACACGGGCCAGCTCCCTCCCTGGCAGCCTCCTGCAACACGGGCCAGCTCCCTCCCTGGCAGCCTCCTGCAACACGGGCCAGCTCCCTCCCTGGCAGCCTCCTGCAACACGGGCCAGCTCCCTCCCTGGCAGCCTCCTGCAACACGGGCCAGCTCCCTCCCTGGCAGCCTCCTGCAACACGGGCCAGCTCCCTCCCTGGCAGCCTCCTGCAACACGGGCCAGCTCCCTCCCTGGCAGCCTCCTGCAACACGGGCCAGCTCCCTCCCTGGCAGCCTCCTGCAACACGGGCCAGCTCCCTCCCTGGCAGCCTCCTGCAACACGGGCCAGCTCCCTCCCTGGCAGCCTCCTGCAACACGGGCCAGCTCCCTCCCTGGCAGCCTCCTGCAACACGGGCCAGCTCCCTCCCTGGCAGCCTCCTGCAACACGGGCCAGCTCCCTCCCTGGCAGCCTCCTGCAACACGGGCCAGCTCCCTGGCAGCCTCCTGCAACACGGGCCAGCTCCCTGGCAGCCTCCTGCAACACGGGCCAGCTCCCTGGCAGCCTCCTGCAACACGGGCCAGCTCCCTGGCAGCCTCCTGCAACACGGGCCAGCTCCCTGGCAGCCTCCTGCAACACGGGCCAGCTCCCTGGCAGCCTCCTGCAACACGGGCCAGCTCCCTGGCAGCCTCCTGCAACACGGGCCAGCTCCCTGGCAGCCTCCTGCAACACGGGCCAGCTCCCTGGCAGCCTCCTGCAACACGGGCCAGCTCCCTGGCAGCCTCCTGCAACACGGGCCAGCTCCCTGGCAGCCTCCTGCAACACGGGCCAGCTCCCTGGCAGCCTCCTGCAACACGGGCCAGCTCCCTGGCAGCCTCCTGCAACACGGGCCAGCTCCCTGGCAGCCTCCTGCAACACGGGCCAGCTCCCTGGCAGCCTCCTGCAACACGGGCCAGCTCCCTGGCAGCCTCCTGCAACACGGGCCAGCTCCCTGGCAGCCTCCTGCAACACGGGCCAGCTCCCTGGCAGCCTCCTGCAACACGGGCCAGCTCCCTGGCAGCCTCCTGCAACACGGGCCAGCTCCCTGGCAGCCTCCTGCAACACGGGCCAGCTCCCTGGCAGTCTCCTGTAACACGGGCCAGCTCCCTGGCAGCCTCCTGCAACACGGGCCAGCTCCCTGGCAGCCTCCTGCAACACGGGCCAGCTCCCTGGCAGCCTCCTGCAACACGGGCCAGCTCCCTGGCAGCCTCCTGCAACACGGGCCAGCTCCCTGGCAGCCTCCTGCAACACGGGCCAGCTCCCTGGCAGCCTCCTGCAACACGGGCCAGCTCCCTGGCAGCCTCCTGCAACACGGGCCAGCTCCCTGGCAGCCTCCTGCAACACGGGCCAGCTCCCTGGCAGCCTCCTGCAACACGGGCCAGCTCCCTGGCAGCCTCCTGCAACACGGGCCAGCTCCCTGGCAGTCTCCTGTAACACGGGCCAGCTCCCTGGCAGTCTCCTGTAACACAGGCCAGCTCCCTGGCAGTCTCCTGTAACACAGAACAGCTCCCTGGCAGTCTCCTGTAACACAGAACAGCTCCCTGGCAGTCTCCTGTAACACAGAACAGCTCCCTGGCAGTCTCCTGTGACAGAGACCAGCTCCCTGGCAGTCTCCTGTGACAGAGACCAGCTCCCTGGCAGTCTCCTGTAACAGAGACCAGCTCCCTGGCAGTCTCCTGTAACAGAGACCAGCTCCCTGGCAGTCTCCTGTAACAGAGACCAGCTCCCTGGCAGTCTCCTGTAACAGAGACCAGCTCCCTGGCAGTCTCCTGTAACAGAGACCAGCTCCCTGGCAGTCTCCTGTAACAGAGACCAGCTCCCTGGCAGTCTCCTGTAACAGAGACCAGCTCCCTGGCAGTCTCCTGTAACAGAGACCAGCTCCCTGGCAGTCTCCTGTAACAGAGACCAGCTCCCTGGCAGTCTCCTGTAACAGAGACCAGCTCCCTGGCAGTCTCCTGTAACAGAGACCAGCTCCCTGGCAGTCTCCTGTAACAGAGACCAGCTCCCTGGCAGTCTCCTGTAACAGAGACCAGCTCCCTGGCAGTCTCCTGTAACACAGAACAGCTCCCTGGCAGTCTCCTGTAACACAGAACAGCTCCCTGGCAGTCTCCTGTAACACAGAACAGCTCCCTGGCAGTCTCCTGTAACACAGAACAGCTCCCTGGCAGTCTCCTGTAACACAGAACAGCTCCCTGGCAGTCTCCTGTAACACAGAACAGCTCCCTGGCAGTCTCCTGTAACACAGAACAGCTCCCTGGCAGTCTCCTGTAACACAGAACAGCTCCCTGGCAGTCTCCTGTAACACAGAACAGCTCCCTGGCAGTCTCCTGTAACACAGAACAGCTCCCTGGCAGTCTCCTGTAACACAGAACAGCTCCCTGGCAGTCTCCTGTAACACAGAACAGCTCCCTGGCAGTCTCCTGTAACACAGAACAGCTCCCTGGCAGTCTCCTGTAACACAGAACAGCTCCCTGGCAGTCCCCTGTAACACAGAACAGCTCCCTGGCAGTCCTCTGTAATACAGAACAGCTCCCTGGCAGTCTCCTGTAATACAGAACAGCTCCCTGGCAGTCCCCTGTAACACAGAACAGCTCCCTGGCAGTCTCCTGTAACACAGAACAGCTCCCTGGCAGTCCTCTGTAATACAGAACAGCTCCCTGGCAGTCCCCTGTAATACAGAACAGCTCCCTTGCAGTCTCCTGTAACACAAAACAGCTCTCTGGCAGTCTCCTGTAACATAAAAACTCTCTAGCAGTCGCCTGTAACATAAAACAACTCTCTAGCAGTCTCCTGTAACTTAGAACATTCCTGAATTTAACAACACTTTTATCTCTTAACACCTCTGTTCAGGGGACAGCTTATCTCAAACTGTAGTGATAACAGCTCTAGTGATCTCTTGAAAAGCCTAGATATAAATACTACAGGCCAACAAAGGCAGTGTACATTAAAGTGTAACAAAACCCTGGTGTGTCAGCCATGGAATCTAAAGGACCCCTAAGCCTAAAAGATTGCAGGGCTGGCCATTGGCCTCCCCCCAGGGCATCCCAAATTGAGATGCACCGTTTTGAGAATCCCCCTTCACTGGGCGTTGCCACAAAACTAACCTTTTCAGGTCACTCCCTTGCGATGTAGACATTCGTGGACGCATTCCCAGCATCTCTGTCTGAGGTGCACTCCCACACTCAGCCATTCAGATGGATTAATTGTATGAAGCCCCTCCCAGGTCGCCACAAAACACTTTTGCCCTGGCTACCGCGACGAGGTAATCAATGCGGGATGCATCCACAGCATCTCTGGGCTAAGGCATGCTACCACGCCCATATAGGCTGGGGACAGGAGTGCTCCCCAGTCTAAAGGGAACTGGGGATACAACCACTCTCCCTACCTATTGCAGGACTCTGTGCAGAGTGAGACTAGGGAAAGGTACGTTTTTTTATCAACGATTTGGGGGGTTACACACACTCAATTGGGATGCCACACTGTTTGAAACTGCCCTTTCCAGCTATCCTGAGGCTGAAGCCTGCATCTGACTGGCTGTGGCATTTCCCAGGGCCAGCCTAGTCAACGCTTACCGCTCATATTCATTTAGCACTTTAGAATGCTTATTGATATGCACGGCATATAACACTTACTGGAGCAGAGCCAAGACCTGAATTGTGTGGATTTCACACACACGCAGCAAGCTGGTAGGGGGTATGGAACAAAATCTCGTGTTTTGTTCGTATTTAAAGGGCCACTAAAGCCCTTGGGTAGAATAGTAAGATAACCTGCACCCTCCTATTAGCGCTAACTAATACTGAAAACCAGAAAGCGCCCGCCCTTGGGACACGTGGACCAAACAGCCGCAAAAAGCCCCACACACAATTGATTGCACAGAGTTTTAACATTTTTATTAAATAACACTTTTATTAACAATATTAAAACACCAAATTGCAAACCAAATAAAAACAAGGGACTAACCCCCCCCCCCACACACACACACACACACACACACACACACACACACACACACACACTATATCTATATGCTTATGGCCATAGGTTATATCAAAAATTTCCACACCTCCATAATGTAGAAAAAATATATAGTATATAGAAAAAAGTGTACATCAAAAAACATTGTGCACCTTTGTGTAGTCAACTGTGTGTGGGGGGCTTTTTTTGGCTCTTTGGGGCCACACTCTCTGGTTTTCAGTGTTTGCATTCCCCCACTGGGCTTTGCACAGGTTCATTGAAATAGAGTGCCACCAGTGTATTGTTTCAAATAACATGTAATAGCTTTAATAAAAAAGAGACACTCGTCTTTCCCCCTCAATGCAGCGGCAAAATCATGCTGCCATGTTCTGACATTAATTTTGAAACAACAGGTCTCCACTGATTTTTAGTATTAAGTGGTCGAATTGTAATCCAGTCTAAAAATCTACTATATAAACCCGAAAGTTGTCCCAGTTAATGTCTGCACCCGGGAGCCCTTCATAATAAGTTACTACACGTTACTCACAATCAGTCTCCATCTAGCATTCCAGAATCTTTATATCATCAGATCATTGCAGCCAAGACTGCATAGATTTATTTACATTATACAATGTCAGGTGGGTGGCGAGAAATTTTTATAGAGAAGCAAAAGGAATTAGATCCACAAACAATCGCCCCGGGTCTCGTTAAATTGCCATCGTATCACACCGCTCGTAGTGCAAAGCTCAAGCAGTCGGAGTCTCCCTCTCTAGCAAGGGGTTTTCCCTTCAGTCTTGTACAGCCTTCCCTCACCCCCGTGCCAAGTTACATGAAGTTTTAACAACAGATTCTAGTCATCCCTTCTTTCATAAGGCATGGTGGCGCTTCTTACCTTGAACCCAAATAGGAACTGCAGGGATAGGAGGCTGCAGGGATACACCCGATAAGTAATAGCGATAGAAGTAAGAGCAGTATTGTGATGTTCGTAGAAACAGAGTAAAGCTATGACACGACCCCTCCCCTCCAGACTGCGCTGCCTCTGTCTGACGTGTTATCCGGTGTTAGAGGCGGCATCAGCATCCCTCCAGACGTGCAGCTCTCTTCAATGCTCTCAAACATTATGTTTGAGAAACTTTAGTATTTAAAGCGGATGGAAACCTAAAAATGGGTCCACCGCTCATTTGCTGGGGCACCCACCTCCTGAGCTGCGGGGCGCTGTTGTTGCCTCAGCGGTTGTCCTATTTTCGAAGAAAAACTATGTTTTCACCGACAAAGCCACGCCTTGTGGCACTTTTTAAAGTGGACCAACACCCAGGATTTTGACTATCCTGGGTTTTGGTCCACTTCGGTGGGGCACCCCGATCAGTGCCCCGCTGTGTGAAACCCCCCAGAACGCCCGTAAACACCTCCCCACGCGGGTGCTCGTCCAATCAGAGAGCTCAGAGCCGCTGTGGTATGCACGTACAAGCGGCGTCCAACCACAGCGGCTCTGAGCGCTGGAGGCCGCGTCTCACGCTTCCTTCTAACAGGGAGCCCTGCTAGAGGGAAGTGCGAGACACGTCCCGCGCATGGGCCGTTGGAACGGGGTTAAGGTAAAGTTTGTGGGCGTCCTGGGGGGTTTCACCCCGCGGGACATCCCAATTTCGGATGCCCAGCGGGGAGGGATCTGATCAGCCCGGGAATCTATAAGATCCCCCTGGGTGTTGGTCCACTTTAAGAGACAAATGTTTCAGGGAATCCGGGGAAGCAGCCGCTTGTCGAACTGCATTGCGGGACCTGTCGGGATCAGGTAAAAGGTTTTACACAGTGGGGCATCCAGTGTAGGATGTCCCAAGGGTAGGCTAGCAGCGGCCACGTGGCTTTTGACCCGCTTTAAAGTAACTTACTGTGGCCCGATGTGTGAAACCCCCCAGGTCGCCCGAACAAACACCTCTTTCTGGTCCTAGGCTATTTACTAATGCCTGGCGTGAGCACACACACCATGCTAAAGGAATAGCGGGGATGCGGCTGCTGCTCGCGCATGTGCCGTTGGACTGGAAAAGATGGTGAATTTTTGCACGACCTGAGGGGTTTCTCACAGTGGGGGAGGGGTTTCACACAGGGGGGAGCGAGTATGCCTGCCCTGGAGCCTCATAGACTCCTGGGTGGGTTTTGGTCCGGCCCTGGAGTCTAAGAATATGCCCTTTCCTTGGGGCGTACCAGGCTGCCTCCCCTCTTTACTTTTTTTTAGCTAGTCACGAGGATAAGTGGGGGTACGACCAGCGGCACTTGACTCAGCTCGCTCAGATGTCAGTGCAGCTACCAGAAGCTGAATGGAGTCAAGTGCACTGAATGGCTACCTGCCTCCGCCTGCACTGTGGGATCGCCGGAAGGCAAGCTGACATAAAATCATGGGTGCCATTCCTCTTTAAAGGAACATTACAAGCAAAGGGTTAAATTAGCATTCTCCAGTACACTATATAGAACTTGCTACCTTCTGCTTGGCCAAAATAAATTATCTTCTGAGACCTAATTTTTTTTGAAAATGTTATGGCCATTGTATGTTTGTGCATACATAGGAATGTTTCCTTTGCATTTAAAGTGGACCAAAGCCCACGATTTTGACTATCCTGGGTTTTGGTCCTCTCCCTGGGGGCACCCCTCTGTGTGAACCCCCCCCCCCCCCCCACCCCCTGGTGGTTCCATCAGAGCCACTGCTCTTACACACGCTGTGGACTGGGATAAGGTGAGTGGCTCCAGCGATGGGGGGGGGGGGGTCACACAGAAGGGTGACCCCGGGAAAGGAACAAAACTCAAGATAGTCAAAACTTTTGTCTATCCTGGGTTTTGGTCCACTTCAACCCATCCATGCAGTGAGACAAAGACAAGCCGTTAGTGTACATATTCCTGGAGCCCAGTTGTCCTAGCATCAGCTCCCACCCAAGGAATAATTGGGGGGAGGGGATGTTAGGAGTACTTTAGTCATGCCCTGCCCAGTTACAAGGCTGCTTCATTAACCACTAGGCCATGACTGAAGTGGACCAAAAGCCAAAAAATAAATAAAGCACCGAGGTATTAATTACCAAATGCAGGTCTGGATGTCCCAGCTGACTACTTTCGGCTGTGCTGCTACTTCTAGCCACTTCCTGGCTCATGTAGCAGGAAAATTTGCACTACATGAACCAGTAAGATTACTGGTCAGTGATGTTAGTGGCAGATGCAAAATCAAAAGGCCGCACCTGGCAGGATTGTGGAATACATACTCTTGGGTATAGCAAGATGACGGCACAGGAGTGAGCTGTCCTAGACCCGGTGTCCTGGTACAGCAAATAGGACATTACTAAGCATGCAGCAGTTTGCATGTGTATTAATGACATTTTTCTACTTGGAAGTTTAAAAGTAAAAAGAACATATATGGCTTGATGCAGAGCCTCCCCGTTCAGCTCCCCCGTGCGTTTCCCCGTTGGTTTTGGGCTTTGATCGGGTCAGGAAAGGGTGCTACGTTGATTTTAGTGTGCGTTTATGCGCTCAGGTGTGCGCTCAGCCGCCTTTCCGATTGTCGGCTCGCAAGAGGCTGTTTGCCGGCAAAATGGACGCCTCGTTCATTGGCCCGTTTTTTTCAGTGATGCAGAGCCTTGATTTCCGATTGGATTCAGCCTAATAAAACAGGGCCGCCGAGCCTTCACTTACGGCCAGTCTGACCAGCCGTATTGGAGCTCCGTGCTTTTTGGGAATGCATTCCTCTGTGGGCCAACATCAAAGGCGCCAGCTACGCCGTCTGGTACTTCTGAGTATGGCAGAAACCAGGCTGCAGCACACGCCTTTGGACATCGATGGCATGAGTGACGTTGACCTATTCGAGCTCACCCGCCTTAACCGTGTTTCTCTCCATGCCTTGTATAGCGAGCTGCGGCCATGGTTAGCCCCCACCACAAGAAAGGGGCATGCAATTGCAGGTATGACCAAATTGGTTGGCTGCCTGCAATTTTTGGTGAACGGCTCGTTCCAGAGACTGGGGGCCTTCTCCCTGGGGATGTCCCAGTCTATGCTGAGACGCAGCCTAACCAAGTTTTTGGATGGCATGGCTACCCTGGCACAGAATTAAATTTTTTTCCCTCAAACAGGGGAAGCCTGGAATGCGGTTACGTTGGGCTTTTATAACATAGCCGACATGCCCAACGTCCTTGGTGCAATCGATTGCACACATGTCTCGCTCATCCCCCCTGCGGACCAGGAATATCTGTTCAGGTATGTGGTTTGGGTCTGCTTTTTTTCTGGTTATCACACATTTTTTAAGGCTCACACGAATTACACTTGCTTGGTGCAGGAACAGGAAGGTGGGCCATTCCATCAATGTTCAGGCAGTGGCGGGCCCTGGTCTTCAATTTTTCAGTCTGTTTGCTGGCTTTCCTGGGTCCACGCATGATGCGCACATTTTGAGGAACTCCAGCCTCTATCAACGGTTTCAATCTGGAGATATTTCTGAAGGATGGTTACTGGGTATGTGTATTAAAGTTGTATTTCTTGGCCCCCAGGTTTGAATGTGGATTTGCCACTACCCCACTAATCTGTGAGACCTTTCCTGGAAACTTGAAAAGGTTTTTGGTTTAATTAATGGGTGAAAGTATTCTCCACTATTGGCTTATGTTCTGGCCCTCTTATCTCAGTAGCATTACGCAGACATTTTTAATGAGTGTACAGGTTGCATGTGTTTGTAGGCTCAGTAAAAATGTCAATTCCTCCCACCATATCTAGCTCACCTATTTGTCCCTGTGTACTAATGTTTCTATGCACACCTAAACCTTTTTTTAGGCATCCACCTTATGTTTGTCTTTTGTATTTTTGCAGGTGACTCAGGCTATCCCTTGTTACCATGGCTGCTCACACCCATCCTGCACCCATCTTCCCAGGCACAGGAGCGCTACAACACAGCCCATAGGAGGTCTCGCTCTGTGGTGGAACGTGCCTTTGGGTTGTGGAAGATGCGTTTCCGATGTCTGGATCACAGTGGGGGTTCTCTTCAGTATCAGCCTGGCAAGGTTATCAAAATAATTATTGCTTGTGGGGTCCTGCACAACCTTGCCATTAGAAGCAGGATTGCTCGATATACTGGCCTGGGTGCAGAACCTTTCCCTATTTCTGACGAGCAGACCCCTCCTTACACTGGTACACAAAGTGGGCCAGCACACACAATCCGTGCCGACCTTGTGGCCAATGTATTTTCTTGAAACCACCCCCTGTCTGCAGGCTGGGGAAGATTAAATCACACCTAATAAGTGTTACATGCTGGTCACAAAGCGACTCTAAATGCATTTGGGCTTTACCTCTGCTGCCGGCGCATGTCCATTTTTGGGCAACTATATGATTTCAGGTCCACAACTGTCCGCTTGATTTGTTCAGTATCTCGATGGACAGAACACCATAATGTACCCAAACAGCATTGGCAACAGCCATGCTTTGTGCTTAGCAAAAACGGGCTGTTAGGGACCCACGGCGTGGTTAGCGCCCACATGGGTGTGTGTTGTCCCCTGCATCACTTGAAATAGATGGTTGGTTATCTGGGGAGTCGTGTGTGGTTTTTGGGCCGGTGGTTGAGAATGGGTTAATGTCTCCTTGCTCCTGCGTTTTTGGGAATGTGCCTGTGTCTGGGGAGTCCCCACCGTTTTAGTTGGTGCATGTTCTGCATGTGTCTTGTGCCTGCTTTTCTGTTTTATTTAGGGTGAGGCATGTGTGCGGCTGCTATGTGGCTTTGGCCTTGGTTGGCTCTTTAGGTCTGCCCATATTGATATGGTATCCCACACCAAGCGGAGTGCCTTGAGCTTTAAATATGTTTCCAACTGCGGTTGCGCGCCTGCGCGCACGCACGCACGTCACCGCGGGGGAACGTCAGAGCTAGAATTTGAAAAACAAGCCAAGATGTCCCCCGCCATCTTTACAACGGAGCAGGACGAGCTCATCATGGATGTGAGTATGCGAGCGAGCGTGCGTTTATGTGCGCGCACACATTCCTTGTAATAAAAAAAGAAAAAAACGCAAGAATAGTCTGAAACAACTTAGTTTGTCACGTTACAGACCAGCCCACCTTAGTTTAACCCATGTACGCAGCTACAAACAAGCCTACATGCAGATAGCAGAACTAGGGCAATGTGAGGCAGCAAGAGGTTAATAAAGTGACTTGATTTAGGCCAGGAAACTTGTTAATGTATTTTGTGGATTAATGGTGTGTCCTTGTCTCTTTTTCTAACAGATGATGCTGAGGAATCGCTACGACTTCCTGCTGTCAGATTATGACAAGCGGACGTTGGCCCTGGCGGTGGTGGACGATTGAAAGAAGATCCCAAACCACCTATACCTTCACTCAGATCGCCCAATACTGGTCTGATTTAAAAAGAAGACATAAGCCCTGGGTGAGGCGGTACTTCGCAACACATTTCCCATGTAAGTGTAGAAAATGTCAATGCACCTCTAACCCTGGCATCGCCTGGGCGTGGTTTAATGATTGTGTTTGTATTTCAGCCCATGAATGGAATTTGCGGTTCCGCCCCACCCGGACCAGGACACGCAGCCCAGTGTTGGGCGAAACAGGTGAAGGTGTAGGTGGCCCACCGCCAGGGTCAACGGCCACCCCCTCCTCTGTAAGTGACTTGGAGGAGCCGCTGGACCTCAGCATGCAGTGGAGGGGGCAATCTGACGGCAGGGAGTCGAGCAGAACAGAGCCTCAACCTGACTCCGGTAAGGGAAATATAGTTAGATATGTGGTAAGACATGCATTAAATACAGATACTCATGTGCACTATTGTAGATTCAGACGTCGCTGGAACATCCCAAGGGATGAGTGAGGAAGGGGGCGAGGAGGAAGAGGTTGCTGGGGAAGGTGAGTAGATTGATACCTAGAAGCCTAACATAATATTATATTAATGAAAGAACAACAGTCTCTAATATCAGTGTGTTTGTCATTCATACAGATTCCCAACTGCCACAGAGGGAGGATGAAGGGAGACTCCGCCCCCGACGCAATGTGCGGCCTAAACCTTGTAAGTGGTGTTTATTTAAACTAAAGTAAATGAGCAAACAATTCCATTTAAAAAAAAAAAACTTTAACAGTTCCATCAAAATGTATCCAAAAAAGCCCTTAAAGCGGACCTTAACTATGAATAAGAGGCTAGCTTAGATAGTTCCCACATCCTGTACATACAGATTGTCCACCTTACAAATCATGTTACCAACCTTTTCCATAGCACATCTCGGCTCTGTGTGAGCAAAGCACAGCTATAACCCACCCCCTGTACCTTATCCCACTCTCCTCTCCTCAGTAAGTGTGATGCTTCAGAGTCAACATGGCGTTGCACGTATCCTAAATTCCTGAACTGAGTTGCAGCCCAGTGGGGGAAAGAATAATAATTTATTGACTACAAAATTAATATATATTAGTTTAAGATGCTGTGGCAACGTTTCTGAAGAGTTTGGCCTATTCATTAAAACACGCAGAAGGTCCCATTTAATAAGTGCACAAACAATCAAAAAACAAAAAAAAAAAAACAATGCTAAAGTAATGTTGTTTTTCATTCACAGATCAAAGAACACAGGCTACAGACCCCGAGGCCTAATTTTTTTATTTTTGTAACAAAATGTAAATATGTTTTTCCTCGTTTAAAAAAAAAAAAAGGTTTTAATACTAAAACACCAAAAAAAAAAATTAACTAATAAATAATTAATAATATTTCGAGAGTTGTGTTTCCTGCAAAAGTACCATCACACAACATCAGCACACATTTACATTACACACCAAAGGTTTAGATATGGGACAATAAAAAGAAAAAACAAACAAACAATAAAGGTATGCATTAAGGACAAGGGAGAAGGAACTACTAGATGATTTAGGTATGCATTATGGACAAGGAAACCCCCACCAAAAAAAGAAAAAAAAAAAAAAGATGTGTGTCAAATTTGCATTTGTGGCCATATGCATATTAGAATGGAGTTTGCGGGATGTGCGCTTGCGTGTAGCCAGATTGGCAACTGAAGAGCCATGGAGATGTAAGTATACTTGCTAAAACCACCAAAATGCAAGGTCAAATACGACGGAAACCAAGCAGGTACGTTCAAAAAGGCAGGAAAAAACAGGGAAAAACGGGCCGCCCGTGTGAACGTGAACGGGAGCCCTGATCAAATTGAAGGCACCCGAGACAGCAAAAAAAGCTTTCTGAGTAAAGTGAAATTGACGGATCAGTTAGGGAGCCATTCCGACGGAGGCTCTGCATCACATTTGAGCCACGATTCAAACGGGAGCCCCGGACAATCGGAAGGTTTTAAGGGCAGTTCAGAGGAGGCTCTGCATCAGGCCCATAGACTTTCAGCCTGCTTTAAGACATTGAAACATGCATTGCTGCTGCTTAGTAGGCTCTGCAGGAGGGACATAGCTCACTGGGAGATATTGAGAAATATAAAACATGCTGGATGAAAGATGCAGCCCCTGACAGCCAGCATGGTGAGAGCAGGAATCAGACAAATCTAACCCTTTGCTGGAATGTCTTCTGGCCTTCAGGTTGTTAGACCCCATATGCATGACTTTACATTTTGTCACATTGAACTTAATTTTCCAGGTGAATGCCCAGACACTCAATATGTGTCCAAGTCAGCCTGAAGCTTGTGAACATCTTCAATAGACTGCACTGTGCTACATATCTTTGTGTCATCTGCAAAAACAGAGACAGTGCTTTTAATGCCATCTTCTATGTAGTTTATAAACAAGTTGAATAATAGTGGGCCCAGCACTGAACCCTGGGGTACACTGCTTACAACCGGTACCAGTCAAAGTAGGTATCATTAACCACAACTCTCTGCACATGATCCTTCAGACAGTTTTCAATCCAGTTACAAACTCTATTTTCTAATCCTTAAGATCTCAATTTCCCCAATAAGTGTCTATCGGAAGTGTCAAATGCTTTTGCAAAATCCAGAAAAACGATATCCACAGCCACCCCTCTGTCCAGGCGTCTACTCGCCTCCTCAAAGAAGCCAATCAGGTTAGTCTGGCAGCTTCTGCCCTTAGTAAAACCGTGCTGGTTGTCACTTATAATATCATGGATAGTTACATATTTGTGTATATAGTCCCTTAATAGCCCCTCAAGCAATTTCCCCTCAATGGATGTTAAGCTTACAGGTCTGTAAATGCCCGCAGAAGACCTAGAACCCTTTTTAAAAATGGGTACCACATTTGCCTTGCGCCAGTCCCTTGCCACTATACCAGTTGCTAGTGAGTCTTTAACCCTTCTAGTGCCAGCTACGTGAGTCTCACGTAGCTGATTTTAAACCCCCACAGTAAAAAAAATATAAAAGTAAAATACTCACCTGACCCCTCGTTGGATCCAGCCGGGTTTCCTCTTTAATTTGGTGCCATCTGATCCCCCGGAATAGCGCCCCCCCCCCCCCCCAGGCTTCGGCAGCAGCAGCTGCTAACTGTAAAAAAAGAAAAATTAAAAACGACATTTAATTACCTGCAGTCGCGCTGCCTCCCCCTGGGTCTCCTCTTCACTGGGGGGGGGGAGGGGGCTCTGATCGCCCCCCCTGGCTCTTCAGCTTCAGGGGAGAGCCTGAAAGGGCTCTCCCCCTCCTCTCCCGACGGGCGCCGCCAGCTTGCCGTTAAGCCCCGCCCGTAGGGGGGACCCTACGTCATTTTTTTTTTTTTTTTTTTTTTTTTTTTTTTAGGGTTAGCCTAACCCTAACCCCTAAAATTCCCCCCAAAAATGGGTCCCCCCCCCCCCCCCCCGAAGTACCGTTGTAATCGGGAGAAATGGGGCTGTCACATGCAATATGGTTTTCATTAATAAAACAATTTTTTAATTTAAAATAAAGGAGACAATTGTCTAAAAAATATTATTTTATTTATTTGTTTTTTTTTTACGCAAAAATATTCAAAAAAACTGTAGAAAAATGACAAACGAGACATTTCACGTTAAAGCCTAAACTCTGCTGCAAAAAATTTGTATATAATTTTTCTGGAAATTCCAGCAAAAATTACGGTTAAAAATGGCGCAAAATGGGGAAAATGACCTGTCAACAGAGGGTGACAAAACTTCAAGTAGGCTGGCAATTAAAAGGGTTAATAGTACCTATGCATGTTGGATATTGTTCTGCTCGGGGGACCTTGTGCTTTCAGATTTAGCTTGTTTTTTCTTGCATATTGATATTTTAGGAAAACATGGTTTTTATTCTGCTCTTTTATAATTTTTCTTAGGGAAACCCTGTGCAACCTAAGAATTCTTCAATGGTTTACTTCCAGAAAGTTGAGCCCACTACAACAAGCTCAGTACGCTTAGAAAGCTTAACATGTGTACTTTCAGGGAATATATGGTTTATTGGGGATATTCCAAATGTAAAGGGTTGTTTTGGTTGAAAAATTGCAAGGTGCACACTTTGTCAGCAGAGCTAAAAATTTCAAGTACAATTACCGTTATGCGCACACTTTACTTTGGGGTGTTTGGCAACTCTTCCCTTGACAGTACCTATGCATGTTGGGTATCATTCTGTTCGGGGCATGTTGCTTTTTCAGATTTTTTTTCAGTTTTTTCTTGTTTGCATATAGTTTTTTTTTAGGAAAATGTGGCTTTGATTCTTCTTTTTTCTTCTTTTTTAGGGAAACTCTGTGCAACCAAAGAATTGATTGAGGGATTACTTCCAGAAAACTGCGCCCATGTCAACAAGTCTGATATGCCTAGAAAGCTTGAGGTGTGTACTTCCAGAGAATATATCATTTGTGGGGGTATTTCAAATTTAAAGGGTTGTTTTTCTGGAAAAAATGCAAGGTGCGCTTAGCGCGTAGCATAGTTGTATTTTATCTGAAAATCTCCTAAAGCGCTGTTTCAGCTTGGGGGAGTCTCCTGGGCAGGAAAGAGTGTCTACCAATACACATGTGGTACCGTTGTAATCGGGAGAAATTGGGGTTTCACACGCAATAAAATTTTATTGACAAACTTACATTTTTTATTACAAAAAACACTACAAATTGCAAAAAATAGTTATTTTTTTTTTTTTTTGCACATATTTCACCCAAAAGTATTGAGAATACACTAAAAAAAGGGCAAACAAGATATTGCATGTTGAAGCTCAGACTCTGCTGAAAAAAACAATATATAATTTTCCTGGAAAATCCCTGGAAATCCCTTCAAAAATCAAGATTGAACATATGTAGCGCAAAATAGTGAAACGTGGTCTGGCAACAAAGGGTGACAAAAGCTCAGGTAGGCTGGCACTTAAAGGGTTAAAGATCAACAACAGGGGTGATGAGATAACGGAACCGAGTTCTTTGAAAACTCTTGGGTAAAGTCCATCTGGTCCTGCAGTCTTATTCACATTTAAATTATTTCGTTTTTCTTGGATGGTATCCACGTTTAGCTTGTTAATTATTATACTTGGGCTATTGCTATCAGTGACATCTCCTGTGTTTGTTCCTTGCTCCTCTCTTGTGTACACAGAGCTAAAGAATCCATTTAACAGCTCCACCTTCTCTTCATCCCCAGTGACCATTTCCTCATTGTCATTAATTAGGGCACCTACCTGTTCTGATTTAGTTTTCTTCGAATTAATATATTTAAAAAAATGTTTAGGACAAATGTGTATGTGTGCTTTCATTTTGTGCTTTTGCCAACCTTACAGTAAGATCCTTACCTGCTCCCGTGGTCCTGTCCCGCGGCGCCTCTTCGCGGCGGAGCCCAGCTCCAGTCTTCGGGCGGCCGTGCCGGGCGGCCACCTCCGCCTCCTGCGCTGGGGTCAGCGGCGTCATGCGGCTCCTCCGCCTCTTCAGCCGGTGCGGCGTCCCCTCTCCTCTCGGGGAGGACGCCCGGCCAGTCACGTGCTCGTGCGCGCGAGCACATCCTCTAAATGCCCCCCGGCGGCGCTGCTCCCAGCGCATTCGCCGGGGGCAAGTTTAAATGGACCAGTCAGGTCCTAAGCCTGGGTGGGGATAGACCCAGGGACTGGACAGCCTGACTGCCAGGGTGGTCCAGTCCCTGGGGCTGTTCCTATAGGGAACCAGGTTGTAAGTTGCACCAATCACCCTCACAGTTGCACCAATCACCACATTCCCCTTCCCATTGGCCAGTTCCCCTTTAAATACATTCCTGCCCGATACACCAGTGCCCGTTATAGCCATTATTAGCTTGGGTGTGCTGTTGGATTTGCGTTTAGTGTGTTTAGATCCGGCTCCGTCTTTGACCATTCCTGCCCGCTGCCCGCACCGACCATCTGCCTGTCTGACCTCGTCTCTGCCTTACCCCCTTGATACTGCGCTTTGGTGACCACCCGGCTTTTGACCCTTGCCTGTCTTGACCATTCTCCGTCTAACCCCTTGGATACCGTGCCCTGTGACCACCCGGCTTTGACCCCTGCTCGTCTCGACCATTCTTGCCTACCCTGCTAGACTCAACGTTTTGGACTCAGCCTGCTTGAACTTCCGATTTGGGATACCCTGCCGTTCGCCTATCTTCACCATAAGCCAGCAATTTTTGTGCCAGTAAGTTCTGGGGGCAACCGAGTCTGGAGAGGCATAACCCGTGTCTCCAGCAAGCGGGGGCTTGTCTATAGGCACAAGAGGCGGTGGAGATTGGGGATTGCTTGGCTTATGAAAGAGGGGTGTCCGGCGATCCCTGACACTTACTTCTTTGTTACACATTTTATTTACTAGTTTTATACTTTTCAAGTGTTACAACTGAGAGTTCAGACTTGTAATGTTTAAATGCCCTTTTTTTGTTCTTTATTGCCCTTTTAATCGCAGGTGTCAGCCATGAGAGGGTTTAATTTTAGCCTCTTATATTTCTTACCCGTAGGAATACATTTTGCAACATTGGTACTCACAATTGATTTAAAGCACTTCCATTTGGCATCTGTATCTTTATTCCTGAATAGATGCTCCCAGTCTATGTCCTGGAGTGCAGCTCTGAGCCTGTGGAAGTTGGCCTTCCTAAAATTTAGGGTTTTTGCCCTCCCCGACTGAAAATCTTTATTACAGTTTATGTTAAATACCCTCTTACTCAGCACAGCAGCCCCTTCCATTCAGGTGCAAATTATCTGTAGAATACAGTTTGTACCCTAATGAAAAGTCAGCCCCTTGAGCCTTGCATTTAACTCTCTAAGCTCCCGCTGTCTTTCACGTGTAGTGCATGACACAGGCAGTATTCCAGAGAATACAACCTTGGAGGTCCTTCCCTTAAAGAGGACCAACACCCAGGGGTGATCGGCCCGGAAATCTATCTATAAGATTCCCGGGCCGATCACCTCCCTCCCCGCGGGACATCCGAGATCGGGATGAAACCCCCCCAAACACCCCAAATCCACTTACCTTGTCGTCGCGGCCGGCCGCCGCCGCCTCCCTCGCGCCCCTCTAGAAGTGCGCGCGCCCGTGCCGGCCATTCACAGACGGCCGACACGGGCGCGCGCGCGTCAAGAGTGACGCGCGGGAGGCGGCGGCGGAGGAGCCGCTTGTCCGCGGCTGTCCGCGGCTGTCAGACCGCTTGTCCGTCGGCGCTGGGAGCGGGGAGAGGTGAGTTTTTTGTGTGTTCGGGGGGGTTTCACACCCCGATCGGGGGTGCCCCACCGAAGTGGACCAAGACCCAGGATAGTCAAAATCCTGGGTGTTGGTCCACTTTAAGGATCCTCCATCTCCCATTAGATGACCCATGACAGCTGGGTCATCCCCAGCCCCTCCCAGTAATTTATCCACCCTTTCCACCGTATGCCGAACCCTGGCCAGGGAGACGGCAAACCATTCAGTTGAAGCGGTCTTGGTGATAAATTATTCTATCAGTCCGCCTGATAATAGAATCCCCTATGACCACTAACTGTCTAGTCCCACCTGCAAGTCCCAACCACCCGCTCACTAGCTGGGCTGTCCTCCCGGCTGCCATTTCTGAGACTGACACTCTTGCATCATTACCCAACTTGGCAATTTTGCTAGGGTGCGCAGACACAGGTATGACCTTCCTTTTCCTGTGCACCCTTTCTACTCCCTCTATCTACATTTACCCAACTACTTATTTGCTCATCCTGACCCATTACTCCACCCTCTGTATCTACCCCCATTATTTCCTGCTCAGTGAGAAGAACGCTCTTTTCCATATTGTCAATCCTCCTCATTATTGCATTTTGCTCCTCCAGATCTCTAACCCAAGCTTCCAGGTTTGCAATTTGCTCACATTTACCACAGCAGTATTCACCCGGAAACTGCTGCTCCTGAAGTGTATACATATGACAAACTGTGCACTAAAGTAGACCTCCAATATTGCTAGCCATTATCCTAGTTACAAAACAGCAGTAAAACAATTTTAGTGCTTACAGTTGCAGCAGCTTTGGCTATTAACTTCTTATTTTAGCACATAGGCAATAAGAACCCTTAATGAGAAGTCCCCTCACTTAGAACACAACTTCACTTGAAAATACAAACAGAACTGGCAAAAGCTCCTGAACTCGCTTTAAATAATCTTATTTATAACAAAGCAATACTTCCCTTCCAATGTCAGTCTCTGTCTGGCAAAACTAAGTGCTCCATGGTACGGAGCAGCTAGTTTATGGGGCCCTTTACCAACATCACGTCCTCCTCTATGACACCCCCCATAGTTTCATCACTTGAGACAAATAAATACAACAATCATGCATTTTCTGTAAATGTAAAGACCGAAACAAAACATACTTGCAAGTCAAAGTCACACTTTTAATACTTCACCCGTTTTGGGATGCCCTACTGCGTAAAACCCCCGGGTTTGCCATATACTCATCTCAATCTATTGATTGTTTTGCAGCATTCCTTGTATGCACTTTCACCGTGGTAGGCAGAGTAAATGACTGCTAGAGGCTGCACTCTCGCTGTCACAGTGCTCTGGCCAAGAAAAGTGCACAGGTTGCACAATATTATTTTGGGAGCTCTGTGGCAAGTGGACCTTAAAGGGTAATTCCACTCTCAATGGCATTCTTGAAAAGTTTCCATTATTGTGTGGAAACGTATGCTTTCAGTGTGCTAAGCTCATCTGTTTTTACATGTTCTATTTGTCTGCAATTCTATGTTATAAAAGAAAGCACATTTCCATAGCAACAATGTGTTTACCTTTGTACACCAAAGTGGTGATTTTGAGTGTATATAGACTCCCTCACTCTAGCTTGATAATCATCTGATTGGCTAAGGCATGGGTTACTGGTTTAACCCATTCTGCTGAAATTTAACTTTTTCAGTTTTAAACAATCACAGTCTTGTGTTCCAATAGCAAGGGTTAATGGCTTGGTTCTCAGCTAGATAGGTCATTAGGCTGCTTAGCCAAAACTTGGCCAAAACTCCTAAAGAGTATTCCTGTTACATTGGAAGAATTGTGGGACTTGTAGTCCATGTGTTTTACTTAAGGCCATGAAAACCACTCCAAGGAGCCCCATGAATAAAAGAATCATGGTAACAGCATGCTGATAAGTATACCACAGGTCTGGGTGCACAATCCTAACACAAATGATTATTTCACATTTCAAAAAAGGAAAAAATAAGGCAGCAAAACACCAAAAACCTACCGAAATGAAGTTTTCATTTAAGCTGAAACTGGCATTAGTGTATTTTAGTCTTTTTAGTGGCCCAACTGCATAACACATGTTACAAAGGGTTGGTTTGTTTAGTGTTTGTTGAGGGTCCTTCAAGTGGACCAAAATTTAAAATTGTCAACTGGTGGCCTAAAACATTTCCTGGGGACAGGACAGGAGTATTATCAGCATATTCTCCTAACCCTAAGATGCCACTGTTTTTGAAATGCAGCAGCAGGAAGAATGATTTTGCGGTGTAGTGCCATTTCTGCTCCCTCTGCCCTGCTTGCACCTGCACATGGTGATAGGGATGTCACTCATGAGGATAGTGCTTTCTGATACCTCATTTGAAAAGCAGGTATGTTGATCTGACTGGAGGTTCCTGAGGGCTTGACA
Source organism: Gastrophryne carolinensis (assembly GCA_027917425.1). Taxonomy (NCBI): domain Eukaryota; kingdom Metazoa; phylum Chordata; class Amphibia; order Anura; family Microhylidae; genus Gastrophryne; species Gastrophryne carolinensis. Next base: position 109,168,923 of record CM051238.1, on the reverse strand, counting down.
GTACCCTAATAGGTATGCCTCTAGGAAACTTTTCAAAGGCTAAGGGCTCGATTTAGCAAAGTTTGTAATAAGAAAAAAATATGTTTTATGAGAAAGAAAAATTATTACCTTTTGGCCTTACACATTTTTGTGATTCAACAAAGAAAAAACATGCCTAATTTTCTACACTAACTTTTTTCACTTGTCCGCTTTCCAAAAAAAAAATGTCTTAAAGTGGACCAACACCCTCCCATGATCGGCCCGGGAATCTATAAGATTCCCGGACCGATCAGCTCCCTGACTGCGGGGCACCCCGATCGGGGGTGCCCCGCTGTGTGAAACCCCCCAGAAACCCCTAAATCCCTACCTGCTCCTTGATCCAGCGGCGCGCGCCCTGTAAGAGTGACGCACGGGAGGCGGCGGCGGGCGCTCTCTTGTCCGTCGCTGCCTCCCGCTTTTCCACCAGCAGGGATTGGCTGCAGCGGTCACGTGGGAGCGGGGAGAGGTGAGTTTTTGGGGCTTTCTGGGGGGTTTCACACAGCGGGGCACCCCCGATCGGGGTGCCCCACCATAGTGGACCAAAACCCAGGATAGTCAAAATCCTGGGTGTTGGTCCACTTTAAGTGTAAAAAATACAAACTGACATTTACAATTGTAAAACATTTGTGTAATTCAGCAGTGTTTGGACTTTTTTTGGAGTTTTTACTATGCAATAGCTGTTTTTTATTTTACTTTGATAATTTGCATTTCCCAATAGGCAATGTTGATTTCATAAACACATCCCACCTTAGTCTTCACTCAGCGACTGCTAAGGGGGGAGGGGTGGTGACCAGGAATGCTGCTGGATGTCAAAGTTTAAGATAATGCAAACACCCAAAAGGCAGTGAGGAAAGGGGGAGGGATGTTTAGAGAGAAACATCAGAAAAGATGTCTGATGTTCCTCCTTAAGTTTGATCCAAATTTCTAACCAAAACACTTTTTGTTTGTTGAATCAAGCTCTAGGGTCCTTGATTCAATAAGAGTTGAAAAAAATCTCATGGTAGTAAAAAATCCATTTCATGGAGGAAAAGGCATGAGAATTTCACTGTTGCTGAATCACCGGATAAGAAGATCATGAAAGGCAATGGCACTATATATATATATATATATATATATATATATATATACCCATGCAGGGCCGTATTTGCCACAAGGCAAACCTAGGCACGGGCCTAGGGCGGCGCAACAGGCAGGGGCGGGCTTGGAGCCAGCATCAACTTAATAATAAAAAAAATAAATAAATTTGCCTGCAGTGAGGCTGCCGTCTTAGTTGGTGATAGGGCGGTAGGGAGGCGCATTGCCGCTACAATAAGCAGTGGACGCAACTGCGGAAGCAGTAACCCATCGAGTCCCACACTAACCTGCCTTGCCCCGTCCCCCCCTCCCTCACTCCACTTCACCCCACCTCACCTCGACCCGCCCGCTTGCAGCCGCTGCCTGTCTTCTATGACAGGTGTGGCACAACAGGAAATGTTCAGCAGGGCGTGGTCTTGCTGCCTGGCGCCTGGTCACTGCGCACACCGGTGAGGTTGTGTTTGTGAATAGGAGGGGGTAGAGGGGGCCAACCACCAGGGCCAGCTAATAAAGTGTCCTTAGGGCATCCCTTTCTGGGATGCCCCATTGTGTGAGCCCCCTAAAATCCCCAATTCAGGAATCCCTCACAGTGCTTTCCCGGCCTCCCTGTACCTGAAGCTGGGGATGGGAGTGCACCACACACTGCAGGGAGACCAGGATGTGGCCGCTCTTGTTTCCCTGTGCCGCAGCTCTTGAACACAGTGCTTTATGCTGTGCATTAAATTGCACGGCATAAGGCACTGATTGGACAAGAGATTGTGCATGCGCAGTGGGATGAAGGAAAAGTGAGTCTTTGGGGAAACTGTGGGGTTTCATAGAGCGGGGCATTACAAATCTGAATGCCACTGAAAAGGTACCAAAACCCAGCATAGTGCAATACTTGGGTTTTGGTCCACTTCAAGTGGAAAAAAAAACACCAGCAGATGACCTGGAATTTAAAAATTCCAGCACCGGTCACTGCGTTTTGCCTGGGGCTTCCCAAATTGGGATGCCCTGCTATTTAAAACCCCCTAGGGCACCAGTAAAAACTTCTCCAGCAGCACATGCACAGGCTGTCGTTCAATGAGAGCTGTGTGCCATGACTATGTCATTGTCAGACAGTTATCATTGTTGTGAATGGGGAGCACATGCTGCCGCATCCTCTGCATTCCTGGTGGCAAGGGCATGCCCCCGCCCCAGCCATTCAGATGGGTCCCCGTTCAAATCAATGAGAGCAGCCTGCCTGCATGTGCCTCTGGAGCATGGAAAGGTGAGGCGAACTGGGGGGTAACGCACAGCAAGGCATCACAATTCAAGATGCCCTGGATGCACAGAACAAAACAAAGTCAAGTCAAATTCCCAGGTTTTGTTCTGCTTTAAAAGCTGGTAAACCTGATTAAGGATGCTCCTGTGTCGGGTAGTGCCAAAAATCTTACCTTGTTCCCATGGCGCATGTGCAGTAATTCAGAATATTTTGTGTCACCTGGCAATCTATTCTGAATGAATGAAGTGCCACAAACATCCCGGCTCTGCGTGGGATTCCACCTTTGGCTGTGCATGCACTATGGGAAAGTTACGATTCTTGGCTATCCCTGGGGGTTTTAAACAGTGGGGTATTCTGAAGAGGGAATCAGCTGGCCTGGAGTTCTTTAGACTTTAGGGCTGTCAAAAACTGGTTTTAATTTGCTTTCACAATGTGTGTAGTTAATGGTGTTGTGTAGTGGGGGGGCAATAGAGTGTTTTGGGGTAATAGTGTGTGTGTGTGGGGGGGAGGGTTAAAGTGGAACAAAACCCAGCCAGGCCAGCCCTGGAAAGAAGCTGCTGGCCTTCCCCTAGGCACCCCTAACTGGGATGCCCTGCTGTGTGAAAAACCCTAGGGTGCCTGTAATCACTCGCCTTTCCTGGGTGCAACGGCGCCTGTGCGGACTCTCGTACGACGATAGCAGTTTGCTGTGACTATGTCATATGGCAAATGGCTCTCATTGTTTTCAAAGGAATAGGCTGCGGCAGGAGAGTACACGCAGCCGGGGCTGCGGCTGCTTGTTTTGCCAATTGTATCAGCCAGAACCAGAACCAGAACCAGAAATAGCCGGACAGGATATGACGTTCACAATTGGTAAGGGACCTGCTAGCCAGGACCCCTGTTCGCATTCCCGCCCTGAAGGAAGCACTACAACTCCAAAGTGTTGTAGAATATAACCTTAATAATAGCAAAGATATATAATGACAGCTTAAAACACAGAAATAGCATAACACTTACACAAAAAACAAAGAACATGAAAACACTTAATCATAGCTTTAATCAACACTGCTTAATGGTACCGCTCAATCATTTCAAACTGTATCCTATATCCTTCAGATACATCTAAACATAATCAACAACTATTCCATGGAATGTTTAGCTTACCTACCCAGCATGCATATGGTTAATCATGAGTCCTGGTCGCCTGAGGAGCTCCACGGGCCGATGCAATGCGCACAGCGAGATCAGGATGAGCTTGGGAGGTCAGTGGGTTAACAGCCCCAGAGATCACTGTCCATGACAGGCGTCCCTCGTCAATGGCTCTTGAGTCTCCTGATTCCACAGTGGAATACCCCTCATATTTATGGCACTGTCACCCCAAAAAGCTGGCCAAACTCCAAGGGGTGAAAGCAACCTGTTTCTTGATAAGAGTTTATCTAATCTTCCATACCTATCTCACCCAAGAATTGGCCAAATTCCCAGGTAAAATAAGTAAGGAACATATGTCACAAATCCATATGCTATACTGATAAGCCCCCCACTCCACGTCCCAGCTGTACATTTTGAAAAACATGTTTTTGACTTAAAACTCTGGTAAACATGTTTTTCTACCTTATCTTCAGAAAACACATCTTAAACTCACTTTTGAAAAACATGTTTTTGACTTAAATTTGCTATATCATAGTTGTTTTTCACATCCTGGACATGTCAGGGCATATTCCTGGCTTACATTTGCTATGCTATAACACTATGATCACAAAATGTCTGCCAATGGTATCCATCTTAGAACACAAAATGGTGGATGGTAATAACATTTATACAAAATGGAGGACAAAACCTAGACAAAATGGCGGACAAGATGGCAGCCAGATTGCCATTTCACCTATTATTATCACACTGCTTGCTCTACCAAATGAGAGCCGTTTGCCGAATGACTTGGTCACATCAAACTGCTCTCATTCGACCGCGTGCTGTTGGACTCCGTAGGTCAGTGAATACCGGCATCCTGGGGGGTTTCACACAGCGGGGCATCCCCATTCAGAATGCCCCCGGGGAATGGAACAAAATGGGGAAAGTCAAAAGTAGAACAAATTTTGTTCTACTTTAACTGTATGTGTGGAAGGTTAAAACAGACCAAAATTCAGTATAGATTGCGTCACCTGGCTATCTATTATGAATGGAAGGTTTGGAACCACCTGTAGGCTGCTCCCCTCCTGCTGTGTGTGCCCGTGCTTGCCATTAACCCTTCTATTGCCAGCCACGTAAATTTTACGTGGCTGCCTCTCCAACCGTTAAACGCCAGCCACGTAAAATTTACGTGCCTGACTTTACCCATTAATAAAATAAAAAAGTATTTTAAAAAATCACTTACCTGACCCCTTGTTTGATCCAGCCGGGTCTCCTCTTCAGCCAGAGGAGTGATCACTGATTGGGGCTCCTCCGGCTGCAGGGGAGGGCCTGGAATAGGATGCCCCCCTGTTTCAGCAGCCGCTGGGATTTGCCTGGAAAAAATAAAAAATAAAAAAATTACAGTTACTCACCTCCGCTCCCGCCGGCTCCTGCCGCCTCTCATCTTCATGGGGGGGGGGCTCCGACCCCCCCCCCGGCTCTTCCGTCTTCTGGAGGGGGGCATAACAGCCCTCCTCCCTTTACATCTTCCGATGGCGGCCCCTTCGGGGGCGGGGGCGATGACGTCACCGCCGGGTGTCATCGGGGCACCCGGCAGTTCAGCTCTCAGATGCCGGTGACGGCTGGACAGGGAAGGAGACTGACATCACTGACGTCACTGATATCAGATCGCCGCGGGACACAGGAAATGAAGATCGGAGGTGAGTAAAGTAAAAAAATTTTTTTTTTTTAATAAAGTAATTTGAAAAAAGTGTATTTTTTTTTACTTTTAACCCTTTGTGAACTGGTAAGGGGTCCATGTGACCCCTATACCAGTTCACAGGGCTCAGGGGTCTGGCAAGTCACCTGCGGCTAGCGGGTGACTTGCCATTAACCCCTGGCCCCCCAAATTACCTGCCTCCCCAAAGCCCAGGGGGGGCAGAAGAGCCGTGGCCCTAGGCTATGACGGCTTGTAGCCGCAGGGCCAGGGGCCACTAAAGCTGGCCCCTGCGCCCTGTTCTACAAGCCCCCATAGCTGGTCACAGGCTGGTTACGCTGGGTGGGGGGGACCTCACGCCATTTTTTGGGGGAGATTTTTAAGGGTTTTAACCCTTAAAAATCCCCCCAGAAATGGGGTCCCCCTCCCTGGGAGGGGGGACCCTATGTCATTTTTTTTTTTAATTAACCCTTTGTTACCTGTAGCCCAGTAGGTATGGATGGGAGGTAAGTATAAAAAAAATATTAAAAACATTTTTTTTTTTAATAAAGATTTTTAAAAAGTGTGTCTGTGTGTTTTTTTTACTTTTAACCCTTTGTGAACTGGTAAGGGGTCCATGTGACCCCTATACCAGTTCACAAGGCTCGGAGGGTCTAGCAAGTCACCTGCGGCTAGCGGGTGACTTGCCATTAACCCCTGAGCTGGTCACAGGCTGGTTACGCTGGGTAGGGGGGGTAAGGGGGTTTTAACCCTTAAAAATCCCCAGAAAAATGGGGTCCCCCTATGTTAACCCTATGTTACCTGTAACCCAGTAGGTATAAAAGGCTTCCAGCAGCAGCAGGAGAGCAGAAGCCTAAGTGATTAGCGTGGGACACGGGGATGGATGGGAGGTAAGTATTAAAAAAAATAATTAAAAAAATGTATTATTTTTTAATAAAGTTATTTTTAAAGTGTGTTTCTGTGTGTTTTTTTTTTTTTACTTTTAACCCTTTGTGAACTGGTAAGGGATCTACGAGACCCCTATACCAGTTCACAAAGCTCTGGGTCTGGCAAGTCACCTGCGGCTAGTGGGTAATTTGCCATTAACCCCGAGACCCCCCATTACCTGCCTCCCCAAAAAAACCTTAAAATTCCCCCAAGAAATGGTGTCCCCCCCCCCCCCCCCCTGTGAAGGGGGACCCCGCACCAACTTTTTTTTATTTAACCCTTTATTATGTGGATAGTAGTTGTATTTTATTTCGCAAATGCTATAAAGTGCTCTTTTCAGTTTAGGGGACCACCTGGACAGGAACGGGGGGCTACCGATACATATGTGGTATCATTGTAATCGGGAGAAATGGGGCTTTCACATGCAATATGGTTTTCTTTAATAAAATAAATGGTTTTGTTAAAATAAAGGAGAGAATTTAAAAATATATATATATATTTTTATTTTTTTTTACTTATTTACTTAACAATATATAAAAAAAAGTAGAAAAAATACAAACAAGACATTTCATGTTAAAGCCTAAACTCTGCCACAAAAAGAAAATATGCCATGTTCTTGGAAATTTTTGCAAAAATCACAGTTAAACATCACGCAAAATGGTGAAAAATATCCTATGTCAGCAGAGGGTGACAAAATCTCAAGTAGGCTGGCAGTTAAAAGGTTACAGGTACCTATGCATGTTGGGTATTGTTCTGCTCGGGGGACTTTGCGCTTTCAGATTTCCCTTGTTTTTTCTTATTTGCATATTGATATTTTAGGAAAAGGCGTTTTTTATTCTGCTTTTTTATACATTTTTTGTGAAACCCTGTGCAACCTAAGAATTCTTTGAGATATTACTTCCAGAAAGATGAGCCCACTACAACAAGCTGGTTATGCTTAGAAAGCTTAACATGTGTACTTTCAGGGAATATATGGTTTATCGGGGATATTCCAAATGTAAAGGGTTGTTTTGGTAGAAAAAGCACAAGGTGTGCACTTTGTCTGCAGAGCTGAAATTTTGAAGTAAAACTACCGCTATGCGCATGCTTTACTTTGGCAACTCTTTCCTTGACAGAACCTATGCATGTTGGGTATTGTTCTGTTCGGGGCATGTTGCTTTTTCAGATTTTCTGGTTTGCATATAGTTTTTTTCAGGAAAATGTGGTTTTGATTCTGCTTTTTTATTCATTTTTAAGGAAACCCTGTGCAACCAAAGAATACATTGAGGGATTACTTCCAGAAAACTGCACCCATGTCAATAATCCTTGTATGCCTAGAAAGCCTGAGGTGTGTACTTCTAGGGAATATATAGTTTGTGGGGGGTATTTCAAATGTAAAGGGTTGTTTTTCTTGAAAAATTGCAAGGTGCGCATATTGCATAGCATAGTTGTATTTTTATCTGTAAATCTCCTAAAGCGTTGTTTCAGTTTGGGGGAGTCTCCTGGGCAGGAAAGGGTGTCTACCTATACATATGTGGTACCGCTGTAACCGGGAGAAATTGGGGTTTCACATGCAATAAGATTTTATTGACAAACTTACATTTTTTGTTACAAAAAAACACTACAAATTGTAAAAAATAGTTTTTTTTGTTTTTTTTTGTACAATTTTCACCCAAAAATATTGAGAATACACTTAGAAAATGACAAACAAGACATTTCATGTTAACGCCCAGGCTCTGCTGAAAAAAACAATATATTACTTTCCTGGGAAATCCCTGGAAATCCCTTCAAAAATCACAGTTGAACATGGGGAGCACAAAATAGTGCAAAATGGTCTGGCAACAAAGGGTGACAAAATCTCAAGGTAGGCTGGCGGTTAAAGGGTTAAGCCAGAAGGATGCCATCGCAGGCCGCAAATGCACCGTGGGATCAATGGAAAGGTATGTTTTTTGTTACGATCATTAGATTCCCCTGTGCAATATGCGTGCTCCTGCACTGGGCGCAGGAGCCACTTCGCACCAGGAAAGTGGCACGCAATTACAGCGAGGGACCAGCTGAAAGGTAATGGGTTTGCACGCCATTGTGGGGGTTTATACAATGGGGCATCCCGAATCAGAATGCCCCAGGGAGCCCTGGAGTCTTTTAGAGTCCAGAGCGAGCTGAACTGGTGTTTGTTTCTTTTCTTTTTTTTTTTTTTAAAGTTACTTACCTGGCCAGCACCAGTTGGCTACTGCAGAATCGCTGCTTAATTGGCTAAACTTTGTGAGACCTGGGTTGGTACTGCACTGACTTGCTGGCTAATGCCAGTTGCGTTTGGGGTTCTGATTATTAATTGTGGGGTCTGGGTAGATCTTCTTGTACTATGCCTATAAATTGTGGACTCTGTTCTTGCACCAGGAGCTTAAAGCAGCTGAACAGCTACGAAACTTTTGACTCTCAAATCAACAAAAGGTAAAAGAAATTTAGTTTGGCTAGTGACTTGCAAAAAGTGGTACACTGCTTTATATATGGATACAGTTTATTCTGTGATTTCTTTTGGTAAGACTTTATTCTGTGTGTTTTTTTTTGTGCACGTTCTCAATTAGGCTGGTTAGTAATAAGTCAAGGCAGCTGGAGGTAGTGGTATTTTTCTTAAAAACAATTCAATCACTCACTCACTTCTCAGTTTAGATTGGCTTGTAGGGGGGGGGGGGTCTTTATAAAGTTCGCCACAGGCGGCAGAGAGACTAGGTTCACACCTGATCACGGGTGCCTACTGTGCTTTTCATGAACGCAGTTGAAACCATGAGTACTTTCTTGCACTCATCACTCCCGACTTGGCACCAGTCACCACTAACTCTCTATTTTCTAGTGCCACGGGCCCATGAAATGCAGCATGATGACTTGTCATGGAATGACACACGTTGGCTGTAATGAAAAGCGTATTTCTCCCCTGCAGAGCAGTCCATGTCAGGTTTCTTGGGCCCACCAAAATAGACTGGGGTCCAAACATACAGTTAATTTTACTAGCTTATCTTTAGGATTTATGCACATAGATATTATGCCAAACTGAATGTGTATGTGCGTGCAACAAGTAAACTATAAATTGCACAGGGATGTATAAATATTATAATACATAATAGTGACAGCGCCATTTAACTTAATTCCCCCTCACTATTACAGTAACAGCAGTACTCTAATGCCTATTAGGAATATATAAACTGTGCTCGAGTGGACAAGCTGTGCTCTTCTGCCGTAGGCTAGAGACAAACAGAAATACCTGCGAGCGTGACCTGTCATTGTGGGGGGATGGACATCAGGATGATGGTGACAAGTTTGACGATATGGTACATTTTCAAACCAGCTACTTGGAATTAAAGGTGAACTTCTACTGTTTGTTGTTTTTACCTGTACAGGGACAAGAATATTTGTTTGAATTATATGCACACAAACACATGTAGCAGAAGATTACGCATGTAAGGATGTCATTGATGCTGTGTTCATGCAACCACAGATCAGTCCTCTCCCTACAGATATTCACAGTGTGCATGAAGTTCATATACTTGCCAAGACATGCTGTGCATTACACCTCATGTGAATAGATGTTTCTGAAGTGGGTGGGGGTGGACCACGCCAGCAGGTTTCCTGTTGCACTCTGTACTGCTCTCCAACCCAGGATTCCAGATTCCTTGACTGTTTTAAAGCCCTCTACCTGACCAATAATAGCAGGCTGTGTATGTGCACTCGCATGCTGTGGACAGGAAATGCATTCCTCTGTTGCTAGACAAAGTATTTTTTGAGACCCTCAACCCCCCCTCTGAAAAAGAGGAGTGAAACGTATAGCAGTGATTTATGCTGGGGCTTACACAGAGACTTACACAGTCAAACGAGAAATTGTTAAAGTGGCAGCATTTTAGGGACATTGCAACATGGAAACAGCCGCTGCGATCAAGCTATGAAAGAGAATTGGTTAATTGGTCGACCGTAATATTGTTTAGACTGACCACATTTCTGGTTCATCGCCTGATGATTGGATGTGTAAACAGAAGTATTTTGCTCCGAGAATGAGCGATCGCATTAGCAATCACTATAGCGACAGATCAACCAACAAATCTTTGACGTCTGAATCAGTCACTCAATCGCAGAAGATTTTTATGGTTGGTTGCTCGCTGAGTGAACATCCAATTGATCTGCTTGTGTAAAGCCAGCATTAGTCCTCGTTCAGAACCTTCCAAGAGACGCAGCTGTACCTGAAGTATAATGCTACTATAGCTCCTCTATGACCCCTTTTACACCTCTCCAGTGTGACTAGGGAAGGTAAACGTGGATGCAAAATGTCATGCCTGATGTGTCCTGTCAGCAACTGCAGGGGCACATGTTCAAGTTCAGATGCAGCCCTATAGAAGTCTATTGTCCGCAACGCATATGCATGTAAAACACAGATTTTACATGAATTTGCACCTGTGTTGTGCATTTTTCACAGGATTCCCCCTAGTGTTTCTGCCAGCAGAAGAGGATCCGTCATCGCTGGATGAAGATGGCACAGGTATATATAGAGTAACTTTAGACTAATGAAATGCTTTATCTGGCATTTTTTCACTTTCACTACCTTGAACTAGAAAGGGTGCCAAGGGACCCCCATACTATCAAGGGGTAGGGGGGTGGCAAGATACATGCCACCATTGCGGGTGAAATGCTATTAGCTCCTGTTCAGTTACCCATATCCCCTAAGGCCCAGGGGGTACAGGCCTAGTGTTCACCCCTGGGGGAGCACCAGCATAGGACCTGGTGTTCTAGGATGGCCAGGGGCTGGCTGTGTAGCATCCAAGCCACGCCCAGCTCCTATGTCTGGTGTGCTGGCTAGTAGGCTTGGAGTGGGCAGGCCTTTTTTTTCAAAGTGAACCAAAACCCGGGATTTCACTATCCCGTGTTTTGGTCTGTCCCCTTGAGACACCCCAGTTTGGAAAGCCCTGCTGTAAGGGACTTACCTTTGCCAGGGGACCAGCGGCGAGTGTCTGCTGGGCGACACGGCACTCGATGCAGCGCTCCTGCTGCTAAGCGCAGCCGCCACTCCTGGATGACAGGGAGCACGGCATGTCACTCTGGCAGCCTCCCCCGCCCCTCTCTAGCTGTGCAGGTGCGCGCCCCGCAGTCTGTAAATCAGCACACACACTCCCCCCCCCCCCCCCAGGGGGGCCATTGGTCAATTCCCCAATAAATATGGAGTCAGCCCAGTACTCAGTGTCCGTGATAGTCGCTTGTGATTACGGTGTGATTCCGTTTAGTTATTATCTGTTTCCGACCTTTGCTTGGTCTGACCACGAACCTGCCTGCTCCTTTGGATACCCTGCGATCTCTGACCTCCTGGTTTGACCCTTTGGCTACCCCTGACTACGCACCTGTCTCATCCCTGTACTCTGACGCACCCTCCAGACTGACTACTTGTGAATGACCTCGGCTTCGGGATACCCTCGTGGTTCATCGGCCTTAACTGTAAGCAGCCATCCTTTGTGACTATTAAGACCTGGGGGCAACCGTGTTCAGTGAGGCGTACCTAGCATCCCGGCAAATGGGGGCTTGACTATAGGCAGAAGCGGCGGTGGAGATTGGGGTTGCCTGCTTACAGAAGGCTGGTGTCCCGCTGGGCATCACACCTGCTGTGTGAAACCCCGCCAGTAACCCGCTTTTTATACCTATCCAATGAGCCCATGTCTGGCGGTGGCATCTCTTGCATCTTTCTTGAGTAGTGTGTGGCCATGCCTGCCGTAACTGTGCCAATTGTGTGCAACTAGATTTCCATTCAGTTTCTCCAGCCACACTTTAAAAAGAAGCTGATTGGAGCAGAGCCACTCTTGCGCCATTGGAAAAGTAAGAAAAGCAGGTGGCTGGTGGAGTTTCATGGAATTGGACATACCAAATTGGAATGCCCAGGGGACAGACAAAAACTCAATCCAAATCCTGGGTTTTAAAATGAAAAATGCAGAAACAAAAAAAAATGTATGGAAAAACTGCAGCTGCAAAACGCTAACCTTTACCACAGGCCATTAATGCAAAATGTATGCCGCCTCTGATGTGATAGCGGAATCTCTTATATGCCTTTACAAATGTATATGTCATCAGTTTCAAAAGTTGATACGTTCACAAGTTGATAAGTTGAGAAATATTCAATAATTGGCAATTTAAACAAACAAGCAAAAAGTGTGATAATTGGCTTTATGTCGCAAACATAAATTTATCGACACAACTATGAACACCTGTGCCGAGGATCATGTTTGGGTTAACCATGGCCGGGATACATGCTCATTAATCTTATCTCATTATTTTAACACCTGGGCAGTGGATTTAATAGGCTTTAATACCTATTAAGCATACGTGTGAGTGTTTAAGTAAGTTGGTGTTTGGTATATGTTTAGAAAAAACATTTTGTAATAACCAAATACATTTTTCTAATAATAGCCTTCCTGTTTATACGAAAAATGTCTTGGGGGTTTGTGGCCTGGCTATAGCCGCATGAGGAGGCATCTTTAGGAGCTCTGCACTATCCCTTAACAAGATCAAGCCATCTGCTTATTCAAACACAATAGGAGCAATATCCAGGCGTAGGAAAGGCCGGGCGGCCTCAGGGAGCAGTCAGCCAGGCAATATTAGCAGGTTCTTTGAGGTCCTGTCAGCAGCGAGGCGGAAGGAGGCGGCAGGAGAAGAGCTATGCCGGCTCCCTCAAAGTGACAGTACAGCATGGCGTGAAACAGAGGCTGGACCAGGAGTCGGAACTAGGGAAATGGCCCCAGTGAGGTAAGTGGCAGAGGGGACCGGGGACCCTGACCGCAGGCAGAGGCTCGATCCCTCTGCAAGGCAGGAGCTATTCCACATCAAGCTCCCTCTTCAAGCACACATGGCATGGGGGATTACCCTGGACCCAGAGACTGACTGGGTCTGCATGTGGTGGGGCCTGGCTGGATTGAGGGGGCTTCTAACTTAGGACCAAAAGCAGAAGCATAATTGGAGCTACACCCTCCACCCGAAACAGAGACTTGATTGTTTCCAATGGAGACGTGGGGCACCCGAGGGAGACACCCCGGCCCCCTGGAATTTTTACCTCCAACATCACCAACAGGGCTCTCCTGAGCAAGGGCACTGATTCTCATGCCTCTGGAATAGCCCCTAGTTTACCCCTTGTGAGGGTCCCGCTACCGACCAGCCCTGGGGGACCTGCCTCTGGCTCACCCGGCAGCCAACAGGATCGGTCTGCAGACGCAATTAGCCCGCATTCTCAGATGGGCTCATCAGCCGGACGCCACCCGGGTCGTCCATCTGGTCTCAGGCTGCGATGGCCTCCTTTAACCTGGTGGACCATAGATCTGAACTCCACGAACAGTACAACGTCGACATACTACTGAAATTTCTGCCATATTAACAGGATGGAATCCTTCTTGAAAAGAGAGCTCAAGGAGGTCACAAGGTCGGTCTCTGAGGTATCCAGTAGAATGAACACCATTGAACAACAACAGGCCACTACCAAACAATGGGTGGGAGCACTAGAAAGGGCAAAGTCGGTGATGCAGCAAGCCCAATCGGACTCTAACCTACAAACAATCAGAACTTTGATGCATCTGGACGACATGGAGAACAGAAGTCGCTGGAATAAAATCCGGATCTGCCGACTCCTGAAAACAACAACCTTAATGAAACTTTCATCAAGATAGTTTAATTTTATTAGTTTCATCAGGACTATCATCCGCATCCTGGATAGGCCTCCTGGACAGGCACGTCGAGTTTGATAGCGTTCATAGAGCCCCCGACTCGCGTTCCACAGATCCTGCCAGGCTGGGGGATGTGGTGTTCTGTGTGCATTTTTTTCAGAGTTAAAGAGAACATAATGAAAAGAGCAGGGGAAAGAGGCCCCATCTCCCACAATTGATCCCAGATAACCTAGAAGGTTGACGGCAGAAGGAGACCATATGGTCCATCTAGTCTGCCATTATGTGTATACTTTATGTACTGTTTATCTTAGGATAGATATGTGCGTATACCAGCCATGTTTAAATTCACTTACTGTGAATTTTTCAACTACCTCTGCTGGAAGTTTGTCCCAAGCATCTACTACTCTTTCTGTAAAATAATCTTTTCTAACATTGCTCCCGATCTTACCTCTGACTAGCTTCAGGTTGTACCCCCTTGTTCTATCATTAAGTTTCTTCTTAAAAACATTTCTCTCCTGAACCTTATTCAATCCTTTCACATATTTAAATGTCAATCATGTCCACTCTCTCCCTTCTTTCCTCTAGACTGTAAAAAATAAATTTAAGTTTAAGTCCTTCTACCATTTTAGTTGCTTCTTTTTGCAGGTAAAGTCTCCAGAACTGCACACAGTATTCTAGCTGTGGCCTCACCAGGGCTCTATACAGCAGCATCACAAACTTCCTCTTGCTATTGGTGATGCCTCGCTCTATGCAGCCGAGCATCCTGCTTGCTTTTCCCACTGCCTGGCTACACTGTCCATTAAACTCCAGTTTCCACAGTTCTGATAATTTATCCAGCAAAGCTGAATCGTTTTCTATGTTGCAGACACCTCCAGGAGTGTCCACCCTAATACTAACCTTTGTATCATCAACAAACAGGCAAATTCTTCCTACCAAGCCTTCTCCTACGTCACTTCCAACATATTAAAAAGAATGAGGCCCAGGACAGGGCCTTGTGTCACACCATTTTTAGCTCTCCTTTGTTCAGATTGCACGCCATTAACAACAACCTGACTCTTCAGCCAGCTGGAAAGCCACTGAGCTATCCGGGGATTAAGTCCTAACTTCAATAACTTATCTATGAGCTCTTTATGTGGTACAGTGTCAAAGGCTTTGCTAAAATCCAGATAAGCGATATCCAGAGCACCACCTAACACTTTTTTAAAAATATTTTTATTTATAGTTTTCAGGTTACAAAATTGCAACAACCACTTACTTAGAACTTAATTGCCTTCAACCTTTAACCTGTGAAATAGGTGTAAGAACTCTACTGATTTAAACTTAAACATACAAAGACAACATTCTCACACACTCTCATACTCGCCTGCAAACAGTCATGCTAACCTGTATGGGGAGTATTATGCAGAACTGGTGGAATGAGCAACAGGGCAATCCTAATCATTAGTGGAGTTAGGAGCATTGAGCCAAGCCTCCCACACACATTCGAATTTGTTTGGGCACCACCTGGCCAAGTAGATCATGTTATATAAAATTAGCTTCCCATGCACTAATTGCTTTCAGATTGACAGAGATGGTTTATTCGAGTGCTTCCAATTAAGTAGTATATTTCTTGCATAGAACATTAGTAAACCTCACCCCAGAACACAGAGATCAACAGGCATTCCCAGACCATGTGCAACAGGGTACCTGACCTGACCCTACATCTAGGACATAGATCCAACTTCATTAGCCCCATTCTTTTAAATTTAACTGGGGTCAGGTAAGCCCGATGGAGCCACTTAGCTTGGTTCAGTCTATCTTTAGAGTCTATGACTGAGGAGTACAGATTATCTATTGCTTCTTCCCAGTCTCCTCAATCCAGATCTGGGATCAGTGTTTCCCATTTTCCCAACGCTGTATCCAGAGGGGAAGGGAGAGTTAGAAGAAGGGTGTTATATAATGTTGAGGTGGGCTTACTAAGGTCCTTGGACCTCTCCAGGGAATCCACCGATGATTCCATCCACTGCAGCCCCTCTAGAGGAATATGAGCCCTAACAGCATGCCGGAGTTATAAGTAGTGGAAGAAATCCCTTGGTGATAGTGCGTACTCTTGGCATAGCTGCTCATATGACATCAGGGTCCCCCAGAGAACAGCTGCACAAGCAGGGTGATTCCCCGTTTTTTTCCAAAAAACTGTGGGAGGTACGTCTACTCAGGCAGTTTGGGGTTATCCCATAAAGGCATGTTTGGGGACCATTCTGTACACGAGACCCTGCAGGGGGAATGAAGGGCCCATCAAAGCAGTCTCCAGGGCTATCACCAGATTATCAAAGGCAGTTCATCCACCAGGTGGCATATACTAATTGAGTAGCATAGAAATATAATAGCGTATGTGGTGTGGCCAAGTCCCCAAACCTCAGCAAGGGGTCTAAGAATGGACCTGTTCACTTTAGGGGGGAAGTTACCCAGATTATTTTGAATAATATGGAGTCTACAACCCGAAAGTAGGAGGATGGCAACACAGTGTGTGATACATATATGAAAGCTTAGGGAGAAAAAAACATTTGAAACATTTTGATACGGCCAAGTACCGATAGAGGGAGAGCCGCCCACTGAAATGTCTTCCTCTTAAGGGCAACAATCACCAGGCTTATATTCTAAGTATGTCACACACCCCGCTTCAGAATAGTCATTACACTTGGGTTATACCGACCTGTAGAGGGCGATCTTGCAGAGATGTCATGAAAAAAAGGGAGCCCCCTCCCGGTCCATAAATACCTGGGACCTCCCACTCATTCCCCAGTCTTTCATCTCTGCAGACAGCGAGCAAGTCAGAAGATGGATGTCTCCTCCTTGCAGGTAGCCGGAGTAACTCCCGGCCCCCCTCTTTTGGTCTATTTCTGCCTGGACCTACTGTTATCCCCCTTTTTTAATAAAGAGCCTCCCAGCCTAGGCTACGGGTCCGGGCAAGGGTAGACGGCACCTTATGGTGCTTTAGGAGCTATGCTCCACCGTGAGACCCCATACTAAGGGGTAGGTGGTATTCCGGGTTGATGACCCCGGTTGGGATGCCCTGTCCTTGCCCTTACACCTTGGTGGTGTTATTTCCCCCCTTCCCCGGTCACCCATTGTTCCCTACAGCTAGGGGGGGGCGCTTATTCCCGTTTTCCTTAGCATGCTTTTGTGCTACTTATTGTGTGTATGTGGTACGCGAGATTGATACGTTTCCCTTGGCCGGGCCGGCGGTTTGCGGCACCGCCGGCCGTTACTGACAGTCTCCGGGGGAGCTTCTTCCCCTCCGGTGCGGTTTCGGAGGGGGCGGGGCCGGGTGCGGGGTGCGATCCTGCGGCCCGCTCCCTCCCTCCGTGCTGCTGGTGCCGCTGCGGAGCCCGGTCACTGGCCGGGAGCCGCGTTGTGTCAGGGGAGAGGGGCGAGGTCGGGCGCAGCGCGTGGTCCGCACCGGCCCGCCCTTCTTCATCCTTGCTGCCAAGTTCCCTTCGCCTCGTGCAGGACGCCATTACTGTAAGCGCCCAGTGGGCTCCATTCTCTTCTTGGCTGTGATTCTGCTTGTTAGAGCATTGATATATTTCTTTTTACATGTATGGGTGCCTTGACCCTTCTGTTTATGTGCACAGCATTTGTGTGATATGTGTGTGATAGTTCCTCTTTTTGTATTCCAGGCAGACCGTTGTTGGATCTTAAAGGGTCCTCCCGGTCTTAGGGTCCCTGGTTTAGTTTAAGAACTCCCTATAAATCCTCCCACTCGGGACACAGAAGGGGCATCCCGGGTCGCTTATATTGCGTAATTCCCTTGGGTATTGCGACTACCGATAAAATCACCATATGGAGGCTTCCCAGGATACCGGGCTTGGGCTCCCCTCGGGGCAATCCCGGCAGTGTTTGGGGTGTGGGGTATCCCTTACCGGGGATGATGTATTCCTTTGCATACCATGTGCGCAGCAGACTATTACGCGGCAGTCCGGATCCCATGCGTCTGGTTCTGCGCCGCCGGTCCCTTCACCTACCCCTCCCCGCCTGATCCGAACCCCATGTGATGTTGTCATGGATGGGGAGTCGCAATCTGAGGTGTGTGCCAGATTGGCCAATCTTGAAAAATTATTTTCTAGCGCTGTTGCCAGAAAGGCCCCGGCTAAGAGAAAGCACTTGTCCCCAGCCACGCTGGCTTCTGATTTTGAGGAGTTTGATTCACTGGACTGGTCTGATTACCCCCCCCCCCACTAGAGGAAGGGGAGCTATTTGAGGAGTTGGATGGTTCTGACGATCAGCAGTTTGTTGGCACTGATGCCGAGCGGGGTCAGGGGGATTCTTTGGATACCCCTAAGGTCCTGGCTCATATGTTTGAGGTTCTGGCAATTTCTCCTCCTGAAGTGGCTCTTCCGCAGAAGGGGGGAGTTCTTTGAGGAGGCTAAGCCGCGCTTGGAATTCCCTAATCAAAAGCATATCGATGGCATTATTCTTAAGGAATGGGAGAGGCCTACTCGGCTTCCAGGTGTTCCTCCGGGTTGGGATAAGAAATATCCCTTTCCGGTGGATGCGGTGAAACGCTGGTCGTCCCCTCCCGAGGTGGACGCCCCTGTTTTGGGGTTGTCTAGCACCTCTGTTTTGCATTCTCCTGACTGTTCTACTCTCAAGGATGGTGAGGACAAACGCATTGACCAGATGGCCTGTCACGATTTTGCCAGTGTCTGGTCGGCCTTGCGGCCAGTTTGTGCTTCGGCGCTTTTAATAGTGGCTTCTAGGTCGGTTGTTAGGGACCTGTTGTCTACTTCCAGGCTTGACCCGGCTAGTGATGAGTTCACTGCCCTTAAGCGGTGCGAATTGTTTTTGTCATTTGTGCTAGCCGCCCTGGATGACACCATAGTGATGTGTAGTAGAACTTCGGCCTTGCTTGTGGCTATTCGGCGGTCGGTTTGGTTGCCCCAGTGGGCAGCTGATTTTGTGTCCAAAAAGTCGCTTACGGCTCTTCCCTTTCTGGGCTTCCAGCTCTTTGGAGAAAATTTGGATTCGGTCGCAAAAGGAGGTAGGTTACCTCAGCGAAAGAAGCAACATCGTCCCTTTCGGGGGGCGGCTTCCTTTACCCCTTCCTTTCGTGGGGCCAGAGCTGGATGGGGATTTGCTGTCTTCTCCTCCAGAGGTGTTTCTTGGAACAGGGGAAGAGGATGTGCCCATCCAGGACACAGCTGGGGCTCTAAGCCCAAAGCCGCTGCCAAGCCGGCTCAGCAATGAGGGGGCGCCCTCACCCTTGCGGGTGGGGGGACGGCTGCGACACTTCTTCCAGGTCTGGGACCAGGAGGTCTCGGACAGATGGATTCGGGAAGTGGTGTCTTCCGGTTACAAGCTGGAGTTCGAGATCCGGCCTCCTCCCAGATTCTTCAGGTCTCGGGTGCCCTTGGATCCTCTGGCCGCGCAGGGGCTCCGGGCGACAGTAAAAGATCTCCTGGACATGGCTGTCATCTGCCCGGTGCCTTCCTCAGACCGGGGCCTGGGATACTATTCCAATCTGTTCACGGTGCCCATCCTGGATCTGAAGCTTCTCAACAGGTTTATCCGTCCCAGGAAGTTCCGCATGGAAACTCTGCGTTCAGCCATAAATTCGCTTCATCAGGAGGACTTCATGACGTCCATAGACATCAAGGATGCTTATCTGCTTATTCCAATCTTCCCGGCACATCAAAGATTTCTCAGGTTTGTGGTGGAAGATCGGCATTTTCAGTTTGTGGCTCTTCCGTTTGGCCTTACCTCGGCTCCAAGGGTTTTCACCAAGGTGCTGGCGGGGGTGATGGCCCACCTCAGAGCCCAGGGTATCCGCATCGTGCCTTATCTGGACGATCTTCTCATTATGGCATCCTCTCTCAGCCAGGCGGAGCTAGATACCAGGACTGTGGTATCCACTCTGGAGAGATTCAGCTGGGTGATCAACTATCCCAAGACAGGTCTCTGCTGTCATTGGATCAGTCTTTTCTGATGTCCCCCTGAGTTCGGCATTCCCTTCGGTGGTGGCTGGAACCAAGCAATCTGATGAGGGGCAGATCCTTTCTGACCCCTTGTTGGGAAACGGTCACCATGGATGCCAGCCTGTCAGATTCGGGGGGAGGGGGGTTTGGAAGGATCTTCAGTTTCAGGGACTGTGGGGGCCTCAGGAGGCTCACAATCCCATCAATGTTCTGGAGCTGAGAGCCGTCAGGTTGGTTCTGGTTCACTTGACTCATCAGTTACAGGGTTTGCCGGTTCAAGTTCGGTCGGACAATCGGACGGCGGTCGCCTACATCAATCACCAGGGAGGGACTGGCAGCAGGCGTGCCCTCAGGGAAGTGTTCTTGATCCTGGCTTGGGCAGAGAGCAATGTCCCATGCATCTCGGCGGTGTACATTCCGGGAGTGGAGAACACGGAGGCGAACTCCCTGAGCAGGTGCTCATCTCACCGGGGGGAATGGTCTTTCAGCCCCAAGGTGTTTCGGTCACTTTGCCACAGGTGGGGGACTCCGGTGGTGGACCTCTTTGCCTCTCGTCACAATCACAAGCTTCCGGCATTTGTGTCTCTCTCGCGGGATCCGCTGGCTCTGGCAGTGGATGCCATGTCTCTGAACTGGAGGGATCTGGGGTTTCTGTACCTGTTCCCTCCGTTCCCCATGGTGGGCAAGGTGGTGCGCAAGCTGGCACTAGAGGGTGTGTCAGCAATCTTGGTGGCTCCAAGATGGCCAAGACAGGTTCGGTTCGCAGATGTGGTGCGGTTGGCAGCGGATCAGTTCGATCTGCCCCTTCTGCCGGATCTGCTCACTCAGGGTCAACTACTCTACCCCAATTTACCAACACTGGCTTTGACAGCGTGGCTGCTGAAACCTCCATCTTGAAGGAGGAAGGTATTTCTGATGCTGTTATTCAGACTCTGGTTAGGGCTAGAAAGAGGTCTTCCTCTGCCTTCTACTATAGGATTTGGAGGTCTTATATTGATTGGTTTGAGGTCCGGGCCTTGCCTTGCAGGGTGTTTTTTATCCCTAGGGTTTTGGAAATTCTGCAACATGGTCTGGACTTGGGTTTGCAGCCTAGTACGTTGAAAGGGCACGTTTCTGCCCTGGCGGTTTTCTTTCAAATGTCTTTTGCTCTTCATCCTCTGGTTAAGACCTCTTTCCAGGGGGTTACGCATGTGCGGCCTCCTAGGAAGCCTTTGCTCCCAGTTTGGGATTTGAATTTGGTTCTTTCTGCTTTTCAGGGTCCTCCTTTTGAGCCTTTGCAGGATATTGCTCTTTCTACGCTTACTCAGAAGGTTGCGTTCGGTGTGTATCGGAGTTGGCGGCTTTGTCCATTAAGGCCCCATACTTTGAGAGGCATCAGGACAAGGTTGTTTTCCGCTTCAAGACATGTTTCCTTCCTATGGTGGTTTCTGCCTTTCATCTTAATCAGGACATTGTTCTACCCTCCTTGTGTCCTAAGCCCAGCAATGACAAGGAGAGGGTCTTGCATTCTCTGGATGTGGTTCGCTGTGTGAAGTACTATTTAGTGGCTACTTCTTCTTTTCGTAAGACTGATGCCCTTTTCGTGGTGCCCTCCAGGCCATTGTTGGGGCCTATTCTGCCAAGGGGAAGATTCCCCCTTTTCGTGTTACTGCTCATTCTACTCGTGCTGTTGGGGCATCCTGGGCTTTCCAGCATCAGGCCTCTGTTGAGGAAGTTTGTAAGGCAGCTACTTGGTCTTCCGTTCACACTTGTTCCAAGTTTTACAAGGTTGATGTGCGGGCCTCAGCGAATGCTGTTTTTGGCCGCAAAGTTCTGCAAGCTGCAGTGGTTTAAGTTTGTGCATTATTGCCTTGTTTTGGATCCCTGCCCTTTATGGACACTGCTATTGGTTGTCCCAAGTGTAATGACTATTCTGAAGCAGGGGAGTGTGTGACATACTTAGAATAATACCATTTTGTGATTACTCACCTGTAAAATGGGTATTATAAGTATGTCACACGCCCCGCCCTTTGGTATTCTGGATCCTTTATATGGTGAACCTTTTTTACTGTTACTGGTTATTTTGGCTCTTCCTGGTCCCTTTACTGCTGTCTTAATACTGGGGAGTGAGTGGGAGGTCCCAGGTATTTATGGACCGGGAGGGGCTCCCTTTTTTTCATGACATCTCTGCAAGATCGCCCTCTACAGGTCCGTATAACCCAAGTGTAATGACTATTCTGAAGCGGGGTGTGTGACATACTTATAATACCCATTTTACAGGTGAGTAATCACAAAATGGTATTATTAAGCTCAATAAACCTAGAGGCGTCTATATGCATGACAATTCCCAGGTACTTAAATTTGTCTACCCTCCGAAGCGATGAGTCTGGAGAGATCTGGGTGCCCTCTGGCCCATCCATTAAGTATAAACTGGATTTCTCCCAATTGACCTTTAAGCCCGAAAATGATCCAAATTTGTATCTCGAGGAGTGTTGGATCAGCAATGCCAAGGGCTCAATAGCCAGCGCAAACACTGCTCCCCACATTATTGTGTTTGATTTGTAGATCTCCTCAGATTGATACTCGTCGTTTGACCCGGCATAAACCCTGATTGGTCAGTCCCAATTAGTGAAAGTATCATCTTATTTAGGCAAAGCGCTAGTATATCGGCTAGAACCTTGGCATCCTGATTCAAGAGAGAGATTGGTCTATAAGAGCTACAGGAGTCCGGGGGCTTCTCTTCCTTATAAATCAGGATAATAATTGCCTGTGCAAAGGACTCGGGGAGGGTCTCTGGTAGCAGAGCCCCTGAAAAAACCTCGAGCGATCTCTGAGCTATAGCTTCTCTGTTCTTCTTGTACCATTCTGACGGCAGGCAGTCTGGCCTGGGGCCTTCCGGTTAGGCATCAGGGCAATTGCCTTAACAATTTTGTCACACGTTATTGGGCTATCCAACATTGCCCTATCTGAATCTGACACGGATGGGAGGTTTATGGAGTTGAGATAAGCCACTAGCCCCTCCGGGTCATATCGTTTACTTGTTGATTGTCAAATTGTTGAGAAATGCCCTCTGAATCTGTGACAAATTGTGTCTGATTGGTAATGCCTGCTATTAGCATTTGCAGGTTGTTCTCTGCTCTGGAGAGAAATGCCAATGTTCCGTTTTTTTTTTTTATCCCTGTTTAAACAACACTCTTCCTAGTGGAATCAGTTAATGCAAGGTTGTACCCCCTCTGACTGCTTTACCCACACTTCTTTTATGGTTCTAATGGCGCTACCTCTAACCACCACCTTGAATGTATTCCAGTGTATGTTAACTGAGGGCTCCTCGGAGGGGGTCTGAGGGGGGCTCTCCGGCGCCAGGAGTGTTTGGATAAGGTTTCACACAAAATTTTGGGGGCATCCCCTTCCACTCTCTCTGGTATCCTGAGAATTCTGATATTAATACAGCGGTTTCGGTTCTCCAGGTCCTTCACTAGTTCCTTGAGGGTCTTCACTTGGCACCTTAGGGAATCAACTGCCGAACCATCCTCTGCCTCTCCAATTCTCTCTGACTCTCTATCTGCTCTATCTCCAATCTTGTCTAGGTCATGTTTAAAGAAATTGAGCTGCTCCTACAGATTATCAAACTTTGCTGTGAGGACACTTTGACAGTTAGTGATGGCTGCCATTATTGCAGCAATATCAGGATTAGAAGTAGATGAAACCGGGCGATTCTCCACAGACTCGGCCATTGTTTGCATGCTGTAGTGTAGTAACACAGTGTGCCTCTTTTTATTGCCTTTCATATAGAGAGGGGGTTCCTGACTAGCCGCTCACTTTTCCCCCCAGCTTCACGGGCCACCTATGAAGCCAATGTGGAGAGATGGAGGGGGTATTTGTCAGGGGTTCCCCAGGAGTCACATAGCAGAGTAAGAAGAGGAAGAGGTGACACCAATCCGAAGCTGATCCGTTTGGGTTAGGCCAGGTGTTGCAATATTTATCTGGGCAGCCAGAGTCTTGGGGCCTCAGGACTCCCAGCCTTGGTGTATAAGAAGGTGCAGACAGGCTGGCTGATGACACCCGGGCCCTCTCCCCCGCACATGCAGACAGCCAAAGGAAGATGCCAAGGGGAAGCGAGGAACCCTCGTGACCAGCTCCAAGCAGCAGGCGGGAAATGTTCCTCCAGCCAGCAGGCCCCGCATCGGGGAAGGAGGCCGACGGGGTGAAGGCAGATGAGGCTTGTGGTCTTCAGTGGAGGACAGAGGAGCCAACTGCTAAGCTCAAACAGTCGACCAACAACACCACTGCCAATAAGGAGGAGACAGGGCTGGCAGAGGAAGCCACTGAATTGCAGAGCGGGAGAGGGGCACTAGTTGGTGCATGGGGGGGGCAGCCGCCGATGACAATCCAGCCCGGCTTCAGCTCAGCAGCTCCCCACCCCCATCCCGACACAGCCACCCAGCCTGCAGGTTCCCATCGTTCGGATGAGGCTGCCTCTCCTCACTCTGTCCTTGCTCACAAGATGGTGTCAGACCTTCTTCGCTCATCAGCAGCTGGTGGAAGTTCCAGGTAAGTCGGGGAGGGGGACCTGATCAATTTGGCAATCTTGTTGCCATGCCCCCTTCATCTAACACTTTAGTGACATTGTCAAAGAAATCAATAAGATTGGTCTGACATGATCTGCCCTCAGTAAAGCTGTGCTGTTTTGGGTCAAACAGGTTATTAAAAAACATTTCCCATCTAAAAATTAAGAGAATTTCCATTAGTTTGACCACTATATATGTTAAACTGGCCTGTAATTACTGGCTTCTTCTCTACTCCCCTTCTTATGGATTGGTACAACATTGGCCATTCTCCAATTATCTGTAACCTCACCAGTTGAAAGGAAATGGTTAAGTAAGTCAGAGGGGCTGCAATCACAAATCTGAGTTCCCTTAAAACTCTGGGTGGATTCCATCTCGACCCATTGCCTTACTTACCTTTAGATGTGCCAGCTCGGCTAAGACATCAGCCTACAAAAACTCCTGGAGCTGGACCTTCCCAGCTGGATGCTATGCTATGTCCATACCTGCTATGGCATTTGAAAGCCACTATCTGAGAATACTGAACAAAAGTAGCTATTCAGATGGTCAGCCTCAGCCTTATAACCATCAATATTATACGTTTTTATTCTTTCTGTCACCAATATATCGGAAAAAGGTTTAATCTCCCCTCTTCACAGATTTGGTCATTTCATCCTCCTTTTGCCCTATAGCAGCATTTATAATCAGTTTTGCTTCCCTATGCTTAATTTTATACACCTCTCTGTCAGCTAAACTTCCACCTCCACTTTGATTCTAGTATGGGATCGCATATTTCCTGTTTTTATCCTAAACCATAAGTATTGATGGTCACTGGAACCCAGATTATTTTCAACCCTGACTTCAGGCACCAGATCCTCATTGGTCAGAACTAAGTCCAGAATGTTATCTTCTCTAGTGGGTGACGTCACAAGTTGTTTAAGAGATGCTCCATTAAGGGCCTCTAATACATTCCTTCTCTTGCGTGTTGATGCATTTGGGATATTCCAGTCCAAATAAGGAATGTTGAAGTCACTTATAATTACAAAGTCCCCAATTCTCTGATTTTATCTATTAACAGGTTATCTAAATCCTCAGATTGCCCAGGGGGCCTATATATAACACCAATTCTGACCACCGCTCCTCTCTTTAGTCTGCATGGTAACCCAGAGAGTTTCTAGTTCATTATATGTATGCTGAATTATTGTTGATTGAAGAATTTATTCTTTACATAAATTGCTACTGCACTGCCCTTTCTTTCTAATCTGTCTTTTCTGTACAATGTGTATCCAGGCATGGCTATCTCCCAGTCATTGTGATCCTTGAACCAAGTCTCTGTTATAGCAACAAGATCTAATTCATCTCTGGATATGATAGCCATTAACTCACAGAGCTTGTTGCCTAAGCTGCAAGCATGGTACACATCATGTGGATGTTGTTGGTATTGCATTCTAGTATGTTTTTGGTCGGCGCCAGCTGGGTAGGCCGGCGTAAGTTGTTTGGCCTGTCTGTCCTGGGCGTTGGCCACCCCTTGGCCCCATGTCAGCTGGGGCATGGAGAGAAGGACTGAGAGCAGAGATGATCAGGGAGCCTTGTGACTGGGACGTGCCTCCCCCTTGGACCCTGTGTCCTTCGCTGAGGGCCCATTCCCTTGGACCTTTCTACAATATGGGTATTTATTATTCTCACCTCACCTTAATCTCATGAGCAGTCGTTCATCATACGAACCTTAGATGGCGAAGTGGAAGTGTCCACTCCGATGTTGGTCAGGGCCCGCCCACGATTTTGGGCATCTCACAGGGTGACTGCCTGCATGGGTTGGGGGGACTGGCGAGGTTGGCAGGGAGGGACCGCTGGGAGGATGGCACTGACTGAGCAGGCTGGTGTGATTCTACTTTGCAGGCCTGTCGGCACTGCAGTTTGCCCTGGTCCCTATGATGCTTGCATGGGCCCCAACTGGAGAGCCCCAGAGACTTTCAGGGTTGCACTGGGTTGACCTTGCATGGCTTTGGTGAACATGTGTGATATGTCAATTGATGGTGGTGCTGCGGTGGATTGACGGGTACCGCCAAAGCCTCTGCACCTCGCTGGCAGCTGTGGACTCTGTTGGTGGGGCAGGGGGGTGGTCCAAGGGTCGACTGTGCATTAGCTGATGGTGCATGAATATGTCTCTCCTTCCTCTCCTCATATAGAACAGGAGGTGGGGGTTGGGGCCCATCCCATGGGTTCCGATGCATGGGGCAGAGCCAGACTTGGGCACGCTAGAGGCCGGGCTCCGTGCTCGTGGGCCAGGTCAGACTATATAGGACAGGCCTGCGGGGCATCACTGCTGCCCCCACTGGGGGCCTTGGGGCACGGGGTCATCAATTCAGTTAAATGATCTAAGTGTAGTAATATTCATGGTGGGTGGAGTGACGTACCGGGGTAACTTGCACCGGGGGCGGATGGTGGGCCTTGGGGACCATCTGGCGCCTGGGGAGCTGCTTGCTGCCCTTGATGGGGGACCACCTACATTGTATTGTTTGTTCCTTTCTACAAAGGTTGCGGTGACCCCTCTGGGGCTCTATATATCCTTGGGCAGTTAGGGGAGTTTTGAAGTGGGGCCTCCCCCCCTCCACTGGATGGAGGGGTGGAGTGGCGGAGTGGCAGAGGGATCTGTGGACATAGTTACAGTTATATTTGCATCTTCGGTTATAGTTATGTTTGGCTCTAGTAGACATTACTGGATGCGGATGTGCGCATAGTGTGTACATGAAAGTGCATCTCCTTGCCTATGACCATAGCCTTCCACTTTCCCCCAGTAGGCCAGTTCGCTTACTTCTATACTACTATAGGGGTAATTTAGTGAACACTAGCAATAGTACTTACTTATTCTCTCTAGCAACACTCTCTGGTCAGTCTTCCTTTTTTATTTACTCTTTGTGTTCCCCCTCCACTTCCCCTCTTCCACTGTTTTAACCTTTGCTTCTCCGCCGAATCTCTCCCCCCCTGTCCGATACCCAGCCCCCTCTTCTGTACTGGGAATAGCAGCACGTGGACAATGGCGGAGCTAATAGTTTGCTGCTTTAATGTTAAGGGAACGAATGTCCTTGGAAAGCAATCGCAGATTGTTTACAACATGAACAAAGGGGGGTGGGAGCAGCTCAATCACTATTTATACAAAATTATCAACATTATTATTCAGGGCCTGGGAACTAATTTACCGCCCAGTTTAACCCTCTCATCAACTAAATATCAAGCAACAAACATGTCTAGCTATGTGGAAAGACAGAGATTTGGTTGCATATATCTGCAGATACATGTGGAAGCCACACTGCCCCGACAAGGCACTCTGTGTTTAGTGTGGTCCCTACTCTTAATTCTGAGTCCCCAAAGTTGGGACATGCAATGCAGACAAATATCTGAGAGCTACTCAACTGGGCGGTAAATTAGTTCCCAGGCCCTGAATAATAATGTTGATAATTTTGTATAAATAGTGATTGAGCTGCTCCCACCCCCCTTTGTTCATTTGAATTGCCATGAGCACAAGCAGGGAGGAATTCAGCTAATATGGATTTCTCCCTGTGAAGTGTTCTAAGGGGAGGCTGGCTGCTTCCCAGGTGAGTAGCTCTCAGATATTTGTCTGCATTGCATGTCCCAACTTTGGGGACTCAGAATTAAGAGTAGGGACCACACTAAACACAGAGTGCCTTGCCGGGGCAGTGTGGCTTCCACATGTTTCTGCAGATATATGCAGCCAAATCTCTGTCTTTCCACATAGTTAGACATGTTTGTTGCTTGATATTTAGTTGATGAGAGGGTTAAACTGGGCGGTAAATTAGTTCCCAGGCCCTGAATAATAATGTTGATAATTTTGTATAAATAGTGATTGAGCTGCTCCCACCCCCCTTTGTTCATTTGAATTGCCATGAGCACAAGCAGGGAGGAATTCAGCTAATATGGATTTCTCCCTGTGAAGTGTTCTAAGGGGAGGCTGGCTGCTTCCCAGGTGAGTAGCTCTCAGATATTTGTCTGCATTGCATGTCCCAACTTTGGGGGCTCAGAATTAAGAGTAGGGACCACACTAAACACAGAGTGCCTTGCCGGGGCAGTGTGGCTTCCACATGTTTCTGCAGATATATGCAGCCAAATCTCTGTCTTTCCACATAGTTAGACATGTTTGTTGCTTGATATTTAGTTGATGAGAGGGTTAAACTGGGCGGTAAATTAGTTCCCAGGCCCTGAATAATAATGTTGATAATTTTGTATAAATAGTGATTGAGCTGCTCCCACCCCCCTTTGTTCATTTGAATTGCCATGAGCACAAGCAGGGAGGAATTCAGCTAATATGGATTTCTCCCTGTGAAGTGTTCTAAGGGGAGGCTGGCTGCTTCCCAGGTGAGTAGCTCTCAGATATTTGTCTGCATTGCATGTCCCAACTTTGGGGACTCAGAATTAAGAGTAGGGACCACACTAAACACAGAGTGCCTTGCCGGGGCAGTGTGGCTTCCACATGTTTCTGCAGATATATGCAGCCAAATCTCTGTCTTTCCACATAGTTAGACATGTTTGTTGCTTGATATTTAGTTGATGAGAGGGTTAAACTGGGCGGTAAATTAGTTCCCAGGCCCTGAATAATAATGTTGATAATTTTGTATAAATAGTGATTGAGCTGCTCCCACCCCCCTTTGTTCATTTGAATTGCCATGAGCACAAGCAGGGAGGAATTCAGCTAATATGGATTTCTCCCTGTGAAGTGTTCTAAGGGGAGGCTGGCTGCTTCCCAGGTGAGTAGCTCTCAGATATTTGTCTGCATTGCATGTCCCAACTTTGGGGGCTCAGAATTAAGAGTAGGGACCACACTAAACACAGAGTGCCTTGCCGGGGCAGTGTGGCTTCCACATGTTTCTGCAGATATATGCAGCCAAATCTCAGTCTTTCCACATAGTTAGACATGTTTGTTGCCTGATATTTAGTTGATGAGAGGGTTAAACTGGGCGGTAAATTAGTTCCCAGGCCCTGAATAATAATGTTGATAATTTTGTATAAATAGTGATTGAGCTGCTCCCACCCCCCTTTGTTCATTTGAATTGCCATGAGCACAAGCAGGGAGGAATTCAGCTAATATGGATTTCTCCCTGTGAAGTGTTCTAAGGGGAGGCTGGCTGCTTCCCAGGTGAGTAGCTCTCAGATATTTGTCTGCATTGCATGTCCCAACTTTGGGGGCTCAGAATTAAGAGTAGGGACCACACTAAACACAGAGTGCCTTCCCGGGGCAGTGTGGCTTCCACATGTTTCTGCAGATATATGCAGCCAAATCTCTGTCTTTCCACATAGTTAGACATGTTTGTTGCTTGATATTTAGTTGATGAGAGGGTTAAACTGGGCGGTAAATTAGTTCCCAGGCCCTGAATAATAATGTTGATAATTTTGTATAAATAGTGATTGAGCTGCTCCCACCCCCCTTTGTTCATTTGAATTGCCATGAGCACAAGCAGGGAGGAATTCAGCTAATATGGATTTCTCCCTGTGAAGTGTTCTAAGGGGAGGCTGGCTGCTTCCCAGGTGAGTAGCTCTCAGATATTTGTCTGCATTGCATGTCCCAACTTTGGGGACTCAGAATTAAGAGTAGGGACCACACTAAACACAGAGTGCCTTGCCGGGGCAGTGTGGCTTCCACATGTTTCTGCAGATATATGCAGCCAAATCTCTGTCTTTCCACATAGTTAGACATGTTTGTTGCTTGATATTTAGTTGATGAGAGGGTTAAACTGGGCGGTAAATTAGTTCCCAGGCCCTGAATAATAATGTTGATAATTTTGTATAAATAGTGATTGAGCTGCTCCCACCCCCCTTTGTTCGTTTGTTTACAACATGCATAGGCATAAAGCTACAATTCTGCTCCTTCAAGAGATGCACTTTAAAGTAGGGCATGTACCCATCATAACGAACAGATACTACACCTCATGGCATCATTCCCCCAACCCTAATACTAAGGCAACAAGAGTTTCAATTGCTATTCATAAATCTCTTCCCCACAAGGTGATGGATCTCGGGGTTGATCCAAATGGGCAGGATATATTTTTAAAAGTTGAACTGTTTGCAAAGGTATACACCACAGCAAATATATATGCTCCCAATGCTGACCAGGTCAGCATTAGTGTGAAAGTCCTCAGATTGCTGGAGGAGATCTCAGAAGGTACTCTACTAGTAGGGGGAATGTTAAGAACAGACTGAGAAAATATCTCTGATATGCAGCTGGTGGATACCTGGCGGGTCCTCCATGGATGAGAAAGAGACTTTTCCTTCTTCTCCGCTGCTAATAATTCACATAGTAGAATTGACTACCTATTGCTTAGTCACCATGCAATTTTATTGTCAGACCATGCCCCATTTTTTAGTGGCCCTGCCTGGGCTTTACCGGAGATGCTGGAGTTGGAGACTGAATGGCAATTTGCTCAGGGACGCTGTGTACTCATCTGGGATAGAGAAGCTATAAAAGATTTTCTTAGAAATTATGAGCTTGACCCCACACCTCTTCCATACCAGTGGGAGGCATTTAAATGTGTAGTTCGGGGGGAATTCATCAAGCTAAAGAGGGAACGAGCCATAAAAATAGCCCATCTAGTGTTATAATCTTGAATCTAATGAAAGCTAAAGAGAGGTTGCAAGGGCTTTATTATCAAGCCCATAGAGATGGGCCTCAAGAAATATTCAGAAATCATTGATATGCTGATCGCACATGATAAAGATTTGCTGGAATATGTGAAAAAGAGCAGAAACTAACTCAATTCGATCAGACCCAACATATTTGAGGCAACTAAGGACCTTACCTTATTTTGCAGGCATCCTATTCTAAAATAAATTGCTAATCTGAAAAAGAAGACAGGAAAATACTAATTGGAGACACAAGATTTGCATACACTGGATGTGTTGGGAGATCTGGACGTTGGTGCCTCCTGTGGCACAGGAGTATATGTTTTGGAATGTTTAAGTGCTCATTGGTCCTTCTTGACACGTCTCCCCTGTTTATGCTAGCCTTTGTTCTGATCCCCTAAACTAGCTCATCTTTGTTGCTCCTAGTACCCCCTGATCCCTTTGCTCATGTATCTGCTTGCTTTTTACCTGCTACTGTAATGTTGCTAGTATATTAACCTGTGTCTGTTGTTCTTTTCTTCTAGAAACCGCAAGATTGGACATTCGTTAAATGTACAATGTGTGGTGGATTGCAATTTACGCTTCTTCAGTACCTTGGTTTTGCTTAGGTGTAATTTTGCTAAAATTCATCAGTATATTTGCAGCCCTTAAGTCTTTAAAACAATTTAAAACCTCAAATATTTGTATATATTTTTGCCCTATAAGATGCACCCATTGTCCCCAAAATTGTCTTGGGGAAAATGGGCGATTGCAAAAAAACACAACAAAAAAGTGAAAAAAAAAATATATATATATACTTATATGAGCCTCATGCTGCGGCCACCGGCACACCAGCCGATGAAAGATCGGTGGGCAGGGTAACTGAACTCTGTTCACTGTCTGCGCTCTGGCCGCTGCTGGTACCGCCACGAGTTCTTGGGTTGGAGCACGAACACACCAGTTCCATTCAGCCAATGGGTCTGCGTCCTCGTCCCGGCTGCATGGACCGGGTGTGTGCGCACACCGGCCTGAGAATTATCCGCGGTACCAGCAGCAACCAGAGCGGGGACAGTAGGCAGGGTTCAGTTACCCTGCCCTCTCCCTGCCCACCGCTCTTTCATCGGCTGGCGTCCTGGTGGCCGCAGTGCAAGGCTCATGTAAGTATATCTTTTGTTCAGCGTCTGGGTGGGAGAGGGCATGGGGGGGTTCAGCCACACTGCATATGTGAATGGGCTGGAGGGATGCCACAGTGCATATGGGGAGTGGGATAGGGGACACCACAGTGCATATGGGGAATGGGAGGGGTGGAATGCCACACTGCCTATGGGAATGGGAGGGGGGAATGCCATACTGCCTATATGGGGAAGGGGTGGGGGGAATGCCACACTGCCCATGAGAAAGGGAGGGGGGGATGCCACTCTGCCCATGAGAATGGGAGGGGGGAATGCCACATTGCCTATATGGGGAATAGGATGAGGGAATGCCATACTGCCTATGTGAATGGAATGGGGGGAATGCCACACTGCATATGGGATGGGGGTATGGCACACTGCCTATGGGAAGTAGGTGGGTGAATGCCACACTGCTTATGGGAATGGGATGGGAGGAATGCCAACTGCCTATGGGAATGGGATGAGGGAATGCCACAATACCTATGGGAATGGGTTATGGGAATGCCACACTGCCTATGGGAAAGGGAGGGGGGGATGCCACACTGCCTATGGGAATGGGATGGGGGGAATGCCACACTTCCTATGCCAATGTGATGAGGGAATGCCACAATGCCTATGGGGATGGGATTGGGGAATGCCACACTGCCTATGGGAATGGGATGGGGGAATGCCACACTGCCTATGGGAATGGGATGGCGGGAATGCCACACTACCTATGGGAATGGGATAAGGGAATGCCACAATGGCTATGGGAATGAGATGGGTGAATGCCACACTGCCTATGGGAATGGGGGGAATGCCACACTGCCTATGGGAATGGGAGGGGGGAATGCCACATGTGGATGCCGCACTGTCTGTAATGGGTTGTTTTAGCACAACAGTCCTCCAAATCCTTGGTGCGTCTAAAATTACACCACATTGTCTAATAAGTTAATTTGTCAATAACTCCCAAGGAAAAGCTAGATGATGCACTTTTAAAGAGTTGTTTTTTCCCTTGCTTGCAAAAAATGAAATGTACAAATTCAAAAAATGCTACAAGCACTGTTTCAACACAGAAATCCTAACAGGGCAAAAGCATATATTAAAAGGGATTACACATCTGTTTTAATCTGATCCAGCCAGAAATCACCAGGCCTCATCCAAACTGTAAACAAGATGGCTGCTGTATTCAAGTTCACAAAGCAGGTCTCTCTATCCCAAACCAAATCTCATCATCATCTGTCTCCATTCAAAACACAACTGTGTGTTCTTCAGCTGCCCAGAGCAAATCTCCCAGTCTCTCAC
The DNA here is from genome assembly GCA_027917425.1 of Gastrophryne carolinensis. Taxonomy (NCBI): domain Eukaryota; kingdom Metazoa; phylum Chordata; class Amphibia; order Anura; family Microhylidae; genus Gastrophryne; species Gastrophryne carolinensis. The sequence goes on along the minus strand of CM051238.1, from coordinate 109,135,655 downwards.
CAACCCAGCTGTTTGTTCCAGGCTGACCCATTTGTTTCATTTGAAATGGTGCAGGTGATCTCTGATTGGCCCAGACAAACTAACCCAGGTGATATTCTGATTGGCTCAAATAAAACTATCACACGTGATTTTCTGCTGCCAACTTAATTTGCATGCAAATGCACACATGAAACTAAACTCAGGCCAAGCCAGTCGTCAGAACAAAGGAAGGTCCCCCACCATGCTGCATAACCAACCATGCTGACTAAACAGAAGGGGTCATCCTATATACAGTGTAATTTTCCCTGTGTCCTGTTCAGGTCGCTCCATTCCTTACATGTGTGTATTCGCCACCAGGTGGCGCACAGCTACTGCAAGACAAAAAAGCTGTGACTCCTCACGGAGTAAAAAGGCAGGTGTCTCAATAGAATCCCCAGTGTTTGCTTGCAGTATTACTGCAAAGACGTCTGGATACTCTCTCTGGAATATCGCAACTGAGCGGGGCATTCCAAGCCTGATGGCCGCTGCACTCCTATTCCGACTGTCTCCGTGGCCCCATGTTGCCTCCCACCTTCAGCTGTACGGGACAGGTGAAGGTAGGAGAACGCAGAGGGTCAGACATTAGCAAGGCTAGGCTCTGGGGCCTTAGACCCTCTCCTGAAGGGTGGCTGGCCATAGGCGTTGGTGAGCCTATTTGGGGGGGGGGGGGACCACTTAAGTCCTTTTAGTGTGTGTCCCACAGCTTTATTATTTTTCTGTGTATGCATGTGTGTGCTTTTACTTCTCTAGGATTACCCCCCTCTATCCTCGGCATCTCCCTTCTCCCCTCCATCTTGTCTGCACATGTGAGGGGGGGGGGTGGACCTGAGCGGCGTTCTTCGCAAGGACGCGACCTCGGAGTTATGAGAAGCATGCCGCTCCGCCGCCGGAGGGGAGGGAGTCCCCTCTGGGGGCTGTCCTCCCCGTTCCCGCAGCTGGCCACCATTTTATTAATGAGCGCTGATCTTCTGGCGGGGGATCCTTGCGCCGCAGCTGGGGGGCGGGGGCACGCGATGACGCGTTCCGTGTCATAGTGGTGCGACCCGCCCCTCGAGGTACTGATGTCAGGCACCATTTTCCCTCACTTGCGGTCTGCTCTTAACCACATGCGCGTTTTTTCCTCAACGATGGCTGCCTCCCCCGAATATCTACGCCGGCTGGATGTCTTCTCAACATTGGCTTCCGGCCTGAGCCAGTCCTCTAACGCTCTTCTGTGGTCCCCGGAAGTCCCTCTTTTTATGTATTCTACGTTTTTTTTCATGTGTGCATGCGCTGTGGGACCTCGATATCAGCTGTGGGTTTGTGTTTCCTCCCGGTCTCCTACACCCCAAACTCCCCTCCCCCTCAACTCCCGCACTTCTTCTGAGGGATCACAAGAGGGACTACATTGGGGATCATTAGGTTGGGGCCATTAGCGCCTGTTAACTGGCATTAAATTGCCATAATCACCATAATGGAGGCTTCTGGGGATAGTGAGCTAGGAGCCCTTCGGGGTGAGTTGTGCTCCGCCTCATGTGTAGTACCTGTCCTCTAAGAGGACTCAGCGGGGTGATAAATGTGAGGATATTGATGGGTTGCCTTGACAACACATGTCATTCTGCTATATAAAATGGCTTCTGGAAACTATGACTTTGCTTCAGATGACGTTTTGTGTCCCTTGCGCCAGAAGCGTACTTCGGACTAGGATAGGGCGGGCGTCTCTGCCCCCAGCCCTACTTTACCTGCAGCCTTGCCAACACCCCCGCGCCTGCATTAGCTCCCAGTGAGGGGGAAGCCAGCAGGGGGTCCCACTCAGACTTGGCGCTACGGGTGACCAGCCTGGAGAGACAGTGATCTTGCACGGCTGCTGGGAAGACCATGAGTAAGAAGCTGCGCATTGAGCCTGGTTGCTCGATTTTTGCTGATGACTACGAGTATTTTGGCGGTTGGGACTCCATGGAGGGGGGAGAGCTGCTTGATGCCTCTGTTCCTCAGGGGATTGGTCGGGTGGCTATGACAGCGACCCTGGTTCTTCCTCGGACGAGGATTTGCATCTCCCCGATGACACGGAAAGGTTGTTTTCTTTAGTGTTTGTGACTTGCATAGTGTTTGTGACTTAGCCTAAGGAGGCTAAAAAGAAGCAGGGGGATATATTTCACCCTGAGAGGCAGCGGCTTGTTTCCCCTGAGCAGGGCCACTTTGTCAAAATGGTGTTCAAGGAGGGGGAAAGACCTAATAATTGCCGTCCGTGCCTACGGGCCTGGTCAGACAGTATTCCTTCTCTGCAGAGTTGGTTCGCCTCTGGCCCGTTCCCCCCCCCCCCCCCCCGAGGTGGATTCCCCTGCTGGGGTTATCTAACACTACAGTTATGCGTCACCTGATATGCTTCCTTTCGCGACCCTGTGGACAGGCGCATAGATCTGCTGGCTTGTCATGCCTTCACCTTTGTGGGCGCTAATCTTCGCCCCGTTCGTGCCGCGGCTATTGTCTCCTTAGTCATCAGAAAGGAGGTGGTACGACTTGTTGATATTACCAAGTCTCGCAAGTGGGCGGAGGAGTATAAGGACCTCCTTGCCTGCGTGGTTTATTGCTTTTGCGGTCTTGGCTATGGACGATAGTGTCCTGCTTGGCGCCAGGGCCTCGGCCCTACTTGCCGCGCTTCGTCACTCGCTTGGCTGTGGCAGTGGTCAGCCGATGCGGCGGCCTAGAAATCTCTCGCTAGTATCCCCCTTTTGGTGTTCAGGCTATTCGGGGAGCGTCTGGATCTCCTGACTAAGGATGGGAGACTCCCCCGGAGATGGAGGCCCGCACGGCCCTTTCGGGGTTCTTCTGCCTTTTCAGGTGACCGCAGAGTGTCCTGGGATCCAATCCTTCCTGGGGAACTATCTCCAAGCCCCCTCCAACTCCTCTCAGGCAGGAGGGGGTGTCCTCACCCATTTGGGTGGGGGGGAAGGCTTCTGTTATTTGCTCATGTCTGGAAGCAGCACGTCTCGGATCGGTAGATTCAGGAGGAGGTGTCCTCCGGGTTACATTATAGAGCTGGCAGCCTGGCCGCCCCCAAGATTCCTTAGTCGCGGATATCCCAGAACCTATTGACGGCGCAAGGTCTAGAGGGGACTTCTGCTGTGTGGTGTGCTTTTGTCCTGTACCTCGTCAAGAATGAGGCAGAGGGTTCTTTTCTAATCTGTTTACGGTGCCCTAGAAGGATGGTACGCTGAGGCCTATCTTGGACCTGAAGGATCTCAAGTTTGTCAGAGTCAGGCTTACTTCGGCCTGGCGACTTCATGACCACGGTGGACATCAGGCATGCTTATCTGCACATTCAGATTTTCCAGGGGTATCAGAGGTTCCTGAGGTTTGTGCTGGAGGATCAGCATTACCAGTTGTAGCGCTGCCGTTCGGGATATCCTCAGCCCCCCCGGGTGTTCACCAAGGTGCTGGCGGGTGTCATGGCTCGTCTGAGGAACCCGGGCATTCGTGTTCTGCCTTATCTGGATGACTTGCTGATTGTGGCTCAATCTCTTCAGCAGGCCGAGAATGATACCCGGACGGTGTTATCCACTCTCGAGGATTTCGGAATGGGTAATCAATCTTCCCAAGTCGTCTGTCACTCCGTTGATGGTGAGGTTTTCCTGGGCATGACGTTAGCCACGTTGCAGGTCGAGGTTTTTCCTGCCCCAACAGAAGGTGGCGGACCTCCAGACGCAGGGGCAGGCCTGACTGTCTTGTCAGTGGCCATCGATCCACCTGGGGATGAAACTGGTGGGTCTGATGTCATGCTTCGAGGCAGTGCCCTTCGCTCAGTCCCACATGAGACTTCTTCAATTGATTCTCTTGACTAGTAGGGACTGGATGCAGGAGTCCCTGGAACGGGATTCTCTCTGTTCCCCCAGACCAGACGTCCCTCTCATGGTGGTTGGACTCCAGAAATCTGTTGGTGGGCCAGTCCTTTCTGACTCCTCGTTGGGAGAGCGTCACAACGGATGCCGGTCTGTCCGGCTGGTGAGGTTGTCGGCAGACGCTGAAGTTCCAGGGCCAGTGGAGTCCACTGGAGACCCACTTTCCCATAAATCTTCTGGTGCTGGGAGCTATCAGATTGGTCCTTCTTCAGTTGACTCCCCATCTGCGGGGTCGGGCATTCCAGGTCCGCTCGGACAATCAGTTGGCTGTCGCTTACATCATTCACCAGGGCGGGACTCGGAGCGAGCGAGCTCTCCAGGAGGTGTCCCGGATCCTGGCTTGGGCAGAGGAGAATGTTCCCTGCATCTCGGCGATCTACATTCCCGGGGTGGAGAATCAGGAGACCTCCCCCTGAGGGGGGGCCTCTCGCCTGGGGGCATGGTCTCTCGGCATCTAGATCTTTCACACCCTGTGTCTCCGCTGGGGTCAGCTGGATGTGAATCTGTTTGCATCCGGGCACAATCAGAAGCTCCCATGGTTCGTCTCCCTGACAAGAGATTCTCTGGCCTTTGCCGCAGACGCACTGGCAAATCCTTGAACGAGGTTGGGGTGCATGCTTTGCACACAGGGGTTGCTGCGTCACCTCAATTTACAGACGCTGGCTTGACGGCTTGGCTGTTGAAACCTCCATCCTGATGGAAAAGGGGCTGTCTGTCACGGTTGTGCGTACCATGGTTCAGGCTCGGAAGAAGTTTTCTTCCATGATATATTACAGAGTATGGCCTGCCTACTTTGCCTGGTGTGAGTCCAAGAGCCTCTCTTGTCGCACTTTCTCTAGTTCAAAGATTTTGGAGTTCCTACAACATGGCTTGAACTTGGATATCCAACTAAGTACCCTCAAGGGTCAGGTTTCAGATCTTTTTCCAAGGATCTTTTTCGCCAGGGTCAGGTTTCAGATCTTTTTCCAAGGATCTTTCGTTAATCATAGACTGATCAAGACTCTTTCCCAAGGAGTTATTCATGTGCTTCCACCGCGTAAGCCTGTACTACCGGTGTGGGTAGCTCTTGTGTGAGGCTGTTTTTTGTCTGTTTGTTCTAACGGTGGTCTCTTTTGGTAACGATCGCCTCGGTGCATCGTTTTAGAACTGGCTGCGCTTGTATGATGTCTCCTTGCTTTGAGCGGCATCAGGATAAGGTGGTACTTCGCTTTAGACCGGATTTTTTATCTAAGGTCGTTTGTTCATTTCACCTTAATGAGGACATTGTATTACTTTCCTTGGTCTTTCTCCTTATAATTCTAAGGAACGGGCTCTCCATGCCTTGGAGGTGGTCATACTATCTCGAGAGGTTAAATACTATCTGGTTGTAACGGAATTCTTCAGGAAATCGGTTTCTGTCTCACTGAAGGATCTAGGAAGGGCTTGCCTTCAGCCAGATCCACTCTCAGTAGGTGGTTTGGACAGGCGGTGGTGCTAGCGTCCTCTGCCAAGGGGAAGGAACCCTCCTTTCGTGTTACTGCTCTTTCTACTAGAGCTATTGGTGCTTCCTGGGCTTTCAGCTCCAGGCCTCTGTTGAACAAGTTGTAAGGCCGCTACTTGGTCCTAACTAGGTTTTTACAGGGTTGAAGTTAGGGCCTCAGCTGATGCTGTCTTTGGCCGTAAGGTGCTTCAGGCGGTAGTGTCATTATCTACATGCTGTCGCCAGAGCCGTATTTAAGGTACATGCTGCCCTAGGCACTTTTGTTGCTCACGCCCCCCCCCCCCATTTACCACGATATGCATACTTACCTGAAAAATACTCCAACCCATTCCGCACCTGCAGTTCTTTTCCTGGCTAGAAGCCCATTAATGCAGACCTGGTTGCTGTGGCCTCCGTGCCATGGCTGCTGCAGTGATTTTTTTTGGGGGGGGGCATAGGTGGCCCTCTTCCTCCATGCCCGGAGCAGTGGCACACATATTTTAAAGGTATGCAAATTGGAGTTAGCGAAGAGGAGGAGAATGTTTTTTTTTTTTTTTTTTAATGGAGTGCAAGACTGCTTCAATTTGGGATGCGCTTGGTAGACTAGTGAAGGTGAAATTCCTGGTATTAGGCTGGCTTTAAGGGGGTATGGATATCTGTTGATCTGGTTTATAGCAGAACTACACTCAAAAAATTATTGTTGTTCCGCAGTACTACTTCACAGCGTGGCAGAAGGACCCGGGCAGCCCTGCTGCGTATCATGCGCCGTTAAAATAAGAAACCGGGTGGCACTTCTCGGCCTATTCTGTAGCAGCCGCTACATAATCGCGGCCAGTGCTGATAGGCTTCTCGTGGTGACACTCCCGCGTGACCTAGAGCAGCCTATCAGTGTGGCCAGTGGGTGAGCCTATCAACCCTGGCTGCGATTCTGTCTGGAAGTGGTGACTATCCCAGCACCCGGTTTCTTATTTTAATGGAGGCAGCCCAGGTCATGCTGCCTCGCTGCTAAGTAGTACTGTGAAACTACAGTCATTTTTGACTGTAGTCGCGCTTTAAAGAGTAACAACCCCCAGAAATGTCATTATCGTGGTGATTATTCATCTCAAGGAGGGCCATCCCGATTTCGGAAGCCCTGCTGTGCGTCAATGATTACTTTGCTGGTGATCCCCTGGTGCTTGTGCAGGCTTCCCTCCAATCAGCAGCTAGTGCTGACCTTTCCCCTCCCGCTGTGTACACCTGCTTCAGCCATTCAGAAATGCCTGCTGCCGATGCACACGTCAACTGAGGAAAGTCAGTGTTGTTGATGTGGCAGGCATACTGTATGTGCAGCAGGATCACTGGCGAGGTGAGTATACTAGGCCATTTAGGGGTTTCATCCAGTGGGGCATCTCAAATCGGGATGCCCTAGGGGGTCTAAAACACTATAGGGCTGGCAAAAGAGGCTTTTGTTCATCTTTAAAGTTGACCAAAAGCCAAAAAAGCCTTTTGGTGGGGGAGGGGGCATCCTGTTTTGGGATAACTGCATCTGCCCTACCTGCAGACATCCACACACACATCCTGCAAGGAAGAAGGAAGGTAAGTTGCTTCTGTTTGCCCAACCACCATAATAGTGAAATAGTTTGCACTAGTGATTTCCTTTGGCACAAAAACACGGCATGCAGTTGCACCCCTGACATGTGAAACAGCCCATTGGCTACTCTAGGCAGAATTACAATGTTCTGCAATTGCCTGCAAACGCTGGCCTTCCCTGCACAACTCTTTATGTCTCCTTGTCATCATACAACCTGTTGTGTCTGGGCCCCATAAACTACAGCTTTATACAATACTGCTCATTCCCAGGGCCGGATTAAGAGTGGTGGAGGCCCCTGGGCACAAAATCTGGTGGAGGCCCCCTGTATAGTATTTTTTTCCTTTAAATTATTAGTCCAGCAAAGTAACTTTTTTTTTTTTTAAATTGATGCTTACATTTTGTCCCACTGCAGCTGATCAGTGGTAGTCTGGAGCTCACACATCAGATCAGAAGTCCCCTGTGCCATCCAGGTTGTATCACCTGTCACAAAGCAGCCTTTGTGATTAGGTAAAGTAGGTAAGTAAGTAGAAGGGCAGTCAGGTAGGTAAGCAGATAGATGGGTAGGTCTGTTAATGGTAGGTTGGGTGTAGTCAGGTAGATGAGTATGTAGGCAGCTAGGTAGGTTAGGTAGGGACATGGGTGGGTAAACATGTAGATACATAGGTAGGTGAGTGGGTAGGAAGGGTAGATAGCTGAGTAAGTAGTTGAGTAGGTAGGAAAGTAAGTAGTTAGGTTGGCAGGTAGGTAGGCGAGTAGGTAGTGAGTGAGTGGGCGACTGCAGCCTGCACTTTAGGGTCCAGCGATTCCACATTTGCTTTAGGGCAGCTGGCTTTCGCTCCAGGGTCTGGGTAGGTAGGTGAGTGGGCATGTACATAGGTAGGATAGATGGGTGGGCAGGTAGGTGGGTGGGTTGGTAGGTAAATGCATAGGTAGGTAGCTGGGTGGGTATGCAGATAGCTAGGCAAGTAGGTGGGTAAATAGTAGCAAGTAGGTCTCAGTCAGCAAAGGGGGGATTCAGGTAAATGAGTGGGTGACTGTCGCCTCCGCTCCAGGGTCTGACGCTTCAAGTAGGCAGGTTGGCATCAGCAGATAGGTGCCCAGGTGTGGCATCCCCACATGCTACATCTGCATCCAGCAACCTGATGATCTGCCTTGAGCAGTGCACAGGGAGAAGGCAGGGATGCAGCACCTGTGCAGCCTTATTGGTGTGACTGGACCCAACATTACTGAAATGTCAGGTCTGGCCATATACAGCCCCCCTCACTATCCCAGAATTAAATAAATGGAATGTCCAGGCAACTAAAAACACAAAATGCATATTTATATTTTGTCCCATGTAGCCGATTGCTCCTATTCTGGATTGTGGCCCTGTCCAGGCCGGATCTCTAGTCATCAGCCCTTCTATGCCAAATTGCTGCCATGCATGTCCATAAAGCGGGTGTGCCAAATTATGGTACCACATAGGAAGACCCCATCCCATACAGAAATATTAATATGCAGAGTGCAGACAACCCCACCCCAGACTGATATTAAATTGGAACAAAACATTGCCCCTATATCCACATTGGGATGGGGATGCCTCTGAGTCAAGAAACAAAACCCTGAATAGTCAAAATCCTGAGAAACAATTAAGATACCAGGAAAGGCCAATCCCCTGTCTCAGAGTGATGCCCTGCTGTGTGAAATCTCTAGCTAATGATCCAATGCCGCATGTGTGAGCCACATCCTGGCTATAACTATAGTGGGGGTGTGTACCTGCTTCATTCAGCTTGCTCTGACATCAGAGCGGCTAGCTGGAGCTGAATGGAGCAGAGCACATGGACTGGCTGCCCACCGGCTCATGTCTGTGCTGTGGGATTGCTGGAACAGTGAGTTTTCTTGGAGATCCAGAGAGATATACACATAGCGGGGTATCCAAAATCAGGATGCCCTGCAAGAAACCCACGTTTTGGTGCACTTTCAAGAGGAACAACACCTAGGATTTTCACTCTTTTGGGTGTTGTTCCTCTTGAAATTGGACCAAAATTTTAGATTTAGCCACCTATCCTGTGTTTTGTTTTGTGCCCCTGGGTAATACTGATTTGGGAAGCCTCACTGTATAAAATGCCATGGATCACCAGTGTCCTTCCCTTGCTGGCACAGAAGTGTTCTGCACTTGTGGCACACACATGTGCTGTGTGATATCCGGTGAGGTAAGTGAGCAAAGGAGCTTGAATATTGTATGCATTAGGGCATCCCAAATCAGAATGCTCCATGGGTAGGAAATCTGGTGGCCTTAGAGTCTTTCAGACTCTAGGGCTAGTTTGGGTCCACCTTATTGAACAGTTTTTGTTTCTAACCTGCTTTAAAGGTCATCTGCAGCTCATCGATGTCTTCTTATCAGCAGGCAGCTGATCCCCAGCTCAGACACAGGAGGGGAGGAGGAGCAGTGTGAAGTAAGAGCTGCCTTTAGTCCCGGCAGCCCAGGTCTTCACATGGCGACATAATCAGCAGGAGAGGAGGAAAGGGGGAGAGCGTAAGGAGGGCAGGGGGCTGCTGTGAGGAAGAAGCAGTGTGCCATCCCTGCTCACAGCCCTGGCCTTCACAACACAGAAGGGGGGGAGGAGAAGAGGGGGCAATACACACAGAGCAGATTAAACTCCTTTCAGCCATGCTCTACCTAATTCTCTGAGTTCAGCTCTGCGTCCTCTATGCAATGTACCTGCTTGGAGGATCATCACTGGGCCCCATAACACAGTTATCTGCCAGAGCCCCCCCTCCCTCATAACTATGAAACATACAGTTAAAAAAATTCCTACCTTTCACTCCATGCTGTTCAGACGGTAGCAGGCAAGCTGAGTGTCACCTGTGAGGGAGCCGCTGTATGCAGCACCGCAGCAGTGGCACAGACGGGTTGTGCAGACCGCAGGGGGCGGGCAGCGGATCCTGAAGTGAACCATCCTGTCACTGCACGTGACGCACATAGTAGAGGAGGAGGCGGAGTCTTCCTCCTGTCATCGGTGAGGGGGCAGGCCAATACACTGCGGGATGCTGCCGACAGCTCCGGGTGGTGCTAGCTGGCATAGTGGGCCTGCTAACAGATTTTTATTTTTATTAATTATTGCTGGTTTCCCTCCCCGCCCCCAACATAGCCCCGCCCTAGGCACGTGCCTACACGTGCCTAGTGGCAAATACGGCCCTGGCTGTTGCACACTGGGTATCCCACCCTTTTTGGACATTGCTTTTGGATGTCCCACATGTAAGGAATGGAGCGACCTGAACAGGACACAGGGAAAAATACAATTCTGTGAGTACTCACCTGTAGAACTGTTCAGGTTGCTCCACCCCACCCTTGCTCTTGTTATCTCCTGTTTGCCTGTTATGGTGATTACCATTTTATATTGGACTTGTTCTTGAGTTTTTTGTTGAGAGAGTACATGCTAAGCTATGTGATGTAACATAGTTTCTTGGCCTCCCTGCCTGTCTCATTTTCACTGCTGTTTAACCACTGGGGATTCTATTGAGACACCTGCCTTTTATAGGGGGCCGGGAGGAGCCACAGCTTTTTTGTCTTGCAGTAACTGTGCGCCACCTGGTGGCGAATACCCACATGTAAGGAATGGAGCGACCTGAACAGGACACAGCCAAAAACAATTCTACAGGTGAGTACTCACAGAATTGTATTTTTTGATGTATAAGATTTTTACAATTTTTTGGCAACAAAATATATAAAAATATCATGGCATTAGACCCACATCAAGCCACAACTCATTCAACTTGCACAGCTCCAGCCTGTATACTCTCTTTGAAAGTGGCAATCTGAGTGTTGGTTGCCTTTTGGGTGTGTGTATTATTGTTGCCTTTCTGCGTTTCTATTGCTTACCTTGCATTTGCAGTGTGGGATGTTATCACCTTGGCCCCATAGTATGTTTTTTTTTGTGTGGCCTATCGTTCTCCCTGCCCACCCTCTGTAATATTGTGCTCAAGTTCCTAGTTTCAGTCCCCATTCACCCTGTTCCTAGTTTAGCAACTTTGTCCTTTGACCTCCTTCCAACTGTGGCCCCCTATCTCATCAGCTTTTCTTTATTTGGTTTTGGTATATTTGGCCTATTTGTCCTTGTTGTGAGGTTGCCTGGTCCTCCCTGCTTGGTGGCTGTCTGGCCCCCAGGATGGAAGGTATTCTTTTGTAATTGGTATTTTGTTGCTGCATTTGTGCCAGCAGTGCCTTGAAATATCTATTCAGCACCTCACAATTCTGATTCAGCTATTGCTTCACCACCCCTTCAACCAGGTCCTCATGGATCAAACTGGCAGTCCTCCACACCATTTTAAAATACTGGGTGGAATTTCAGCAGAAGTGGTGCTGTTGGCCCACTCGTTTGCCTCCATGATTTGGCAACATCATGGCAATAGTGGTTGGCGGTGTCCTTAGGAGATTTGGGGACATCTCAACACTCTACTGTTGTGGAGGTCTCCTCCAGCTGGATTTTGTCCAGTAGAGGTGGTGTCTGTGTGGATAAAGGTAAACATTAGTGTTTGTTTGGGGCCACAATCCTATACAGCAAATCACGTAATTTCCATAGCCTCAGCCTACACATCCCCCATGTCCATCTCCATCTGCTCATTGAGGCCTCGCATTTACCTCATGGATCTCGCTTGGGTCCCATGACTGGGGGGCGGGGACTGGTGGATGAGCCAGGATTCGCAAGTGGTTCCGGTGGTGGAAGGGGAGCTGGGGTTGTTGAAGGTCCAGTGGCTGCTGGAGCTGAAGGCAGGGCTGGTAGCTGGGAGGTGGCTGCAAAGCAAGGGCAAAACAATGTGTGCAAAACACATTCCTTAGCTGCACTGAAGCTACTCAATATGGGGTACACAATGGGCCCCACAGCGATATGTGCCCACCACACCCTTGCAAGGTATTAAATTGGCTGTTTGGCATCACAATTGTAGGTTACTCCATCTGGATGCTAGCTTGGTAAACATGTGTCCCAGGCAAGCACTGCTGTTGTTTGCGCCTGGCCCCTCATGTTTGTGCCAACTGTGGTTTCCCTCCTCCCCCTTCCAAATTCTGCATTGTGGAGGCAACTCTTACCACTGGTGGGCAGGTGCCGCTGGTCTGCGCTGGTCTGCCCCACAGTGGGTCAGAAGCTGCTATCTGGGGACTGGGCAGGGGATGCGGAGCCACTGTGGCCACTCCCAGGCCCAGAAGGGGTGGTGTGCAGACTGCTAGAAAGGGAATGAGCAACCCTAGTAGCTCTGCCTTTGGCTCTGCAGTGGGGCTCGCACTGGGCTCTGGTGTCCTGATTGGTGGCTGGAGCATGGTGGGGTGTGGCGGGAGCTCTGGGTTTGGTTGTTCTACTGCTGCCAGGCCACACTGCTGCGGGTGACCTGATCAGAGTGGCTGGCAGCAGGAAAGTGCCTGCGGGATTAGCAGTGGAGACTGGGGCTGCGGTGCCTTGGCCGCATGTTGCATTCCCATCTGCCATGCCTGGCTTCCTTGCTCTGGGGGCTACCTCTGGGCATGTTGAATCCAAAAGCAAGCACTGCCATCAAAGTCCAGGTGTGAGGTGTGTGCTTTTATACACAAATGGATGGTTAATTGGGCAACAACTGAGACTTCGTTTAACAGGCCAGCACATGCATTTGCAACCTTTAGGCTACAACATCATGGACGTCTGCAAGCACACTTCTGGGATCCGCTGGGGTGCATCGGTGCAGGGGTGTGTCACACAGGTTGAAGAAGACAGAAAAGACCCTGCACCATGGCAACAACCATGTTCACCCGTGATGAGCAGGAGTACATCATGCTGATAAGTACCCATGCTATGCCATGATTCACCTACCCATGTCTGCTGCTTTACAAGCAGGCCAATGATTGGACAGGTGACAGACTGGGTGGCGGAGTGCAGGCATATGAACCAAGGCACATGGCAGGCCACGTGTTAATGTGGACTTGAGATCGCAAAAATGACCACAGCCCTGCCTGCCTGTTGAAGGCCGAGATGTGAAACAGGCCACAACCATTAGTGTGCCTCCCCACATGTGCCAAAGTGAACTGTCACATGTACCACCCTTGCCTGTTTGTAGGAAACGCTGGGGATGTGTTTACGCAGAGGGGTTGTGGCACTGTTTCAAGAGCAGACAGGAGAGAGCCCCTAGAACTTCCAATCTGCCAGTAATGGAGGCCTGGATAGCTGGGTACGCCACTTTGCCTAGGTGCATCAGCAACTCCAGTCCGCCAGTAATGGTGGCCTGGAGAGCTGGGTCCACTGGGTTGCCTACCTCTGTCAGCGATTCCAATCCGCCAGTAATGGTGGCCTGGAGTGCTGGGTCTGCCCGGTTTCCTAGGTGCGTAAGTGACTCCAATTTGCCAGGGATGGTGCCTGGGAGGGTTGGGAGCAACTTGGAGAAGCCTAGGCACATGCTTTGGAGTAGCTTCATGCGCCTACTGAGTGGTGCATATGCAGTGGTGGCAACTCACCAGCCCCAAGGGCTAAGACAAAACATGCATTGGCCTGCTGCACAGGGAAAAAATGTAAGACATAGGAATTTAAAGAGGAAGGTTAGTGTGCATGTGGACCTAAACTAGGAAAATACATGGCGTACAGTAAAGTGACACTTTGATTGTGTTTTACAGACTTTGGCATTGGAGGAGACAGAACATCTGAATGCCCACGGGCCGATGGCTTACGGCCACACCCAAATTATGCAGCACAGGTTGGAGCTAAATGGAAGTTAGAAGCCCCCAGGTGATGCAGTTTTTTTTTGCAGAATGGAAGTTCTGGCAGAGAATCAAGACCACCCCCTGAAGGGGGGGTCTGACCAGTGGCAAGACAAATCCAGGGTGTGCATGTAAGGCGTCAGCCCAAACCATTGCCAACGTCCTCATCCTCCTCTTCACCCCCACTGGAACCAGCTGAAGAGGAGGTGGCCCACGTGTTGTCAAAGACAGCACCAACTAACTTGGGTAGGACAACAGACAAAAAACACACAGGCCAAGGTAAGGAACCCCCAATGACATGGTCATGCCCAGATGAATCGAGTCACCAGACATCTCGGGAGGCCTGGGAATTTCCTGGTGCGGGAGTCTGGAACTGAGTAGGGGACCAGACAGCGGAATACAAGACTAAGTACATAGAGGACGGAGGTCAAACAACCTGCCTGCGCCACCAAGCAAGCTGCCAACCCCCCGGGGCATTGGAGGTCCGGTACTCAATGGCAAGCCCACCCAGTTCTTCAACAGTCATCCTAAAGGTGGAGGTGCACAGGCCCAGGTAGTCCATTTGGTGGTGGCAGACTTGGGAAGGGAAGCAGGGCAAATGTACAAAAGACACGAACAGATGTTATGGGCCCCAGTGCAGGCTATGGCGGAGCTGGGCCCCAGTGCAGGCTATGGCGGAGCTGGGCCCCAGTGCAGGCTATGGCGGAGCTGGGCCCCAGTGCAGGCTATGGCGGAGCTGGGCCCCAGTGCAGGCTATGGTGAGGCTTTGCCCTGGTGCAAGCTGTGGGCGAGCTGGGCTCCAGTGCCAGCTATATGAGAGCATTGCCAGTCCTCACAGACATGTATGGTAAGTGCTGGTGTTTTGTGTTTTGGTCCAAAAGGACCAAAGTTAATATTTTTCACAAATAAAATATAAACATTTTACTCACAAAATATGCAGTTTGTTGTGCTTTTTAATCCAAACAGGCTTTAGGCAGGGTGCAAAAGGCCAAGCTAGTCTGAAAACACTAGGAGGAAGCGGGTAAGAACAAAGAAAAAAAGACGAGTGACAGGGATGCCAATGTCCTGGGATGCCCCTTAAGGAAGCAGCAGGGAGAAGGTAAGTCACACTACAGGGATGCACACTACATAGAATGCCCGTTAAGGAACCAACAGGGAGGTCACACTACAGGGATGCACACTATGTGGGATGCCCCTCAAGGAACCAACAGGGAGAAGGTAAGTCACACTACAGAGATGCACACTATATGAGATGCCCCCAAGGTGGGGTGCAGCAAGGGGTAAAAACATGCGAATGCTGGCATGCCAGTGAGACCACAGACCACAGAGAATCAAGGACTTTACAGCAACATATGGTTGGAAACGGGTACAAACTCGGCTTCCGAGTCTAGTTTGCAGGCCAAAACCACAATTGCTTGGCTAAAAAAAATGTATGCAAAGCACTTACGATCACGTACGCCTGGCTGAGAAAATCTTGGGATGCGGATATGAATAATACGAGTTTGCAACTTCACAGTTTCCGAGTTGACAAAAAAAATTAGCAATCACAGTGAGGCTTTGAATCAAGCTGAGTGAGTATAATGGAGATGGTCACAGGTGAAAAGTTGTAACACCCAGTATTTACAATGCAAGTTATGGCCAGAAGTGAGTAGTTTTATCAAATACCTAGTATTTACAATGCGGGTGATGGCCAGAGGTTAGTAGCTGTATCAACCAACCAGTGTTTTAAATACAGATGGCCAGAGGTGAGTAGTTGTATCAAACATCCAGTATTTACAATGCAGGTGATGGTCAGGAGTGAGTAGTTTTATCAAACACCCAGTAAGTATAATGCAGATGACCCGATGTGAAAAGTTGTATCAAAACCCAGCATTTATAATGCAGGTGATTGTCAGAGGTGAGTAGTTGTATCAAACACCCAGTATTTACAATGAAGATGTCCAGGGGCGAAAAGTTATATCAAACACCCAGTATTTACAATGCAGGTGATGGCCAGAGGTGAGTGGTTTCATCAAACCCCCAGTAAATATAATGCAGCTGTCCAGAGATGAGTGAATTTATCAAGCACACAGTAAGTATAAAGCAGATGGCCAGAGGTAAAAAGTTGTATCAAATACCAGGTATTTACAATGCAGGTGATGGCCAGATGTGAGTAGTTGTATCAAACACCCAGTATTTACAATACAGCTGATGGCCAGAGATGAGTAGATTTATCAAACACACAGTAAGTATAATGCAGATGACCAGAGGTGAGTAGTTGTATCTAACACTAATTATTTACAATGCAGGTGATGGCCAGATGTAAGTAGTTTTATCAAACCCAGACTGTGTATAATGCAGATGGCCACAGAGGAGCAGATTTATCAAACACACAGTAAGTATAATGCAGATGGCCAGAGGTGAAACGTTGTATTTACAATGGTGGTGATGCCATCGGTGAGTGGTTGTATCAAACACCCAGTATTTACAATGCAGATGACCAGAGGTGAATAACTGAAAAAAACACCCTGTATTTATAATGCAGGTGATGGCCAGATGTGAGTAGTTGTATCAAACATTCAGTATTTGCAATGCATGTGATGCCCAGATCTGAATAATTTTATCAAGCCCCCAGTAAGTCTAATGCAGATGATGTCCAGAGGTGAGTAGTTATATCAAACACCCAGTATTTACAATGCAGATGATGTCTAGGTGAGTAGATTAACCAACCCCCAGTCAGTGTAATGCAGATGGCCAGAGATGAGTAGATTTTTTCCAAGTCATCCTTCAGTTTGACCACGTGGAGAGATATTATGCTCCACCCCCTGGGAGGAAACACAAAACAGGAACAGAGGTTAAAAGCCCCCCCCCCCTCAGTTCTTTGCGTTTCCTCCCTGGGAAACCTTGGGACAGAGTACCTGGTGTTAGACTTTGGCCAGTTTGTTTTTTTTAAGTTTATTGTTTTGTACCCTCCAGAGTTAGTCGCTGTACCAGACACATACCAGGGGAGTTCCTATGGGATCCAGTTACACATGGGACTATAACCTCATAGTTATATATACTGCACTTTAAATCCTACATCTTACTGGGTGTAGGTGGGCTGTTTTTTTCTGCGAGTTACTCAGTGTTTTAAAACTTTAATTATCTTCTATTTTTTGACTAAGGGAAATTTCCCTCCAAACATTTGAATTCTGGGTGGGCCGAGTGATGTGTGCGGACGTCACTTCTGGTTTTGGCAAGGAGCCAGAAACCGGAAGCAGCGAGCAACGTGATTCTCCTCCATCCCGCCGCGAGTAGCAAGCCGGACAGGAGGTGGGCTGGGGCAGCGACGGCAACAGCTGAGGAGCAGATACCCCGGATGACCCTGCGCTGAGCAGAGGCAGCGAGCAGGGTAGTGGAGCGGCAGCCCAGACGAGGAGCAGCAGCCATGTCAGTAAAATGCCGACAGTGGCCAACATGCAGTAGGACCGCATAAGCAGCGCTGACATATTGTTTACGTTTTGTTTTTTTAAAGGGACAGTTAGTTATAATGGTTATTGTTATGTTTATTTTAGAAAGAAGATGATTCTAAAATCAGAGCGGAAAAACATGCCAAGGCTCCCAAGAAATCCAAGCATTGTGAACCTTGTAACAACATGCTTCCGGATACCTGGCAGTTGACCATGTTTGGGGTGTGACAAAATAAAAAGAAAGACTCAGCGGCATTGGTAAAGGAGATTTTTAATATGAAGCAACAGTTAGCTTCTATTTACAATGCCCAGAAAGACGTTGTCACTCAGTCTCGGTGGTCTCTAGCTTCCACACCTATTCCCTGCTTTAACACGGAAATCATCAGAGAGGTTAATTCAGGTTAAGAGTCAAGGGTTATAACTGATCAGCCCAGACTCTGGTAATCTTCCTGTGACTCCTTTTCAGATTGACATCACATCTGACCCAGAGATTGGGGAAGAACCGGACTCTTCACAATACTCTATGGATGAAGGGGCTCGGGGGAGAGAGAGCAGGAATGCTCTCATACTCTCTCTGATGATCTGGAGTTACTCCTGCAAGATATTTATGAAACTTGGGGGATCCAGCAGGAAGAAACACCCCTTTCCCAGCAGGATGAAATGTACAAGGAAATTCTTGCTAAACGTTCTGATAAAGCCTTTCCCATACATGCAGTCTTAAAGGATATGGTTAAAACTGAGGTACTCCAGAAAATATATTTTTTTACCCAAATCTTTAAAGAGAAAATTTCCCAAAGTGGATGCCCCTTTAGGTCAAGTTTCCAGGGCTTCTGATTTAAGTTTTGAAAATATGTATAATACATTAAGAGATCCTATGGATCGCAGAAGTAATCACATTTTGAGAAGAGCATGGGATGCTACACTCTTTGGTTTTATACCTGCTATGGCCTCTGATGTGGTCCTGAGAAGCATGACCAAGTGGGTGAAGACCCTTAGGCTAACATTATTAAAAGGTACCTACCCAGGACCTTATTGATACACTTCTTATTCTTTATAGAGCTCTTTTATTTCTAACTAATGCTGCTCAGGAAATTATCAGAAATTTGGCTAAGACTTCTGCCTTAGTGGCATGTGGCCGCAGGGCAATTTGGTTAAAGACTTGGTCTGGTGACGGTGAGTCTAAAGCTAAACTGTGTGGTGTGACATCCAATGTACTTAATTTGTCATGCTTCCCCCTCTGCCTCATCCCCAGCATTTCTACAAATATCCTATAATAAAATAAACAGAGTTCTTCAAAGACTTCCTGGACACAGGGGCAATAAATCCTTATCTAGAAACAGAAAACACCACTGATAAGGAAAGGTGGGAGGGGGAGCAACCTGGAGTACAAATTTACTAAAAGGTTGACTACAAATAATTTGCTCCCCTGCTAATAAAATATCAGCCTGCCCCCAGTGCCCACCCAGGGGGGTTGGCATCTGTCTTCCAGCTCCTTGGAATCTAGGATAAATCCAGGGGGAGAAATGTTTTTCTGGGTCACATACAGAGGGTCCGATCCATGATTGTGGTGTTTCTCACCCACTGCTCCTCCAACCCTTGGAAGCTGAATAATTTGTATCCCTTTATGAGGCATAGGATCTTCAGTCTTTTCTCCCCTTTTATTTTCAAACTGCTTTTCTGCACATTTGTATATTGTCTTTTTTTGTATATTGTTTGTATTTTTATTTTTTATTAAAATTTTAAAATTTCCATTTTGCACGGGCCTACCTTTTTGGTAATTATAAATCCTCTAACCTGGTTTACGTGGAGCTCTAAAAACTACCTTGGTGTCTGAAGATTGTATGACCGCTCGTAAATGTGTATCCATTGCATGATTGTGAAAGCGTATCTGATCATATAGTGTTACCAGGCTGAATGACTCACAATTAACTTGAAGTGCTGCATGGTGACTGTATCTGATTGTTCGACAACAGAGCTGATCAGACGCTCCATAGGGTAAGTGTGGGACAGAATCAGTGTGGATTGCCTGTGCCCTGCTTGTATGTGGAGAGGGGTGTGTAGGTGTGTGCGGTGACTGTCTCGATTACTCGCCACCAGAGTTTGGTGATTGAGGAGGGTTCCACCAACCTGATTTAAACGTTTAAAGTGTAGTTACGGTGGTGGTGGCAGCTTGTTGTAATTGGTGTGTGGGTGATACTGATGTGATTGTTCTCTGTGCTGGAAGCAGCCCACACCCACGTTGCAGATCGCTCGATCAAACCGACATTGAACGATCAATTTTGTCACATATTGGTGGCAGCATGTGCGATACGTTTTTAGAGCATTAGTGTCTGGTTTAAACAAGTTTAATCTTACACTAAGGTTTGGTATTCCCCCCGAGGGTTTGCCAGCCTTCAAGAGGAACCACCGTGCATATTTTTGTTTGTTGGAAAAGACATTCGTGCAGAAAATAGTTTACCCTTCCCTATTTTTCTTTTCTTTCTATAATTTTATTTTGCAAAAGAAAGGACTGAGATGGCTGCCTCCTACAAACTGTTTTCCAAGGAGCAACTACTAAGTCTTTGTGAGCAAAGAGGCATTGACAGTGATGCATCCAAGACAAAAGAACTTTTGATTACTGCCTTGACGGAGAATGACCAAGTTCGGTTGGCCATGACATCCGATCCACAGTGCTCCCCAGCCAAATCTAGAGAGTTCCTAGGAGCCTGCATCTAATCCCAATGAGGGCTCCAAGCAGCATGGACTGAGTCCCTCTCTACAGGCTGCTCTACAGTGCTTGGGGGACTGAGAACCACAGATGAAGCGACAGCTCATCATGCAGCACCAGCAAGCAGAGAGAGAAGCCACTGCCAGGCAAGCAGAGAGAGAAGCCGCTTCCAGGCAAGCAGAGAGAGAGAGAGGAGCACCAGGCAGAGTGGCAATTCCAGCTTGACCTTGCACAGTGCCTCACCACCTTGGGACTCACAGTGCCTCACCACCATCCTGTGAGTCCCAAGAGGTACGCTTCTCTATGCCATCTTTTGACCGATTCCCTGTGATGGATCCGAATTCAGATATGGATGTGCATCTCTGAACCTTCGAACGTACCTGTCGCCAGTTTCACCTACCCAGAGACCAGTGGGCCAGATATCTGACACCTGGGTTAAAAGGTAAGGCCTTGGAAGTCTTTGCAGACCTCCCAATGGACTGTGATGGGGACTATGATAAAATAAAAGGTGTACCGGAAGCGATTCAGAACTGTGCACCCAGCGCCAACTGGATAATGGATAATCGCCGACCCAGTTCCTCTGGCTGGAAGGGGGACAAGTCAAGCCCCCAACCCCCCATCTTCTACCAACTTGACGTCTACACCCAACCCTTCTGGAGGGAAAGTGAGGCCCACCGATGACCGACAGTGTTATTTATGCTAGAAAACTGGCCATCTGAGCCCTGCCTGCCCCAACAATAAGAAACTTCAGCCCCAAGAAAAGGCTGCTGGCGCATCTCATGCCGTGTTGTGTGTATCAGCTAAGTCTCGCAAGAATAGAGATAATCAGCAGGCCGTAACCATTGGCAACAAAGTGACTATAGATTTCTGGACACGGGTGCTGAGGTAACCCTTGTTCGCCTGGAGCTGGTCAACTCTGAGGACATAATCCCTGGTAAGACTATGACTGTCGGTGGAATTGGGGGGTAAACCCTATAGTAGCAATGGCCCGAGTATATCTTGACTGGGGTGCTGGGTGTGGCCTGCGAGAAGTGGGGGTGTCAGATTCCATCCCTGCCAATGTGTTATTGGGGACCAATTTGGGCAGAATGATCTCCCAATACATGCCTGCCCCTGCCTCCTCAGACTCTAAGCAAAACCTAGACGGGGAGAATTGCTTGTTATTTGATTCCATTTTTCCCACACAGGGGGAGCCCAGCCCCCTAAACACCTGCCCTTCTCCAGTCCCACCGCTACTGGCAGATAGTGTCCATTTAGATCTTACCCTTTATCAGCCTACCCTAGTACCTGCTGTAGCTGCTGTGACTCGCCAGCAGAGTGCACAGATGGTTATGACTGAGGGTGAAAACAATCAAGCCATGTAGGAGGATCATCTGAAAGAGTCTGATCCTTCAGATCCTCTTCCTGAAATTACATGGGCAGTGCTAGCTTGGAGGAGCTGAAGGAATCTGCTACCTGGGAGACTCTGGGAAAGTTAAAGTCTACTGGGAGCATGGGAGACTATATTGAGCGTCCCTCCCTAGTAAACCCTGTGACCTTCAACCGGCCGAGAGGCAGTTGGTTGTACCCCAAAAATACCGGGCCAGTTACTGAAGGTAGCTCATGAAATTCCACTGGCTGGGCATTTGGGGGTGCAAAAAACAAGGGCTCGGCTGGTGATTATTTTCTATTGGCCAAACATGGGGATGGACATTGCCAATTTTTGACATTCTTGTGATACCTGTGTAATGCCCAGCTGATCACTAGCCTAAGTTCAGGTGCCAACCCCCAATCTAACATCGCTGTCTTCACCTATAGACAAGGCCCAGTTTGCCGGGAGACATTACACTCCTGCCCGAACACGGTTGCCCCCAGGACTTAAGGGCACAATGGATGGCTCCTGAGGCCACAAAGGCTGATGTACAACAGGGCAAAACTAACAGTACACAGGGGAAGTCAGAGATAGCCGGGTCTGCAACAGATTAGGGTTGATTCAGAGCCTCCTCAAAACCGTGTTGTATTTGCCTCGTAATGTGTATTTTTCACTTTTTTTCCGTATGCATATGTGCGTACGCATGATTCAGAGCCCCCATCGGGAGCCTTCCATTTACTGTTCGTATCTGCGTACGCCAATGAGAATGCCATTTTGCAGCTCTTGTTGCGTCCTCGAGAGAACGAGGTTTCCGTTTCCGTTACTTAGTAAACCTAGTATACTACCATTTTTCAGTGTTTTCCAACGTAGCATCCAACGAAGATTTTCAGTTTCCCGCTATATTCAGCAAGCATCTTTCTCTAAATATATGTCCAAATGTTGGACAAGCTGCTATGTTTGCACGCATGTACTCATGCACTATTTAACTCATTCATGTCCCCCGTCTCAACTATTCTCTCACTAACTTCTGCTCCCATGCTTACCTTGACTGCCTAGCAGTTGTTGTTTTTATGTTCTCCCGTGATTCATGCTTACCATAACTGCCTAGCAGTTGTTGTTATTCTAAGTGTGCCATACACTCCACTTCCTTCTTCATGACATCTGGGTAATCTCCAGTAGAGGGCGAACTTCTGCAGAGATGAATATGCAAAACAGAAAGCCCCTCCCGGTCCATATATACCTGGGACCTCCCACCAATTCCCCAGTTTCTTCTCTGCAGAGAAGGCGACAAGACAGAAGATGAGGACTTCTTTGCTTACAGGTAAGCCGGGCTCGGCCCGGCCTTCTATTATCCCTATTACTGCCAGGACCCTTCTAAATTACCCTGTATTGAGCCTCCCAGCTTAGGCTGCGGGTCCTGGTGAAGGTAGGAGCACCCTATGGGTGCAGCAGGAGCACTGCTCCACCGTGAGACCTCACTATGGGGTAGGCGGTTTCCAGGTTTCCTGGTGATCCTGGTGTGGGGTGCCCCATCCCGTTAGGCTTAAGGCCGGCTCCTGACTGGAATTCCCCCCTTCCGGGTCCCTTATTCCCCTCAGGAAGGGGGGGGGGGGGGGCTGGCCTATATTTAGTTTTGGCCGATATTTCATTTTACCCAGCCCATTGTCACGGTGTGAGTGTTTCACTTGTGTGAGTGCTTGATGCTTACTAGGCTCACGGTCTAACTACAGCCTGGGGGAGCTTCTCCCCCTCAGGCTGCGTTCGGGAAGGGGGCGGGGCCGGGCTCTCGGCGCTGCCGCTGTAGCCCCGCCCCCTTAATTGGCGCGATTACATTGCTCGTTGTCTAGGGGTCCGCGTTGCTGGGAGGGGGGCGTGGCCTCGGAAAACGCGCGTTCTGCGCTGGCCCGCCCTCCCCCTGCTCTCCCTTCCCAGGCACGATGCTGCGTGGGTGCCATCTTTCCTGGCAGGCCGCTTTGCACTCGGGGTGGTAAGGGCCTGATGGCCATCTCTTTAGCGTCTGTGTGTGTGGGGGCCCCTATTTAGTGGGGGCCCCCACTGGTCTCTAACGTGTGTGTGTGTGTGTGTGTGTGTGTGTGTGTCTAGGCCTTATTTGCACTGTTTGGCTGTGTTGTGGTATATATAATATATATATTTCCATTGTGTGGCTGTAAGATCAAATGCTATTGCATTTTTTACACTGCTCTGCTCTTATGTGGCCTATTTTGTGTGTTACAGGTTGCCCTGTATATGTGCATATTAAGGGGTCCCTAGTTATTAAAATTGTCCACCCAAAAATCCTCCCACCGGGACTTTTAAGGGGCATCCCGGGTTGCTTATGCGTAATTCCCAGGATCCCTTCGGGACAATCCGGGCCCGGATTGGGGTGCGGGGTATCCCTTACGGGGGAGAATGTGCTGATCTGTATACCATGCACACAAAAGGCCATAACGTGGCAGTCTGGTACCCAGCCTTCTGGGTCGGCTCCTCCCGCTTCATCGCCTTCCACTCCCCACCTGATCCGTATCCCAAGTGACATTGGTACCAGTGGGGAGTCGCTTTCTCATGTTTGGGCTCGGTTGGCCAGCATAAAGAAAATGATTGCTAGCACGGTGGGCAAGAAGGCCAAGGCTAAAAAGAGACAGTTGTCGTCGGCCCAGCCTTTGTGGGATATTGACGACGAGTCTGCTGATTTGTCCGATTATTCCCCGTTAGAGGAGGGGGAATTGTATCAGGATTAATAGGCTGACTATGGTCAGCCTGGGAATTCCAATGTCGGGCAGGCGCCGGGGGATGCCGTTGATACGGCCACTGTTTTGTCACATTTATTGGGGGTGTTGGATATTGATCCACCTGAGGCGCCCCCTCTTAAGAAGGGGGAATTTTTTGGGGCCCACAAGCCCCGTCTGGAATTCCCTACCCAGGGTCATTTTGATGTGCTGATACTTAGAGAATGGGAGAGGCCCAGCCGGCTTCCTGGTGTGCCTCAGGTGGAGGCGTCAAGCGCTGGTCTTCTCCTCCCGAGGTCGACGCGCCTGTTTTAGGTTTGACCAACTCTTCTGTGCTGAACACCCCTGACACCACCTCCCTTAAGGATGACGAGGATAAGCGCCTTGATCAGATGGCATGCCACGCATTTGCCAACGTGGGCTCGGCCTTGCGGCCTATTAGTGCATCTGCCCTGGTGTCGCTTGCTACCAGGTCTCTTATCAGGGACTGGCTGAATAATGCTCAGCTTGATCCAGATGGCACTGAGTTCGCTATACTTAAGAAGTGCGAATTGTTCATGGATTTTGTCATGGCTGCGATGGAAGACTCCATTGTCGTGTGTAGTAGGACGTCAGCCTTACTGGTGGCCATGCGCAGACTGGTCTGGCTCCGTCAGTGGACAGCGGACGTTGGAGCCAAGAAGTCGCTCACAGCTCTCCCCTTCTTGGGTGCGCGGCTATTTGGAGATAAATTGGATGCTGTTGCTAAAGTGGGTAAGTTACCTCAGCGGAGGAAACAGCGCCGTCCCTTTCGGGGGGCGGGCTCGTTCACTCCTTCCTTTCGAGGGGCCAGAGCGTCTAGGGGTCTGGCCTTCTCAGGTGTCAGGGGCTCGTCCTGGAACAGAGGCAGAGGTCGGGCATGTCCCGTAGCGGCCTGGGGTTCCAAGCCCAAGCCTCCCATTAAACCGGCTCAGCAATGAAGGGGCGCCCTCACCCGCAAGGGTGGGGGGATGGCTGCGGCTCTTCTTCCAGGTCTGGGCCCGGGAGGTCACAGACAATTGGATCTTGGAAGTGGTCTCCTCCGGGTACAAACTGGAGTTCGAGTACTGGCCGCCCCCAAGATTCTT